>PPME03000003.1:0-600000 GCA_003706695.3 Limtongella incommunis
GTAGAGCGCTGGGATGGGGGTGCCCGGGTTGGAAGGATATGCAGCGGGGTTTGGGCCGGGTGTTGCTCTAAAGTCGGCGAATGATCTGGCCGGCCGCAAGGAGTGGCCATTGTTGCCGTACGTGTACTCTGGTGCCGACGGGCCGAGCGACGGGGAGTACTGGTGGAGCATGTGTGGTGGCGGTCTTGTGATGAGGCAGGAGCCGGCGTGCTTGTCAAAGCCGACGAGGAGCCCGAGCTGCATACAGAGGGAGGTGATGGTTTCGCGCAGGTCGATGGACAGCGGGCCGGCGAATGTGAGGTCGGGGCGGTGTCTGTCGTCCCGGAACAGCAGGAGCTCCGAGTAGATATGCAGCGTGTCGGGGTCGTTGAGGTCGACCTTGGGCCCGTAGTGGTGGTGGGGGGGATGGACGTACGACGGCGCGGTTGGCGGCAGATGGGGGATGAACGGGGGCAGGGAGGAGTGGGAGACGGAGCGCTGCGCGGTGAGGGTGTGGGGCCGGTGCTGTTCCTCGAGCTGGCCGCGGCGCTCGCGCTTTTCCCGCTCGATGCGTTCGCGTTCGGCCAGCGGCAGCATTTTCTTGTACTCGACGCGGAGCTTTCTGCCGCCAATCTCGCGGCCGTTGAGCTGCGCAATGACGCGGTCCGTGTCGTCGGGCGTGGTGAAGTTTGCAAACGCGAGGCCGCGGAAGACGCCATTGTCAAAGTGGTAGTTGAACGCGTAGGGCTGCGGCAACCCCAGCTGGGCCATGACCTCGAGGAGCTGTTCCTTTTTGATGGCGAACGGGATGTTTTTGATGACAATGGCGGTGGGTATGAGGTCGTCGCCGCCGTCCTCGTTGTGGAGCGAGGACGCGAGCGACACCGGCGATCCCGACGTGGTTTTGATGGAGGGCGAGTGCGGGTACATGGCGGCGTTGGAGCCCCCGAGGTTTGGGCTCGTGCCCATCGCGGAGGCCGTGCCTGCGAGCGAGCCCGGCCGGTCCCAGGGAGGGAACAGGGACGACTGCGACGCGGGGGGCGGCGGCAGCGGCAGGGCGCTGCTGCTGCTCGTGTCGAGCAGCGACGTTGCGGAGCCGCCGACATGATGCGTCGCAAAGCCGCCGGCAAACTGCGGCGACGGGGGCTCCCGGAAAGCGTCAAAGTGGCGCGACCGCTGGCGTCGCACCGTGTGCTCGGGCGCGGCCGTCGGCGAGCCGTGCGCAGGGCCCGCACCTGGCGAGAGCTGCTGCGACGCCGGCGTGGCGGCCGCGCTCGTCGTGCCAGACATTTTGGGGGCCGCGCTCTGTCTGTACTTGTACGAGCTCCACGGGCCGGCGGAGGACGAGGCCGGCGCGGGCGCGGACGGGCCCCCGGTGCTTGCAGCGCCAGAACCGACGGCGTGCAACCTCGACGAGTCCAGCAGGTACGATTCGACCATGGCTGGCGCCTATTTGTCACTGGCTATGGAGGCTATGGTGGAAGGGTGTAGTGCTGTGGACACGGCGGCACTAGAAAGCTACAAAGTCACTGCTTGGAGGGGTGCAAAAGTGCAATGTTGGTGTGATGGTGCTGGTTGTTTGTTGCAGTGGGGACAGACAGCTATAAAGGGGTGGACAGCTCCAGAGGTGCAAGTGGCTGTGAGGCTGTTAATAAATTATTGGGTTGGCGTGGGTACAGCGGCCGCTGGAGCTGGCCAGCGCACTCGCTGGGCAGACAGGTCGCCGTGCCCTCTGTCGCGACCGTGCTCTACTGCCGAAAGCTCGTGCAGGCCTTTTTTTCATTGGCCGTCCGCTGGCGGCCGCTCCTGGCCGGCGATGCCTGCGTGGTGCTGTCACCACCCGTCACAGCCCCAAACCACACGTCACCGAGCGACCTGGCCCCTACGGCAACACGAGCAGGCCGCAACAGGCCCAAGCAGGCTGTTTCGACTTGGCCGGCGCTTCCGCAGGCAGGCTGGGCCAAGGCTCGCCGCGTGCGTGGCCGCAGACCTGCAAATTGGACTTTCCTGATGTGGGCGCCATTGCTATTCTCGGACACGGGCCCTGCCTGTCCAGCGCGAGCTGCTCGCCGGGCCAGCGCTGCAGAGCAGCTGCGGACCGCGCAGTCGCCACGGTCGTGCTGGCCCAGCGGCCGTTCACAAACAGCCGTCGCAATTCGGTCACGAGGAAAAGACCGCAAGTACTGAGCCCCTTTCAGGCGAGCCGTGTGCAAACTCTCTGGCACGGCCACAGGGCTCGCCAGCTCGCACACGCTCGCCAAACGCTCCGCGCCGTGGATCTGGCAGCAAATTGACTTCGGCGAGCAGCCTCGCTGCTCTGCTCGCACTCTTGCGGCGTCAGCCCGTCCGGCTAGACACCCCACAAATTTGGAAACTGAAAAATAACACGGCCGGTAGCCGAGACGCCTGCCCCCGGGCTGCTCGCCAACCGCCAACCTCGCTGGGCACCGACTTGGCGGTGCGCTCGCAGCTCCACTGCCTGGCCAAGCCGGCCTGGCAAGCAGGCGACAGACCAGATGGGCGATGCAGGCACTCGTATGTTTTTGCTACAAATTCTCAGTTTACAAAAATGCACACCCGCGCCGCTGACGCAAGTCTGCAAAATGTGCATTTTTGTAAACTCTACTCTATAGTAACTAACTTCGCAACGTAGAGCCAGAGGAACGGCACCAGAAATTACTGTAGACACCCCTTACAAAAAACTCATTGTGCGCGTGCTGCCCATCGCTAGCACGTCTGCTCTACAGCTGCTTGCAAAACAAGACGCCACTCAATGCCCTGCATGGAGACATCCTGACGGCCCCGTGGCGACTTCCAACGCTCGTTGTGCCTTCTGTCGTACGCTGCTCCAAGAGCTCATCCCCGAGCCGTGGCCCTAATCCGGCACGTGATCCACCGACAGCTAAAATCCCATCGGGATACGATAGACGCCGCATGTGCACCTACAAGGTTGCAGCACCAGAGCCGTCACTCTGCTCAGCACTGTTTGCAAGAGAATGTACATTCGCTTGGTCCTCTTGGCAGGCTTGGTATCGGCCGCAATTCGTCCTTTGGAATGGGGACATGTCAACTTTCTGCACACCACCGACACCCACGGCTGGCTCGCTGGGCATCTCCTGGAGCCAGACTTCAGCGCAGACTGGGGTGATTACATCTCGTTCATCACTCACATGAAGGAAAAGGCAGACGCCATGGGTGTCGATCTCATTGTCGTCGACGGAGGAGACCGCCACGATGGAAACGGCTTGTCGGACGCCACGCCTGTCGACGGAGAGTACTCTTTACAAATCTTTGAGCGGGCCCCGCTCGATGTGGTATCCATAGGCAACCACGAGCTCTACGTCTGCGAGGTGGCAGAGCAGGAGTATAGGGAAGCGGGCGTGTTTTTCAACGAGAAATACCTTGTTTCCAACGTTGACATTCTCGACTCGGTGACCAACGAGTGGACGCCAATGGGCAACAAACTGCTGAGAATGACCACCCCGCACCAAGGCATCAACATCATGGCGATGGGATTTCTTTTCAACTTTCATGGAAATTGTAAAAACACAAGGGTAACAAACGTGGAACTGGAAGTTCAAAAGGACTGGTTCCAAGAGGCAATCAGAGATCCATACGTGGACCTGTTCTTACTGGTCGGCCACATTCCAGTACGATACTTTCAAGAGTTCCGAACCATTATTGACGAAATAAGAAAGGTCAGACCCACAGTGCCAATTCAAGCTCTCGGGGGCCATACCCATATCCGTGACTATGTGATCTACGACGACTACGCAACGGGCCTCGAGAGTGGGCGCTTCATGGAAACTATCGGATGGGCATCAGTCAATCGCTCGGTCAACGGCCTCAAATTTGCAAGGAGCTACTTGGATAACAACCGTCGCTCATTTGCCTACCATTCTTTCGGCGTGGAGGAGAGCAGCAAATTCGACACTCAAGAGGGAACAGACACCTCAATGGCAATAGACAAATTTCGACAGCAGCTGAACCTCACCGACAAGATTGGATGCGTCCCTCAAAACTACCTGCTGGGAAGAGCAAAGTATCCCGGCAACGATTCACTCTTGACCTTGCTCGAGGATCATGCATTGCAAAAGTTGGAGCGACCAGCTGGCAGGAGCCTGCATTCCCGTAACATCATTATCAACACTGGCTCCATTCGCTTCGATCTTTACAAGGGACCCTATACCAAGGATTCAGGATACATTGTGTCACCGTTCAAAAACAAATGGGTTTACATTCCAGATATGCCCAAGGAGACCGCTGCGCTTATATTGCCAATTCTAAATAAGAGAGACTACATCATTGCCGCAAGTGGTCGGGATTACAGAGAACTGGGCCAGCCAATGGATAGAGCAATCCCATCAAGTATCTCGCATCACTCACAAACATCAAATCATGCTGACCAATCAATTCTCCAAATGCACAACGAAAAGTCGTCAGCGAGTCCTGGGTACATCACCCATGATGACCTTGGCAACACCGGCGATGATACAATCCATGTTGGGTGGGTACACCACAGACTGCCAAACGCAATCCAGTCGACTGAAAATAACAAGGGAGGAACAACAGACGTTGTATTTTATGACTTTTTAATTCCGTTTATTGCAGATGCACTATACAAAATCGGGGCAGAACAATACGTGGAAACCATTGATCATTACAGCGATCTCGTTATGGGAGATATAATGAAGCTCTATTTCAACAACACTGCTAGCATGTGTTAAATGTTTTCAAGTTGATAACTTCGATGCACGTGCTCCGATAAGATAACAATTTTCCGTAGCATCGATAAAAAAAATAAGTATGCTCCAGGTCTCAATTCGCCACTTAATGAGTCACTTTTGAAAAGCTTTATTTGCCACTGCTTCCAGAGAGTACGGGGAACTCTCTTGTATCAGGGGGGCCACATGGTGGCGATGGTTTGAAACTTTGGCGTATGCTGCAGGTGAGCAATTTAGGAAGTAGAGCTAACAGTGAGAACTGGAGTGCTAAGGATTTCAATTTGCGCTAAATATTAGTAACCAGATGTGGACACAGCCCGCATAGGAAGGAATCCAGTGCAGTGCTTGCTTTGAAAGGAATTTCTCTACAGTATGGTCTGCAGTCTGTGTGAAATTCCAGAGACCACCGGACTCCGATGCTCAATGATTCTTGACAAAGTTAATCCTTGGTATTTCGTTTCTCTCCCGACAACCGGAGTGAGACCCTTACAGGAATCAAACTGTCAAAAGTAAACTAGAGCATCATTTCCTTTTTGGGAACGAAGGCAATAGAGAAAGTTATTCAATACCGGTGTTTTTCCTGTGAAGCCGCTGATAAGAGATGTCCCTTTTTCTTGCTACCGCAAGTGTGAGCACCATGTGTGCGATGAGTTTCTCCGTATTGTAGCCCTTTTTCAATCTCACCTAGCTGGATATGCATCAGGTCCAACTCGCTTAGACTGTGCCAAGACACACGTTCTCATGATGGCAGGTGGACTCGAGAGCTTCGAAACTGTAATTGCCATGGGCTTCAGCTAGTATCAGGAACAAATTTCTCGGCGCAAAATGGCAAGCGCTTTAATTGGCGATTTTTTTCTGAAGGGTTTTTCAAAAGCAACCCTGACTCATGGCAACTCAGCTCACAACTTCTATTTCCCAATTAAACCGACTTCCAGAAAATCTGACTCACCAATGCGTCGGTGAACAATCGTGACTACCTTTCAAGGCGGCAGTTTTGTCAATTGTATCTTTTCAGCTGTATATGAAATGAACAATTGTAATCGCCTGAATTTTGCCACCTGATGATTCGAAAGTATATAAAGATGTCTGTAATTCTCTTTTCACATTAACAAATAATAACAATTACTTCAACAACACCTACTACCACTACTACTTCGACCATTACCACTTTGAACACAATGTCCTACACCAAGCCATCTCAAGCACACATTGAAGTCACTTCAGTTTCTTCATACCCAAGCTCATATGCGTCTTCTTCAAACAAGCAATCGCGATCCTCAGGTGCCCTGAGTTCCCTCAAGAGAGGTTTGAAAGCCGTAGACAGAATCATGTCGCAACCGCCAAGTCAAACAGCCAGAATGCAGGTCCCAGCCGTTAGCAGACCCGGCCTTCATTAAGTTATGAGGCAGTTGACAGTTGGACGGGCCGCTGGCCAACTTGCATGCACTATAATTTAACGATGTAATGAAATATTTATTGATTTTATCTTTCTTTTGTTATTCCTGCTATCTTCAAGATAGAAATCTTTCCCCATGTCGCTCCCCAGTTTTGGATATCCTAACCTCATCCCGCCAAGCAGCGTTTGGCCCAATTTCTTCCGGGTAATGGTAATGCAATATTATGCATCATAATACATTAAAATTTATTTCCTTGAAATTTCATTTCAACACTGACTTGGCTTGTTTTCAGCGTAAACATTTAATTAATGGCTGGTAAACCCCCTCCTCCTGTTCCAAATTCTAAGAGGAATTCTCAAAAACGAGCCAAGACGAATAATTCTGTGACTCCCCATCCCAACCGTCCGTCATCGTCACAACCACCACCACCACCTCCTCCTCCAAAACATCAACCTAGCAGCAGAAGTGTTCCTCCACCTCCTCCTCCGCCTTCTGTATCTGCGCGTCCTCCTCCTCCTTCGTCTAAGACCAGGCCTCCTCCTCCTCCTCCGCCAAAAAGTAGTAATGTTGACCAGAAAGCTCTCAATGACAAACGAACACAATGGCTTCTTTTACAGCGGAAACGATATGGCCCTGTGAAAGGGAAGTCGTCTTTTGTTCATTCTTCGAAAGCTGAGATGCCAAGTGAGCATCTGCGGAAGATTATGAAAGATCATGGAGACATGTCCTCTAGAAGGGTTGCTGCAGATCGAAGGTCTTATTTGGGTGCTTTGAAATTCATGCCTCATGCTGTTTTAAAACTTCTTGAGAACATGCCTCAGCCGTGGGAGCAGGAAAGAGAAGTCAAGGTACTTTATCACACTACTGGTGCGATCACTTTTGTTAATGAGATTCCAAGAGTAATCGAACCGGTTTACATTGCTCAGTGGGCTGCTTGTTGGGTGATGATGAGACGTGAAAAGCGAGATCGAAAACATTTCAGACGACTCCGTTTCCCCATCTTTGACGATGAAGAGCCGCCAATCTCGTGGACCGACCACATTGAAATGGTGGACGCCCCAGAAGCGATTCAAATGGAGCTCGACGATGAAGAGGATGCGGATGTCCTCGAGTGGTTTTTTGATAACCGACCACTAGCTGAAAGAATGGGCCTGGGGTATCGTCGCTGGCATCTTCAGGTAAAAGAAATGGGCACATTGCTTCGTCTCGCTGGACCTTTATTGGATGAAAGCCTACATGATGCTAATGCTCGCTACTTGTTCAATAAGGAATCCTTCCAGACTGCAAAGGCACTTAATGTGGCAATACCGGGCGGTCCTAAATTTGAGCCTTTGTACAAAGATTTGGATGACGATGAAGACTACACCGAATTTAACGCCATGGACAGAATCATATTTCGCCACATGATACGAACTGAGTATAAAATTGCCTATCCAAATCTATACAACTCGCGACCAAGATCTGTGAAAATTGCGGAATATCAGCAACCCCTTAGCGCTTACGTCAAAAGAGACGATGCTCCCGACATACCAGCTTTTACTTTCGACCCTCTTTTGAACCCCGTTGTGAATAGACGTCGTCCAAATCAACGTGTGTCCCAAGTCGAAGAACCGCTGGACGATGATTTGCAGTCACTTAACGGCCTAAAAGCCTTTTGGGATGATTTTGAGATAGAAACTGATACTACGAAAGAAGCCTTGGAGCTGGTAAATGCTTCTTTTCCATTTGATAGACGAAGTGGTCGAATGACCAGAGCTCAAGATGTGGCACTTGTGAAGGACTGGTATCTGGATCGTGCTCCACGAGATTCTCCATTAAAGGTGCGTGTCTCATATCAAAAACTTCTCAAGGACTACGTTCTCAATGTCGTTCACACAAAACCTCCGATTGATCAATCAAAGAGATCACTTTTAAAGTCACTCAGAGCAACAAAATTTTTTCAAGAAACCACGATCGATTGGGTAGAAGCGGGCCTTCAACTTTGCCGGCAAGGTCACAATATGTTGAACTTGCTTATTCATCGCAAGGGATTGACTTTTTTGCATTTGGATTACAACTTCAACCTTAAACCAATCAAGACTCTTACGACCAAAGAGCGAAAGCGTAGTCGATTTGGAAATGCTTTTCATTTGATGAGAGAGATTTTGAAAACAATCAAGTTGATTGTGGATGCCCATGTTCAATACCGAATTGGAAATTGCGATGCTTATCAATTGGCAGACGGAATATACTATGCCCTCAACCATTTGGGTCATTTGACGGGCATTTACAGATATAAGTATCATGTCATGCATCAAATTAGAGCATGCAAAGATCTCAAGCACGTTATTTATTATCGGTTCAACAGAATTATTGGTAAAGGCCCTGGTTGCGGATTTTGGCAGCCTGCTTGGCGTGTATGGATTTTTTTGATGAGAGGATTAATTCCATTACTGGAACGGTGGCTTGGAAACTTACTCGCCAGGCAGTTTGAGGGAAGACAGTCCAAGGGAATTGCTAAAACCATCACGAAACAAAGAGCAGACAGCTACTATGATGTTGAATTGCGAAACTCGGTCTTCAACGATATCATGGATATGATTCCTGAAGGAATTAAACAAGCAAAGGCGAAAACCATTCTTCAGCATCTGTCGGAAGCCTGGAGGTGTTGGAAGGCCAACATTCCGTGGAAAGTAGCTGGATTGCCTGCTCCAATTGAGAATATTATTTTGAGATATGTCAAGGCTAAAGCTGATGGTTGGATTTCGGTAGCACATTTCAATCGGGAGCGTTTGCGAAGAGGAGCCACTGTCGACAAGACGGTTGCGAAGAAAAACTTGGGACGATTGACGAGATTGTGGCTAAAGGCTGAGCATGAGCGACAGCATAGTTTCTCGAAAGATGGTCCGTACGTTTCTCCTAATGAAGCTGTGACCATTTACACTACCATGGTTCACTGGCTCGAATCAAGGAAATTTTCCCCTTTGCCATTCCCACCCCTAAACTACAAGCACGATACAAAACTGCTGGTGCTTGCGCTCGATGACTTACGAGACGCATATTCTGTTCAAGGAAAGCTGAATCAAACGCAGCGTGAAGAGCAGGCACTGATAGAACAGGCATATGCAAATCCGGCAGAAACTTTGAGTCGTGTCAAGAGATTTCTGCTTACACAAAGAGTGTTCAAGGAAGTCAATGTTGACATGCTTGATCATTCCACCCATTTGACTCCTGTTTATGAAGTGGATCCTTTGGAAAAAATTACCGACGCTTACATAAGTCAATACCTTTGGTATGAAGCTGATCGCAGAAATCTATTTCCTTCTTGGATCAAACCAAGCGACTCTGAAGTTCCTCCTTTGCTCCTTTACAAAATGTGTCAGGGAATAAACAATTTGACAGACGCTTGGAAAGTTGACGATGGAGAATCTATGGTATTCTTGCAATCAGAATTATCTCAGCTGTCGGAAAAAATTGATTTTACACTGCTAAATCGTCTACTAAGACTCATAATGGACTCCAATATTGCTGACTATATCACTGCTAAAAGTAATGTGCTATTATCATACAAAGATATGAGCCACGTGAATCAGTACGGATTGGTCAGAGGATTGCAGTTCGCTCCTTTTGTCGCTCAATACTATGGACTTGTAATTGATTTGCTTTTGCTTGGATTGCAGAGAGCAAGTGACTTGGCTGGTCCACCCTCCCGTCCAAATGATTTCCTACAGTTTGAGAACGAAGAGGTTGAAACTGCACATCCCATCAGAATCTATGTCAGGTATTTTGATAAAGTTTGGATATTGTTTAAATTTGACGCTGAAGATTCAAAGGATATACTGCAAAAGTTTTTGAGTGAAAATCCAGATCCCAACTTTGAAAATGTGGTTGGCTATCACAACAAAAAGTGCTGGCCCAAGGATTGTAGAATGAGGCTTGTGCGACATGATGTGAATCTTGGTCGTGCTGTTTTTTGGGAAATGAAAAACCGATTACCTCGATCCATTACTACTCTTGAATGGGACGACAGTTTTATCTCAGTTTATTCACAGGATAATCCAAGTCTATTGTTTTCGCTGGCTGGCTTTGAGGTTCGCATTCTTCCTAAATCTCGAGCATTGAATAATGCAGCTAAAGATAGTGTATGGGCTCTTACTGATGAACAAACGAAAGAACGAACTGCATATGCCTATTTGCGTGTGTCAGATGATGGCATCAAACGTTTCAGTAACAGGATCAGGCAGATTTTGATGAGTTCAGGTTCTACCACTTTCACAAAAATTGTCAACAAGTGGAATACTGCGCTTATCGCTTTGTTCACATATTATCGCGAAGCTGCTGTAGCTACTGAGGAACTGCTAGATATTCTAGTGAAGAGTGAGACAAAGATCCAGACAAGAGTCAAGATTGGCTTGAACTCAAAAATGCCTTCCCGATTCCCACCTGCCGTATTTTACACTCCCAAAGAGCTTGGAGGATTGGGAATGCTCAGTGCAAGTCATATTTTGATTCCTGCATCTGATCTTCGATGGTCAAAGCAGACCAATCTAGGAATTACCCATTTCAGAGCTGGAATGGGTAACGGAGATGTGCTTGTCCCCAATATATTCAGATATGTTGCTTCATGGGAATCTGAAATCAATGATTCGAGCCGAGTATGGGCAGAATATGCAATGAGGAGACAGGATGCTCTACGAAATAATAGAAAGACAACTATGGAAGACGTTGAAGATTTATGGGATAGAGGCCTTCCTAGAATCAATACCTTATTTCAGAAGGATAGGCAAACGCTTGCCTACGATAAAGGACACCGTGCTCGTATGGAATGGAGACAATTTAGTATTGCTCGAGTGAATCCTTTCTGGTGGATGTCTGGTAGGCACGATGGTCGACTGTGGAATTTGAATGATTATCGCACAGACGTGATTCAAGCACTTGGTGGTATTGAAACCATCTTGGAACATACACTCTTCAAAGGAACTGGGTTTGATTCTTGGGAAGGACTATTTTGGGAGAAGTCATCTGGATTTGAAGAAACTGCGCAGTATAAAAAGTTGACAAATGCCCAGCGCTCTGGTTTGAGCCAAATTCCTAATAGGAGATTTACATTATGGTGGTCTCCCACAATCAATAGAGCGAACGTGTATGTCGGCTTTTTGGTTCAACTGGACTTGACTGGTATTTTTTTGCATGGCAAAATTCCTACTTTGAAAATCTCATTGATTCAAATTTTCAGGGCCCATTTATGGCAGAAAATTCATGAGTCATTGGTGTTTGACATTTGCACTGTTTTGGATAGCGAAGCTCAAACTCTTCAAATAGGATCTATCGAGAGGCAGCCTATTCATCCAAGAAAATCCTACAAAATGAACTCTTCAACAGCTGACATTGTACTGACAAGTTCATATAAATGGGCAGTAAGCAAGCCTTCATTAGAACATGACTCAAATGACAAGCTGGATTTAGGCAATGCAGAGAAATATTGGATTGATGTTCAGTTGCGTTATGGAGATTACGATTCACATGATATTTCAAAGTATGTGAGAGCTAAGTTTTTGGACTATACAAGTGATGGAATTTCTAGCTATCCTAGCCCCACTGGTTTGATGGTAGGTGTTGATCTTGCTTATAATGTTCATGACTCGTATGGAAATTGGTTCCCCGGGTTGAAACCAATGATGCAACAGGCAATGTCAAAAATTATGAAGGGAAATCCTGCTCTATCTGTGCTTCGCGAGCGTATCAGAAAGGCTCTTCAGCTGTATCATAGCCAGCCACAGGAATCCTTATTGAACAGCAGCAACTATGGAGATCTTTTTTCAAAGGATGTTCAATTTTTTGTCGACGACAGCAACACATATCGTGTAACTACACATACTACTTTTGAAGGGAATCTAGCGGCAAGACCGATTAATGGAGCTATCTTCATCTTCAATCCAAAGTCTGGACAGCTTTTTCTGAAAATTGTGCATACTTCTACTTGGACTGGACAAAAACGACTTGGAGATCTTGCAAAATGGAAGACAGCTGAAGAAACGGCTGCTTTAGTAAAAGCACTTCCCAAAGAGGAGCAGCCTAAACATATCATTGTCACCCGAAAAGCGATGATGGATGCTCTTGATATTCACATGCTTGATTTTCCACACATCTCATTACGACAAACAGAGCTGCAACTTCCTTTCAGAGCTTCATTGATGATTGACAAGCTTGCAGACGCTGTTGTTAAAGCTACAGAGTCCGAAATGCGATTATACAATCTATATGACGATTGGCTGCAATCAATTGAGTCCGGCACTGCATTTTCACGTCTCATTTTATTGATGAGGGCATTGCAAGTGAACCCCGAGCGGACAAAGCTGATCCTACGACCAGACCGATCTGTGTTGACTCAAGATCATCATTTTTGGCCCTCTTTTACTGCTGAGCAGTGGGTCGATGTTGAAAATCAATTATCAGACTTGATTATTAGGGACTATGGAAAACGCAACAATGTGAGTGTGACCTCCCTTACGCAGCACGAAATCAGAGATATTATTATTGGACAGGAGATAGAGGCTCCCTCACAAGAGCGCCAAGAGATGTCAAAAATTGAAGAATCCGCTGATGCCGCCTCGCAGCTTACATCGCTGAAGACAACTACGAGAAACGTCCACGGCGATGAGATGGTTGTCGTCACTACGTCTTCATATGAGCAAAAGTCGTTCCTGTCTAAAACAGAGTGGCGATCTCGTGCTATAGGTGCCACAAACCTCCAGTCGCGAGCGAAAAACGTTTTTGTCTCGTCGAAGAGTTTGAGAGAGGATGCTCGCATTATCATTATGCCCAAGAATTTGCTAAAACGATTTATCCAAATTGCCGATCTAAGAATTCAGATTGGTGGTTTATTGTATGGAGCTTCTCCAGTTGACAATGAGCAAGTCAAGGAAGTGCGAGCCATTGCGCTTGTTCCGCAACTCGGTGACTATAACAGTGTTCAGTTTGCGGACTTGTCCCCTGCTTCAGCTGAGCTTGAAGGTTTGGAACCGCTGGGATGGATCCATACACAAGCGGATGATCCGGAGAGTATAACTGCCAACGAGGTTGCTAATCACAGTAAATTGCGCAATACAATGCAGGGCTGGACAGATGAAACGGTAACAATGAGTGTTTCGTTTACTCCAGGTAGCGTGAGTTTAACAGCTTATACCTTGACTGAAGAAGGCTATGCTTGGGGAAAGAAACAAACTGATCTTAGTACCGTGTCGCCAGTTGGCTTTAGTACTGAGTTTGGCGAGCGTAGTCAGCTGCTTTTATCGGATCGTATTATGGGTTTCTTTTTGGTGCCTGAGACGGACTTGTGGAACAACACTTTCATGGGCGCAGGTTGGAGTACTGGAATGAAGTACGATATGAAAGTCGATGTTCCGCTACCATTCTACCACGAAATGCATCGGCCAGTACACTTCACGGGGTTCAACAATTTGGAAGAGCAGGGAGCGGTTGATATGGATGACGTGTTTGAGTAAGAACGTAAAATGTATATTACTATTTATTGAATCTATTCACTTAACAATAACAATAATGGCTATTTACCGCCCACGCGTCAATAACAGAGCTGTATTTTTATTAAATATCGAGGGTTTCTGCCAAGTGTTCGTCCACGTGACTTTTACGTGAGCTTTTCATGACTGGCGATGTTTACAATTCCCTATTTGGCAAAAGTAGCACTATTGAGTCCAATACTTTGAAACGAGGGAATTTGGTATAGCTTTTCGTTAAGCTAGGACTAGAAATGGCTTTAGCAGATCCAAAAACTCCAAAACGACGCTCTGCCATCAGTGAAAGCGTTGCTGCTTCGTTCACACCCGCTCAAAGAGTGAAAACCGAGCCTGTTGAATATGGTACAGTTGTGACGAAACGACAGCCAGCAAGTAACGCTGGCCACCAAAGCGGCCACAAGTCGTCTGCAATGTCGAATTATGCGCTCGGCGATTGTCTGGGCAAGGGAGCTTTTGCCAGCGTGTACAGAGCCATAAATACGATCACGGGTGAGACAGTAGCTGTCAAACAGGTGCAGGTGGACTCGCTGAGTGCCGAAGCAATACAGAGTGCAATGTCAGAAATAGATTTGCTCAAGAATCTACGGCATCCCAATATTGTCAAATATCATGGATTCGCAAAAACTAGCAGCCTTCTCTCTATAGTTCTCGAATACTGCGAGAATGGCTCGCTCAGCTCCATTTGTAAACGCTTTGGAAAATTTCCAGAGTCTCTGGTGCAAAACTACATGCGTCAAACATTGACAGGTTTGGCCTACTTGCATGAGCAAGGTGTTATTCATAGAGACATTAAGGGAGGCAACATTTTGACAACAAAAGATGGAATCGCAAAGCTTGCTGATTTTGGAGTTGCTACCACACACCAATCAGTGCTAGCGTCAAAACTGGAAGACCCTTCTTTTGTGGATATTGCGGGGACACCGTATTACATGGCACCTGAAGTTGTTGAAATGTCGGGCGAGGTTACAACTGCTTCAGACATATGGTCTGTGGGCTGCACAGCCATTGAATTGCTTACGGGTAAACCCCCATATAGCAACATGACCCCAGAAGCCGCCATATATGCCATAGGTCATGATGAATACCCACCAATACCTGACCATCTCACTGCCTCTTGCAAGGACTTTCTTGTTGAGTGTTTTCAGAGAAATCCACATCTACGTGCTTCCGCATCGAAACTGCTGAAACATAGCTGGATCACTGGAGGTATACAAGAAGTTGCAAAATTCGACGATGCTTTGCAGAAGGTTAAGAGATGGAATGATTCTTCCAAAACAGCGCCAGTATCGCCAAAGGTTGCCACGCATTCCGCTCCATACTCGCCATCGCCGGCAAGAATTCAAAGAAAGAAGCTTTCTGAATACGCTGACGACGTTGCGTCAAGTGATTTAGGATGGGATGATGCATTTTCTGATGGAGAGGCGGACAAAATTGCTAACAAGGCACGCATTGGAAAATCGTCAACAAACACAATCAACAGCGTGGGTAGTGATGGCTGGAAATCAGACGACCCAAATGGCGCCAGCTCAAAAAGCTCTGGATCGTCCCAGAAATGTCCAGACATTGACAAATATCGTGAAACATCGCTTGAAGGAGTAGAAACAAGTCTGGAAAAGCTTGTCGGAGATTTAGATATTTCAAAGGCTGGTAACTGCCACAAAAAGCCTTCAACTTCCACAGCTGTTGCCAATCAACAAATACGAGCATTATCGGAATATGAAGATAGCCCAAATGACGATATGTCAGAGTTTATTATTGACCCGGAAAGAATTTTGGTTCGTAAGCTTCCAGTAGAAGACCCGTTTGTGGAGGAATCTGACCCTTTTGCTCAAATTGATGAAGAAGAGTTGCGTAACAATATTCAGGAGGAGGAAGCCTACGCAGACAATGAAGTTTCTACCGAAATGGAGGCATTCATTTCGGCATTCAACACCGCACAACTATCTGTGGAAGACATGGATGGGCTTAGCAGCAGATTTTTGTGGAACATTGTGAATTATCCAGATAGTAGAAAGATTGTGTTTCGTTTACATGGTCTGATACCACTTCTTGAGCTTCTGAAAGCTCCGGGAAATACTCATACTACCATCCTAAATATCATGAAATCGGTGAATATTCTTCTCAAAGATAATCAGCAAGTCCTTGAGAACTGGTGTTTATTGGGTGGCATACCTGTCATTACGCGGTACAGTATGTCCACATACTCCGATGAACTTCAATTCCAAACTGCGGAGTTTGTCCATTATGTGACCGATGAGGGAAATCGTAGCTGTTTACAAATGTTTATCAGCTGTGGTGGCTTGAAAATTTTGACTGAGTATATTGCTGACCGGATGGAACTTGCAGAAATTGGCATCCAGGGAGTTTGGTCTGTCTTTCAGCTCGAGGGGTCATTCAAAAATGATATTTGCCGTTTGTTGAGTAAGGGTAACATTCTACAGTCTTTGGCCATTATTCTTCCTGATATTGATGATGATAGGCTACTGAGCAAAAGTATGGATATCTTTACCTATTTTTCTCAGACGGAGTCTTATGTCGCTAAGCAAATTGCTGATGAGGCAGTTTTATATCGACTATTCAGCATTCTGCGAGTATTCAGCGATGAAAATTGTGTTATTATAGTCAAATTTGTAAAAAGTTTGTCGATGGTCAGAGAAAACTTTATGATGCTTCAACATGCAAACACGATTCCAGTGTTGCTGGACCTGCTAGTGGCTCGTTTCAAAAGTGAACAGTACAAAGACTTTTTAGCCCCTGCACTCCACACCTTATTCAACTTGTGTCGTCTTGATAGGAAGCGGATTGAAACGGCCGCACTCTACGGTCTAGTGCCTATTCTCCAGCGTGTCATTGAGGACGACTCCCCACTCAAGCAGTTTGCAACGCCTCTACTGTGTGATATGCCAGGAGGCAAGGTTGGTCGCAAGAAGCTCTGGGTTCATAATGGCCTGATTACATTTTTGAGAGTGGTTCGCGAAGACCCGAGTTGGCATATCAAAGCCTTGGATGCAATTGGAGTATGGATGACGCAAGAGACTGCTAAAATTGAGCTCGAATTGCTCAAACCAAAGTACATGGAAATGCTCATGGTTGGATTGGAAGAGGTCAAGGCGAATAACTACAATGTTGTTATTGATACGTTTCATAGATTGTTAAAGTCGTCCATCAAGCTTTGCAGAGGTGTGCCGAGCCACAGAATGAACAGACTGATCAGACGGCGTTTGAAGACATCTGTGACAAATGTGATGATCCAAACTTCGCTGCTGAAGCTTTTGAAAACACTGATTGTCTCGAGACCCGTCTACGACATTGATGACTCCTTAGCATCCATTCTTCGCGCCTTAAGTCGCACGGAGATTGTTATCGTGAAGCAATTAGCTCGTGACTGCAGAAAGGAAATCAAGCAGCGAACACCCGAGCGAATTGCAGAACGCTAGCATACAGCAATAGCTCTATATTTTTGCGAGAAATGTCATAGGCTCTCCAGACATTCAAACTATTGCGTATTTATTGACACTATGATAATAAATAAATGAGATCTGTCTCTAGATACCCAGATTGTCAAAATCATCCAACAACTCGTCCACAGGAATCACTGGAGCATCACCATCGTCATCAGACATTTCATCTTCATCCTTGGGAACACCGCCCTTGTACAGATTGACAGTTTCTCGGAGCTCCTTGTCCTCTTCCAATTCACGCAAGAACATTTCGTAATCACGTTCAACTCTGTCAACGTCGGCAGGTTTGAAGGACTCCTCGTTGTACTCCTTAGCCATTCTCTTGAGTTTCCAATTTCTGTTCCTTGTCCTTCTCTTGTATGGATAGTGTTTCTTGACTAGCACAACGTCTGGACGCTTATAGTCGGGCAACGAGTCCCAGACCTCATTGTTGTAATTAGTATTGAGGAGGAAGTAGCCCAGTGCGGAGTCACCTGGATGCAGGATTCCACCGAGATGGGTTCTGAGAGAGAATTGCTGATCGTTGCGACCAAAATCGGCACTCCGGGCGACGACCACGTCAGCCAAAGCATATTTACCTCTGACAATTCCGACCGGCTCAAGGTCAATGACGATAAACTCGGTAAGCTGAGAGGAGTTTGCCAGGGCTGGGAAGGGAGCTTGCCAGTACACGCCAGCAGGGATATCTGCGACCTGTAGCGTATTTGGGTCCAGAAACTGGACGGTGTTGGAGATTCTCGAGCAGATGACAGTCTGTGAGATCTGGCCCAAAGCATTTGCAATCTTGGCGGGCAGCACGACCATGTCATCGCGACAAATGGGGACAATCTCGACGGAGTGCGTGAACTTGTAGGTTGAGGAGCCGCTGTGAGTGTCGGTGGAGATGAGCTCTTCGGATCGTTTGGAGCGAGTTGGAACCACGGCGTTGAGGAAATCAAGCATCTTGGCGGCGTCGGTGCGACTTGAGTAGAAAAAGTCAATGCCGTCGCGAGACTCTTTGATTGTGTTTGTGTTTTGGTGGGCATTGTGTTTGAGAATGAGCTGTTCGAGATAGAAAAAGGTGCGCTTGTGCGGGACCTTTTGTCGTATTTGGATGCAGGTGGTCCAGGTGTGGACCGTGAACGACTTGGCGCAGTCCGGGCACTGGGTAGCAATGACGACAAACTCGACTTCGAACGACTGCTGGATGATGACGCTCGGCAGGGGCTCGCCCTGCACGGTCAGCTTGACTCTGATGCGTCTGGAGTGCGGTTCGGTCCAGATGAAGCGGGCATCGGTGAGGCGGACCTTGGACAGGCCTTTCAAGCGCTTCAGCAGCAGGGCGAGGAGCTCACGGGATTCCAGCTGGGCAAAGATCCACTGCTGGGGGGGATACAGGTATCGTTCGCAGTTGCGGCAAAAGTTGACGGTGGCCTCGCGCGGCACTTCCTGGGTAATGTCGTAGTTCAGTTTGATGCAGTCGTAGCACTGGGTGAGGCCCTTGGTGCCGTCGATGGGTGTTCCGCAGTTGGAGCACAGCAGAGTCGGTGCGCCGACGGGAAATGAGACGGTGGACATTGTGCTGCGGTGATGATTGATGAAATTTTGCTGGAGAAAAATTCACATCAGCGCAAAAAAATTTGTAAGCCGTTACGTAATTGGGTCCGTCTGGGAGGGCTGGCATATCCGGCCGATGCGAGATGGTGGGTGCGGGCAGAGCGCGGCGAGCGTTGGCGAGCAGAGTGCAGGCAAGCCAAGTCTGGCACGCTGGCTGGAGCGCGCATCCGTCTGGCACGAGCGCCATTGCCGGCGAAAGTGACGGTTTGCAGTGGCGGCGGTGGCGGGCAAGCCCGCGGCTGGAGCGTGCAAAGCGCTGCGCTGGCGAGCGCTGACGAACATTATTCATCGAAGCTCCTGGCCGTGTGTTTCCAGGTTACCAATTGTGACTCAAGCATTAGCAAGCCGTTTTGGACAAACGGGTGGTTCCACTGGCCATGCCTCGTCCACGTATATAAGCGAGCCCGCGAAAATAGCCAAAAGAGAAAAAGAGCCATAAAAAAAAGCCAAAAAATACTAAAGCAGACGACTGTCGCACAGCGCATTTTTTGCTCCTGCTCACCTCCCGCTCCCGCTCCCGCTCCGTCCTTACAAACTCCTTGCACACCTCCCTCTCCGTCGTTACAAACTCCCCACCTCCCAACACAGCCCCTAGCAGCCCGCAAGCTGACAAAAAAACCTCCCAAGCAACAGTGGCAGGAATCTCTTGTTGTTCACTCAGACTCCGTCCCTGCTGCGAAAAGAGAGAGTCTGGAGCGGCTGAGAATGGTCAAAGTAAGAGTAACCGTTATTGCAGCCGATGGCCTGTACAAGCGCGATGTGTTTCGCCTGCCGGACCCGTTTGCGGTCATCACGGTCGACGGTGCGCAAACCAAGTCCACTACCGTCATCAAAAAGACGCTGAATCCGTACTGGAACCAGTCGTTCGACTTTGAGATCACGCCGTCGTCGATTCTGGCCGTGCAGATCTTTGACCACAAGAAGTTCAAAAAGAAGGACCAGGGCTTTCTGGGCGTGATTAACATTATGGTGTCGGAGCTGCTCAACCTCGAGTCGCCGTCAAGCGACGAGATGATCTCGCGCGACCTCAAAAAGTCGAACGACAACCTCGTTGTGTCGGGCAAGCTCATTTTGAACCTGAGCACAAACGTGAGCGCGCCGGTGGCGGCCAACGGCAGCGCAGACGTGCACGCGGCGGCCGCGCTGCCCCCCGCCAACGGCGCTGCGCCGGCGGCGTCTGGTGCGCCGGTTGCAAGCGCTGCGCAGGCGCTTGCAAACACTGCGTCGTCCGGCGCGGTTGCAACCGCCGCGGGCACCGCCAGCACCACCAACGGCAGCGCGTTTGGCGTCGCCCAGATCCCGGAGGCCCCCCGGACGTTCTCGTCCTTCGAGGACCAGTACGGCCGGCTGCCGCCGGGCTGGGAGCGCCGCAGCGACAATCTCGGGCGCACGTACTACGTCGACCACAACCTCAAAACCACCACGTGGAAGCGGCCGTCCAACACGTCCTCCGAGAGCGAGCAGCGCCTCTCGCGCCAGCACACGACCAACCTCGAGCGCCAGCGCCACGAAAACCGCACGCTCCCCGAGGGCGACTCCCGCGGCGCGTCCCCGCGGCCCAACGAGCCCCCGTCGCACTCGCCAGCGCCCCCCGCGCCCGGCAGCGGCGCCAGCACCGCAGCGCAGACACCGCAGCGCAGCACGTCGCCGTCGGGCACCACCGGCCCCGGGCTCGGCGAGCTGCCGTCCGGCTGGGAGCGCCGCTACACCCCGGAGGGCCGCCCGTACTACGTCGACCACAACACCCGCACCACCACCTGGGTCGACCCGCGCCGCCAGCAGTACATCCGCTCGTTCGGCGGGCCCAACGCCACGGCCGCCACGATCCAGCAGCAGCCCGTCTCGCAGCTCGGGCCCCTGCCGAGCGGCTGGGAAATGCGACTCACAAACACCGCACGCGTCTACTTTGTCGACCACAACACCAAGACCACAACGTGGGACGACCCCCGGCTGCCGTCCTCCATGGACCAAAACGTCCCGCAGTACAAGCGCGACTTCCGCCGCAAACTCATCTACTTTAGATCGCAACCGGCCCTGCGCATCCTCCCCGGCCAGTGCCACATCAAGGTCCGTCGCGACCACATCTTTGAGGACTCGTACCAGGAGGTCATGCGCCAGACCGCCGGCGACCTCAAAAAGCGCCTCATGATCAAGTTTGACGGCGAGGAGGGCCTCGACTACGGCGGCGTCTCGCGCGAGTTTTTCTTTTTGCTGTCGCACGAAATGTTCAACCCGTTCTACTGCCTCTTTGAGTACTCCGCGCACGACAACTACACCCTGCAGATCAACCCGCATTCCGGCATCAACCCGGAGCACCTCAACTACTTCAAGTTTATCGGCCGCGTCGTCGGCCTCGCAGTGTTCCACCGGCGCTTCCTCGACGCCTTCTTCATCGGCGCCTTCTACAAAATGATGCTCAACAAGAAGGTCGTGCTCGCCGACATGGAGGGCGTCGACGCCGAGTTTTACAAGAACTTGGAGTGGACGCTCGACAATGACATCACCGACATTTTGGAACTGACCTTCTCGGTAGAGGACGACCAGTTTGGCGATATCGTCACCGTCGACCTCAAGGAAAACGGCCGCAACATCCCCGTCACAAACGAAAACAAGAAGGAGTACATTGATCTGGTCACAGAGTGGAGAATCTCCAAGCGTGTCCGCGAACAGTTCGACGCCTTCATCTCCGGCTTCCACGAGCTCATTCCCACCGAGCTCGTCGGTGTCTTTGACGAAAGAGAACTCGAGCTGCTCATTGGCGGCATTGCCGAGATTGACGTGGACGACTGGAAAAAGCATACCGACTATCGTGGCTACTCGGAATCGGACGAGGTTGTCCAGTGGTTTTGGAAGTGCGTCCGCTCCTGGGACTCTGAAAAGAAATCCAGACTGCTGCAGTTCACCACCGGCACGTCCAGAATCCCGGTCGCGGGATTCAAAGATCTGCAAGGCTCGGACGGCCCCAGACGGTTCACTATTGAAAAGAGCGGCGAAGCCGTCCAACTGCCAAAGTCCCACACTTGCTTTAATAGAGTGGATCTGCCTCCTTACAAAGACTATGACACCCTGGTTCAGAAATTGAGTCTAGCCGTCGAAGAAACTATGGGTTTCGGGCAGGAGTAGTTTTCTGGCATTTAATATATTGTTCTGATAAAGAATACTTAACGATGATCATGCGGGGTGCAATGCACAATGTGAGCGTTTAAAAACAAAAACACTTGAGAAAATGTCTATTAGAAAACTGTGAGAAAATCATAAATAAAATATTTTATCAGCCCTTTAACATACGCGGGATCGCAATAACCATTGCATCCTTCTTTGCATCTATGTAGGCCGACACTAGTCAATTCCCTGATAGGCTTCGCTTGAATGCGTTGTAATACTTTTCCCATTTGCAATGGGAACACATCACTCCGCGTTCCTCTACTCTACAAAAGCCCATCGCCCTTCCGCATGCGGCAAGTCATGTCGAGCTCATCTTCTCCCAATCACCACGTGCCGTAGTAACCTTATCGATATTTTTCATGGTAAATTTTTTTTTTGAAAATTTCAAAAGCTCTGACCCTACACACTGCGCAAAAATGGCCCCAAAATTTAAACCATTTAAACCAGTGGCTGAGGTGAAGCCATTTGTGCCCTCATTTGGCGCCTCCCCTATCCAGTCCGGCGCGTCTACCCCTGGCTTGTCAACTCCAGGATCGTCAGCATCCCTCTCGTCTCAGCTTTCTGCCTTGACCTTATCACCAATCTCAGAGCCATTTGATGCAATTCGAAAGTCTACCGCAATTGCCGAGGTCAAGGAGGCCGCCAATGAAATTTCACAGACATTGATTAAGGAGGGCCCAAAATCCATCAAGGATTTCGAACTCAAAGCTCAGCTTTCCGCTCTCACCAAGGCCAAAGGCTCCGCCTTGCACCGCGAAGCTGCCGCCGTGGTTTTGACCACCATTGCTAAAGCACACGCTGCCGAAAGATCCCCTTTCGATGCTTACCTCGTTCCGTTCTTGACCATTCCTTTGGACATGCTAATAGACAAGGACAATTCCGTCAAGAGAGCTGCCCAGACTGCTGTGGACTCAATTTACAATTTGTACCCTGCTGAGGCCAAGGTGAGTGCTGTTCTCACCGTTCTCAACGAGTACCTGTCTGGCTCCGCCAAATGGCAATCCAAACTCGCTGCTCTCAAGCTCGTAGAAAAGATTCTCAAAGACGTTCCAGCAGACTTTTTGGAATCAAGGTTTCTTGATACCATTCCTGTTTTGACTAACATGATGCACGATATGAAACCTGAACTCTCAAAGGCCGGCCAAAAAACGCTCACCGACTTTGCTTCCAAGCTCGATAATCAAGACATTCTCCCGAGAATGGACCTTCTCGTCAACACTTTGCATGATCCTCGTAAAGTTCCTGATTGCTTGAAGGCCTTGTCGCAAGTTACATTTGTGGCCGAGGTCACTGAGCCTGCCCTCTCGCTTCTGGTGCCAATCTTGTCAAGAGCTTTGAACTTGACTTCCATCTCGCAAGATTCTTTAAGACAAACCGTCATTGTTGTGGAAAATTTGACAAGACTCGTCCATAACCCACAAGAAGTCAAAGCCTTCATTCCTGAACTGAAGCCAGGCATCAAGAAGGTTGTTGACACTGCTGCTCAGCCCGAAGTAAGAGGTATGGCCGAAAAGGCCTTGGCAGTTTTGAATGAGGCCGAGGCAGAGAATTTTACCAAAACCAGAATCACACGTGCTGAGGCTTTGGCAGGTCTCTCTAAAGAGCAGCTGTCTGACAGTGTGGTCAATGCTTACGCTGAACAGCTAATTGCTATCGATGTTAACACCAGAGAATTCGAGAAGCTCGACGCTGTTTACAAGTCTTTGTTCAAAATCCAAGATCCCTCTGAGCTTGTCAATCATTTCAAAGCGATGTTTGCTGATTCTGCCGTTGCTGACTCCTCCGAAGAAGGTATTGAAATTGTCAACGCCAACTTCTCGCTTGCTTACGGTGGCAGAATGCTTCTGAATAAGACCACATTGCGATTGTTCAAGGGTAGAAGATATGGTCTCTGTGGAAGAAACGGAGCTGGTAAGTCGACCCTCATGCGCTCAATCGCAAATGGTAAACTCGAAGGATTTCCAGACGAGTCTCAGCTCAGAACCTGTTTTGTCGAGCACAAACTACAAGGATCGGAAGCTGATATGAATTTGGTTGATTTCATTGCATCCGACAAGGCTCTTTCTCACGTCACCAAAGACGAAGTTGCTGCGGCTCTTGCTGAGGTCGGCTTTGATGAAGAAAGAAGAGCTCAAAATGTCGGCGCTTTGTCTGGTGGTTGGAAAATGAAGCTCGAACTTGCCAGAGCTATGCTCATGAAAGCCGACATTCTGCTTCTCGATGAACCTACCAATCATTTGGATGTTTCAAACGTCAAGTGGCTTGAAGACTATCTCGTGAAGCACACAGATATTACTTCGCTCATTGTTTCACACGATTCTGGATTCTTGGACGCTGTTTGCACTGATATTATTCACTACGAAACTAAGAAGCTTGTCTATTACAAAGGTAATCTTGCCGAGTTTGTCAAGGTAAGACCCGAGGGCAAGGCCTATTATACACTCACCGATTCCAATGTCAAGATGGCCTTTCCCCCACCCGGAATTTTGACTGGCGTGAGATCCAATACCAGAGCTGTGGCAAGAATGAATGATGTCACCTTCACATATCCTGGTGCTCCCAAACCCTCATTGTCGCATGTGTCTTGCTCCTTGTCTTTGTCATCAAGAGTGGCTATTCTTGGACCAAATGGCGCTGGAAAGTCAACTCTCATCAAGCTCCTCACTGGAGAGCTCATTCCTTCTTCTGGTAAAGTAGAGAAACATCCTAATCTGCGTATTGGTTATATTGCCCAGCATGCCTTGCAACACGTTGAACAGCATAAGGAAAAAACACCTAATCAATATCTTCAATGGAGATATGCCAATGGTGATGATCGTGAAGTGCATTTGAAACAAAGCAGGATAATGACAGCTGAAGAGAGAGAAATTATGGAAAAACCAGTCGATGACGGAGAAGGATATGGAGGTCGTGTTTTGGAGGCAATTATTGGTCGTCAAAAATTCAAGAAAACTTTCCGATACGAGATTAAGTGGAAGGGATACCTGCCCAGACATAACTCCTTCTGCACAAGAGAATTTTTGATTGAGCATGGATTCAACAAACTTGTACAGGAGTTTGATGACCATGAGGCTTCTCGTGAAGGTCTTGGATATAGACAACTTTCGCCTCCTGTTATCAGACAGCATTTTGAGGAGGTGGGTCTTGACGGTGAAATTGCCGACCATACACCTCTGGGATCCCTTTCCGGTGGCCAGCTAGTCAAAGTTGTGATTGCTGGTGCAATGTGGAATAATCCACATTTGTTGGTTTTGGATGAACCTACCAACTACCTTGATAGAGATTCTTTGGGTGGTTTGGCGGTCGCCATCAGGGACTGGACTGGAGGTGTCGTTATGATTTCACATAACAATGAGTTTGTTGGAGCATTGTGTCCAGAACAATGGGTTGTCGAGAATGGTCAGGTCGTTCAAAAGGGTAAGAGTGCCGTTGCTAGTGATAGATTCGAGGATTCTGCCAATAACTCTGGTGAATCCACCCCAGCAAGCTCAAGAGTTGGCTCTACCTCTAATTCCGTTGCTAACTCTGATGCGGAGGACTCTCCTGCTAATATTAAAATCAAGAAGAAGAAGAAGAAGTTGACCAGAAATGAAATCAAGGAGAGGGATGCTAGAAGAAGAGCTAGATATCTCGAATGGCTGCAAAGTCCAAAGGGAACTCCTAGATTCCCAGACACTGATGATGAGGAAGAATAGTCAGCATTACCAAAAATAGACAGCATGGATTAAATTAAACTTGATTAAATTAGAATAAATAAGCGTGGTTTTTAAATGTCCGTTCTACAGTGCGTCCCACATCAGTTGCCTAGTGAACTGTGGAGTATATCCTCTGTCTAAATTCACTGTCGTAATTCTCCCATTGCTTTGATTAGTGCATATCACTTTGGATTTAGTCTTGTTGAATGAAATGCCCAAGGATCGATAAATTTTGAGTTTCAGAAGCACCTTTTCATCAACCATGGGCGCAATTTCGTCCAATAGATTTGTACTTTCCAGTTCTGCCAATTCCAGTCGACTTTTTTGAAGCTGACCAAGCTTCTGAGCATGTTCCGCTTCCAAATCATTCAGCTTCTTCACCACATGCAACTTTTGATAGTCCAAATCTCGCTGCTTTTTTTCCAACTCTTTTCGCTCGTCTGAATTGCGCAATGACAAAATTGCGTTTTTGGCCATTGAAATGTGACTTCGCAACGATTCATTTCGATCAGAGATATCAGCCAGTATTCGATTTCGTTTTGCTGCTATCTGTCCAATATGAAGCTCAACACTTTTGATTACAGCAATATCAGTCTGCGCATCTATTCTCTCACGAGTTGTGGAAAGGAGGTTCAAATAAGGCTCGATGGACTCTTCTTCTTCTAAAAAAGGCTCTTCTTCTTGTGACATTTGAATGCACTCCAGTTTGAGTGAAAGAGCATAATTGCCTGATAGAGCACGCGCGGATAAAAACAAACAACCACTGAACATTTGACAGCAGTTCTGAAAATTGATATGGGATCAAGAATTTTATGAGATTCTTGAATTTCAATTATACTGCCTACAGACTTTTTCTATTTATCGGTTTCAACATTTCGCGAAATCTGTTATTAGCAAGTGCTGTGTGTGCAGGTTATAAAGCCTGCATAGAACGCTGAGACCCTGCGGTAGGTGTGTACTGCGATTCAGGCACATCCCGTGCAAATTATAAATCACTGTCAAAAATAGTGAGTACTTTTTTTGAATCATCATTAAAGATAGAGGACGTTCATTCATTACTATAGGATGCGAAAAATACAACATACTGACTAGAAGGTAAGGTTGTGCGCGTCATATCACCCATCTGCTGTTTTGTCAAAGTACTCCAGCTGATATTACGAATTCCGTCTGGCAAATCTACTCTAATGCTATTGCCATAATTCTGCTTGATTGACAGGCCACAATTTCCCGCCAACAACGTCAGCAAATGATTTTTAATGAAACGAAAAAACACCAAAAAAACATCAAATTTGGGTTTGAAATGGGACTCGATAGGGTTTTCAATAACAAAAGTATATGCTATGATGGTCCTGCATTTTTGTGAAACGTTTATTAATTCCAAAAATAACGTTTTTTGCAACAGCAGCAGGCATCACAAATTCTTGCTACATATTACTGTGTTCCCAAATTGTGCTGTAAAGTTCCCATAGCTTAGTGGTAGAGCGCGAGATTGCAAATCTCGAGGTCCCCGGTTCGATCCCGGGTGTGAACTAGAGTTCGTATAGCTTAGTGGTAGAGCGCGGGATTGCAAATCCCGAGGTCCCCGGTTCGACCCCGGGTGCGAACTGAATTATCTTTTTTGGTGAAGAATCAGAGCTTACTGTTGGTTTGTTATTTTTTACGTAGGGTAGCTCAGGTTAGTACTTTTCTGCCAGGAGCTCACACAGGAATCCAACGGTTTGGTCAAGCATCTAATGGCCTGACCCAAATTTGCATTGCCTGCATTCCGGCGCTACCGGTTCGCGACACATTGGGATGTATGTGGTGTCATTCTCAAGCAAGGGGATTAAAGACAAGCAAATTCCAAAATCTCTCGAGCACCGTCAAAGCATCGGTAAACTTGTGTCTTTTGTCTTCACGGACATGCACGCAGCCTTCGCCTTCGATTTGCAATAGGCAGCGAGAACAACACCTGAATGTTGGGTACAAACGGCACAACGGCACAACGGCGGCTCAACACGAGGTTCGCGACCGACCGATGAGCGCCCTGCTCCGGGTGCCTGAATAGTCCAAAAGGGAGGCAAAATTTGCACAAACGAGTGCCACCTCGGTGACCAGACGTTTCCATCTCACGTGATTGGCAGTCTGCTTATTTTTTCCCGCGTCCACCACTTATTCTCGACGTTATATAAATATCAATAATCTTGCGCTTGCTGTTTGGGTAAAATTTTCAAAATCCTCGACTTCCGCGTACATTTCTGTAATACTAGTTGTTCCATCTACACATCTGCGTGACTGTGTATTTGATTTCCTCCTGTCTGTTTGGCTGATCGTTGCAACCTTACAAATTACTCTCATCCTTGGCACTGTACCTTCTGTTCCACCATGCCCTCCGTGCCACTAATCACGGCAGCTCAGTTTGCTTCGCACAACACTGAGGACTCTGTTTACGTGTCTCTCAACAATCGCAAGGTTTATGACGTGACAGCTTTCATTGACGGCCACCCTGGCGGAGGCGATCTCATTTTGGAGTATGCTGGCAAGGATGTTACCAAAATCATGGCTGACATTGTTTCTCACGATCACTCGGAAGCGGCCTACGAAATGCTCGACGAGGATTTCTTGGTTGCCTATTTGGCAACTCCAGAAGAGGAAAAGCACATCTTGTCCAAAAACAAAGATGGCCTGTACAAGGCTAGCGGGGACAGTGTCTCTAACGATGAAGTCGATTCCGAAGCTGCTCTCTTTGTCAGCACCGACTATGATAATGACTACAAACAACACAAGTTCCTTGATCTCAACAAGCCCCTGCTTCCTCAGATGTTGTTTTCCAACTTCTCAAAGGAGTTTTATTTGTTGGAAGTACACAGACCACGCCACTATGGCAAGGGATCAGCTCCTTTGTTTGGCAACTTTCTCGAGCCACTGTCAAAAACCCCTTGGTATGTGATTCCGATTGTCTGGATACCTGCTGATATCTTTGTTGTTTACTGTGCGTCGAGGGGTCTTAGTCCATTTGGAACATTCTTCTACTGGTCCCTGGGCCTCGGCATTTGGACCCTGGTGGAGTACATTCTCCACAGATTCTTGTTCCACATTGACACCTACCTTCCAGATCACCCCCTGGCTCTGACTGTTCATTTCTTGTTGCATGGTGTGCATCATTATCTACCAATGGATGGTCTTCGTTTGGTCATGCCTCCAGCTCTTTTAATTGTTCTGACAACTCCGCTATATCACCTCGCTCATTTGGTTTTCCCATACTACCAAGCGCTCGGTGTCTTTGCAGGTGCCTTCCTAGGATACGTAATGTATGATGTCACTCATTACTCTCTGCATCACAAGAGACTCCCCTTTTTCATGAAGGGTGTTAAAAAGCATCATCTTGACCACCACTACAAAAACTATGAGGTTGGATTTGGCGTTACTTCCCCATTCTGGGACTGGGTTTTTGGAACCGAAATGACCTACGAGAAAAGCAAAAAGTTGAACTAGCTGAGGGCATAATCTTCGTGCCTGTCAAATTATGGAATCACAGCCCATGCTGTTACAAAATGTAAGGTTACAAGTATTCTCGGTGATAGTTATCGAGACCATATATTTAATTTAATTATTACTCCTCCAAAGTGTAGTTTTTAAGAGACGGTGAAGAACTCATCACCTACTCAAACTGCGTGTTTATTTCTGGTAGGCCTGTAAGCCTTTCTGGTAAATGCCATAAAAATAACAGATAAGAATGGCCAACATTGGCACCATTGTATTACGTCTCATTTTTCTCCAATAGGCTTGGTTCTCACTCGCAAATTGTATAGCAAGTTCTCTTTCTGTAATCAAGTTTCCTTCCATTTTGAACACAAATGGCACATCGCCGTACACAAAGCTGTCGACCCTGTTGATACGTCTAAATGTGGTTGTGTTTGCTCTTACGGCTAAAATCTCATTGTGTGCAATGGAAAGCCACTGCAAGTTACGAGGTAGGTGACGTAAATCGACAGACTGAAGTTTATTTTTCGCGAGATCTAACACCTTCAAATTCTCAGGAAGTTCGTCGAGTGAGACTTGTTTCAACCGGTTTTCGCTTAGATTTAATTGCTGTAGACTCTGAGGTAGATCGGCAAGATACACAGATCGCAGAGAATTACCGCTTAAATCTAGTTTCAACAAGGCTTGCGGCAGCAATGACAGGTTCAAATCGTAAATAAGGTTCTGCCCAAGCTCGAGACATTCCAAGCTGGCCGGAAGAGAATGCAAAGATGGATTGATGAGATTGTTATCAGTAAGGTTGAGCATGCGGAGAGAAGAAGGCAGCGTCTGGAGATCAATGCGACTAATCCTACTGTGACTGAGATCCAGAGTTTGTACAAAAGGGGGTAGTAGAGAGGTATCGAATTCAGGCAAATGAGAACCCACAAGCTGAATATTTCGCAAGTTAGCACCGAACGAAATCAGATTCAGTTGCATTGGCTGCATCACAATGCGGAGTGCCGAAAGGTTGGGTAACTCAGGCAACGAGAGTGAACCTCTAATGGAGGTATTTGCAATAAGTTCAAACTCCATCAGCGACTTTGGAAGTGCAGAGAAATCAAAATGATCTAGTGGAGATCGAGAGATGCGCAAGATTTTCAAGCTGCGCGGTAATTTGGAGACATTCATACTCCTTATCATGCAATGCTCAATTCTCAAACTGTACAAATGCGAAGAGAACTGCTCGCAGTCAATGCGCTCTAGGCTGTGTAAATTACTGAGCTTCAGCTCATTGAGAGTGCTAAGATATTTCATGAAGGGGGGAAGTCGCTTGCAGTCCAGGTTCTCAAAACGAATAGACATGGCGGAGTTTGTGCTTATTGCTCGAAAAATGTTGTCAATGACGTTGTTTCCCTCGGACAGAGTATCCTGTAGCTTTATCAGTCCGTCTCGTTCGCCATGCATAAATGAAGTTTCTTCCTCAACCCATTTGTCATACTCTTCTTTGATGAGGACAGCATTTATAGTCGGAGAAAGCATAAGCACCACATAGCGCGACCATCGAAGCGGATAGGGTAGAAGTGAATCATAGTGTCTTTGCCATTCTGCTTTCCAATTGATAATTTCGTTGTTTGCAACATCATGGATTCGATGGCTGAGTGGAATGTGGTGTCTCCAGGCTAGCTTCGCGCTTGCATTGAATCTCTGTGATACCAACTGGAGGTTTTTCAAGGTCAAAATGTCCACGTAGGAAAATATCTCGTCTAGTATCTCGACTGGTAGAACATCGAGATCAAAACGAGGGAAGACGTCGGAGGATACATGCTCTGTCATGAAGGAGAAGTTCTAACAAACCGGCCTCGATGCTTGTAATAAAAGTACTCAAACGAAATCGTACACTTCGAATGAGCTGTCAACGCCTTTTCGGCTGCGTAAGGTTACACTCGCCAATGGATTGCCACAGTGAGAATGCAGTTCACTTTCCACGCCACTTTCGCTGCGTATTGTTTCACTCGCAAATAGATTGCCACAACGAGAATGCAGTTCGCAGGGACAGATTATAGATCGGCTATAATCAACTGACGCCTGTACAAATTCAATTAGGGCAGATGAGAGTTCCGGTTGGACTTTTGATATGCATGCACTGACGATAGGCAACGGTGCCGATGAGGTCCGAGGTCAGGTGACTTACCAAAATATTGATGTTTTGGTGCAACCGCGTAGCATTATAGTCTGGGAGTGTACGCGCCTACATTTTTGCAACTTTTATGTAGTATGTGGCACTTAATAACAAAAATTTGAACCTTTAGCAGCAGAAAATATATAACCAATAGATTATGTATATTCTCTTTGGCCAGATGTACAGATATGGTTTGATGGTGTAGTTGGTTATCACGTTCGCTTTACACGCGGAAGGTCTCCGGTTCGATCCCGGGTCAAATCATTTTTTTGTATTTTTGCTGACATTTGGTATTTGTGGAGGTGAGAGTAATGGTGCATCGCAATATTCCAAAGTCAAGATGAATGTGAGTCTGAGTGAAATTTTGCGCAGGCATGGTGTGTACCGTAATGCTATCGACAGGAATTCATTGTGACGATTGTGCCATTAGGGAGCTACAGTCGATTGCAATTATAGAAATACCTCATGTAGGCACACATATCGATACAAGAAACTCTACATAAGACGCAGCTACTGGTTGAGAATATCGACGAGAATTTGCGCAAGGCCGATTCTCCAATCTATTCTTACTCTAGCATTACACTGTGAAAGAAATCATAAAATAAATAGTTGCCCAAATGTGTCCACAGCTGGGCCAACAGGCATCCACGCTGGAACTGCCTCTTGACCCCCATATGAGCAGTGTCAACCCGGTGCGAAGAGCAACACGCAGCAGCAACCGTATCATGGGAAGAGCATCGTATCATGGGAAGAGCATCGTATCATGGGAAGAGCATCGTATCATGGGAAGAGCATCGTATCATGGGAAGAGCATCGTATCATGGGAAGAGCAGCTTTCTAGGCTCGTTTCCTTGGACCTGCCAGTAGCTAGCTGGAACTGTGCCCGTTTCAATCTTGAATAACCGCCACGCTTCTCTCAAATGCTCCGGTCGCAGAGGAGCGTGAGTGTGGAACTCCTGAGGCGACATTCTGGCTTGAACGTCCCTCGCCTTTTCTACAATTTCGCCAATAAACACCTTGGACAGACCCGAGAGACCCACGGCAACGTTGGCGGTGATGGACTGGCCCAATATGGAATTTGCAAGCTTCTTCACGGAGCCGCGATTCACATTTGCACGCCGAAACACCTCGTATCGACTCATCTGCTCCTCGTCAAAGTTTGCCAAGAGCAGACGCATCTTTTCCTTTTCAAAGTCTTGCGCGTCGCCATAGTCGTCCAGGCCGTTTCCTCCCGCGCCCCCCAGATTGCCCAGCCCGCCACCGGCGAGACCTCCAGAACGGTCGCCAGTCGCTTGCAACAGGTTGCCGAGAATTCCTAGCCCGTCGCCCTCCTCTTCCTCGTCCTCTTCGATCTCATCAAACTTTCTCTTGTTTGAGTTTTCTTCAGCCTCGGCGGCAGCAGCAGCCGCTGCAGCCACAGCCGCTGCCTTAGCTGACACTTTCTCCTTTTTAGACATTGTTTCCTGTCAGACGTTAGGAGTTTGAATCATGCACTGCGTTGCTGTACAAATCTTGTCTTGCAATGCTCACCTTAATTTCCTGCTGTCCCAACACGGCAGGTCACGTTGAGAGAATGCCATCTGAGACGGAAAAATGGCTAGGAGAGGGAAACTGCAGAGCGATGCTATGGTTTGCAAAATAGTCCAGCGTACGGGATGCATTGCTGGTCGCTACTTGTCACCGTTGCGGCCGGGCTTTTGCTCTTTTCTGGTCCGAGCCCACATTGGAAATGTTGACCGCGCTGTCGCTGATGCGGGCTTGACTGCACTTGGCATTGACCGAGAAACTTCTCCGGACACAACAGGCACAGCAAGCCGCATGTTCGTCAGCTGTGGACACTGTCGCCAATGTGCGCTCGTCTGGCAGGCCAACATTCGTAAAGCCGTGGTAAGCCGGCGGGGTTCCGAATTGAGATTTCCGGTTAACGGGCTCTGTGGGGTTGGTGGAAAGCAAGCGCTTCAGGGCAAGTAAGCGGCCCCGAACCCCCACCAAAAGTGCTATGCGACCGGACTTGATCCCCGGATGTCTGGTGAACGCGGGGAGCTCGTGGCAGCTTTGGTGCGCGTTTTGTCAACTCGAGAGACCGTTGCAGCCTGTTCGAGGTTGCTGACGGACCAAAAGAGTCGCAGTCGCGCTGCCGGCCTGCATGTAGGGTGTGCTTCCGCTTTGCGATAGCGCAAATTGCTGCTGGTTAGTCCGGGCCCACGACCAGCTGGTGCGCCATGCAGCAGTGGCGCACCCGACGCACGAGCTGCAGAGCCCTGCACAAACGACTTGAGACTATTTAAATGGACGCAATGTGCCTTGCTTGTGCGAGCAACACTGCATCGTTTACAAATGTCACAGCCCCTGACCGTTGAAGAAGTGCGCGCCATCGCCATGCCCAAGGCCGCCAAGCAGGCCCGCGACTACTGGGAGGCCGGTGCGAACGAGGAGTCCACTCTCCGCGGCAACATTTCTGCCTTTGACGGCTACCGCATCCGCGCCCGTGCGATGGTGGACGTCGGCCACATTGACACAAGCAAGGAGTTTCTCGGCCGCCGGTGGGCCATGCCGGTCGGCTTTGCGCCGTCCGCGTTCCACCAAATGGCGTGCGACGAGGGAGAGGTGGCCACGGCCAGCGCGGCCCAGGCCCACAACTGGCCAATGACCCTGTCGTCCTACTCAAACAGATCGTTTGCCGAGGTGAAGGCCGCGGCACCCGACTCGGCGGTGTTTTTCCAGCTCTATGTCTTTCGCAACCGCAAGACCACGCAGGACCTCGTGGCCCGCGTCGAGAAGGCCGGCTACAAGGGCATTGTGCTGACCGTCGACACGCCGTTTGCCGGGCGCCGCTACCCCGACATTCGCAACAAGTTCAAGCTGCCGTCCTACCTCAAGCTCGGCAACTTTGACACTGTGCAGAACGGGCCCGTCGACGTCGGCGTCGATCCAAACTCGGCCGCGCGCAAAGCAGCGCTCACCGGCTCGCAGGAGGTCGCCAACTACATTGATCCGAGCATCACCTGGGCCGAGACCATCCCGTGGCTGCGGTCCATCACCAAGCTGCAGATCTGGGTCAAGGGCGTCACCACCGCCGAGGACGCAGAGCTGGCCCTCAAGGCCGGCGTGGACGGCATCTGGGTCTCCAACCACGGCGGCCGCCAGCTGGACTCTGCGGTGTCGACCCTCGACTCGCTGGCGGAGGTGGTCGATGTTGTTCAGGGCCGCGTGCCCGTGCACATTGACTCGGGATTCCGCCGCGGAACCGACATTTTCAAGGCCCTGGCGCTGGGCGCAGACTTTGTCTGGATCGGCAGACCCGTCCTGTACGGTCTGCAGTACGACGGACAAAAGGGACTGGAACTGATCCAGTCCATCTTGACGGAGGACTTCAGATACGCCATGGGCATGGCCGGCGCCCAAAAGGTCAGCGACATTAAAAAGTCGAGCGTCGTCAGGATTGGCCCCGGCATCCAGCGCCTCTAGGCGTTTGCCCACCCATCAAATCCCATTAATTATATCGTATATCATTAGTATTTTGTAAATCAATCGCACACCATTGACGCATATCCAGTCGCCAGACGTGCCTCTTACTTGCTCACGACGCATCTCCCCTTCACCCAGACCTTTCTGGTGTTTCGGTCGTCTCCAAGGAACAGCCACTTGGAGGCCAGGTAGCTGGTTTTTTCCTTGTCGTCTTTTGGAATCGCCCACTCAAAAAGATCAAAGTTGCCCGACAGATCGACCAGCTGGGCATCCCAGTGCTTGCCAACCTCAAAAGAGCCAATCTTGTCCTCAAGACCGAGGCACTGAGCGCCTCCAAGCGTGGCCAGACAGATTGCCTCTTCAACAGAAAGCTTATCGCTTTCCGTCTTTGTCTCCATGGCCAAATGGCGCGAGACCTGGTGCGCCATGCGCGCATTCATCAAAATTGATGGAGAATAGCCGCCAGAAACATCAGTTCCAAGCGACAGCTTGACACCTTTGGCCATCATTTGCTTAACCCGAGCCTCTCCCGATGTCAAAGACGAGTTGGAGGTGGGGCAGTGTGAGATGCCAGAGCCACGGTCCTTGATGACCTGAATCTCGTCGTCGGACAAATGGATCCCGTGCGCCAGCACGGTGCGATCTGTCAAAAGTCCGGCCTCGTCGTAGACATCAGTATAGTTTTTAGACTCTGGAAACAGCTCCTTCACCCACGCAATCTCCTGCAGGTTCTCCGAAATGTGGGTTTGGCATGGCAGGTGCTCGTCCTTGCAGAGCTGGCCAAGTCTCTTCAAAGTCTTGGGGGTGCAATGAGGAGCAAATCTTGGTGTCACAATCGGGCAGATGATTTCTCGCTTTGAATCAATCTTAGCACAGTAGTCAATAACTGCCTGGTCTGCCTTGGCCGCCTCTTCTTCAGACGCATCCTGGTAAAAGTCTGGCGTGTTGCGGGTCATGCACACCCGTCCAACAAACGCCCTCTGGCCAAGCTCCAAGCAAATGTCGGCCAGCCTGTTGGTGGCCTCCACGTGAAGGGTAGCAAAGTACGATGCAGTTGTCGTGCCATGAGCCAACGTGCGCTTTACCACAGAGGTGTAAATCTCGGTAGCTCTGTTGAGGTCCTTGAAAGAGGCCTCCATTGGAAACGTGTAAGTGTAGAGCCAATCAAGCAGGGTGGAATTGCCAAAGATTCCAGAGTTTGGATACTGCGATGCATGAATGTGGGTGTCTACAAAGCCCGGAGCAAAGAAGGATACACCCGTGGAGTTGCATGCAACAACAGACGCCTCGGGGTACTCCTTTTTAAGCACTTCAATTCCTTTTTCCTTATCAACCAGAGCAATGACGCCGTTTGCATCTACTCCAATGACTACATTTTCAGCATATTCCAGATTATGAATAGAGGTGGGATGGAGGATCGCTCCACTATAAAGCACAGCTGGTTGTTTGTCGATCGTCATTCTAACGCGGTTGCAACGCACAGTACTGCTGAATTATTTATATTGAGTCTGGTTGGTTGTGGTGCAGAGTGCATTTTTATACGTCTGAGATAGTGTTTGACGTCGGCATGCCGCAGGTACCCCGTCAGGACATCTCCGGCACTAGCTTTGGCCACGGAAAGTGTCAAGGAGTGGAACGCACTGTCACAGCGCCGGCTTGTCCGATATGAATCTTTTGTGTCCTTTTGTTGGATTTTTATCTTGGTTTCAACTCAGCCCATTCGCAGGTCTTATCTGGACTTGTAGCCAGCCTAGCCGATAAGATTCTGCGACTGGCTTCACGGCTGCAACATGTATCGCGCTAGCGAACGGAGGCGTCAGCAAACACCGAGGCATACCGCGTTTCGAACCTTCATCTGGAGAAAGTAGCTTCAAGAGGTGTGCGAGAACTATATATTCAAGGTTTCGGCTTCGGCTTTAGCCGGAGAGAAATGACTTGCAAGTGGCGATCCTGCCAATTCAAATTAGCTATGTACATAAAAAACCCTCAATCTTATCATGAGTGCGCATTTCTGAGGCCAGCCAAGGCCAACGCGTGTTACACATTGTATAGAAAATAGTCAATTGCAGTAGCTGGAGGTCAATTTTTGTTGAATGAACATCTGGAACAGATGTGACACGAATACACCAGCACACGCCAAGTATTCTGTCGAGCGCACTGCTTACTCACAGGCCTCAAACCGCACCTCCAAATCCAACGGGCTCTGGTGAGTCCTTGCTTGTTAATGCCATCACTTTATAAACCTTTCCCATAGCACCTCCTGACTTTTCCACTAACCTCTTGTAGGCCTGTTCAACCCGCTTTTTGCCCTCATCGTCTTGTTTTTCAGCGAGTTGTGTGGCACGGGCTCCAATTCCCATACTGTGTAACCAGTCGCCTTGTTGAACGGGTCCAAACGATTTCACGTCATGTTTCTTCTTGGCAGCAATCGCCAGTGCTCCAAAGTCAACATCGGCAGATAAATCAGCTGTTCCAGGTTCTTCAAACGGGGACACCAAATTATGATCGACAATGCCTCTTAACGAATCTACAGGGATTGTGTCTGCTGGACCGTAGTCAACAATTAAAGCAGCCCCCTTTCCTTGTATTAGTGATGCAATTTGATCCGCAACTTGCCATGCTTCAGGGCAAATTTCGATTTTAGAACCCACGGGTAAGCTGGAGTACCGTTTGTCAGTTTGGGGGACCACAGCGGCTCCAGGGGTCCATGTAGGATTCACAGTCATGAAAAATTCAGGCTTCTCTTCCTTGCCAGCAATTTCGATGGACTGGTTCGGAAGCAGGATAGGACTTTTTTTCACGCCATAGTCAACCACCAGTTCACGCCACCCATTCTGAGTATGTTCAAATTGATGAATGGGAAGCGCATCGAAAAACTCATGGGCTACTACATAGGTAGGAACATCGGTCCGGGGCACCTCCTTGAGTGAATCTAGCCAATACAGACTGTTCCCAAAGAGAGTGGTAACAGGTGTCGTTGATTGTTGGTCAGCAGGTAGCATCTGCGCGTCCTCCCCGGCCAGCCTTTTACATTGGATCTGTCTCAGCTTTGGAGATGCCTCGACCATGTATATATCCTTGAGGGCCTTTGCAAACGGTGAAAATTGCTTTGCTGTCCGTAATAGATCGGACATTAGCGTGCCTCTCCCCGGACCAAGTTCAATCAGCCTGAAGCTTTCGGGTCGACCTTGATGCATCCATTGTGTCAATATCCAAATACCAACAAGCTCTCCAAACATTTGTGAAATCTCCGGGGAGGTGACAAAGTCTCCTTTCGATCCGAAAGGATCCTTGGTAATGTAGTAACCGCCCGTGGGATTCGTCAAACATTGCCTCATATAAGAAGCCAAAGGAATGGGCCCCGTCGCTTTGATTGATTGAGCAAGGTAGTGCGAAAGCGTTTTTGCTTGTTCATTGGGCGAGCTCTGATTGGTGGAATAATATCGCGCCGGTCTCAAAATGGAGTGCCGTATTAGCCTGGCAGATCCTCTCAAAAACATTCCTGACACTGCTATAAAAAGTTATCCTCAGAACCGCTTGTAATACCTTTGCTCTCAAAAACTCGGCAAAGTGCACATAATAAGTGTGAAATTTTCCGATAATACTATAAGGTGCTGGCAGGCAGACTGGGTGCATGACAAAATTCGGCGCGTATGGGAGGCAGACCTGAAGAATAAAGAGATGTATTCTGGAAATACTAGTTTCGTTAATTATAATTAATCTATCATATAATATGGTGTTGACTGTGGCTTAGCAATCATTAAAATGTCCATTTCGTGAATATCCACACCTGATTTAACTTTTTGATGCCAGGAATAGCGTCCAGCGCTTAGAATTCGCAGGCCAGTAAAATACACAAGGCTAGAGTTGCAGTGGGGTATAGTAAACTTGAGTGACAAGCTTGGATTGATATCGAGCCGTGCACGATAGAGCCAAGATACCATTTTTTACAGCGGACGTTGCGACGTGGTTAATAACGGCATGATTGACAACTGGCAGTGACCAGCCATCAGCGGACTCCGAGTCCACCGCATTCAATGCCGATGACGACAGCTGAGGAGGCAGCTGAGGAGGTTTAGGAATCTCTGCTGGTGTACCAACGGAATCCAGATCGGTTCCTCTAAACAAGAGCGGAATAGTGTTGGAAAAAGACGAACTGCTTTCGTTTGACATCTTTGTTGCCAAGTTTCCGTCCTCCACAGAGGCCATTGAGATAGCGGACTCTCTTTCAACGTCGATATAATTTACAAGGTTGCCGGATGCATCTGTTGCCGTGGGTAAGTGATCCGCACATCTCATCTCTCCATCCACCACAAACAACAGGCGATGAGTTCCGGGCGTCAGATCCAGCTGGACAAAGAACATCCCGTCTTGAAACGTCATGGGTACCATTCCGGTCCAGCCTAAAAATGTGCCCGTCACGTAGACCTTCTTAGCGGGCAGGTTCCAGTGAAGGTCCACAGCGACAATGTCGAACGGATCGGCGGAATCAGCCGGGCTCTCATCTTCATCCTCCTCATCGCCGCTGGGGTTGTCCTCTTGAAGCTCTAAAAAGTCGCTTGATCGGTGATGGAGGGAAGGCCGTTGCGGTGCTGGCAATTCCGCCAACTTTTTGGCTTCCTGTAGGTCAGGTTTGTCCACAGAATTCTGGGCAAGCTGATGATCAGCATGGTTCTCTAGCGAGTCATCGTACTCAACATGCTGGGTGAGCGACAGCTTGGAAATGCCATTGGCGTTGACCAGCACGCCTGTAGTCTGGCAAATTGGTTCAGCGAGAGCAGATTCCAGTGTCATCGGTTTGTAAGCAAAGCTCCGTGCATGCTTCTGTTGTCTTGCAACATCTCTTGAAGACGAGTTTTGCCCCATTCACAAGGTTTACAAAATGATGATGAAGTAATCTGAAACAAGAGCAAGTGGAGCGAGATGTGAATGATCAAGGTCAGGCAGCTGGTGGAAAGGCGGTGTAGCAGGAATGGCAGAAGACAAAATTACCTCTATAGTTCGCGACAAAAATACCTCAATAATGCGCAAAGTTGCTGAAAAATATGGACCTATACGACAAGAGGACTTTGCAGTGATTAAATATAAAATAGCAACAAACTCTTTTTATGCAAGAGAAGCCTTGCTGACGATGCAGGTGCAAGCTTCATCTGCAGAATCGCAGGTACTGCGCACAGCCGTCTATGCGGGTAAATTAGCAAGCGAAAGTAAGCTTGGCAGTGGCCCGGAAAATTACTAGCGACAAAATGAAATCTTTTTGATGGGGGAACAGTACATAGGGTACCGGAGACAATGAATCTAATAGCGCCGCTGCCAAAAGACCACTGCAACTTTGCATGCTCTATTTGCAAAACGCCAATGTATCTGTACAGCGCCGTTACGATCAGCCGGAAAACAGAGACGCAGTTGGCTTGCGGTGAGGTAGCCAAGACCGCAGAAGTTTTGTAAAATTTTTGCCAATTGCCTTCTATAAAATGCCCACTTATTTTCGATAAACTACCTCGCAGCTCTGCCTGGACACAGAAACAGCGTGGCCAGAGGTTTTGTAACGCGTTTCAAGGAAATTCCTAGTGTGTAGCTTCTCCAGTAGATTCTCAGACCAGCGGTGTCTTAGACTCACCTCATTTTTCCATCTTGGCGAGGCTGCTATTCAGATGGGTCATTGCGAGAGCCAGAAAACAGCATTCGACCGGCCCAGTTGCAACGTCAGCCGTTTGAACGAAAACCACGTCAGTCTCCTAGCAGAGCAAGTGTCGGCGAGCCGAGCTCACGGGGTGGCTCACTCCTAGCGCGGTGGCCAGACTCATCCGTCATCGCTCAGCATGTTCGGAATTGGTGACAAGATCAGATAATCTTTCAAGGCGAAGCTGCGCGACTGTGGAATTGTGCAGCAGTGTGACCGTACGAGGGCCATGAACCCATGGCACATTGCCGTTATACTTTAATGCAAAAGCAGTAAAGTAGTACGCTTTCCCTGCCCAGCGGTACGCTATTCGTCAGCTACACTCTTCTCTTGCGCCTATGCGAGCCGCATTGTTATCTCCGGCGCTGCGGCCCGGTACCCGGTCTGACTCACCAACCGCGCGAGCCCGTGCTAACGATTTGCTGGATATCCAACGACGAGAGCGATTGCAAGCCAGGTTGAAACGGCCAGGGTCTCTAGGAGCGACACCATCGGTGCAACAGCGAGCCAACCAGACGCTGCCAAATGCGGTGTTCGCTTTTTTTTTGCAAACGGCGCCCTCTGCTGGGCCGCCCCCCGAAACGGACAGAGGACACAACCGGAAGGCAACAGCAAAAAAAAAGATATAAAAGGACTGCGTCGAGCCTCGCGTCTGCGATAACCTTTCTGCGCACCCAAGTCACCAGGGCGACCTCGCTTTAACCGCAAGAACTTTCCAATGGGCTTTCTTGACCGCTTCCGGGGCCCTCAGGACCCCACCCCTGAAATTGAGAAAATTGTGCCAATCGCCGACTGTTCAATCGACTGCAACGGCGAGGCCTGCGGCGACGAGCTTGCAAAGTTCCCACGGTCCGTCAAGATTGACACGGACATGCCGCTGTGGCAGTCGTCGCAGGCAGCAGATGCACACTTTCTCATCTCGACCGGCAAGACGGACTGGATTCACAACATTGCCGACGTCAACCTGTCAATCGCCGAGACTCTCAACAAGAATGAAAACAAGGTGGAGTCGATTGTTGGCGGCAGCTTCAAGGCGTCCAACACGTCGGCGCCTGTTCCGGGCAACGGCTGGGTCGACAAGGAGAAGCCCGAGGTGACCGACGTGCTGGTTTTGCCCCAGTTTTTGAGCATCAAGAGCGTTTCCGCGGACCACTTTGTGTCCGACCTCGAGACGCTGTTCTCGCCCTCCTTTGCATCGTCTGAAAAGCCCGTGGCGCTGCCGTCCGGCGCCCTCGTCGAGCGCTCGCATGCGCGCGCGTACATTCTGCTGTGCTCACACAAGACACGCGACCGACGATGTGGCGTCACCGCCCCGCTCATGAAGAAGCAGTTTGAGAAGGAACTGCGCGAGCACGACCTGTTCCGCGACGCGTCGGACGACCGGCCCGGGGGTGTTTCCCTCATGTTTGTCAACCACGTCGGTGGCCACAAGGTTGCCGCAAATGTGATTGTGTATCTCAGCACGGGCGAGATGATCTGGCTGGCGCGCTGCACACCTGCTCACTGCAAGGCTATTGTCAAGCAGACTGTGATGCAGGGCAAGGCCTTCCCCAACTACACTAGAATTGCAAAGAAATGTGCCGGTGTTGCGTGGTAGGGCGCCGCTGCACTCCATTATTTATATAGAAAAGGTAGAGAAAGGGCTTAATACAAACTGCTTAATGCTACAAGTTTACAACTCTTCGTGTGCTGGTGACTCGCCGGCCGCAATCTGGTCCATTGCCTCTCTGAACGCCTGGAGAACATGAAGCTTGCGAGTCATGGCCTCCAGTCGCGCGGGGGCGACCTTGCCGGTTTCCAGAATCTTGGTCACACGCTGCAGCTCCTTGATGACATACTCCTGGCCCTCCTTGGCAATCTTGTCAAAGATCCTCAGGTAGATTTTGATGTTGGGGTTGTACTCGGCACCCTGTGCAATGTTTTCGGCAATCATCTCGTAGTTGTCGTTGACCTGGAGCATGTTGTCAACGTCTGGCACACGGCCGGCTGTGTCAATGAGCGAGCCGTCGGCCTTGCGCTCGGTGAGCGCAGCAAACTGGAGCCACTCCACAAAGCCCTCGACCTGGCGGTTCCTGCCACCATAGGGAGCGGGCTTCTTGGCGTCGCCCTTGGCAAACAGGTAGATTGTCGGGTAGCCCTTGACCTCGTACTTGTCACAAAGGGGGTTGCCGTCGGTGCAGTCCACGACGCCAATCACAACGTCCTTGTCCTTAGCAAAGACGCCAGCGAGCTTCTCAAACTCCGGTTTGAGCGTCTTGCAGTGGCCGCACCAGGTGGTGGTGAACGCAACAAGGGCAGCCCGGTCGGGGTGCATGACCTGCTCGTCCCAGTTGCTTTCGGTGATTTCCTCAAACGAAACCTTGTTGGCCCGCTCGGTGAGGAACTTGGCGTGCTCCAGCGCCTTGCGCTTCTTGAGAGCGTTCACCAGCTCGGGCGACGACACCTTGTCCTTGATGTAGTCGGTCAGTCCCTCGAGTGTGCGTGCCTTGACAGCCTCGACCTCCTCGCCCTTGTGGTCAAAAAAACGCACGTCGGGCAGATACTCCACGCTGTACTTTGTGGCAATCTTGTTGTTTGCATCCACATCAACCTTGATCAGTTGCAACTCCTCAATGTCACCAAACGACTCGGCCAGCTCGTCATAGATGGGTGCCAGGTTCTTGCAATGTCCGCACCATGGAGCAAAGAAATCAACCACCGACGGCTTGCCATTACTAAGGTAGGTGGCGAGGTCCTTGTCGGTGGCCTCGATGACTTTGAGAGCAGACGCAGAAGAAATGACCGCAGCGACGGCGACGGCGAGACTAACTTTCATTTTTTGCCAGTGGAATCGGTATTGCAAGTGACGTTTTCGACAGCGTGGAAATTTGGCAGGTGACGTGGAGAAGACCCCAATCGGGGTTCCCGATCGCGGGTGCACGATGGCGGTCGCAACAGTGGCCGTGTGTAGAGTTGAGTAGGCGAGAGCTGCTAGCCGAGCAAGATTTCATGGTGGTGGCCGTGTGCGTGAGGATTGCGTTGCGGGGACAGCATTCTCGGCGACATCACTGTACTGCCGTTTGTTTTGGCAGTGCAGCGGACCAGTTGCACGAGCTAAATGGGCTGCGCAGATATGGCCAGACTGCTCAATGCGGTCCGCCCATATGACACACCGAGTGTTAGCTATACCAATCCCAACCAGGCAAGTGCAACGGCCTTTCCCAAAACGTCACGAGCTATTAAATACATGCCTGGGTGCTGAGAAAGCAGAAGAACTGCCGGCGCTGTAAGGGACAAAACTACTTGTATGGATTGACAAACGCTTTGCCTGTCAAGCTGTCAACTGGCGCGTATTTGTTTCCACAAGCACAGCAATTTCTTGCGGTCTTGTTACAGCAGTCATGAAACAAGCGCGGGTGGATCCATTCTGCCAACCGCTGGATAGCATTGCAGTTGGTGAAAATGAATACTTGTGCGTTTCATAAACAGGACATCTAAGACATGCCCCAAATAAACGAAAATGAAATGACAATGCGTTAGTGCATTTTAGGATGACGCTTTCGATACGATCGCAACACGGACGAAAACAAGCTGTATCTGACGAAAACGAACGCACACGAGCGCAAACGAAACCTAAAACATTGAAACGAAGAACAAACAAGCCGGCAAGGCAATGATCGACAAGATATAGAGTATAAACAATGGCGACGCTCGGAAATGGAGAGCAATAAGGGGCCAGTGGACCTGTAGTGGACCTGTAGTGGACCTGTAGTGGAGCTTGTATTAGGGCATTTTCAAAACCGGTGACTTGTGGTTCCTGATGGCGGTGTCTCAGTGCCCCACGCCCAACCACTAATGTCTCAACATTAATGAGCCCTGGCCGTGTTGTGACACTATTGAGACACGATAGCGTTCAATGTAAAATGTAATGGTTTCAAAAGCAGGGCGTGTTTCATTTCAAGAGATTACACAAGTTCAAGAAGCGGGGAGAAGCCGGGGAGATGGCCAGGCCACGCACGGTGGTTCACCGCCAGCGGCACGAGCCAAAAGGATAAATTTGAGGGGGTATTTGCTCCTGCAGGAGTTAGGAACAACACGCAGGTCTATTCTAAGCTCCGACAATGTTGCCGCAAGAGGTAACCGAGGCAGGGAGCTATATGGGTGCGAGCATTATGCTTTTGCTGGGTCCACCGCCGGCCCACTCTGCTGGCAAGAAAGCTGTGGAGACCGCCTACAGTGGGCTTTGACGGTAGACGTTTGCAGGGTGGAACTTTGAGTGGGACGGACACTGGGTGGTCAGCGAGCTCAGAAATGGCAGCCGCCAGTTGCCTGCAGCGGCCGATCTGACAGTGATTGCAAACTTCTCATCAGGGGGCGCAATCAGCGACCGTTAGCAAACGACAGGGATGCGAGTAAAAGTGGTGGCAGTTACTGGAAACGGGAAATTTCAATTGACGCAGCAGATCAGCAGGGGGGTTAACAAGCACTGTCAAGAGTGGGCCTAGCAGGAGGGACTGTGGAGCTTTGTTGGGCATTTTAGTGAACCTCCAGGCGGCTGGACGGTTTGTATGAGAGCGGCGATGATGACGATCAGCAGCACTCACATACAAACCTGGCGCCTGGTAGTGCAAATGATCCGGACTGCTGGTGCTCTGAGCCATTGGCTGCTTGTACTCAGAGTGGTCTGATTGTTGGCTGCTGGCCACCCCTGGCACGGTGGCTTCGCAGCCGCTCTCCAGCCAACGGTTGTGCGTGTTCTGCAGCCACAGGGTCCTGCACGCCCTGGCAGTGGACACATGGCCTACCTGACACCTGGCCAAATACCGTAAGCTCCGATTACTCAAGAGAGATAAGCGGCGGCGTGACCTCCGAGATGCCCAAACGCTGGGGCCCGGCATCTGGGCCCTCTGGCGATTGCTTCGATTTTTGGAAATGCTGTCGATCGCTCCAACAGGTTTGGTTCCTGACGATGATCTGGCCGTGTTCGATTGTGCCGTTTTAGGCAATATTTATTGCTGCCAGGTTGAGGCCCTGGTTGCAGGGATGTTGCGCAATACAAATTGCTTTTGACCTGCAATATTTGGTTTTTGTTTTACCTGCATCCGCACGCAGGGAGCATCACAAGAACATGGTATCTGCAGCAGCGGCAGATTGTAATACTTTTTACAAGCGGACGTTGGCTCGTCTCGTTTCAACAGTTGGCCGTAGCCTTGCAAGAAAAGCTAACAATCAGTCTGGTACAGCAGTATGCGGCGTCGCTAATTCTTGCTGCAGTGTGCCCAAGATAGGTGCCTCGGTAGATCGACCCTGCAGGCAACAAATACGACGCCCATCGCAAAGCTGGACCTGAGTAGTGGTTCGGGCAAACGTTTTGACGTTCCTCTGGTGGTGTCAGCGTCCCACAGCCAGTGTCACAATGAAGCGGCTACGCGGTTTGCTTCCACAAGCGAATGACAAGCAAGCACAGGCAATTCCCGCTCACAAAATGCGTGCAATTGAGCTTCCGCAGCGCAGTCCCCGAATGGTTAGAACAAGACCCTAGATGCTTCGACGCCCCGGATCTCTAGCCGCAGGCAGGTTGTGGGTCAACTGTGGAGCACGAGTCGGACATTGGTGTACGATGCCCGCAACGAGGCAAGTGCGCAGGGCCACCTGGTTTGCAAAGATGTATCTTTTCGTAAGCTTTTGCACACAGTGTCAGCCAGCGCGGCCAACACCATCACTCTAATTTGCTAAAAAAATAAAATCATTCTGGCTGCTGGCCACAGCCGTCATGTCAGCGACGACTAGCCCTGTGCCCGTTGTCTGGCACGCTCCTAGTATGGGCATGATCCCGACCTGGAACTAGTGGGTCTGCCTGCCGTGCAGCTATTAAAGTTTCATGTTTCAACAGCCTCAGGAGCCGCTACTGCTAGCAAACGGACAGGTCGGCTAAAGCAAAAAGCGCAGCGTTAGCGAGCCCCACTTGGCAAGTTGCAATTTTCTGCGACTTGTATCCATACTGTGACAGCACAGCTCAGGGCCCTGGTGGTCGCAAGTGTGCAAAGGACCCACAGCATCCCTTCACTTTGGATTTCCTCCACCAGGTCCACCCGTTGACGGCAGCCAATATCTCCACCAGATCCATCAGGTGGGATCTCTTTGTCTGGCCTTTTCAAACAGGCGCCTCTGATTCACAAACATGTGATGATTCTAGCCCCTGCGTGTGAGTCGTTTCTAAGTAGTCTCGCACAGTGACACCCAAGAGCTTAATCTTCACAAATTTGGTGTACCGGCCCGTTTTTCACTTGCGCTGGCTTTTTTTTGGGCTTCTGGCTGTGTCCACCCTGCTGTTCAGCTGCTTCGGCTTGAGTCCATCTGATAAACGCCGACTGCCGCCAGAGTTAGGTGAGACATTGATAAGACCCTTAGTAAGACACGAGACCTTTTGAGACTTTTGCCGGTGGGCGGGGATTGAACTGAGACAGAGATGAACGAGACAAACACCGAATTTGGAGGTCTCAGAATTTGATGTATAGCCGTTTTCTCGCTTGGCAGCTAGATTTCAAGCAGATGACAGAAGCAGTCTAGGGAGTACTTGTTGTGATGGGCCGATGCTGCAAGCTTGGGCTATCAAGTGTCTAGACTTCAAGTGCTTGGTTGCGTGGAAGCTGGTGTGCCTGAGTTCCTGGATGCCAACTGTAAGGGTTCTGAGGTTAGTTTCAGAAGCCGCATTCAGCCAGCTGCCTAGTAATAAGACCATCAAGTTTCAAGATATGCAAAGGAGCCATGTGCCTGAGACTTGAGTTTTTGAGGCGGCTGTCTCTTCAAATTGTTACAGATTGCCATGTGGAAGCTGAGAAACGAAGGCTGCTAGCGCACTCTTCTCTTGGCCAACGACAGCAGAGACGAAATGGTTAATCCAGTTTCACTTGCTGTGCACAGTGCTACTGCTAAGCGGGAAGTCGTCGTGGCCAAGAGTGCACTATTCCTATTGATGTCAGAGTGATGCTAGTGGGTGGCTGAGAAGCTGAGCGATTACGTAGTGGTGTCCTGTGATGATTATGCCAAGTCACGGCAGGCAGCGTGGCCGGCAAACACAGGACTGCTCACTTGAATATAGAGGAGATGATAAGTAGCGGACTAAGGGCTGTCAGGAGAGTGCAAGCACGGGTCAAAATCTCAACGGTGCACGGCTTGTAGCCGATGATAGCGAGAAATTGAGCGACGTGTTGCTAGGTCCATTTTCACTTGAGAAGGATGTAATTGTCCATGTTTCCAGAATCCTGAACAGTACTAGCTGGGGTAATTACAATTGTTGATTCCTAATCTAGATAAATAAGCTATTTCAAATAAATAAAGACTGAACACCGGGTGTTTGACTGTGATTAGTTGACAGTAAGTGCAACACCAGCAAGAGCATTCAAAGCGTTGGGGCTTTTTGAGTCCGTTGCGGGAGCGGGAGCTGGAGCTACCGGCGCGGTAGTGTACGCATTGTCGACCTCGACCTTGACATGCTGAGGAGTCGCGGTAGACGATTCCGAGGCAGCGGCAGGCAGCACTCTAGGAATTTGAGCGCCAGTGTCGCTGCCCTGCTCAGGCTTGCCAGCACCTGGTCTTGCACGGCCACCCAGATGGGTTCTGTAGTGCTGCATACAGTTGTCCTGACGGGAAAATCTGGCATTGCAGTTCTCGAACGGGCACTGGTAGTTTTTCTCGCCTGTGTGGATGCGCATGTGTCTAGCCAAGTGGCCAGAGGTTGTGAAAGAGCGCGAGCAACTACATGTGTACTTTTTGGGTTGGCGGAGGGCTCCAGACTGTGTTGGAGACATGGCAGACTCGGCCGGCTTGTCCTGGTAGTAGGTGGCGGCTTTTCCTGGCGGCGATCTCACCGTAACGGACGGAGCGATGAGGGGAGGAGGTCGGCTGGCGATTGGGAGCTGGTAGTTGCTGGGGTAGCCAGGGTACTGCCGCGGGCCCATGGGCTGTGGAACTTGCTGGATGAATGGCTGGTTTGGTATGCAATTGGGCAGGGTGTTTGGGGTCGGCATCTGCTGTCCTGGAATAGCGCCAGGCATGGGCATTGGCTGCACCTGGGCAACAGCTATTGGCTGGCGGCCATACTGCCCGGCCACGGGAACGTAGTACGGGTAGTACTGCGCTGGGTGGCCCTGCGGGCCCGGAGCGACATGGGGCACCTGGGGCACCTGAGGGACGTGGGGCACCTGGACCTGGGCAACATGGTGCACCTGGGGGACCTGGTGGTGAGCGACCTGGGGCACCTGGGGATACACGCCGGCCTGGGGCATGACAGGCATCCCCCGCACGTCGCGGGCATAGCCATATACGACCGGGCCGACCATGGGGTACGTAGGAACGACCATTGGCGGCTGGAGGCCGTTTGCGCCGCTGGCAGCGACAAATGCGTATGACGGCGGGGCCGGCGGCGAGCGGGCTGGCGAGCGGCCCGGGGTGGAGGGCTCGTTGCCAGGGAGCGACGGCGAGCGCTTTGCTGGTGGCGGCGTCGGGAAGCGACACGCGGCCGCGGGCAGGCTGTGGGCTGGCGGCGCGGCCCTGGGCTGGGCGCCGGGGGCCGTGACGGAGCGCGGAGTGAGCGTGTGGCCCGAGCTGTGGAGCGGTTCTGGGGTTGTGCCTGGGGCGCTCATGTCTGCAAACGAGCGTTTTGCACCGACGGACGGCGTGGAGCTGTGCGAGGGCGATGCTGAGCGCGGCGAGGACGAGACGGACGCTGGCGGGGTGACCGCGGGCCCGGCTGGCGGAGGAGCTGCGCTGTCGTGGTTGTTAGACCTGCCTATTTGGGCTGCGGATGCTGTCCGGGGACGTTTTGCGGTGGAGCCTGTGTGGTCTGGTTGGTCATCGTTGAGAATGTTGATGCGGTTGCCGGACGAGGACACAAGTTGGAAGCCCATGGTGGTGAGCTGTTTGTGAGAGTTGGGTGCGATAGTGCAGGCTCTTTGATATTTAAATCACGATGGGCGAGGACCCAGATCGACACTGTGTGCAGCGGGCGGTTACGCAGGCGGGCCAACGCAGGCGGAAGGAGAGGAAGGATTAAAACTGAGCGAAAAAGAAATGAGCAGTACGTGCGTGCTTTTTTTGAAAAAGCAGGGCGCTGTGGTCCGCCGGCGGCTGGGTGTTTGCTCTGGCTGGCGAGACGGGGCCTGTCGGTGAAGCGCTGGTGGGGCCCGTCGCCGGGGGGCGGTAAAACGGTGCGCGGTTGCAGGCCAGTTGGTGAAGTGCTGGTGGTGCTGGCAAATTTTGTCTGGCCAGCTTGGCTCTGGCCAGCTCAGCTCAGCAGAGTCGCTGGGGTCGCTGCAGCCCGCCTGGCGTTCAAACCCCTGTGTAGACACGCCTGCAGCCGTCGATGTGACAGCTGCAAGGCGGTAGTATTCTTTGCAGCGAATTGCCGAGAGAGCCCAGTTTCTGGGGACCTGGCAACCGACTGCTGCCGACCAGACATTATTTGGCTTATGTAAGCCCAGCCCGGGCATGGCACTCGCAACAGCATCTATTAAGGTTTGAAACACACCCCTAGCCGGCGCGGTTCCAAGCAATCCTAAACTACATTCAGCAAATGACCAAACAGAAAAACAAAAACAAGGCTTGTCTCGGCGCGAAACGCAGCTAGCCGCGGCGCCGTGCCCGAGACGTTTGCATGTCTGCCTAAACGACAAACACGGGCTCAGGTGCGGAGGGCACGTCGACCTCCTTGAGCAGACCGGTCCCGGAGTTGTATACGAGACCATGGACTTGGAGACTGCGGTTCTTCATGGCGTCCTGCACATTCTCATTGTTGAGGACGTTTTTGACCTGCGCAACCACATTGAGCTCGACCAGCGCATTCACCCTGGCGGTCTCGTTTGGAAGCGCCGCCAAGGCCGCTTCGTTCTGGTTGCGAATCTCGCGCACAGACTTGAGCCAGTAGTCGACGAGCCCGTTGCGCTGCGCAGACAGGCAGGCCTTGACACCCCCGCAGTCGGTGTGGCCCACGACGAGCACATGCTGCACGCCCACGACCTGCACCGCGTATTGCAACACTGACTGCGACGAGAGGTCGTTGGGTGCAACAATGTTGGCAACGTTGCGGTGCGTAAACACCTCGCCGGGGAGCAGGTCGAGGCAGGCCTCCGACACGCGCGAGTCGCCGCAGCCGATCCACAAAATGGACGGCGCCTGGCCGTCGGCCAGCGCTGGCAGACAGCCGGGCTCGGCCTTGTTCAGCTTGGCGGCCCAGGTCTTGTTTCTGCTCAGCAGCGCCGCCAGGTTGTCCTTGGGGGAAAATCTAAACACTTTGCTCATGGTCAAGTCTCGTCGGTTCGTCCTAAGTCCTTGGTCTCGTATAGTGTGCACTTTTCGTCCAAAAGTGCAATCGTTAAGAGTGGAAGGTGTGTGTGAGCGTGCCAGACAGCACATCCTCACCTCTTTATAGTTGGTTGCTTCCGTCGCTCATTTTCCGCCTGCACCGTCGTTGACCCCAACTGCCGACGCAGCCACCAAGACAAATTGCAATGGAGCTGATTGGACGCTCAGTGCTTCCGGCACTGAGGATCTGGCAGCCCGGCCCGCGTTGCAAAACTGCTGAGCGCTCCTCCAGTTTCCTGGAGCTCCGTTAGCGGCCGGCCGGCTTCCGACCTGGCCCCGACTGGCTGCTCCTGCTGGGCTGCCCGCAAAAAAAAATTTCAGCCTCACTGGGCAGATAAGCGGCCAGAGAAGGTTTGCTGGCCAATAAAAGTGTTTGCGGAGCAACACATTTGGCAGTGCCTCTGCATGCGCCGGCATTGTGTCCGACCGTGGACCTAAACCCCACCGGCCCTTCGCGGCGCGGTCCGCCACTTGGCCGAGCGACTTTGACAGCTCCGCCGTTGCTCCCTCCGCCACGTCAAAATAGGCCGCGCACCTGTCCCAGCTGCCAAATTGGACGCAAACTCAGAACACACCCCGGTCTTCCATTCTGCGAGGCCCCAATAGCGAGTCTAGCTTGCAATATGAAGGACGTTTGCTACGTGCCCTGCATGGGTCTCAACGCTCCAGCCTGCCAAATCAAGTAATTGCAATAATTCCTGGTAGCACAGAAAAGCACGGGCCAAGGCACCACACAAAGTACCTTCGGCGCTGGCCGAACGCTCGCCAGCTCAAACCTGGCTTGGCCAAACCGCGCTACAAAATAAAAACTAAACAAATAGATTAAAATAGACTAGCTACTCTAGTGGACCCCATCAGTGTTAAAAAGCTCAAAATTTTGTTTCCACCACGGGTTTGTCGGCGAAGTAGTTGTAGTTGTAATTGTTTCACATCATTTGAGGTGAGAAAAAAACCTGCGCACCCGCTGCCACAGGTTTTATGACAGCCGGGCGTTACCCTGCCGCGCTCGCCGAGGCTGGCAGCCAGACGCACCTGCTCCAGAGCCAAAACCCGGTCAGTTTAGTCGCTAGTAGATTCGTAGAATTACGCATACAAGCGCGCCCGGCGCCCATCTCCATACCCCGTCCGCCGCTGCTGTCAGTTCCGGCAGCCTGGCCGCCGTTCGCCCTAGCCAATGGCAAACCATCGGGCAGTGATCCTCACAGCGTGCACAGTGCGCATACAGCTCGTCGAGCCGAAATGCAGCAGGCTGCCGGCCGATCTCAATCACTCTCGTAGCAATTGTGACTTGCAGCTCGCTGGCCGGTATATTTTCCGATTTGCAAAGGGCTCGATGCCCTGCATTACGGCTGACATGGCCAAACAGATCCCTGGATCGACGCTAGTGCTAGATACTTGGAGGGCGTGGAGCTCAGAAATGTAGTTACATGGGCCGTTTTTGTATTCGCATGAGGTTTTTCTTGCCGAGGACATGCCGACCTGCGAGGGCAACAATTGCGATGCGACGTCTTGCATCTGCGCGCGGCGATCAATGCTGCGGGCTTGGCTGCAGACAACATCGCGGGCAAGCTCAGGGCCTCCCGAGCTGGCGCTGAAATGTTCAACAGTGACCACGGCGCTTGCTTGACCGCAGCACCTCAAGCAACAGCACCTCAAGCAATTGTGAGCTTTCTTGCGATCAGGTGGACTGTCGTCAAATCTCACTACCCCAGCCGATTGCAATTGCGCATTTCCCCAACTGGAGATACAGATGCTTACACCTACCCGGATCGACTCTGCGCGGCTCTCCAGGCACCAAATGCCATAAAGTTTTCATGTCAATTGGCGAGGTGTGCTGTAGCCATCCCTGACGATCCCTTCTGAATTCTCAAAAATTACCTGTGCCTCCCTGGCTGATCCCTTGCCTAGCCCTGCTGATCCATGTGCAATGTCAGGGGACCCAGCAAAATCAACTGAGTTTTTGCTAGCTTGGGTAATGCCTGCAAAACCTTAACAAGATCCAGACTGCACTTGAGGTTACCCATGCAAATGTCTAAGCGCACCGCCCTTGCATCCCTGTCAACCCCTGAGGCTGATATGCAGCGCATGCCCCATGCCAAATGCCCAATCAGTGCCCAGGTGTCTATCCTGAAAGCGGGAGTGAATCGTTTCTTGCCAGTTGGAGCTAGCGTCGTTGGCACTCTGCGTTGAGCGCCGTGAGCCGGCCGTGTGACCAGCAGCCCGGCTGCCCTGCGGCACTTTACCACCGTCCCACATGCCAGAGCCACGCCAGCCTGCCAGCGATGCAAATACTCAAAAGCGTGCTCGAGACAGGATCGTTTCGGCCACAGCGGTCACCTCGCTTGCAATTCTGCAAGGCGCAATCTGATAATCAAGCAGCTCATACTATTATGTGGCCACTCACACTGTTATGTGCCAGAAATTCACGACTCGCGTGAACGCGACACCACCTCTCACTTTATATTGAATTGAAATATTTATTTATTAGCTCTTGATGGGGGTGCCGTACGAACCTTACGATGTAATTCATTCGAAACGGCCATTGCAGACGTCTGATTCGTACGAGCTTGCAGATGACCTCATACTGGACTCGTCCAACGGCATTACAAATTCGCAGCGAATCCACGAGTTCACTTCGGACGGCCTGGACTCGGAATATTTGCAACAGCTGGCATCAAGCCCCCCGCCAGACTCGCATCCTGCAAAGCGCTGGTGTTTCAATGGCGCTTTGACACCGCAGCGAGCACATGTGCCCTCGTCGGAGATGACTGACGCCGACGACGTTGACGCCAGCCAGCAGACGTTTACAAACACTCAGGCTACCTTGGTAGCCAATGCCCATGCCAGTGGCACCTTCGGAGCGTTTGGACCTGTCGGCGGACCCGCTCGCACTCCTCTGCAGGTTATTGAGAGGGCGATCGAACTCGGCAAGCCGCTGATTGTGCTGAACGGTTACAACATGCATGAACTGCCGCAGGAGGTTGCCGACTTGAAGTCGCTGGTCGATGCAACCCCTCACAAAAACATGGACCCGGCTATCACTTTGGACGTGAGCGACAACCGGCTCACGCGTCTGCCACGTGAGCTGTTTGAAGTGGTCAACATCCGCACTCTCTACCTTGGCGCCAACTGTCTTGAGGAACTGCCCTGCGCTATAGGACAGCTGAAAAACCTCGAGGAGCTTTCGCTTGGCAACAATCGCCTCACCGCCCTTCCCTCGCAGATTCTTCAACTAGAGCGACTTCGGCGACTTTCTCTTTACCCGAACCGGTTTCTGCCGTGTCCGCATGAGCTGTCGTCGAACGCAGAGCCTGGGATTTGCTACTACAGCGAAGTCTCACTCAACGAGCGTGCTGCGAGCAGACCTGCGGGGTCCGGTCGGCTGTTGAGCGACCTGTGCTCGGAGGTTATCGCCAAAAATGTCCTTCCGTCGGAGGTTGCGAAATGGAGAATGTCTGACATACAGAAGCGGCTCGTCAATCTAGCGCTGAAGGCGCGGGCAGACTCAAAACTTTGTGGAGTGTGTGGTGCGTATATGGTTTCGGGTATTGGCTGGGTCACTGAATGGTGGACAGAAGTGTGTCATAACAGCGATGTTCCCATATTGCGGCATATCTGCAGTCAAAAGTGCGCGTCTAGAATTGAGGAAATGAGGATGAAAGCGTCAGCTGTACAGGCGCAGCTCCGTGAACGAGATGCGCTTGCAATGCAAAGGGAATAGCAGAGTGAGGGGAGTGCGGTTGTCACGTAAAACGAGTATGGAAAGGCATTTTTTGGTAATAATTCACACAGTAGTATCATTAAGACCAAGTCGGTCAAGTTAAATATTTATAAGTTGATATTCCACACAGCGGAAAGTAGTGCTGATTGCCAACTGTTTCAAAGCACAGCTGAATCTTGCGAGCGCTGCTAAGCAGTACCCGTCAAATCTGGCGATACGACCAATCGCACTTGAGTCCAGCCGAGCTGAGCGATATGAGCCTTTTCGGGGTCCACCGCTACTATTTCTTGCAGGTTCTCAGATTGGGTGCCAATTGTCACGTCCATGGCAATATTACCAATGGTCATAGTAACCTTACCAGAAGCATGGAAGCGTAACTCTCCGATCTGGCCTTCAGGACCGTCGCCGTCCACTTCCATAGCTTCGTCAGGGGGAGAAAATTCAGGCAGAACAGTGGGCAATTGGAACATGACTAGAGGCTTGGAACTATCGCCGCCGTCCATATCACTCAAGATCCCTCTGATTAGTTCTGCGTCCTTGAGCATTGTTTCAATCTCAGCTTTTTCATCCTCTGCAGCAGCAACGGCACCCGTAGACTGTTCCAGCGTGCGGGTCAGTCGCACAGGGAAAAACCGCTCCTCTTCAAGTACTCGTGAACCGGCAGTGGAGCTCATATCAATTCGGCCGGGTTCTTCAGTCTCAACCATCGGCGATTCGGATTTCACTCTTGCCTGGCCGGTGGAGTGTGTTACAACTGGGCTGAAAGACCTAGCACGGGGACCTTTCTGAGCAGCAGCCACCGACGAAAAGGCACCACTGGAAGCAGATGCCACTCCTTGGCCTCGCCGAGCACCCGGGGCAGAAGAGCCTCTTCCTGGGAGCCTCTTTTTCTGGTCTGCAGGAGGCTTTACCTCTGGTTTGTGTGCGGGTGCGGAAGCGTCTCTGGCTTCTTTGGATCGTCTAGCGACAGCTTTAGGAACAAACTTTGGTTTCGCCGGTGCTCCATCTTCGGTTTTGATAACAGGTTTCCTGTTGAGCGAGTCTAGTCGCCTAGGAGCTTCTGACATGATTGGATAAACTATTTGTTGACGTTCTATCCTTGCCCTTGACAGTTACTCAAGCTATTTTATATATAAATACCAAGAAAAGACTCAAAGTGATGATGATGCTGCCAGTGTCTGACCGTTATATATCTGGTTCTTGATTACGTCCCTCTTGCAGTTCGAGTTGGACAAAATCTCAACTGCCTCCACCAACAGATCTGGATGTGCTAGATTTGGCCAGAATTTTTTTCGGCGGCTTTCAACATGTCAAAACTTCATCGGCAACATCTGCAGCTGCTAGCTACCAATTCAGGCCAGAGAAACCATACAGGATAAAAAGAGACAAGCAAATACATTTCTAGCACTGCCCTTGCTTCTAGCCTTAACAATTCCTCTGCCATGCCTTCTCTTCTGGAACTTCTCATGCTATCACATGACTATACCACGTGCAATTTCCGACAGAATTTTTTTAGCGATAGCGAATTTCGAAATTTTTCATAAAGGAAGTAGAGTTCAGAGTCTGACCGATAAGCTTGCTGCCTAGTATTAACAAGTGGGCAGCCTATTCAATACTGACCTTATCACAAAAGCCAGTTTATAATGATCAGCTTAGTTCTCGGACACAAGGCGTCCGTACAGGTTGAATCTCAACAAATTCCAGACCTCTCCTTCTCGTCTGTCGACTTTGAACCTTCTTCAAATTCAATCGTCACATCATTTGGACCGTCAGAGTTTGGCAGTGCTGTGGAAATACAACTTCTAGGCAAAACAGGAACAAAAGAGAATTTGGCTTTCTGGGAATTGACTTCAGAAACGGACGTGGTCGTTAGTTCCAAGTACTTCATTGATACTGAAACTGTTGTCATTGTTTTGAAGTCCGGCGACCTTTACATCATCTCAGAAGGAGCAGTGGAACTGGTTGGTTCACTCGAGGAAGTACATTGTGCATGCTGGTCTCCAGATGATGAAATTTTAGCTATAGCCACCGCATCTTCTTTCTATTTGTTTTCAAAGTCTTTGGATCTGATTCAAGAGCGTCCATTATCTCCACAAGATTTGCAGGTTTCCGCCCATGTTTCGGTAGGCTGGGGTAAAAAGGAGACCCAGTTTCAGGGCCGCGGTGCGAGGGCTCTGCGTGATCCAACAGTACCTGAAAAGGTTGATTCCGGAGTTCTATCTGCAGACGAAAACAAACTAATTTCACAAATAAGCTGGAGAGGCGATGGCGAATTCGTTGCTCTGATGTCCATAGACGAGCTTGATTCCCTCGATCCTAGTCGAAAGCGACGAACCATCAGAGTATACTCCCGTGATGGTACTTTGGATTCTGTGTCGGAACCTTGTGATGAACTCAGTAATGTCGTTTCGTGGAGACCCTCAGGTGCCCTCATCGCAGCCTATCAACATTCCACGCATAGCATTGTTTTTTTTGAAAGGAATGGTCTCCGCCGAGGCGAATTTAAGGTTTACGGAGAGAAGAATTCTCCGATATCCTTATGCTGGAGCTCAGATTCTGGGCTTCTTGCCGTCGTTTTTGAGCACTCTTGCCAATTATACTATCGTAAGAACTATCATTGGTATTTGAAAATGGAGCTCAAAGAGAAAAATGCTATCGAGCAGGCTGTTTGGAACCCTGAAAAACCGTTGACATTGATGATTAAAACAAGCGCTGGTTTTTCGGTATATGATTTTTTCTGGTCCACAATTTCCGGCTCAACACAAGCACCAAATGATGATGGTTCAGTTGTGGTTATGGATGCTGATAAAGTAAATGTTACACCTCTTGCCAAGGCAAATGTCCCCCCGCCCATGTACTTTGCTACGTACAAGTGCGAGAGTATTCCTCTCCACTGTGCTCTGGGGCCATCAGGACAAATCGCTGTTTTGTTTGCCGACAAAGTGATTGTATTGCAGCGATCAGCTAGAGATTTCAAATGCACAGACATTGAATTCGATGAATTTCCACTTAATCCAAAGCAGATTGCTTTTTACAATGAGACGCCAGTTATTGTGTCAGATAACACAGTGACATTTCCTCATACTATCTTCGAATTACCACTTACAGCATTTTTGCTTACAGCATCTACTCAGTTTGATTCTGCAATTGTGGAAACAGTCGACGGGTCAATCTTTTCCGTTACAGAGAGTGGGGTCAAGCTGTTGTGTAAACTGCCCGAGCGTTGTGCTTCAGTGAAAGTGACTGCCAATCAAGTTTTTGGGCTGACGGTGGAGGGATCTCTTTACCATTATTCACAGCTTATTTCAAGGGCAGTCACCTCACTGTGTACTACCGATGCTTTGGTTATCTTTACAACACATCAAAATGTGGTAAAGCTCTGTCATGTGGGAGACAAGATCTCAGTTCCCGGCGATGATGTGGTCAATGATGAAAGATGTAGAGCAATCGAGCGAGGATCAAGGCTAGTCACTGTAATGCCGTCGAGCACTGCACTGACTTTACAGGCACCAAGAGGAAATCTAGAGACTATCTATCCACGTGTGATGGTCCTGGGAGGGGTGCGCTCTTGTCTTAAAAACGTGGATTATAAGGGAGCCTTTGTTTTATGCAGAAAGCATCGAATCGACTTGAACATCCTTTACGATTTCTCTCCGATCTCATTTTTGAACCACACGACGCAATTTATCAAAGATCTTGCAACAAATGAAAATTTGGATTTGTTTTTGTCCACCTTGAAAGAAGAAGATGTATGCGAAACAATGTATAAAGACAGTGAAGCCAGTGCTACAGCTCCTGCTGAAAAGCCTCCCACAGCTCAGGCAAAAGGCAAGATCAACGAAATTTGCGACGCCATTTTGGCAGAGCTGCCTAAAAGCTCTATTTCTGCAATCACTGCTTTCGCTTGTAAGAGCCCTCCTGATCTTGAGACCGCACTTAACCATTGCAGTGCTCAAGGGTCACCGGAAAAAATAGAGCAGGCTGTTGTTCATCTGTGCTTCCTTCAAGATGTTGAGCTACTTTATAAAACAGCGCTTGGCATATACAGTATAGGGTTGACTCTGCTAGTTGCTCAGCAATCGCAAAAAGACCCTAAAGAATATTTGCCCTTTTTACAAAATCTCAAAGAGCAATCAGAACTCCGCAGAAGGTTTTTAATCGATACTCACCTTAAACGCTACAGCAAGGCTGTGGCACATCTTGCTGAAATGGAGGAGTTTGACGAGCTTAAGGAGTTTGTTGTTGAGCATGGAGAATACCAAACGGCATTGAATATTTACAGATACAAGGAGCAGGAGCAAAACGAAATTTATTATTTGTACGCGGCGTATCTTTACGAGGAAAAGAAATTTCTCGAGGCTGGTATTATTTATGAAAGTCTTGAACATTTTGAGCAAGCACAAGATGCATTTGTGGCTGCTGTTGCTTGGAAAGAAGCACTTTCGCTGCCATGTTGCGATAGATCAACTGCTGAGCAATTGGCCACACTGACAATGGAGGCCCACGACTACCACGACAGCGCCATAATCTACAATGATTATTTGCAGCAACCAGGTGAAGCAATCCGCATGTACTGCAAGGGTGGTTGGTTTGCTGACGCTTTGAGAATAGCCAAAAGCAATCCAACCTGTAACGGCGAGGATGTATACTCCGAAATCATTGATGTCGGCTTAATGGAACTATTTGGAACTCTCAGCGAACTTGTCTCCGACTGCAAGTCACAGATTAAATCACAAGTCAACAGACTCCGCGAGCTCAGACAAAAGAAAGCTGAGGATCCAATTGCTTTCTTTGGAGGGGCTGAGCGCGAGGATGTTCCCGACAATGTGTCTATTGCGCCAAGTGAGGTGTCTACTGCGCCATCCTTTTTGACTAAATACACTGGCAAAACTGCGGGAACAGCCAAGACAGGAGCGTCGCGTCGCTCCTCTAAGAATAGACGTAGAGAGGAAAGAAAAAGAGCTCGGGGAAAGAAGGGTTCCATATATGAGGAGGAGTACTTGATCAACTCTATGCGACGGTTGATTGAACGTCTAGACCAAACCAGACCCGAGGCATACCGTCTTTTGGAAGGTCTTTGCAGACGGAACATGAAGGACCATGCTTATCAGATCCAAAAGTCGTTTGTTGAGGTTATTGCTGAATATAGGGAAGTTGTTTCCGAGGTGTTCACCGTGTCTGAGAAGGACCTAGAGAGATACGATGATGATGGAAACCTATATTTTGTAGAGAGGCCAGCTGTTCCTAGCGTCGAGCCCTTCAAAAAGATGAGCATTCTTGACTATTAGTGGGAAATGCAGATATATAATTTATAAGTAAAACAAAACGTTTGACCGCTTTGGTTGTTCAGCTCTGTTCGGCTCTTGGATTTTTCAGCGGGCGAGGGGATCCCAGCATGGAGGCGTCCTCTGTAAGTAAGTGCTTTCTGTCAGTCTTCTTGACTTTTGCTGATCTGTCTTGAGGCACAGACAGCCTTGATGCCACCGGGCTCTGGCAGGCAGGGTTGAATTCTAGCCCCGGCGGTGGTGGGGTGTCAGTGGTGACAAACTCAGCGGCTCGTGCGCTCATGAAACCAGTTGGGGTATTTGCGGCAAGCTTCTTTGGCGGTGCTTGGCCGGGCGCCGCCAGTTTGTTGGTAATGTCGGCCAAAACTGGCTGTTGCATCTCTGGAGTCAGCACCGCCGCTGTTTCCATTGCAGTTTCCTTTTCCTCCTTCACCTCTATCTGCTCGCTGGCTCGCGCCGCTGCCTCCGCTTCCGCCAACATTTTCTGTTTTTCAAAGAGAGCAACCCCTTCATCGTACCAGTCTGAGCCGGAGTCCGAGTCCAGGTCAAGATCATTGAAATTAACAGGCGCGTGAGCAGGAGCTGGTACAGGCGCCGAGGGCACAGCGCTTGGCTGGAGTGCTTCCGCGGCAGCTGTGGCGGCTTTTGGTGCAGCGGCGTCGCTGGCACGGGGCTGGAGGTTTGTGTATGCAGGGTTGCGAATCAGCTCACTCTCGTCAAACGCTGGGGTGCTGTACTTCATCTTTCTCAGCTGGTTTGTAATGTGCTTGTCGTACAAATAGCCGCCCATGGCGTGGCCCATCTGCCGCATGGCCCGCTTGATGCCGTCGGTCACGGCCTCCTTCTTGGCCTTCTCCATGGCCAGGTGCTTCAGCTTCATGTTGTCTGCCGTGCCGGTGCCGACGTCCTCGCGAAACGAGCCATCTTTGAGCGAAACGCGCACGACCGCGGTGTACATGCAGCTCCACCGGCCGTCTCTGTTTTTCTCAATGCTGTCGGCTTCGATGCGCCGGACCTCAGACGACCAGCCGTTAAATCCAAAGATCTGATTGGCCAACGATATCAGTTTGTGGCCTTCAATGTAATAGAGATTGCCCGACGCGCCCATTCCGGGGCGCGATGCCATGTACTCCGGCCCGGGGACTTTCCTGAGCGTCTTGCTAATCTGCTCGCACTCTTCTGGAGTGTAAGATGAAAACGACGCCATTTTCTGGTTGTTGTGATGTGCCTGGGCGCTAGCTGGTTGGTCGGCACTCTAGTGGCGACTAGCACAATTTTTGGCGAATTGTTTCGCGATGCAGTCGCGACTGGGAGGAGGACGCAAACACAGCAAGCCAGAAATAAATTTCCGGCCGGGCAGAGCGCCAGCGACAGTGTTATTTTGTGGCTCGTCGAGCTCGCAAGGAAGTTGCATTGTTTTACCACCGAGCTCACCGTTTCTTGCACTTCTCCACAAACTCGCCTAATCGCCAGCGGTCTGAGCACCGATTGCCTAGTTGGGATTTGCATCTGCTGTTTTGACTTGCCTAGTTGGGCATACAGTGCAAGGACTCACAGCTGTGCCGTCGACGATACCCGGTAAAATACGCAATGCAGTCTAGCACAGGTGCAAATGCGCATTCAGCTCAACACCAGGCCGCCGACCCGCGCGCGATTTGCAGCGCTCGACTTTTGGCGGTACTAAATATCACGTGAGTTGTGAATTGCCGCGAAATTTCAGATCATAACAACCACTCAAAATACAGCATACTGGCGCTGATTCGGTCGATTGCAAACACATCTGACCACGGTATCTCACTGACACTTGCGAGCTTGGATTCCCTTGACAAGGCTGTCCCACCATGCCCATTCGTGCCTCTAATCTCACCGCTCAGCAACTCGCAAACACAAAGTACACAAAATATGACCCGCTAGGCTCACCTTACTACAGCCAGCTGCTGTCGTCAGTCAACATGACCAGGTTTGGGTCGGCCTTCAGAGTACTCGTTATAACTATTGGCCTGTACAACTTTGTCACGGACTTCTTTGCCTCTTCGGGATGGATAAAATTTGTCTCGATTCTGCTCGTCCATTTGGCACTTCAATCCACGTCTGTTCTGGCCATCATGATTCTACGGAAATCATACCTGAGGACAACATACCTTGAATACCCCAACCTGTTTTCTGAGCTCTCTGCTAGGGCCATCAAGCCCTTTTTGCCGGCTCTGTTTACCTACAGCACCGCGGCAGCAGGCTTTTTCTTTTTGTTTTCAATTGCAAAGACGTCCGTAACGATGGCACCGTCGAACGTGTACGACGCTCCACGGCTCAACGAGGAGTGGGTTTACAATGTCACTTTGCCAATCACCGCAGGAATTTGCTACGCGTGTGCCCATGTAGTCCTGGACTTTGATCGCCTTGCATATGACGTTTCCAGCGATGAGTCGCCGGCAAGGTCCCGAATCCTCAGCAGATGGCAGCGCCCTCTGATCCGCGGTCTGATCGCCGCTGTGGCCATCAATGTATTGCACCTAATCCTCTATCCTATTTTCATTCGAAGCCCGGCCTGGTCCTTTTGGCAGTTTGTCGTCAGGATTTTCATGAGACTTCACAAGTCCAGGGACTACTATTATGTGTTTCCGTTATTTTTCACTTCTTTTGTTAGGTCGCTTCTCTACTCTATTTTTGTTTTCTCACTCTGGGAACTGACTCATTTGGTATTTTCAGTGTACCTAACTCTCGGTGCTTCGCACCGGGGTGGGCTACTCAGCGAAAGAGCTGATGAACCAAACAAGACGTTAATGACCGGCCTGAAAGCTGGCGCGAAGCATGCATATGTTCAAACAACCGCATTTCATGAGTTGCTGTTTATTGCCATCAATGATGATCCTACGAGACGACTCACTATTTATTTGGACTCTGCAGGCAATCTCTGGTCAGATATTCAAAGAGTTTGTGTGTCGTTGTTGATGCGCACGGCCACTAGCAAGAGCAAACACACTGAAAACAGTGCAGCAACTTCAACTGGCGTGGCAAATGCTGATGCTGCGAAGCTCGAACAGCGCGGTGGAAGTCGTCCAGAAATGAAACAGCTGAGAAATGGTAGATCAGTCTCCGTGAAAGTAGATCCGTCGGTTTTCAACAAGCGTTCTAAACCTCCGATCGTTAGCAGCTTTCAAGATCCCACAGCGATGGCCTCTAGAATATCGATCAGCTTTATTGAAAAGGTCTCTTCGTTTCTTCGTGGTACCATTTCAAAGACAGTTATGAAATCGATAGATGAGACACTTCTCACTAAAGCCGGCTTTTTGTTTGCCAATACTCCAGAGCGCCAGGCTCATTGTCTCATTCCTAACCCTCAATTAATTAGCTGTGTTTTATGGTCTCTTTTGGGATTCATCGAGCACTCTTTCACCGAGGATCAACTTGGGGTCGTTCAGTCTACAATCTCTAATACCCTCGATGAAATTGACCAGCTGATGGTCAGGCTTGAGCACTTTGTGGGAAAGTTTCCAGAGGCCATTGTCCAAACATCTGACAACGAAATCAAAATCAAACAAGATTTAAGTGATATTTATGATATTCTGGAGATATGTGACGAGGTCATTTATCGTATTGCAGAAACATTTCAAAATTGCTTGCAAAATCTACACCTTACAAAAGGTGTCGAAATTCGTATTTTGAAGATGGAGCGCGGGCTCTAATAGGGGATTTTTATTTAAAAAGAGGGTTTCTTCTCTTTCCATTAGTTTTAATTATCTAGTAATGAATGATACATTTAATAACTGTCATTACAAATCTCTCTGATCTCCACTTATATGAGAATGCTATTCAGTGCCCCAGTGCGCACTTGTACTATCGACCTGAAAATAAGAAAAAGATAAGCGTTGACTCTACCTGTGATGGGCATAGAACCAAGAGCTTTTTAAGCAAAAAATGATTCGACCCAGGATCGAACTGGGGACGTTCTGCGTGTTAAGCAGATGCCATAACCAACTAGACCATCGAACCAATTGATAGTCAAATCCCAGTAAACAGAAGCTGTTCCGTGAAAAAAATCTCGCTTAAAATATCACGTGACAGATCATTTTGAAAATATGCGACCTCAAGACAAAATAGGAAAGGCATCAACAAACACATGTGCTACAGTTTACTATAGTAAAGTATTCACCACCACTGTATATCTAAAATCATGGGTAACAAAAAGGCTGCAGCTGCTCGCAAAGGCAAGCAAGTCAAGTCGTCAATAAAGCCACCTGTCAAGAAACCTGCCAATACTGATGCTGTGTCAACATGTGCTGATGTAGCGACAAAGTTGACAAAAGGTGATGTAATAGCAACAACGACAGAACAAGATCAAGAAAGAGCTGGTAAACTAAATGAATCTACGAATGAGGTTGACTTTACCAAGCCAGAAGAAGCGCAGACTGACAATACTGCAAAATCATCTGCCTGTGAACAAGAAGAATTACAAAGATCAGAACAAGGTTGTGCAATTTCGCAGTCTGAGCACAATATTGCGGAAGGTTCCACTGTCAATAGTGAACATTCAGGTGTTGTTGAAAATGCCCTTCGACCTCAGACGCCGTCTGCTCCGAGGTCACTCTCATCAAGCCCGCCAGCCAACGAGACCTTTGTTAATCCGCTAACTGCGTCCCCTCTAAAAGCTTCAAGCAGGTCTCCAGTGAAAGCCGAAGCTGCAATGAAGATTGATTCCAGGCAACCACAATCACTGCTGGGCTCTGCTCTCTCTCCCGTTAAATCTTCACAAAGAGGCTCCTCAAATTCCTCCTCGATAAAAGTCGTGCTCAGAATCAGGCCCATAACTTTGAAAGAAAAGGAGCTAAAGAAACAAATAATTGTCCGCTCGAATTCAATTTGCAGTGCTACAATCACCCCACCTGTTGCTAAAGTTCGACAAGAGAGCAGGATTTTCTATTTTGACCAGTGCATAGATGGATCGATAGAAGATGGCTCATCTCAAGTTTCAGTTTATCAGGGAATTGGAAAAGACTATCTTGATCACAATCTTGAGGGGTATAATACCTGCATTTTTGCTTATGGACAGACAGGGTCTGGCAAAACATATACCATGATGGGGTCACCTGAAGATCCAGGAATTATTCCTCGGACTTGTACGGACCTTTTCAGTCGCATTGATGCAATGAGTAACGAATCGACATCTTTTTCAGTTCGGGTGTCTTATTTTGAAATCTATAATGAAAACGTTCATGATCTACTCAGCTCGAAGAGAGACAAGAAAATGAAAGTAAGAGAGTCTAAAACTGATGGTCCCTATGTGGAAAATTTGAGCGAGTTCGCGGTCAAAAATGTCGAACAGGTTATGCAATATGTAAAGATGGGCAGCAAGCACAGAGTAACGGCGTCCACGAAAATGAACGAAACCTCATCGAGGTCTCACGCAGTGTTGACACTGATACTCAAAAGAACCACTGTTGACGATAGCATTGCCACTACACAAGAGCTGGTGTCTCATATTCGTTTAGTTGATTTAGCAGGGTCTGAAAAATCAGATCAAACTGGTGCCACTGGTCAGAGACTAGTAGAAGGTAACAACATCAACAAATCACTGACTACTCTAGGCAGAGTTATTAGCTGTTTGGCTGCGCAGAGGAAAGGAGAGGTGGTTCCTTATCGTGACTCTACCTTAACTTGGCTATTAAAGGACTCGTTAGGTGGAAACTCTAAGACGGCAATGATGGCTTGTATTTCGCCAACCGATTATGAGGAATCAAAATCAACATTGCGATACGCAGACCAAGCAAAACAGATCAAAACTAGAGCTGTTGTCAATGAAGAAAATATTATTTCTGCAGAAGAAAGAGACAGATTGCTCGTGGAAATGCAGGAACGTATCAATGCCCTCGAAGAAATTCAAAATGTTCAGAGCACAAGCGACGACAATTATCAAATTCAACTGGATAAGGTTAAACAGACGATTCGATTTTATGAAGATCAGGCTCATCACGCTCAATCAAGGCACAAGGCTATTCAAGAAAAGAATCTAGCTCTCGCGAGAGATAACAAATTGTTGAGAGAATATTTGAAGGATGTGACTGGCAATAGAAACAATGCGGCCACGTCATCATTCAAAGGAACTATAACTGACTATGAGGAACTGTGCAGTTCCAAAGACTCTCTGATGACAGATTTGACTTCATTCAGAAACTCCTTGAGAAACCATCATCGCTAGTTTTAGCACAAGTTTGAATGACTTATCAAGTAGATAACTATTTATGAAACGAGAACGAAATTATACCAATGTTATTTGCGGACAGCAAGTGGGTACACAATAGGAACTGCAACACATTTGGCACTATGAGCGGTTGCAATATGACACTGATCTGTATTTGACCTGCAAGTGGGTTCACAAGGTCAGTCACATCTTACAACATCGACAAACAAATGGGGTGCATTAATATGCATAGTAGCAACAAAATATAGGAATCGCCTCTGATGCAATAGACATCGCTAAATTTTTAATTTCGAGAGCATTTGCTCACTTCGCCCAGATCACACCTTCACAACCACTGAGAACCAGACACGCATGTCAAGTAAGTTTTGGCATCACACCGGAATGATCATTTTAAGGTGCATAAATGCGGGTGATAACTGTACAATTTTGAGGATCTGAGCGGTACTCACGCAGAGGGTGTCATTATTTTTTCCAAACACTTAGCGTCCAACTTGTGGTGTTCCAAAAACGGCAAGTTTCAATTCAACGCAAGTCTGCAGGAATTCAACCGTCGGTGCAAACCAGAAGCGACATATAAATTACTTATCGAGCCTAAACTGTGACAATGAATCAGGTCGATGACACTCATAATCGCTTAGGTAATAGAAATCAGCCCTCAGCTACTGCTGAGACGCCGAACTTGTTGTGCCTCGTGTTTGATTGCAATCCCTACTTCTGGAGCACTGGAGCTCTCAAGTTTGAAGAAGTTGCAAAAGCATTTGCAGTCTTTATGAATGCTCACTTAGCAATGTCATCTTTCAATAGAGTGGCTGTCGTAGCAGCGCATCCAAATTGGGCACGCATGATTTATCCTGTTTCTGGAGAGGTTGACCACAAAGTTCACATTAGAAACGGAACTACAATGTACCGCACTTTCCGTGAAATGGATGAAGTCGTTCTTTCCAGTTTGAAAGAAATTTTGAAGCAGCCAATTGAAAACCAGTCAGCAGACCCTCAATCTGCCATTTCCGGTGCGCTGAGCATTGCATTATCCTACATTTCTAAATCTGCTCAGAATGACGAAGCGTCGGTAAATCACCATGGAGCTCGCATTTTGCTGGCAACTGTATCTTCCCATCTTGCCTCGCAGTACATTCCCACTATGAACTCAATTTTTGCCGCCCAGAAAATGAAAGTGCCTATAGACATTTGCCAACTCGGAGGCACTACCGAGTTTTTGCAACAAGCTGCAGATTCTACGGACGGGGTTTATATGCGAGTATCTCATGTTGATGGACTTATTCAGTATCTAATGAGTGCATTTGCTGTGGAACCCAGCCTACGAGAGTTCATTAATGTGCCAAAAGAACGTGACGTAGATTTCAGAGCGGCCTGTTTTGTCACAAAACAAGTAGTTGACATTGGATATGTGTGCAGTGTTTGTCTGTGTATTATGAGCACTATATACCCTTCTTGTCCGATGTGTGGTTCTGAATACTCTGCTGACGTATTAGCAAATCTGAAAAAAGTTCCAGTGGTGAAAGTAAAGTCAAAGAAGAAGAAAAAGGCAATTGCAGGAAACAGTGTGGGAACCAGTGCTGTTGCAAGTCCTGGAACTCCGTCAACGTCTGCTCCAGAATAACTGTTCGCCCAAGACAATATTTATTACTATTATTTTATCACATGTTATTGGCTGTGGCTTCTCAGAATCTCACCATAATCAATCTTTCAATGACTGATCAGTGTCAAGAAGCAGGATAAGCTAGTGTCAAAGAAATTTCATTTGCACCCACCTCAATAACCATTCAAGAATAGATAAAATTTCCGAAGAAGAAGACATAGGATAATGACAAGCAGAGAATACCAGAAATATTTGGACCTGAGAGTGATAATCGCATATCCCACAGCAGGATCAGAAATACTGTTGATGATATCATGGAACTTGTTATCAGAAGCGGCTGATTGGTAGCCAGTCTTGTAGCGAATAAGTGGTGGAAGGTGGTCTGGAACTGTGATTTCCAAAATTACCGGCCTGTGATCTGAAAATTTAACATCCATAAGCGCAGTATATTCCGATACGACAGGATGTTCGCTATCACCATCATACTTGCGATACAATATTCTGTCAGTCCAAGAAGAAAGCCGTCTTTTCCAATTGAGATAATCTGAGTCTTCAAAGTATTTATACGTTGGAGGAAAACTAATCGCCTCCTCGCTAAACCCAGTGAATGTGGTATTTTTTTTCATTTCAATCGCCAATTCGTCGATTGTCGCATTGTAATATTTATCAGACGAAACTCGGGCGCTTTCATTTCTGAAGTCCTTGGCAGGGGTTTCACTGTTTGTGGATTTTTTGTCTTTATTAGAACCGCTAAAAGCTTCAGTATCTGCTCCGGTACTTGTCGTTCCTTCCGACTGGGCGGCAGCTGTGTCTGTGTCCAACGCGTCCAGAACGTCATCGCGACCGTCAGCTAATAGAGCAGCACGAACATCATTTTGAATATCCCTTGCTTCCGAGAAAGCCAAATCTCTGAATCCCGGTAGAAGCTCACGGAAATCCTTTGTAAAACGATAATTCATATCACCAAAAACAAATACATGGGACTGCTTGGAGTTAATGCCATAGTCTTTATCGTTCCACTTTATCTCCCTACAAACAGCAGTAAAATCTGCGTTTCGAGCTTTGACATTGCGTTTGCCTGCTTTTCCTGCAGCAAAGTGAGCACAGATGAAGGTAAAGACATCATTTGCCCCGTAAGAAATCCGCACGCCAACACCACCTTTTACTGAGGTATAAAGTCTGCCTCGCGGCACTATTCCAGTCTCGACAATCACGTTTGTTGATTCGTCAACGTGGTACAGCTCTGCCCTGCTATACACAACCAATAGGATGGCACCCATTTGAGCAATTCCAGATTGAACATACCCACCATTGTCATATGAGTCCAGAGTGGACTCAACTGCTTCCACAACACTATCGATATCTGCTCCAAAACTTCCTTCAAGAATAGTAGCAATCTCTTGGAACCCCAGCGCAATAATGTTGGGTTTGTGGGCCAAGGCTTTGAGATGTTTCAGATAGGACTTACAAGCGCCCACGGCTGCAGCGGTCTTTTTCTCACAATTGTAAGTTGCTATGAAAACAGATTTGGTCATAATTGGTAGCTGGGGAATGAGAATTTCAGTGCTGCTGCGCTCTACGATATATATTTCAATGAGATATGCAGGCTGTTCTGTTTCAGGAAATACGTCTAGCGACTTTTTGCCCACGTGCTCGTTCATGCAGTTGACCAGTAAAACAAATTTGGCAGAGATGGTAGGCAGGCTTCGAAGTTGGCGAAGAGTACAGAGCGCTCTATACTTGTACAATTAGTCTATGTGTTTTACTTACATTGTACCTGCCCAACCCGTTCTTGCCAGTTAGAATAACACGTCAAAACTCCCTTGAACAGCTTCAGCAAATTCAAGGTCATTTCCTGCCACAACTTCCTGTCCCATGACAAAATAGACATTTCCCTCAGAGTTCTTCACCCATTTCAATTGTGGTTGATATTTCATCAGCAATCTGGTTGATGCAAGGTAGTCATCTCCGAGTGGGAAAAAGTCCGCCACCTGTTCTAATGAGCATTCAAGAAGGCGTAGCTGGTGCAGTGAGCTGATCCACTGACAGTCATCTAGTGTTTGAACTGGTGGCAATTCTAATCGCTTCAAGCTTGTGCATTCTTTCAGTCCTTCCAGCCAACTCCAAAATCTTTGGTCACTAAGTATTTGATCATGGAAGGCGGCTATGGAAAGATACTCCATTGACTGCCCGTGATTCGCTGCAATAATTTTGGCTAATTTCAAACAAGCACTGCTCAAATGGCCACAAGATTTTAGATGATCTGAATCCAGCTTCAGTCGAAACACTCGAAGGTCAGTTATTGTTTCTAGAATCTTTGCAACCTCAACAAACGTTTTATGCTCATCAATGTTTCGAGAGACCTGGATTTCTAAAAATTGGATGCTGCAAAGAGTGTTTGCTAGTGAATTCAAAAACTGGTAATCGTTATGGCTAGAAATTGTCCATTTTAAGGAGCGAAGGTTTTCAGCATTTATTTGCCGAGCAAAGCCATCGACATCCACATTACCAATGTCAAACCCAGATAAGGATAAGTGGCTCAGGTTGTCAAATTTAATAGTTCCAATGAGCTCATTGAGCCTCATAATTTTGTCTGAGCGAGAGACAATCTTGGTATAAGGTCCACTGCCTCCGTGAAGATCGATTGTAATATCAGTTAACGATTTACGATTCTCGTAAAGGGTTTCTTTGAGACTCTCAATGCCAAACTTGACTCTAAAATTCACTTTGAGACTAAATTTGGTGAGACGTGAACACTTCAGGCTGAATCCAGTGGAAAACAGTACCCTGCTATCATACTCTGCGATGATGATCGATAGTGAGGAAACAAGCGGCAACAGTAAGACCCGTTGCTCATTATCTCCAGATGGTGTCTTGTTTATGTTGTTGTCAACCACGGTTAATTCTCTCAAGTGAGAGCAATTGGCCAGCAACCATTCTATCTCCTGGTTCCTAGCAAAGTACTTTTGGTCACTGCAAAGATATTGAGGGAAGAAACTGATATCCAGGGATGATATCAGGGTCAAGAGATGGGGATTAGACTGCAGTTTCTCCAGAAATTTGTCAAATTGTTCAGGAGTAGTTAGGGAAACGCATGTCAAACGTTTGCTTTTCTTCCAATCTGGATGATGAACATACCTTGTTTTTGGTATTTTGGCCGTCTTTTGTCCAGATACTTTTATGCATCGATAAAACTCATGTCTTGTCATGCCATATAGAGTGGAACATGTTCTCGCAACACTACAAAGAGAATTTGAATCACAGAAGCTCAAAATATCAGCAATGATTTCATTAGGAAAAGCTAGAAGCTCTACCATTGTGTATGCTCTCCCTTACTATATATATCCAGGATAGGTAGGTTTTGTACTCCAGAAGCGATGTAAACTTGGCTGCGGGTGTATTGTAAGTGTGTAAATATTACTATGATTGGCAGGACGACTGTCAATCCAGCGTTTCAACGAGTTTTACTCTGACATTGCTAATTGCCATTGACTTATATCAATCCTTTGACAGCTCCGATGTGCCCCGGTCATCCCTTAAGGTTCCGCACACTGAGCTTGTCATGCCATTTACTCAAAAAGGCAAAATTTCCGTACCATAACAAAATCATAAAAGTGAAAAAGAATTTCGATGCACTGCTCTTTAGAAGTTTTGCTGCCTGGCCATTCTGTAATCTTCTGATTTTAGGGAATGTACCAGCTACACATTTGAGTAGCAAAATGATAGGCACTAACTCAAGCCAGGGATCATTCGCAATTTGGACTCTAACAATGTCTTACCCCGGCAAACGGTTGCCGAGAGCATGGATGATGCATATTGGCATCCTTGTTTCACTAGAAAACTGTGCTTTGTAAAATCGGACGACGAGCAGCCATCAAAAAATGTATCGGTATTTTGCTTGAAGCTCTGCCAAATGTATACTTTGACCTATAGGTCATAACCTCTATCGGGCCTTACCACCCATGCAGTGCGGCAAAGCGTCGCATTTACCCAACAGTCCGAATTCGGCAAAAGGTCACTGATAACGTTTTACTGAAAGCTCATCAGTGAACTCAAAACAAAATTGCTTCGGATTGGCCAAAGGCCAAAGCTACCTGTTTTCCGAGCAATCGAGTTCGTTGCGGTTTTTCTCGCCGTCTCATGCACGATCAAACGCAAAATGCTTCCCACCGTCGGCGACATAGATGAGAGCTGACGGACGTGGGAGCTCCCCCGATGCGGTATCGTGCCTTATCAGTGCTCCCCTAAGGTACACTTTTCCCTGCCTTGACCCAACCACCAGCGGAGCTCCCTTCAAACTTGAGCACACGAGATTGACTGCTGAAACATTGGATTGAGCGATGAATTTGACTGCCATTCTACCTGTTCACGAAATCGAAGGTACTCGCAGTGTGATCAAGTCAGGAAAGATTACCGGCTCCAGTGGAGCCGAAGCGCGCAATGATATATCTAGCAATCACGGAGACAGCTCAGAGCAACAACCAATGCCAGTGCCCAATCCAGAGGCAGGAAGTGACCGGTTTGAAGTCACACGAGCTGGGCTGGTGCGAGTAAGAGCTCATCCATATTCTGCCAAGCATCTTTTTGAGTGCTCTGACTGTAATCAAAGGTTCACAAGATATGAGAATCTGAAACGGCATCAAAAGTGTCACACGGACGCGCCAGCTTTCCAATGTATGTATTGCACGCAAACTTTTCTCCGGGCAGATCTCAGAAAGCGCCATGTTAAACGAAAACACCCTGTGGAATTTGAAAATGAAACAACGTCTAAACTCGCCAAGCTGCCGCCAGACTCGTCCATCATCAAACCTGTCTTCACTTCTGAAGACATTCCGTCAACATACCATCCAAGACTCCACAAATGGTTAACAAAAGAAATGCCCTTTTTGCCTCCAGATTTCTTTGATCACTACGTTGATCTTTATCTTTCGAAGGCCCAGATCTACTTGCCCATGATCCGATGTGCGAGCGTTTCTGATACAAAAAAGGTTTCTGCATCTTTTTTACGGGCTGTCTCTTGTGTTGGGTGTCTCTGTTCCACTAGTGAGACAGATTCGCGTCTAGGCTTTCAATTCTTTGAATCTGGTGTCGCCGTTTTGGATCTCTTCGTGGAACAAGATGCCAAACGTGAACGCCTCAACAACTGGGTTTTGCAATCATACGTTTTATTAGCATTACATGGAACGTTTTCGAATTTTGGCGATGCCTCGGATGTAGTCCGTGCAAGACTATTTTCTCTCGTTTCAAAACTACGCTCCTATGGTTGGTTGCAGTTGGGCGATGTATCTGGAGATAATCAACAAATTGAGGACATTAAACGTATTTGCTTTGGAGCCTATTTTGTCTGTGCTTCTCAGAGAATATTATTCAATTATCCCTTATTTCTTTCTTACGCGGAAATAAAAAATGGAGTGCCAATAAGGACGGACGTTTGGAACAACTTCAAAGCGGTGTCTGAAATAAACCTGGCCAAAGAAACACAAGAATTGTCGGAGATTTTGCGCCAGTTGTCGACAGCTCCTATATCTATTCTGTGTGACAAAACTCGGGAACTTGTATTTACATCTTTGATCCTTGTTTGTGCAATAAATGAAATTGCTGGAAGTGTGACTCACCTTGTAAGTGTCGTACCCAGCTACACTCACGAGGGTAAGAAATCAATACTTCGACTTCTCACTAATTTGTCGTTGTCAATTCCAGAAAACACTGAGATAGAACTCGACCTGTTTTGGAGCTTTTGGCACTTTACCATACTGCGTATGAACTGCAAGTGCTTGTACCCTTCAGAAATTCAAAATACCATGCAGGAACTGATCGCTTCAATTGTTTCTGAATATCGTACTTCCACAAGAACGCTGTCAGCAACTGATATCATGCAGGAATTCGACAATACAAAGGACACAATTGATTGGGCATTGAATAGGCTGTACAATTGTTCCATCCATTCGAAGCTGGATACTGCTGCAAGTCGTCTAACATTACTGGTTGCCTTTTTGAGCGTTTTTAGGTTTGTGGAGCGTGCTACTAGGGAGAATACTGATATTCCTCAACTGTACGTTGAGCAAGCATATAGACTCATGACTTTATATCCACTAGAATTTAGAGAAGGGGAGACAAATGAGGAGTACAAACCTGAATCTGTGGATTCGTTTTATCGCTTGTTCCATTCAAAATTGATTTTAGAAGGAGCGTGGGGTGTTGGTAATGTGATAGCTTCTATTGTACCTGTGGAATTTCTCCATCTCTATAACTTCACTAGCTGATTCATGATTCGAAAACTAAGTATAACGTTCACCTTTCATTCTTTGTCATCGCGTCAAAAGAAAAACAGCTCAAAATGAACAATAAGGTTCCAAATAGATAAATTAAGTAGTAAGTGGGTTTGATAGTAACCATCCTCTAATGAAAGTGTAACAAAACACTAGAATATGTAAACATTGGATTAATAATTAAATGGATCTAAATTATCAACCGATAGTTTATCAACATAAATGTTGAGTAGTGGTACACTTAATGAATATTTGAGTCAATCAACACTAAAATTATCAACAGTATATATATTAACCTAATCTTAAACGTACCTCTATAAAGAACATTATAATAAGTATCTGAAGCTAAGTGCGTCATCTCCATCGGCATATCTTGTCTTTCCGGCCTCAAACGCTGTTTCATCAGTGTATCCTTCGGCAACAAGTTTGTCTCTCTTATTGTTCTGGTACCTGAAATAAAGGTACTGAGTAATGTAAAGAATACCAGCCACAATAATGCTTCCCAGAGAAAATCCATGTCCAATATAGTAGTTTGGTCTCTGTTTTTTAGTATAAATCTGACCGGCAACAATACCAGCGCAGTTAGCCAGGGTTTGCTGGAATCCAACAGCAGCAGCACGTTTGTATTGACCGCCAATATTGTTATTAAGCCAACTTAAATTGGCTCCAGGGCCAATATATAAACAACTTGCGACCAGGTAGAGAAATCCCAGTTTTGCATGGTCATTCTTTGTTGCAAGCAAACCAATGTACCCTACTGTAGGTAAAACAACCGAGCCAAGCAGAAAAAGGAATCTGTGGTTATAACGATCAGACAAATTGGCAACCGTTGCGTAGACAACAGCAGCCACAATGTATACTGGAATGGTCATATACTGTGTTTGCAGAGTGTTATAACCAAGCGCTGAGATAATAGTTGGCAAGAAAGTTGAAAAGCCATAGGAAACAATATCCACACAAAATTGCGCACCAGATGAAAAATACACTTTCCAATCAGTCAAAGCCTTTTTGACTTCTGCCCATTGAAAGTGACCTTTTCCATTATATTTGGATAGTTCCATTGTCCTAATTCTGACAACTTCTCGCTCTTCTTCGTTCAAAAACCAAGCCTTCTCCAAATGTCTTGGCAGCATCAAGGATAAAGGAATGCCCAAAAATGAAATGCAACCTTCAATAATGTACAAGTATCTCCATCCCGCCATTCCATGGAGACCATCCATCTGGAGAATTCCGTATGCAAGTAGACCTCCAAAAGCACCGGAAAGTGCACAAGCGACAAAAAGGTATGACATTCTCTTTCCAAGTTCTTCTCTTCTGTACGCACCTGAGAGGTAAAGAGTAAGAGCAGAAAATAAGCAGCCTTCAATACCACCGAGGAATAGACGCGTAATGATGAGGCCAGCGTAGCTCTTCATGAAACCTGAGAAGCAGCAGACCATACCCCATCCAAAAGAGATACAAGCAAGCATATACTGTGGCGGAACTCTCTTGAAAGTGATAGCACCTGGAATTTCGATACAAACATAAGTGACATAAAAGATGGAAACAGCGACATTGAACTCGGTTCCTTTCAGGTGGAGATCATCTAGCATACCAGCCGTGCTGGCATTACCGATATTAGCTCTGTCAAGGTATGCAACCAGATACAAGTATCCCACGATTGGGCAAATAACACAGTCCATTTTGAACAAGGCTCGCCTTTCGACGGCCTTGTCAATAATGGGGAGAGGCTCAGACTCATTGGACGGAGTCGTGACCAGACCAGTTTCAACAACCTTGCCTATTTCACTAGACGACCTGCTATTTTTCTCTGACATGACGAGTTATTCAAGAATAGAGCTGGCGATTCGCTAGAGCTTGAGTGGACAATCTGGATTTTGCCAGGTATATATAGTGTCTGTCACAAGATGAATGTTAAAAGACAATGATAAGAAATCTAAGGCGATAGATGTGGTAACATATCCAGTACGCTCATATGTATGACCATAAAAATAAAAAAAAATCACCCGTGCTCGTCATTCCTTATCGCTACAAGATTCACTATCGAGGAAGTTTTCAAATCAAGGCTAGGCGGTTGGAGCTCCGCAATTTCTAAATCGGGATAATCTTTGTCGCTAGCGTTTCCCTTCTTTGAGAGCCTCACGCAACTGACAGCCTGAAATATTGTGGCGCCAGGTATCCCATTAATCAAGTCGCCCAGAGATGTTCCTGCAGGCGACAAAGTACTTGAATAGCTCCTAATTGTGAATAATGGAATCATAGATAATGAAAATAGGAGAGGTAGTGCATGTTCAAGAATCTGTTATGCTGATATCGGGAGGAGCTCCCTCCTGAGTGAAATCATCACGCGAACCGATATCTGATCTCGCAGGGTGTGCGCCAGCCTATTCGGGAGCTCCTCCGGATAGGAAAAAAGTTGCATAACGGCATTTAGATACGAAACCGATTGGTCAGCGATGAAACCTTCCTAACGGTTGATGAAATGATATAATAGTTGCATATTGACTTTTCACTAGATACTTACATTTTAAAATGGCAACCACTTTGATTGAAATTCAACGCCCCCATGAGGCTAGAGAACTGATCCGCTCAAGATCATACCTTAGGGCTACTACGGGTGTGTGCGCTGGCTATCTTCAAGCCAATTTGATTGTTCTTCCAGAGAAATACGCTGCAGACTTCAGAGATCTTTGCGCTAGAAACCCGGTTCCTTGCCCACTTCTTGGTGAAACAGCTCTTGGTGATCCATCCACAATTGTACCAGCAGAAATTGCTATTGGAGAAACAAACATCGCGACAGACATTCCATTCTATTACGAGTATGTCAATGGCGAGTTTGTCAGAGAACATGCCCAGCTAACTCAACAGTGGTCTGAGAAGTATATTGGCTTTCTCTTAGGTTGTTCCTATTCTTTCGAAGCTGCACTAGCCAGGGAAGGATTGATGCCAAGACACATGATTGAAAGAACGGCTGTACCAATGTTCAAAACCACTATGATGTTGGCCACCGCTGGCGTTTTCCATGGCCACTATATTGTTTCCATGAGACCTTATAAGAAGGAGGATCTCGAAAGAGTGAGAGCTATTTCAAGGGAATTTAGAAACTGTCATGGAGAACCAGTCGCATGGGGCTGGGATGGTGCTAAGGCTCTCGGTATTGAGGACGTTAGCAAGCCTGATTTTGGCGAGCCAGTTCCTATTCTTGAAGGGGAGATTCCAGTCTTTTGGGGATGTGGAGTCACTCCCCAGTTTGCCGTTATGGAAAGCAAGCTTCCAGAACCAGTTTACAGTCACAGGCCCGGTTTTATGTACATTACCGACTTGGTAGAGCCGAAATTCTAATTCAGTGTCTGTTTGAGAATATGGGAACATATTATCACATCTGACGCTAGCAATAGCATTTCAAAGATTCTATAGAAGTTTACAATAGAGAATTAACAATATATCACTAGACAGAGCAAGATAAGCTACATGATCTTTCCAGAAACTATCGGTATATTTCTCGTTGCCACCTCTATCCAAAAATTGAATGTTAAAATGAACCAATTTTAGTTAAAATGAAACAACTTTAGTTAAAATTAGAAACTATTTTGATTTTTGTCAAACGACCGGTCATTATCCTATGAGCAACCTTCAGTCGAACAGTCAACACTTTTGATCCAGTCCAGAAATCTGCATCTCTACGGGGTATAGATAGCAAAAGAATAATCGGTGCAATAAAACTGCAGGAATCACCCGGTTGGCTTTATTCAATTTGCAAAACTTTCCTGTTTCGGAGCCTGCGATATACCTTCTAGATATTTTGTGGAGCTCCCCAAATACTGCAACGGTCAAAAATATCGAAAACAGATGATCACAGGAGATGATACGGAAGTAATAGACAACGCTATTCTGAGCTTATACGTAAGGAGTAGATAACGCTATTCTGAGCTAATCACATGAAAATTTTCGGTTCCATTAACCCTTTCACCGACTGCCGACACCTACATAGTCGCCGCCCAAACATCTCACCGATTGCCATTTCATATTCTAGAACACAGGTTTAAACTACCTTATATTTGCATCAAGTTTACTTAGATATACCTTATTCATTATGGAATCATGAGTGTCGTTTTCAGGAGCGCCACTATATTTGTCATCGCGGTGGCGAAGTCTTTTCTAGAACGTTTCAAAGTTCAACATAAGAAAAATTCACCGTAGCTCAAAATTGCAGCTATTAATCATACACTCTTACAATGTCAGCAGCACTAGTTGAAAAATCAAAAGGATTACTGGAGGTCGGCAGAAAATGTACACTATGTGGAACAGTTGACTTTCTTCCATTTGTTTGTAATGACTGTAGTCAAAACTACTGTTCGAGCCATAGATCTAATCACGAGTGCATACGCCAGAAGCAAAACGTTACAAAAGCTTCCAAATCTACGGCATCATGGTTGAAAGCATCTCAGCATCGACAACAAATTGATGCCAACGCTAGTATAAAAACTGGCAATGAAATACATGTCGATCGACAACAACCTAAAAATATTTCTGCATCTCAGAGTGTACGCTCGCAAAGTCTTAGATCCAAAGCACAGGGTGATCGTTCTGTCGCACAGAGTGACCGACTATATCTGTATGTACATCGACCAAAACAACCCGAAATCAACCGCGCTGAATTAACTGCTCCTGTGTTTTACTCAAAGAAAATTATGGTGGCAAAATTGTTAGATTCTGTTATGAGTAGGTTTGGTTTTTTCACAACTACGACTGGAGATGGCAAACAGTTGCAGCTGTTGGTAGATGGCATTCCATTGCCCATGAGAGCAATACTACAGAATGTCATCCAAGAAGGTGATACAGTAGATATTGTCTATGTGTAGGCTACTTGACTATCAGGTAGGCTACTTGACTATCAGATATCACGCTATTTTTATCAAAGATCGTTTCTTGTGCGCTACCCTCGTATGCAACTTACAGCTGCCTGAATAGGAAATCATGGTCAGTTTGTAGTATATGAGGTTGTTCGCTACTCAAGTGGCACAAATTGGCACGTTATTGTATGCTGTTTTAACAAACATAGATCAATACTAATTTATTTAAATGAACACGCTATATATATAACTGTCAACTACACACTAGTTTCCACCATGGGTTGGGATTGTGTGTACTTTCCCGACCTTACACGCGCCTCTGTTCCTACCACGCGTAGAGCTGAAGAATTATTCTAACTCGCCATACACATACCTCTATTTATTGCTTGCACTTTATTGAATTAGAATGAAGATTGCGATCATTCTATTAGGTCTGAGCACAATAGCATTGGCCTCTGTTGGGGACCGGTTGTCTGAGTTCAATTTGTGTAAAACTGTTTGTATGAGAGATAATTGCGACGACAAAGACACTTCAAAATTCAAAAAAGAGATAGCATATCCTGCTTACATGAAGCTACTTTTATGGGATTGTCCAGCCGAGTGCGACTACCAGTGCCAACAGTCTGTAACGGAGCAGAGGGAAGATGCTGACATGGAGATTGTTCAATTCCATGGAAAATGGCCATTTGTCCGAGTGTGGGGAGTTCAAGAAATTGCTTCAGTATTATTCTCGATTGGCAACTTTATTCCTCATTATTTGGGCTTGACAGCGTTGAATGGGGCGCCGACGACAAGCAAACGAGCCGCCGCTCTGAAATCCGTATACCTTGGCAACGCTTATGCAGGTATGAATGCTTGGCTATGGTCCACTGTATTTCATACGAGAGATTTTCTGTTGACAGAGCGTCTCGACTACTTTTCAGCTGCTCTGTTTATAATGTACGGCTTCTATACGTCTGTTAATCGCTTTTTCAAGTTGTACTTGTCTGACCGAATAATGTTTCAGAAGTATCTTCGCATGTTCTGCATCGGAGCATACCTTGCACACGTGTCTTATTTGTCATTTTTCAAGTTTGACTACGCTTACAACATGGCAGCGAATGTGGTCATTGGAATTCTTCAAAACTCTCTATGGATCTGGCTATCGGTGTACGAGTATTTTCGGAGTAAGCAAGTTTGGCGGCTGACTCCCGCAGTTCTAGTTTTGGCTGTCACTGGTGGCATGTCATTTGAATTGTTTGACTTCCCGCCATATTTATACTTGATTGATGCACATTCCTTGTGGCATCTATCAACCATTCTTCCCACAATATTTTGGTATAAGTACATGCTAAAGGATTTAAAGGAAAGTGCGGTGGAAAGCAAATTGGATTAGTTACATAGCACTATACTAATGGTAAAATATTGGGGCGACGATTGCAAACCGACGGCCACTGTGCGCCGCTACCAGTAGAGCAAACGAACCTCAGCTGAATCAAATACTTTATCGGGTCGGGTCGAACCCATTCAATAACGCTCCAGCAGAGCAGAAACCTTGCTCAGCAAGTCATCGACGTCAACAACAGTGTTGGCCTCGGCGTAAATTCTTACCACGTTTTCAGTTCCAGAAGCTCTAACAAACGATCTTGCATTTGGATATTTTTGAACCAATGCATCGATCTGGGCCTGCAAACCCTCTGGGGTAACCAATTTGCGCTCAGCATCGGTGGTTGTGAACATTGTACGGTCAGCCACTTTGGCCTTAGCGAGCCTGTTTGGCAGATCTGTATATGCGGTGTTCCACTCTTCAGGTGTCCAACTTTTAATGTTCAGGATGACCAGAACCATGAGCAAATCTGAGATTGCATCGCCGACTGTCTGGTTGATAAGCTCGCTCATGGCTATCAAAGTATCTAGGGCTTCCTTTGAAGCTGGAGAAGTGGGCGAGATTTCACGGATTCTTGCGACGGCCGCCTCGTCAAACAACACCGTTCCGTGTCCATTGGCTTCGAAATAAACACCAATGTCAAACGTCTGGGCAACGTGATGCAAGTGCTTAACACCAGTAGGAGTACACACCACAGGAACCTTCAACTGATTTTCAAGATACTTGGTAGATGACCCATTGGCGTAAGCTGTTTGGACAACACCAATGTTGAGTTCAACCCCAGCTTGCTCGGCCAACTCCTTGAAAAAGGCAGCTGCAAGCGTGGCAATTTTGTCGCCATCAAGAAGGACAAAGAAACCCTCCTTATTTGCATAGTAAAATACAATCCTGTCCGCGTCACCATCAAAAGAAGCATATAGCTGATTCGGCTCCAAGACTATTCCAGCTGGTGCAGCCTGAGTTGTCTTTACAAAGTCAGCGCCACAATGGCTGTTGAGCAACTCAGGTTTGTCGCTATCGCCATTGACAAGGACCAGGTCCAATTCGCTGCTGAGATAATCTTTCGCCAATTTTTCCACCTTGGGGGCCCCGACGCCATTGGCACCGTCAATTGTTACTCTAATTGGTTTTTGCAAATCATGCAGGGTAGTCTTGAACGCCTTGGAGAGCTTCTTGTAGTAGCCCTCCTCGGTCGGATCGCCGTAGGATGCAGCTGTACCTTGCGTGTTGACGCAGCGAACAATGTAGTGCAGCTGTGGGGTTGTCAGGATTCCCGCGTTGCTTCCGGATGTTGACGGCGACGCTGCAATGCCGGCCTCCAGCGCAGCAACGAGAGCCGGGCCAGATTCACGAGTGTCACGGGCATAAACAATTTTGGCTGGCTTCGTGTCATCAATGTTAAGTTTCTTGATGAGTTGCTCGCAGATGCTAGCCAGTTGCTCGACGGTCTCTGCATTGGCCAACTCTGTCACGTAAGCCTCCCAGCTCTGTTCAAGCATGTCGCCCTGTGGATCAACCACTTTGACACCGTTGTCCTCTGGTGGATTGTGGGACGCCGTGACCATGATACCGATGGTTTGAGAGTTCAGGTATTTTGATCGCAGCGCGGCCAGAACTGCCGTGCGAAAAACGGTCGATTCAAGGACCGAGCCCTTGGTTCGAAAGCCAGCCGTTCCGTAAGCAAATGTGGTTGCTGGTTTAGGATACTTTTCGGCAATTGAAGTGTCCATTTTTGCGGTGTAAATGCGTCGTGATGGGGTGCAAAGAGAAGTAGCTGGTAAGTGTTTATGTGTCAGCTATTTTGGGATCGCAAGGCGGGCATCACATTGCTCTGGGGAGGATGGGTTGCATAAAGGGTTTGAGGGTTTCCAATTGAATAATAATAGACTAAACATGATCAAATAAATGCGTGGATCCAGAGTTACAAGATTATGCGATATCAATCAATAATGCCGGATGCAAAAGCGCCAACGAGCGCGTGTCCAAGCTTCGCTAAGACCCCGTCGGCAACAAAAGCGTCGTTGGCATGACATGTCAGAAGCATAAAGTACCAGACAGGCGCCTCTAACTGCGCGTGCGCTCAATACATGCTTCCTTCTTCAGGCTGATGCAGCTTCCTGTTTGTTGGAGTTGCCATCTCCTTTCTGAGTTCCACCAACACCGTTTCCATGGTGTAGCTGCGCTTCCACTTGGCTAAAGAAGGCACCTTCTTGTTGTCAACGCGACCCTTTGAGTCTACACATGGCATATTAATTTTTGACAGAAACTTGACGGTTGGGGGCACATCTGGGTACTCAGGGCCGGCTTCCAAAGACAATGAGTAGATGCGATTTTCATGAACTGAATGGGGAGGACCTAGAATGGTTCCATTCCAGTATTTCATGTCAATATCATTTGGATCGGCAAGTCCTACGGAGCAGGACTCACTTCCGACACCTTTTTCACCTTTTTCAAGTTCTTCCAATAGGCGAAAACTTCTTGGGCTGCGTTAGCTTTGCGTTCAAGCTGCAAAATATCTCACTTACATCTTTGCTGACATTGTGTGCTGGCAAGTATAATGATTATACGACAGGACTAAACCAACTGGAGTTGCTAGTTAGGGGATGGCGGTGAAGGGCCGGCGGCTTGGCGGTTGGCTGGGAGGTGAGACGCTTTGCAAACAGTGTGGGGTGCTGACCCAGATTTACCGAGAGGTAGTAGCAGGAAAGTGCGTCTGCTTGTATGAATCTGCTATCTGTCTCCATTTGATTGCAAGACCCGCCGATATCGACAGTTGTCGTGTACTAATGTGAAAATCGGTAAAGTGCGCTTTTCGAAAGACCGCGTCTACCATCTGTCCTGTTCAACCGTATGAATTTAAATATATAATAAATAGCAAAACAAAAGTACGATGCAATCTGCTTCTGTGAAAAGTATAACGTCTTGAGGATAATAGCGCCAGCCGTTGACATCTGTGCCACTGAGCACTCACACTAGTAACGAATCTAGCAAATCCTGCGTGATGAAAGAGCTCAAAGTGAACATGCCGGTAGCAGCATTCGCCGCTTGCAGTTGATAGCCTGACAAATTGGCCTGCCTCGCTACGGCCCCACCTTCACTGTCACTTGTAGGAGGTGTAGCCAGGTCAATTTCGCTGTCATTGCCAAACAAATCCAGTGTGCTGCGGTTGGCAAAGGCATTCAAGTTAGTTGGTGTATTAAGAGTGTTGAGGTAAAGTCTAGCCCAATTTGAGTTTGGCAGTAATGGGTTGCACAGATCAGCTGCTGTGTCTCCAGTTGGAGCAGTTGCGACATCAGCCCCGTTTGACAGTGCAATGTCTCGAAACATATTCAAAATAAAATGGATTTTCTCATCATCTGATGCAGCAGCCGATAATTCACCCATATTCATATCTTTGATGAAGAAATTCAAAATGTCTGATAACTTGATTACGATGCCTCTCCCATGAGTGGCGAATGTTTCTTGCGTCAACACCTTACAAATCTTGTAAGCGTCCTCAGTGAAATCCTTTGGAATACCAGCTGGTGTTCTCGCTTGACATTTCCAAACAAACACCTTCAGCCAGAGCCTAGTGACATAAAAATCAGTTTTTTGCAGCTTGGGCCAGGAGTCAAATGCCCGACATGCTCTCAGCTTTTGCAGAGACTCTTCAACAACAGCGGGGGATAGCTGAATATTGTCGTAGGAACCCAGGTCGGCAAGCGATAGCCGGGAAAACGTTGCTCCTGTTAGAAAATTAATGTCGTCTATGACGGAAAATAGTCTGGATAGCTGCAAGATTCCCTGCGCAAGGGGAAATTCTGTCATATCTGGCAACGCGACAGTGCACTTGGTCAGCGTGTAGGGCATGTCTGAGAGGAGCCAGAGACCACGGTCGGTAACATACAGCGTATGAAATAGAATTCGATGGCGGACGTCTTCGGAGCGACCAAGAGAGGAATAATGAGACTCTCTGTGCAGTCCATACAGCTGTGCCATTGTCAAAGCCTTTCTCAGACTGAAGAATGCCATGGGAAGATCGCCCCGCGCAAAGTACACATTATTCATGAGATACGGTGCCACGATAGATTCAATAGACACATGAGGGACCTTCACAGCGGCATCTGCACGCTCAGCTTCGGCAAGCATTAAACTCTTGTGCTTTCCCAAACTTCCTGGAACGTCCCCTACAAGAGCCACCAGGCACATTGCCATCACCAGCGAATAGCGCGCCGCGGTCGGGGCAGTGTGAAGGTACCCGTAAACCTGCGGAGGGTCTAGGACGGGGGTGATAATGTGCTGCTTTTCAAAGTACAAGGAGAGGCAGTGCACGAGCGAATCGCGATCAATGATATCCCAAGAAAACGGGTTCTGCTGCGACACGAGCGAAAGGTGGTAGCGGCTGTTGCCGTGCATTTGATAGCCGGCGCGAGCCCGGGGATCTGGACAAGTGCCAGCGTCTCCACTGCCAGCAGCCAGCTCAGCAGGATCCGCGGGGCTCGCAGAGTCTGGCGACGTGGAGGGCCGTGGCCTGCTTCTCAGCGCGTTCAACACGACACGGTTTTTGCGTTTCGGGCCCATCTTGCGCTGAACTTCGTTGTACGTGCACTCCAGGTTGACGTTTTGGCACTGCACGCAGGGCTTTACGCCGGAGCATTTGATCTTGCGCTTTCGACAGCAATCGCAGGCACGCACTTTGGCTTTGTGATCAGGGTCGCCAGGTGCTTCATTTTTAGCAGACGCGGCCGCATGGCTGGCTGTCTGGGGATTTGCAGACACAAATGCACTTGACGCAGACGTTTTGTCGGACATTATAATGTCTCACTCGGCGATGGCCAACGGTTGAACGGTGCTGGCTGCTCTATGGTTAACGCAAATAGATATACCAAGTTCCTCCTCGACACAGGGTTGCTTTTCCTAGCTATCTTTCACCGCTTCGGTCTTATGGTTTGCTCGCAGTTTGTAAAGTTGTCAAAAGTTCACCGTTCTGCGTCAGGCTTTAATGGGAGCAAGACTTCGTGGGGAAGGGGTCTCCGAATAACGACGGATCAGGATATGTGCAGTGCTCTGTGCAGCACCCAAGGTTACCGCTGAAGCGTACAACGAGAGGGTGTTGGTCATGATTTGACTAAAAACAGGCAGTTTGCTGGTCTGTGTGATAGCCCTTCATTCCCGGGCTATCTCGGACAGCTGGTTCATTGGGCGAGTGCTGTACAAGGCAGGGGACGAACTTTGTGGGGAAGCCAGTGTGTTGCCGTTTTCGGCTACCTCGAGGGCCTGTCATACAAGCTGGACGCAATGATACTGGAGACAAAATGTCGCCGATCTCAACTTGAAAGAACCAGAGTATGATATCAGTGCCTGTTTTTTGTATCCGACGGCTTGCCTTTTGCATTCATATGCTGTTGCTTTGCAACAGCATGTGAATTTCCTTAATCCAGCTGGTCATCAACACCCGAGCAGCGCTGCGCATGCTTGCTGAAAGTTGAGCTTGTGGGAACTGCACACAGCCGGCCTTTTCTACTCAGTCGTGCACAGCGTATCGCACCGTATAAACCATCACTTGACTCATGGTTGCTAGCCAAGTTTAGTAGTGTTTCACTCACACTAGTGAATTCTCTCCACATTTGTATCAAGAGACCAGCTGAATTCGGCCCGACTGTTGAAATGTCTAGACCGATATAGCCAAGACCGATATAGCCAATTTCCCTACTTTTCTACATTTGGGGATCCTCCCTCATTTCCCGTCCGCTTTTTCCCCGGAATTTGAACGGTAGCTACCTCCACACCATCACTTCCAAATTGGGCACTCTCTCCACCGATTGATCCATTCGGTCCGACTTTGACATTAAACTTCAACGTCATACATGATGCATGCATCAACAGCTATATAAGGAGCCGTTTGTCCATTGCACTTGCTGGTCAACTACAAAGTGTAATGTCTGTCAAATCTGCAATTGCGCCTGCCTGGTGGAAGGAAGTTTCCTGTTACCAAATCTATCCGTCTTCCTTCAAGGACTCAAACGGAGACGGCTGGGGTGATTTAGGAGGAATAATTGAGGAGCTCGACTATGTGCAACAGCTGGGCGTCGATATGATTTGGTGCTCGCCCATCAACAAGTCCCCAATGTTTGATATGGGCTACGACATTTCTGATTACAAAAACATTGATCCGTCGTATGGCACACTGCAGCAGTTTGACAAGCTGATTGCTGAGATGGACAAGAGAGGCCTCAAGTTCATACTGGATCTGGTGGTCAACCACACTTCTCACGAGCATCCTTGGTTTGTTGAATCCAGGTCGTCCAAGACGAACCCGAAGCGCGACTGGTACATTTGGAAAAAAGGAACCACCGACGCCAACGGCAAGAGACAGCCGCCAAACAACTGGGGCTCATTCTTCACTCCTTCTGCATGGGAGTACGATGAAACAACTGACGAATACTATTTGCATCTCTTTGCCAAGGAGCAGCCTGATCTTAACTGGGAAAACCCTCAGGTCAGGGCTGCAGTGGCCGACGTTGTCACGTTCTGGATGGAACGCGGAGTCAAGGGGTTCAGACTTGACGCTATCAATTTGATTGCTAAGGATCCACGGTACCCGGACAATCCCATAATCAACCCAAAGAACGAGTTTCAATTTGATGCCAGATATTTTGCCAACCAACCAAAAATGCACGAATATCTTCGAGAGCTGGGCCATATCTTTGACAAATATGGAGCATTCACCGTCGGCGAGATGGGCCATGTGGAAACTATGGAAGAGCTGCTCAAAATTGTTGGCTTTGACGCCGGCGAACTCAACATGATTTTCCAGTTTGACTTGGTCGATATCGGTTGCAAAGGCAAGAGGGGTAAGTACACTGATGAGCCGTTCAACTTTGCTCATGAAGTTACCGAGTCTATGAAAAAATGGAACTCTGTAGTTCCCGAGAAGGGTGGCTGGACGTCTTCATTTATCGAAAACCACGACCAAGCCAGAGCAATTTCGCGATTTTTGGACGACACTGAATACCGCAGCGAGTCCTCCAAACTAATGGCTCTTCTTGTTTTGTTTCAAGGTGGCACCCCCTTCATATACCAAGGACAGGAGTTGGGGCTGAAAAACTTCCCCTTGTCATGGCCCCTCGAGGAGTACAAAGACCTGGCCACTCATCATGAAGTCGATATGCTCAGGAGACAAGGTGCGTCTGACGAGCAAAAAGAGGAGCTCAGAAAAGAGCTCCAAAAGAAAGCCAGAGATCATGCCCGGGTTCCAATGCAATGGGATGATTCTGAGTATGCCGGATTTTCCTCGCACAAACCGTGGATGAAGGTGAATGATGATTACAAGGAGTGGAATGTGAAGAACGAGCTCAAGAACCCTGACTCTCCATTTCATTTTTGGTCAAAGGCTCTTAAGCTGAGAAAGGAACTCACAAAGCTGTCAGTTTATGGGCATTTCAGAGTTCTTGACGCTCCTGAAAATGTTATTGCATTTAGCAGAGCAAACGGCGATGATGTGTTGTACGTGGTATTGAACACCTCAAACAAAGAGGTCAAACATGAGTTCACAAAGGGCAAGGTGCTTCTCAACAACTATGACGATGAAAAGGCCAAGGCTGGCGTTCTGAGACCATTTGAAGGGTTTATCGCCAAGGCATAGTGTGAGGTTTTTTCTGCACTAAATACGCACAATAGAGCATTTTCAAGTGATGTAACTACTATATGTTTTTGACAACGTTATGCCGCAATAGGCTACGTAGCTTTCTAGTTATTCAGCATGTTGATATTCAAACGTGACACGCTGGCAACAACGCGCGAGCAATGGACTTTCGACATGTAAAAAACCGCAATATCCTTATTATTGGTACATAGACAATACATGTTGCTTTGTCAAAGCATAAAGGAGCACATAGAATAAACTGAGTCAGCCGGCTGTCCCACTCATCAATACATTACTTTCCGTGAAACAGATCCACACCCCAGTCCATTGCGTCGCACTGTCTAACAAATGTTTTGCTAGCCAGCTCGTCGAGAGCAGCCACAGTCTCCTCGGACAAATCAATTTCCTTGGCGTTACTCTCAATGCGCGCCGGCGTGACGGACTTCGCAAGCACCGAGAATCCCTTGATTTGCAAGTAGTTGATAATCAGCTGCGCCTTGTCAATGCCCGCCTTCTTTGCTTGTTCGACAATGACAGGGTCTTCCAAGATACCAACGTGGCCAGGCTTTGGCTCACCGCCCAGCGGTCTGTAGGCCACGGGGACAATGCCCTTCTCCTTGTGATAATTGAGAAGCTCTGGCTGTAGCAGGTGCGGATGGGCCTCGATTTGGTTCACGGCCGGGGGGATCTCAGCCACCTTGAGGATTCTCTCCAAATCCTCAATTCTAAAGTTGGAAACACCGATTGACTTGACTCTGCCGCTCTTGACTAGGCCTTCCATTGCGGCCCACGTTTCTTCGAGGGGAATGTCGGCCAACCTGATCTTGCCAGTAGCCTCGTCTTTGGGGAAGAAGCCGTCGCCTTCGGCAAAGGCCACCGGCCAGTGGATGAGATACAAGTCAAGGTAGTCCAGATTCAAGTCCGCCAATGATTGGTCAAAGGCCTTCTCGAGTGCTTTAGGAGAGTGTGAGTTGTTCCAAGCCTTGGAGGTTACAAACACCTCGCTTCTTGGAATGGTGCTTCCTACGCCGCCGGCCTTGAGGCCATTGCCGACGTCCTTTTCGTTGCCATAGACAGCAGCGGCGTCAAAGTGGCGATAGCCGACTTTGAGAGCATAGGAGACGGCGTCTTCAAGGACACCAGGGGCTCCTTTGTAGGTACCGAGACCGAGGGCCGGGATAGTGTAGCCGGAATTGAGTTTGAAGGTACGAGTCATGATAGCGGTGATATATAAGATGCTTGCTAACTGGCAGTTCCTATAATGTCCTTATATAGTGGTGATGAAGTGATATTTCAGCGCTGCCCGTATAATCATTGCCGTTTTGAGAAATGGTTGCTGCGGGTCTCGGATTATCCGGAATTTAGCAGCATCGATGCGCTGGTTGTTGGTCCTGGACTCAGATTGAAAAGCCAGTGTTCCAGGACAGTTTCATTAGTGCACCTGCAACGATTGTCGTGGCTCGCCGATACCGGGCTTGGCCTAACGCTGCTTGCTCTAGCATGTGCGTCTGGCCGCGGGCCAGGCACATTGGACCTTTTATCCGACTCCACAAAGAGGGAAGATTGCCCAGTTGAGAATGTCACACTAGTGACGTCAGATCAGCACTGTGCAACGGTTCACTGGTGCAATGGGCAATGTGCGGCCAATTGGGTACTGGCGGTTGTTTAGCCACATGGAGAATTAGGCAACGGGCCGGTGCCGCTCCATGGCCAGCGCCGTCTCTGCTGCTGGTCAGTGTGGTGTGCAGCACAGAATAAATGCCAGCACTACCGTACCTGGAAGGTGTCCGGGGAAAATACTGCACACCCGCATTTCTGTGACGATGGGATCTGACAAGTCGGACCGAATTCCAAGTAGGAAGGTCGCTGATATAATCAGCCCCCGATCGTATATAAACGCTTGCTCCGCCAGATGTTGTTTGCTACCGACTAGTCAGACACAATGCCACTTTTTGTTCCAACTGTCAAGGAAATCAAGCACACCTGGTGGAAAGAAGCCTCCGTTTTTCAAATATATCCCTCCTCTTTTAAGGATTCGAACGGCGATGGATGGGGCGATCTTGGGGGAATCATTGAGAAACTAGATTACATCAAGAAGCTGGGCGTGGACCTTGTGTGGTGTTCTCCAATCAACAAGTCGCCAATGGTGGACATGGGATACGACATTTCTGATTACAAGGACATTGATCCAATGTATGGCGACCTTGCCACTTTTGATAAAATGATTGCCGAGATGAAGAAGCGAGACATTGGATTCATCCTCGACTTGGTTGTCAACCATACTTCTAGCCAGCACCCCTGGTTTCTGGAATCTCGCTCCTCGTTGGACAATCCAAAGCGTGACTGGTATATCTGGAAGAAACCCAAGTATGACGCCAATGGAAACCGCCAGCCACCAAACAACTGGTCTTCCCACTTCAAGCCTTCTGCTTGGACGTGGGACGAAAAGACTGGTGAATACTACTTGTCGCTGTTTGCTGACGAGCAGCCAGATCTCAACTGGGAAAACGCCGATGTGAGAGTGGCTGTTCATGACATTGTCACTTTCTGGCTTGAAAGAGGCGTCAAAGGTTTCCGCCTGGACGTTATCAACTTCATCAGCAAAGCTCCGGGCTTGCCAGACGCCAAGGTAACCAATCCAAACAGTGAATATCAAAGCGGTCACGAGTATTACGCTAATGGGCCGCGACTCAACGAGTACTTGGCGGGACTCGGTAAGATTTTCAAAAAGTATGACGCATTTACAGTCGGTGAAATGCCTCACATTAAAGATGTCTATGAAATTCTCAACGTGGTCGGCCAAGATCGGGATGAGCTTAGCACTATTTTTCAATTTGATTATGTTGAGCTGAACCAGGACAAGGGCCGTTATGATCTCAAACCACTAGACCTCAACTTTGTCAAGGATCTTATGGAGAAGTATCAGAAAGAACTCCCGGAGCTCGGTGGATGGAATGCCACGTTTATTGAAAATCACGATCAATCAAGAGCAATCTCAAGATACCTCAACGACTCTCCAGAGTTTCGTGCAAAGGCATCCAAAATGATTGCCACATTCATCAACTTTCAAGTCGGCACTCCGTTTGTATACCAAGGACAAGAACTGGGAATGATCAACATCCCCAAGTCATGGCCCGTCGAGGAATACATTGATATCGAGTCCACTCATTACTATAAAGAGTTTTTGAAAACACACCCGAATGCAACGGAAGAAGACAAAAAAGGTTTTGTTAAGTTGCTGCAGGTAAATTCTCGAGATAGCGCAAGAACTCCTTTCCATTGGGACACCACCGAAAATGCAGGATTTTGTAAGGCAGGTGTCAAACCATGGATGAGTGTTACACCCGATTACAAAGAGGGAGTGAATGCAGAGCAAGAGTTGGCGGATCCAAACTCGGCATTCCATTATTGGGCAAAGGCATTAAGGGTTCGCAAGGAACAAAAGTCCACTGCTGTTTATGGATTCTTCGATCTCGTCGCTAAAGATGTTGACAACGTGATTTCTTTCACAAGAACAAACGGAGAAGAGAAAATTCTTGTTGTTCTCAACTGGGCCGACAAAAGAGTTCCTTATAAAGCTCCTCTCAGGGGCGAAATTATTTTGAATTCTTATGATACTCTAGATGAGGAATTTTTGGAACCGTATCAAGCCTATGTTGCCAAAATTTAGTGTAGCTACTCAGCGCTGACGCACAGTAAGTACATAGTTTAAAAACAACCATTGTATTTAACAAGATTAGTACCATTCCTGTCAAAGTATCTTGCTACTGTTGGTTTATTGAGCTGTCACCATTACAAATTGCGCTTGAATTGTGATCGTTCATGTGTGAGTCGAGGTCTTTCTCTAGCTAATCCAGGCAAAGAGCTACAACAACAGACCTTTATTTATAGTCGCATACATCAATAATATAAATACTATCTACTAATCGAGGACGACTAAAATTGCATTGTCAATTCGATTCCCCCCGGCTATTACGATCCCAAATCCCTCTCACAGATTTGTAGAACTAGCGGGTTTTTGTTTAAATTTTGCACGGCTGAAATTGTGGCAGAGAAGCTATTTTTCGTCTCGAGTGATATTCAAATTGCAGAATTCTCAAATTTTTCTCCTCTGGATTTAAAGCTCAAAATGATGGTTCAATATCATCACTCAATCAGTCTATTACTTTGTTCAATCAAATGGACTTTTTTACAAACACTGCTTTCAATATATATTAAGTTTGATCATATTTCTTTTAGCTACGACCATACCGGGATGGAAACAAGGTTTCCCGTCCGATCAACCAATTATTTAAGCATCCCAGGGCCTAGATCAGTATTGTCGTGGGAGACCAGACGAGAACGATAGGTGTTGTAGTTTTTTTTCTCTCAGCAATAAGTTTTATTTATTTCATTTTATTTTCATCACTAAAGGTTAAACTGTGATTATAATGCCGCTTGTGGTTTCCATACTCTTTGTTCGTTGAAGTTGCCGCGATCATCGAACTAGTGCATGGTCGGCCTTCCAACGAGATTATGTGAATGGGTGGTTGTGATATCCGTTTTATTCCTTGTTTCCTCGTACTTGAGTAAAACGAATTTCAGAGATAGTCAATCAAATAGTTGTGTCAAAAATAGGCAAAGATTCTGGTTTGGATCAACAGAAGCGGCGTTTGATAGTGGTGATTACATGTGAGCTCAGGCGAATGACAAATATATTTCCTATTGCTGATTGCTATTCATTCTTTTTGTTCACGAGTCCGTGGTACACCGATGATTTCAGAAAACTCTCGCTTTAGGCACTCTAACATTGGCAGATTAGCTCGAGCTCCTTGACACCAGTTTAATGGCCACTGGAAAGCCCTCTTCCTCCTTGTGAAGGAGGATCCCTGAGGTAGTGGGGAAGTAATACTTCCAGTGAAGAGAAATGGTTGCCGCTATTGTGCATGCAATGGAAATTTGTGAGCTCTCTGTGCAAACAGGCATCATCTTGAAGTGCACGATATTTTGTCAAGTCCTCATTTTCAAGCAACGAGAAATAGAAAAGTTGAAATTACAAGCATGTTTCTTTTATGGGGACTTGAATTTTTTCAACCATAATAGCATAAATCTCCGTAAGCCAGATTTCTGCCTCACCAAGAGGATAGCTCAGTGCATTCAATTCTGTGACTTCACTTGATGGCTGTTGCGCACAGGAAAGAGCAGTACAAGAATTGGGTTGGTGCATAGAGAAGAGAAGACACAAGTTTTACAAGAGGTTTCATATTTGGGAAAGACAATTGCTTATGATACTTTCAAGATGGCAAATAATCGCGACAGCCAGGAAACGCGAGCAGAATCATCGGCCTTTGTTTGAAATACGGATGACAAACGATGATGTCCTAGTCTAAGTGAGAGTTTCTCCACACTCCGCTCACCCGCTGCTAGTCCCACACCTGCTCAACCTGTTGCCTGCGAACGCATTACTCTGCATTATACTTACACCCCACGTTCGATTTTTTTAATTTCTTGAAGGGGGAAATTAAGAGGGGCTTATGGGATGCCACTCAGCAGTGAGAGATCCATGCCAATATCCTTCCCGAGAGCAGGGAGCAGAAAGAACAAGCTTGACTTTTGGGCGTCAAGCGGTGGTTGTCAGTAAAATCAGGAGAAGATCTGTTTATCAAAGCAGCCGGTAGCAGACATGCTCGATGATTGAATGACTGATATTCGGCTGTCATTGCATCTGGCCGAGTTTTGATAAATAAAATGACTGTGGCACCTAAGGAAAGGCTGTCATCTGTCATGGGCATTTTGCAGGGGTGGCCACCAGAGCTGATCGCTCTCTTTGCAACATTGGCAGGCTACGTGGTGCACCAATGACGGGCTAGATCATTTCACCACTATTCTCGCCGTAAAAAGCGCGCAGAGCTGCTTACTGCTAGCTTATACTAGACCTTCGACGCGGAGTAATTCCGCCGAATTAGACATCATATCGCGCCTGGCGTCCCACGACCATGTATATTCGGATAAGCTTCGGGTTCAGGATCGTCGGAGATCGCCACGGAGATACTTTTCGGAACTTCGCAGTCTCGAAGCTTCCAGTTTGGTGATCCGCACACTTTGCAATAAATCAGACTCAATGCAATCGATGACTAGCGGCTGGTGCTACAAGCAAAGAAAACTGATGCTAATTCCATAAAAAAAATGAATAAAATGTGCAGCAGTTGACTACCGATTATCGGCGCCGTTGGCCATCGTTAACACCCCCATGTTTCCCCCACAAGCAAAGACCCTAGACTTTGCGGGGTACATTCACGAGTCTCCCCCATACATTTATTGTGCATGACAGCCCTGACATCACTTCTATATTGGGACTTTTGCTGCTTGGCTACCATTGGGCTTTATCGTGGAGTGCTTTGTGTCGGAGCTAGCTTTGACAGACGGCCTCCAGTTGTTATGGGTTTCCAAATGTCAATTGTTGGCTTACCTGTATAGTCCAATGAGTCAGCACTGCTCGCGCAGTCAACAAATTTACAATACCTCCCCTATAGAGCAGTGAGGTGAAAGCTCTTCTGCTAATGATGCGGAGAGACAATGCATGGGGAACGCATGGGGAGCAGATCAAATGCGGAGCTTGATGTGGAGGTTTTCACGAGGCACTCGGAGTGGCCAAAAGTATAAATGGACGCGATTCGTCTGCCATCATTGTTATCCAGTCAAATTTACCAGTCGCTACAAAGTCTCACACATACATTTATCTCCTTTACAATGGCCTTCATATTTGGAATGGGCAAGAAAAGAGCCTACAACTGGTACATCTCCATCTTGGCTGCTATGTGCATGATTCTCTACGGTTATGATGCTTCCGTCTTCAACGCAGTTCAGGGTTCCAAAGATTGGAAAAACTACTTCAATCATCCAGATGCAAACAAAATTGGCGCCGTGAACACCGCGTACACTTGTGGCTCCATTATTGCTGGATACTTTTTTGTCGGCCCTCTTGCGAATTGGACGGGACGCAGAATTCCGCTGATTGTCGGATGTGTCTTTGTCATTGTTGCTACATTCATTCAGTGCTTCACTCCTCGTAACATTGGCGGTTTCATTGCCGGCCGCTTGCTTGTGGGTATTGGTCAAGGTCTGGCTCTTCCAATCGGCCCAATTTATATTGCTGAAATGGCTCCAGCCGATATCCGTGGTAAGATCATGACGTTCTGGCAAACCTTCTATTCGGTGGGCTCATTTTTGGCCTACTGGATCAACTACGGAGCCATTTCAAGACCAAATTCTCTGCCAAAGGAATGGGACTGGAGACTTGTTGTCATCTTTCAACTTTTGGCTCCAGTTCTCATTATTGCAGGCATCTTTTTTGCTCCAGAATCTGCTCGTTGGTTGGTTCAGCAAGATCGCCACGAAGCCGCCCGTAGAGCGCTGCAAAGGGTACGTGATGATGAGGACGAAGTTGAGGAGGAGCTCTTGAAAATCCAAGAAGCAATTGCCTGGGAGAAAAATAATCTCAACGGTTCTTACCGTCCATTTTTCAAGGATCCTTCCGTCAGAAAGAGATTTTTGATTGCCCTATTTATCAACGGTGGCCAACAGCTCACTGGTCAGGGTTCTCTTGTGTCCTATTCCACGATTATTTATCAAAAGGTGTTTGCCAGCGCTACCACCATTCAGTTGATCAATGCTCTCAATGCCACCTTTGGTATTCTTTTCACGCTCAATGCTGCTTGGATCGTCGACAGATTTGGTCGCAAGCCCCTCCTTCTTGCCGGCGCTGTAGGCCAGGCCCTCTGTACCCTCATTGTGGCAATTCTCATCACCAACACCCAAACAGATATCCATGGAGGTGTTCCGCGTCCGGTGGGTATTGCAACAGTTTTCCTGCTCTTCTTATTTATCTTGTTTTACAAGCCATCTTGGGGTGCAACTGTCTGGATTTGGACTTCAGAGGTGTTCTCCATGAACATCCGCGCTCAGGGAATGGGTATGGCGTCACAGTTCCAAAACGTTGCAAATGCTATTCTCAACCAGGTCTTTCCTCTGTTCCTTGAACACAAGGGATTTTACGCATTCTACATGTTCTTTGCCTTGAATGTGGTTCTTCTCATCGGCACTTGGTGGTTTCTTCCAGAAACCAAGGGTAAAACTCTGGAAGAGATTGACGTCCTCTTTGGCGGTGTCAATCACATTACTGCTGGCGAGCACATGATTGATAACGAGAAGGGTGTTGTAGAGCACACTGAGAGAGTATCCTCTGACTCCCGTGACGAGGAGAAGCGGGTCTAGTTTTGATACTACCGCTTAAAACTCTTTGCTATTTACTGTAATGATTTATGAATTATATTTTTCCAATTATGCTAAACAAACGCACGTCTTAAACCTTCCTTTATAGGAAACAACTCGGAACTTCCAAATTTAGTAGCTTGATGAATGTCAAGCTCTTCTTCAGCAGGAAAATCCCATGCCTCACCAAAGCTAAGAGCACACTTTCCTAATAGGGAAATTGGATAAAATTGTCACCGGGACAGCCCCTCCCACTGTTGTAGCAGTTCTGGAGCGAACAATTTAATCTAGAGAAAGTAGAGGCAACTTAACAAAGTTAAGTTTTGTCAATTCCACTGTTGGGTTTTGATTCCCTTTTCCAGACAAGTTTTTGCCTCCTGACTTTCTATTTTTGTTGTTACAAGGCTGCGCTTTCGCTAGGGCGGACGTATTTGCGTCGTACCACTGGAAGATTTGAGACTTTTGCAAGCGCTGAGTGGAAACTTGTTGGACACAATGTTTGTATTTCCTGCTAATGATTCGGGTTATCGGCTACGAAAAAAGGCGTTTCGAGCGTGTGTTCAATGCAAGCAAGGGAGAACCAGATGTATAGTGGACAAAAACCCAAACGGAACCTGCTTGCCATGTTTGAAAAGCGACCGAGCATGCTCTTTGACGAGTCGCAAATATTACAAAACCAAGTCTGCCCGTGAAGTATATCCCGTAGACGCTTCAATGGACCACCAGCAACAACAGCAACCTGCGATACGTTCGGAAGACATATCGCCATCGTCCAGCAATTCATCACCACATCAAGTAATCTTAATACCGCAAGGAGACACACCTGGTAATCATCGGACAGAGGTTACCACTACGGGAAAGTCTGCTAGTGGCCCGAGCGTTTTACGGGAAAACGCACACGTAGACGATAAGCAAGTGCCCACGCGATACATTGTTGCAGAGGCAGAAGAGGAGCAAAATAGTAAGTCGAGATTTGTATCAAACTTGGATCCGGAAATACAAATCAACCCAGATACCACTGGAGCTGGCAAGATTGATCGTGACAGGATTGGTGTGTGGGTGAAGAAGAAGAGCGTAAATGAGCCCACTGTAGATGCAAATCACAAGCGCAGAAATATTTATTTGCCTCCCCCTGTTTCAACACACATGATAAACCACTTGCAGGGCTTAAATGCATTTGACTATGGCGTTTCAGACCAGGATTTAAGGGCACTTGTGGACCTCTATTTTCTTTACGTTCACCCTTTTTATCCCGTTGTTAAAGAATCTCAGTTTCGCCAACTTTTCGCGGCCAATAAGGCTCCCACTATTCTTCTTCATGCTATGTTGCTCGCTGTTTGTAAGCATATTGAAGCTCGAAATCATCTTGCAGGTGTTGACGCGAGAACATTTGCTGCTGCCACCTATGCAAAAATAACAGCTTTACTCTATGCATCATTAGAGCGTCATGAACGGACATTACTGCAAGTTTATGTTCTCATTCATTTGCACCATGAAGGCTCACATGGCCTTGAGGAGTGCGTAAAGAACTTGAAACTAGCGTTTTACTATATGCATTCTCTAAACTTGCATTTATCTGGTACTGGCGAGGAGCTCAATGAGTTTGATGCCTCAACATATCATGCAGTCATGGCAGCGGAGCGTATCTCAATAATGGTTAAAGGTCATGCATTGTCAGCAGATATCAAAGATCATGGTTCCGTGCCAAGACCTTCTCAGCTACAATATCCGCTCTTCAATCTCTATCTGGAAATTTGCGATGAAGCTGAAGATGTATTGAACTTTTTTCGTCCAAACCCTACTCCCGGTTGGGTTGCAAGACTCTGTCCTACTCCGGTTGACGATGGAACCCCGAATAAAGCTTTTGTTCGCCTACTGCATTTCATTATGGTCATTCACTATTATAAAAATACTGCGGAGGATGGAAACACTGAGCAAAATCTTATCAATGCAGCAAACTCAATATGTGACATTGTAGAGGAGTATCCAGCGCTCCCACCCTTTCCTGTTATTCCGTATGCACTCATTGTGGCAATCTCAGTTTATCTCCGATATTTCAAAAACAATAATTATCACCCATGCTGGAAGAGAGGGTGCAAGATCTTGGAGGGACTAGCTGATATCTGGTGGTCTGCTGAAGCTCTGAGCGCTATTGCCACATCTGCTTATGAAAAGCTTCAATCGTCTCACGAAACAGAGGATCAGCTGTATGATTTGTTCACAGGAATGAGCGGCGCCCAAACCTTTCTTGAGCAAACTGATTTGTTTGCAGGATTTGACAAGGAAGAAGCAGAGTTTTGGTTTCCAGATAATATCGTAGTCTAGATTTTGTTGAAAAAAAAATATTTATATCTAAATCTAAATCTGTAATAAATAATGCTCTACCAGTGGTAAAAGACAACCAAATTTTTCTCGAAGATGGACATGAATTTGCGATGCTCTTTCAAAGAGAAAATATTTTGTGCGACGAGGCCTTCCATGGACTGGGTTCCATCAAGGTGCTTAAGGTAGCGCTTGAACAGGGCTTGCGCCTCTGCATTTTTATCTTCAAGAATTTTTTTGATCCATACTTTCACTCTAGCATCGCTACTTTTTTCTGGATCAAGCAGAATAGTATCCTCATAATTAATTCCTTGATAGAAATCGTCATCAATTGCGCTGATGCTTTTTAAAGGGGATCGCGAGGCAGGCACGCCTTGACCTCGCCTGTTATCAGTAATTCCTGTATCAATAACCACCTCATCCAGATCGACCTCTCTTTTGATCTGTTTCGAGATCCTGAGAAGTACATATGTACGAAGTTGACAAACGTAACCAGCCTTTAACAACCATGCCAATGCCTCCATGTAAATTTCTGTATGATCCCTTGAAGGAAATATAGTATAGAAGGGATGGGGCTTACCAGTTGAAAGTGTGGACAAGAAAACAGACAAGAGAGGTAGGGCAGGAAATTCCTGCCTGAACCGCACGCTGTCCTTGTACATGTTTTGCATTGGCGCTAATGGTGAAACAATGTAAATGCTTTTCAGATTGAGGGGTGAAATAGCTCTCGCTCTTCTCCAATAGATAAGACTGCTGGTGAAACTTTGAAGATCAACTTCTGGTATTTGCAAAGATTCTGATAGTTTTGCAATAGATTTCCGAGGGTTCAGTTCAAATAAAAACCGTTGAATACCCTCTGAGCTGTTTTGAAGATCCCGCAAAATATTTTCTGGGCTGTCTAGCAGCAAAACAGCAAAGTGTCTAGAAATTCTTCCATCCAGGAAGCTTTCAGTTGTGATTGGTTTCCCGCGATATAGGTCGAGCTCTGTAATAGACGGTAAGTCTGTCAATTCAGTCTCAAGAGGAATTTGAAATGCACGAGCTTTGTTATTCAAAACAATTTGGGCAACTGTGTTTTCCACAAGGGCGTCGTACAATCGACTAATAGCAACCGCCAGGGTGCTTTGTTCCTTTATTTTTTCCCACAGGGTATCAGGAGAGTCACCGCGTGCAATTGAAGTTTCCCTGATTTTCAAAATTTTTGATGCCTCTTTCCACACATAGTTTGATTTTGACTGCTCCTTTCTCAGAGTTTTCATCAAGGACGGCAACACATACTCGCAGGTCTTCTCAATAACTTCATAGTATTGAGTGGGAGGTGGGTTCATTACAAAAACAACGTGAAATTGTCGCAACTCTACGGCATCTTCATGCCTCCTCTGTGTGAGCTTGCTCGCCTGAGTGAAATCCAGGGCATCATCAAGACCGGGGACCTTCACATCATCACCGTCAGCGGCAATCTTCGTTGACTCCATTTCAGAAACCAATACCTCAGAATCTAGTGCAGTTAACGCGCTGGGCAATCTGTCTAGCGACAGTGAGGTGGAAGATCTTGTAAACTGTTCCCTTGGTGACTCTGCTGGTTTTGGAGTCCCGCTTGGTTTTGGAGTCCCAGAATCATCGTCGTGTTTGTGAGACTTTTTGGAGGACTTTTTCCACGTTCCATCCTCGTTGGCATGTGCTGGATATCCAAGAAACACCATGTCGTCCACGGACAATTCAAACGTGGTGTTGCACATTCCTCTTGGAGGAGTCAAAAGGGCAGACAAAAAGTCTGTCTCAAAACCCAAAACGTGTTGCAAGTCGGATGCTGCAGCACCACTGTTGTCAGGATCGAATTCTGGAAGCTCTTCGTCATCTGATGAATCGTAACCAAGGTCATGTTTACCTACTGAAGAACTGGCAGCGGCGACGTAGCCGTGGTGATCAGGTACAGGTGGGTAATTGAACACAAACTGAGGCCCAGTATTACCTGACACTGTGATTAGAATTCCCAGCAAAGGGAACTTCATTGCAACGTTGAAGCGTTGGTTTAAACGCTTTTGAAATACTGCCTTTTTTGGAACCAAATCAGATCTCGGTCACGTGAACGTTTAGTGCGATTGCGATAAGGAAAGGCTAGCAATACATTGTGTGGGTTTTAGCCGATACTTTTAATTTACTTTTATCGCTTTCAAAATGCTCTATCGTTTGGTCTCATATGCACCTTGTTTTGAAGTGCATGTTTTGAAACGATGCTGTCGGGTCGAGAGGCAGAGCTGGACCGATGCTCGATAAGGAAACCAGCCTGTGTACATTCGAGATAGGACCATCTCGACAACACCATGGCTAGAATTGCAAAAAGTCTGGCAGCTAACGGCCCAGATGATACTACGAAGGGCTCATTTCTCAATCATTTTATGTACGTTATGGATGAAAATCCCACCATCTTTCACTTTTGTAATGCCATGGGAAAGGTGCTTGCGAAAGCAGGATTCGAGTATTTGGATGAACGAGAAGACTGGACATCGAAATTGCAAAAGGGAGGATCTTTTTTTACTACGAGAAATGGATCAAGTTTGATCGCTTTTAAGGTGGGTGAATTGTGGGAGCCTGGCAAGGGAATTGGACTGGTTGGAACTCACCAGGACGAAATACATTATCGCCTAAAGCCAATTTCGATTTTGCCCGAGAAGGACGGGTATCTTCAGATTTCTGTTGCCCCTTATTCTTCACCTCCTTTGTCTTGGATGGATAGAGACCTGGGGTTGGCCGGTCGTGTCCTTATCAAAACCGCAAAGGGTGTTTCCTCTAAGCTCATCAAGTTTCCAGGGCCCGTGGGCCGCATTCCTACTCTGGCAGAGCATTTTGGCACTCCATCAGAGCCGCCTTTCAATCCGGAAACTCAGATGATGCCGATAGTTGGCTTAGTTAGTGCTGAAGGCGACTCCACACCCACCCCGGAGGAAGCAAAATCAGTATTAGCTGGAAAGCATGACATCAGACTTTTGAGAAGAGTTGCCGAGTTGGCAGGATGCAAGGTGCAGGAATTAGTGCAACTCGAATTGGAGTTCTTCTCTTTCCAGCCTTCATCTTTAGGTGGTCTCGATGGTGAATTTTTGTTTATGAGTAGACTAGATGACAAGCTCTGCTCGTATGCTGCTCTAATGGCCCTCTGCCATGCTAAGCCGTCTCCGCACACCATAAACATGGTTGCCTCTTTTGACAACGAGGAAATCGGCTCGCAAACAAGACAAGGTGCTGGTTCGAATCTTGTCAAAGATACTGTTGGTAGAATTTTGTCTGGCTTTGGTATTATTGATGATGACATCAAAGGTCAGACAGGGGCCAATTCATTTTTGGTATCGTCCGATGTAGCGCATGCCGTGAATCCAAACTTTTCTAATGAATACGCAACAAACTACAAACCGAAGCTAAACACTGGAATGGTTGTCAAAACAGAGCAAACAAGACACAACTATGTTACTGATTTCATCACTTTAGCGTTCGTTGACGAGGTAGTGAAAGATACTGAGGTAAAGCTTCAAAACTTTCAGATAAAAAATGGTGCTCGATCCGGTGGAACTATAGGGCCCATGCTTTCTACCAATCTGGGCTGGAGAGGTGTAGAGACTGGCATTCCTCAATTGTCCATGCATTCCTGTAGGGCTGCCACTGGTAGTCGAGACGTTGCATTAGGCGTAGAGTTTTACAAAGCATTTTTCGAAAAGTGGTATGAGGTGGATCAAAAGTTCATAGCTGGTGGATTGTAAAACAACAATGTACACGATAAATAAATACTCTAATAAATCAGTCAATATTAATGACATCCCCATTTTCTGCATCATTTACAGATGCTTTTGTTTTGGGTTCTGAGTCTAATTCGTCATCGTCCAAAATGATTATACCGTCTTCGATGGTGTCAGATATCAATCCTGCATCCTCACCGTGTTGTTTCTGTCTTTTGCTTTGAGCACTTTCTGCTTGTTCTCCGTCACGCTTCCTCTTTTCTCCTGCTTCTTCAACTGGTATATGCTTTCTGTACTTGAGAGTTGGCATCAACTCAAGCTCAGGCTTACTATTATCAACATGTTCAACATAGAGCTCAATATTGCACTTCTCAGCATCATCATTTTCGTCGTAAATGGTAAGGAAAGTATTGTGAGTGATTCCAACTTCAGCTAGCTTTTTGTCCAAATTATCATCAAAATCTAAATCATAGACCAAGCCAGTTGTGATGATAGCAGGATCTTCAAATTCAAACTTGTTTTTCACAATATCCTCGACAATATCGTTCAGAGTAAATTTTTGGGTATCCACTCTGAGCACTGATCTGCCCATCGATGAAGTAAGACAGTTTGGATTAGGCGGTTGAAGTTTGAGAGTAGAAAATGCCTTGTCAGCAAAAGACCGATTGAACATGACCATCCTGCAATCATCGATTCTGTTTTCACAAACTTTAAGTGCCTCCAACACACTCACACCAGCAATTACGGCATTTGTCGTGGCTATGGCAGGAATAATATTTCCCGCCATTTCCTTAACTTTGAATTTTGATTTTTGCTCAATTTGAAATACCGAGCTCCGCAGATTCGCAGCCGCTGTCACAAAGTTAAGAGTGTCTTCATCATCCTTGTCAAAAGCAATAGAGGAGGCGCCCTCTTTCAAACGATTTTGAAGGTTTTTCACAGAATATGCCAATACGGCCAGGTTTTCTGCAGTGCTCCACAACCTTTGGTCATCAGCCAGAATATTCTCCACATCAGCCACGGAAAAGCTGTGGCCGTCTCCTTTGGCAACTGGAGCACATGCCTGCAACAACTCGTTTTCAGCAATGGGGACTGGTCGCTTTCTTGTTTTCCACATATGGTCTATAGCAGCTAAGCGCGCAATATCTTTGACAAAAACTTTGTTGACAACCGATGCCAGAAATTCATCTGTGAGACGAAGGTCTCGCAAAGATTGGAGTTCATTTGCTTCTCTTCTGAGAGCTTCGAGTTCATCTTTCTCGGCTTCAGGGTCATTGAGATCTTCGTCATTTCCGTCTTGATTGCCATCACTGTCAAATAACTGGCTAAATAAATAGGATTTTGCCCAAACAATGCAATGGATAGGCTGAGAAGGAGTGGATCTGATTGTACAAACAGCAAATGTTTTGGGAACAGGCTTAGAAACACATTCGTAGCATTCGTAGTCAGAGGTGATAACTTGAACCTGACCAAGGAAACCAGTCGTGCCCGACTCGACCAAGGGAACTGAAGCGGCCAAGCACATTCGGTTTACATGCCTGCGAGCCTCCAAATTATCCAGTGCATTAAAAACTAGATCAAACTGTCGATACCAGGATACTGAAAATTGCGATTCAAAAATATTCGCAAAGTGAGCAGTAATATCCACATCTGGGTTGAATTGAGAGGCAACTTCCTTTGCGACTTCAGCCTTTGACTTCTTGATGTGTTTCCTTTGGAACAAAAATTGTCGATTAAGATTGGACAAATCGATTGTATCCAGGTCCACGATATGAATTGATTGCACCCCCAGAAGCACCAGGTTTTTCAACAGTTCGCAACCAATTCCGCCAGCTCCAACCATAAGAACCTTCTTGTCACGCACTGACGGGCATATCGAGTCAATGGGATAGGTCCGTGTTACTGCACTAGCTGATTCTTGTTTGTCTTTCTTCGTCATTATAGTGTTTTTTTGACTGATTTCGATTGTTGGTCAAAAGTGATTTTTCAGTCGGAATTGTGAGCCTAGAACGGGTGATTTAACAAGGAAATCGGAAGGGCTCTGGACCTTGGGACGGAGTGCAGCGATATGGAGCAACTGTCTTGTAGAATGTTGCAATCAATAGGAATCGCCAACGCCCTGTAGGTTGCTAAAGTTCGGCTGCCTGTTTCCCATTCCTCCACGGAAGGCCATCCACTAACGAAGCCGCTCACTTGAACCACTGAGTATATACGTCTGATTTCGATCACAAGTACATAGACCATAAATACTATTTTGAATCGCAGAGTTATAGAGAAGCTGAGCCGGTCAAGAGTTCCAGCGCGAATCTCTGAGCTTATCCTTATCTTCCGAGCCAACTCTCAAAGCGAGCTCCACCGGCTAATGATGAGACCGATGGCACACCAAAAAACTAAAACCAACCCACAAGAATTTTTCGACCATTTGAACTCGCAAAATTGTGAATAACATCGCTCCAAGTTAGGTTTGCATAGCTTCGCGATTCTGTTGTACTTTGACACTCTGCTTGTTCACCATTACGGCTCCCAATAACGCTCACTAAATAATTTTCAACAGCTCATTGCTACCCCTACAACAACAACGAAACCATATGCTGACCCCTGTGATAGTCGTAATCTCTGTATTATGGCTTTTGCATAGAGTTAGGCGACTTCTCAAGGTCCCTCCCTCTACCCTTGTACATATCTTGGGTATTGAAATCCCCGATGCGCCGTCCGTGTCCATCGACGCAGTGACAAGCTCCTCGGTTTCATTGCATTGGACGCCACCAGAGAAGGCATCTTCAGTATCCAAATACGTTCTGGAGGTTGACGGTAAAAAGGCTGGCGAAACTGATCGCTCAGACTCCTCGCTGACACTGAAAGATCTAGAACCCGATAAATCATACACTTTGCAAGTGCTGGCCGTCAACCCCTCCAACTATCGTTCCAATGCGTCTATTCTGCGCGTCCATACACGCCGAAACTCTGAGGACGTTATGCCATTTGACGTTACCACCTCCTTGCGATCAAGAGCAAACACTAGATCAAGAGCGACATCCTCGGCTGCTCTATCCTCCACGTTTGGATCTGCCGCACGTGGATCTTCACTGACAAGATCTGGAACAAATGGCTCTAGCGGCACGGGCAACAACCACAATTGCCCCAACAGTTCTCATGGCTCTGGCCATTCCCATGACAGGAATAAAGCCGACAAGTCGGCCTACACGGTGGAGTCCTTGACGACTGAGGTCGAGTATGTGCAGGACGAAATCAATGATATTTTGCGGCAAGCTTCCGAAGCTGAAAAAGAGTTCCAAGAGAGCGAAACTGCCCTTATAGAGCAGTTGAAGGAACTGAGGGAAAAGAAGCGAGCTGAAGATGCACACCGTTCTCAAATTCGATCAGAAACAAAATCACTCGAAGATCAAAAGCGATCGCTTGAAATTCAGAAGTCAAAAATCGAAAAAACACTCAGGGATCTGGAGGATACTTACCAGAAACAGATGGATCGAATCAACCAGTGGCAGCAAGCGCAGGTGGATGCCAGCAACACCATTGAAACAGTTGAGCGCCATGCCAAAAATATTCAGAAGGAGGCAAAAATCAAAATTGAGGAGCGTTCGCGTGTGTTGTCGGCTCTCGCAGCAGAGGTTTCTACTTTGGAAGATGCCACCAAACAGCTTTCAACAAAACTTTACAGGCTGGAGCGTACGCGCGAAGATACAAAGGTCAAAATCACCAAGTTGACTGAGTTGGCCGCTAGTTTGCCTGGCCTGCTGAAAAAAGACGCTGCTGTCAAGATTTTGCATGAGGAGAACTCTCTTGATGTAGAACCTTCGACCGACTTGATTGAGTCAGTTACTAATGAAACGGAAACAAACGCTGTGCTAGAAGATGAATGGGTAAGAATTCAAGATGACCTTGGAAATCGTTATGTGAAGGTCTTTAAGAAGTTTGAAGAAGCTAAAGCGGATCACGACAAGATGCTCGAAAAGCGTAAAAATATTATTGCCTCGGCACCTCAACATGCAGTTTTGAACTCTGTCAATGCTGCTGTTGCAGCCAAGAAGAACAATTTGCCCAAACTTGCTCGACTTGACACTGAAGGAAATAATGTAGCATCCATGTCAACGAATCAGACTGATGAAGAGCCCCTTAGTCCTACCATCAATGTGTTTCTTCCTAAGAATTTGTTTGGGGGCGCAGATGATTTGACTGAATCTTTTGCTTCCCTGTTGGATAGTAGACTTGACAATTTCAGCAGCACGACCAACAACAATTCATTATTCTCTCACCAAGCACGTCAATCATCGCCACCTGATTTGTCTCCACATCAGTCAGAATTATCATTGCATCATTTGAATAACAGCTCTGCGGCATCAACGAGATCTCTGTTTGAGTCAGCAGCATCTGGTGGCCTTCATCACTCTCCAAGCGGCTCGTCTACATCTGTTCCTTCAAACAATCAATTGCATAGCTCTTTTATTCAGCCATCGAATAGCATGGTTCACCCTGCACATAAAGCACCTTTTTCGCCAACCGTTCTTGGTAGCGAGTTTGGAAGATCGTCGAGAAAGATTGCCAGTATGTTTTCATTTGGTAAGAAGGAAAGTGGAATAGCGTCCGATGAACTCCACCCCGGCTCTCTTTTGGAAAACCCCAAAGCAAATGGTAGTTCCTCTAGCATTTTCTTTTCAAGAGATGCAGAGGCCGCCAACAATGCAAACCCAGTTACTGATCACTCCTCATTATTGACCGTGGAGACTTTTTCCAGTGATATTTTGCCAATTGGGTCACAAAGACGAGGCTCAATGGCCTCAAATAACAGTTCCTCTGTTCTGAATCCGTGGAACTCTCCTGCTTCAGGGGTCAATATTAGACCCCCTCAAAACCTTTCATCTGGAATTGGAAGCTCCAATCTTGCTATAACGTCTAACCCTGATGATGCAATTTGGGATGATTCGTCCTCAAATTCATATTTTGATGAGAACACACATGGAGCCAACTGGGTCCTCAACACGCCATCCATCTCCATCATTGACTCCGCTGATTCTGGTGCCATCACAACCGGCAGCGATCAAGCAATGAGTGCTCACAGCGGTGCCTCCTCGTCAGGTAATCAATCAAGGTTTCAAAAGGGTCTTTCGGGACTGTTTGGGGACAGCAAAAAACCGGCTTCTGCGACATTGTCGCCCGAAAAGAAAACTGAAGGCAAAGGTTCGCCCCCGTTCCAAGCAGTACAGGCTGGAGGGGGCAAGTCTATTCCGATGCTATTTGGAAAGTCAGACGCGGACACTGCAAATATGGATCCACTCAGAAAGCGCAACTCTTTTGTGAGACGGTCTACCTCTTCAAAGTTTGTCAGAAATCTGTTTGGAAATAAAAAGGACGGGAAAACAGATGGGTTTGATGATAATGAAGAGATGGAAGAGGAAGATTTACTCATGGAAAGCGCTATTCAGATGGACGGCCACTGAGTTAACCTTAGTCTAAGCATGTAAATTTATTTATTATGAATGAAGATTCTATTCATTAATGATATGGCATGATTAAATATATAAGAAACGACAATAAAGAGTCTAATCGTCTAATCAAAAGTGACCTTTTTGCCTTTCGAAGCCACAATAGCTGTAGATGCTCTCTGAGCATTTGCTAAGGCGAGACCAGGATTTGGCCTTCTATTTTTTTCAGAGTAATTGTCTTTCTTGAACTCCCTTTTGGGTTTATCGGAACGTGGAGTATGCTCAGTGCGCTCGGTATGCGAAATCTCCTGGATCGGTTTAGCATCTTGATTGACTTCAGCGTTTGTATTTACTTCCTCTTCTTGCCCTTTCTTGACTCCGTATCTCTTTTTAGAGCGGTCCTCTCCATACTGTAACTCCAATGGTCTGCCATGAAGCTTGTAGCAAGACTTGTCTTTCAAGGCAGCAGTAGCGCCATCGATTTCTTTGAAGTCAATAAATGCAAAACCCTTGCACTTACCAGAGTCTTGAAAGGTAGCCATTCTAATTTTCTTGATGTCCCCACAATGCTGGAACTGCATCTGCAGCTGCTCCTCAGTGGTATCCCACGATAAATTACCGATAAACAAGACATTGTGAGGAGGGTTTTTAGACATGGCGTCCTTCTGCTGTTTTGTCGGACGTCCTTCGAAGGATTTTGCATTTTTGATCAGCAAATTGCGACCATCAAGATTCTTTTCAGAAAGCTCAATGCAGCTTGTCACATATTTTTCCTCTGAGAAATCGACATAAGCAAAGCCCTTTGATTTGCCTCCTTTCTGTGGCATATTAATTCTAGTGATGGCATTGAAAGGAATAGGTACTTCAAAATCCCTTGACAAACCAACGATGAATCTCTTGATTGTTTCCTCATCTGTGTTGAAAGAAAGATTACCAATCCACACACCGAATTGGCCTGGTTTATTAGCTTCTTCCTCCTTTTCCTTCGCAAGCTCTTCTTCGCTCTTAATGCGCTTTTTGTTCTCATCAATTTTACCCTTTTTAAGCTGACGTTTCTGCTTTTTGGAAAGAGGCTCAGGAAGATCTACATTGATTTCAAGTTCTTCGAGATCAAGATTCCTTTTCTTGCCTTTTTTTGGATCTTCACCGTCATCATTGCTCAGTGATGGAGATTCTGGCGCCTTCTCTGGGGCTTCCACAACTTCTGGTTTTCCAGATACTTCAGTCTCTGCCTTTCGAACTGAGCTGTCCTTTTTGCTCTTTTTGCTCGATTTTTTTAATTTCTTTGCGTCTGACATGTTAGCCTGTCATTTCTGAATCCGAAATTTTTTTTTATCAGCGAGCGATGGACCATTGCCTAATTGGGCCGGGGTATGCAGATCTTGACGAGACTCTACCAGCACGCAAACGGTTCTATTTAGAACTTGCTATTTTGATAAAGTATTTTTAGGGATTTAAAACGTTTTGATTCTACGAGTTCTAGTTTTGTCACTAAAGCGCTCTACTCTGTGCCCAGTTCAGCTCAAATGAACAAGATTGCACCCGCGTAATAATTGCACAAATGCTCGCTAGGTATTGCCTGCTCATTAACGAAGATCATATGCAAAATAGACTCCCCCACGAAAAGATTCCGTTAATGCTTATTTTGCTGAGTTTTCACTTCGGTCGTGCCTATTGTCCGCAGTCGTGCGTCATTGTGGGCTGATCGAGAGTATCTCGTCCGGCTAGTGCCGAAATTGTCACCAACTTCCGAGGTCTGAAAACACAAATGCGAGAGCAACAGGCAATAGACGGCTGAATTCTAGTTATTTTGAAGGAAATAGAGCTTTGATACAGCTAGTTTGTAAAAATATACTTCATCAAAAGTGTTGTGCCGTTTTCCACTGTTGAAAACGTCTATCCAGGTTCCGTATTTCTCCCGCAAGGTGGGCCCACCGTTAAATGACAAACCTGGAACTGGTCTCAAGACCTACCAATCGATGGATACGGATCAAATACGGTAGGAAATGTTGCACCCCACAAACAACAATGCCTAATTATACCGAAAAAACCAAAGTCTGGAGCATAGAAATGCAGACAGCCACCCCAGAAAAGCCAGAAACCCCACGGGGATCAAATCGAGTATGCAAGAGTATAGTGCAGTATATAAATGACTCTTTTTTCCATACTAAGTAGCCAAACAATTCAATCACACTTAATGACTAGCTTGCACGAAACACAAGTATCACATCTGCTCTTTGTTCCTAAGGGCACTGACGATTACCTTAGCGAAGGCGAGTCCGAGGAAGCTTACGACTCTCGTTATGTCTCTGACGACGAAAGTTATCTCGCGGCAGACAAGCAATACAATTGCAGAAATCTCAGCGTATACTGCGCAGAAGTCGACGGAGGCATTGGCGTGTTCTTTGATGGCCATGAGATACTCAACGTGAGCGCAGCAGTGGCGGAAGAAACAGATCGCAAAAAGCTGAGTTTGATTGCCATAATCAAAGCGCTTGAGCAATGCAAGGCAGAGGATGTCATCAGCATCCACTCCACATGCCCATACGCCGTCCAAACACTTGACCGCTTAACTCATAGCCCGTTGCCTGTATATGTTGAAGACGACAGGCAATACAGAAACTTGCTCGAACAAGCTCTGGCACAGATTCAGGTCAAGCAGCGGGTGGAAGTGCGCTACCTTCCTCATGAGCATCATATTCCAGGCATTCGCAAAGCACATCTGTTAGCAGGACGTGCCGCATTGACAGAGACTGCATCAGTAGCGGAGCGTGTGAAGAATTTCTACGATCCCTGGGCGTGTGCATGTTGAACATAGATCAGTAACAGATATTTATATAGCAGGACAAACAATATTAGAAACCGGGCTCACCTGAGGAAGCGGACCCTCCACAGTACTTAGCCGAGCAGCAGATACTCATCGGATCCCTTCACTTGCAGCTGAACAGCAGTGTACACCGATTTCAAAAATGTTCTCTATCACCTTCGGCTCAATGGTCCTGCGATAAATTTGTAATTACAATGCTAAGTGCCTGGTAGCCTTGGCCAGTACACTAGCTGTACACTAGATGTAACCCCGTTAGACAGGCGTAGTTGCAAATCCACATCTCATACGCAAACATAATCTGATAGAAGCGTCCATTTTAACTCGGCAGAAGCACGCGACGAACGCTGACGGGAACATTTGTGAACGGAACTTTTGATGTTTCCGTAGCGTTGACTTCCATAAGGCGTCTGCAACCATCTGTCCCAGCTCAGAAGGCTGCTACAAGGAAACGGCACTGAGAATAGTGCCATGGAGTGCGTCTTTTTGCAAGATGATTGCTCCATTTATGCACTAACTGCTTGGGGAAACATTATCGCTCAAACCCGGCCTTCGGCGGTGCGCCGTGGGTCGGTCAACCAAAATTCCGACATTCAGACATCTCGATCAAAGGCGGGTGAGGCGGAGTGTTTGTCATCTCATGCGCAAAGGACAAGCATACAGTATGCACACATTGCGAGACATCTAGACACCCTGAGAGAGCTGCCATGCTATGCAGTGCCTGCTCCAAAAGTATAGATCTTCGCGAGCGTTATTGCTATATCAACTAGTTCTTGCATGCCGCTACTGCCGAAACGTTAGCGGCTGTTTGTCTCCTCCAGCCCGAATTGGAGTGCCTGGAGCAGTCATCTCCATTGGGAAAACATCAGTCCCCCGCCGACCGTTCCACGGCCAAATGCTCGTTGGCAGTGCATGGTCTCGACGCAAGATTTGAAATAAAACGTCCGTGATACCCGTTGCTATATAATGAGATTGCGTCTGAAACTGCTCATCCCCAGCTCGGTGTATTGTTTTCTGTTTGCTGCGCACCCCGGCCGATAGCATCTAACAAGCAACTATAAATACTCCGCCTGCAGCTGTAAAATTTACATCTCCAATCTCGGGGATAATCACTCCTCTGCTCTCAAAGGTTTAGACTGCTAGTAAACCAATTGTGCAATTGTGCAACTGATACATATGGCTGCCGCCGATAAAGATTTGGGACCGCTGGACCGTGACGAGAAGGGACTGTCACGGTCCTTGACAGACTCGTCGAGAGGGCTAGACTCTTCCCCACAGCATTATTATGGTGAAGATGGACAAGATAGCGACACTGTTCCTGAGCAACTGCAGAGGCGATTCTCAGAGGCTTCCAAAAGGTCGGTGCGTAGGAACAAAGATGAAGATGTCGTTGAGCAGCCCTTCACCAAGACGGTCTTGCAGATGCTGCGGCCAGACTTCATTCTCAACAATTTGACATTCGACGGTTTCAAACCAGTGTTTTCATTTTGGGCTCGCAATTTCATTGCCGTCATTCTATTTATTATTCCAAAGATTAACACTTATATGGGAAATGCGTCCTTTCTGATCCTCATCATTTGCACTATTATGCCATCCGACCTCCCTGTTGTTGCAAACTTCATCCTCATACCCGTGTTGATGGCTTTCATCTGTCTTGGTTTGGCCTTTGGTATGATTTCAGACGCTATCGGCAGCAGGATTCGCGGCGATGTTACCGCTGCTCAGTCCGTCGCCCAGCTGGTAGCAGCCAACATTTGCTCCAAGGATGCACCCCAAGCAGAATTGTCTCAATGTCTTCGCCAGACTGTTCTCGAGGGATATTTTTTGGATGTCAGATGCACGGTTGTTACGATTGTGTTTTACATTATTGGGTTCACCATTATAACTCGTCTGCGCTCGGTCTCACCGTTGTTTATCCCTGGTTCAATTCTTGGATACATAACGTTGACCATCATGTCAATTTACAGCAATTGGTATCCCTTTTTTGCGGGAAAGACGCTCTCTGAAAGTTTATTGATTCCTTTTGGTTTTGGACTCTGTCTTTGTCTCGTCTGCAACGTTATTTTCTTTCCTAAAACCGCTTCCAAAACTTATTTCGGTGCTCTGAGTGGAATGATTGGCACACTGAGCAAAGCAAACGCGGTCAACGTTGATCTTCTCAAAAATCAGAGGCCCTCTCAGCCTGGCTTCTCAGGTTACAAAAAGTTCTTTCCTTTAATTGCAGGGTTTCGTGGTATTGATAGTAAGGTGGAACCGCTGGTCAAAATGATTGGCAGGGAAATATCATTTTGCAGATTTCACACATCTCATGTTGGCCAGGTTCGTAATACGTTACGAGATACTGTTGGAGCATTTTCAAGTCTTATCGTATTCTACGAAAATATTGAAGAGGCTGTTCAAGACTCCTCTGACTCTCTAAAACGCAAAGAAACAGGACATTCCAGTTCCTATGAGTTGAAAAACCCCTCCAGGTTCAATAAACTTTACATGTTGTTGCATGAACACCACAAACCAGTGGGTCGTTTTGAGCAGTCAAAGATCCACTATGCCACTTCTGAGCACCCCTCCGAGACCAATATGAATTTTGAGATTACAGTTCCAGAAATTGACTCCCTGTTGCGCATAATTGACGAGACCTGCCGGCCAATGTATGAGCTCTGTCAGAAGGCGTTTGGTATTGCCCTCAAATGGATGGCGGCTGCTAATAGCTTTCGAACTCTCAATAGATTGTTCAGAAACAAGAAATGTTTGCAGGAACAGGCTGAGATACATGGTGGCTTGGTGGCCGTCCGCAAGGAGCTTGCAGATGCGCTGTCTGGTTTTACAGAAGGAAATAATGTGTTGCTGAAAAAATTCAAGGAGATGGAGAGTGAAAATCGACATCTTATGTTTGCTATTTCTTCGCAAGGGATGCTTTTTTCTTATGCAACGCAAAGATATCTCCATTCGATTATTGTTTTGTTGGATCTGATGATATCGGCAGACGACCTAACCCCAGAGCCGTTTTTCCACTTCCCTGGCAACAACAGTTTGGGCGAGCCGTCAGAGATTTCACCCGAGAAGCTTGGTGAGTTGGAAAATGCTGCGGAGATGGCGGACATGGCATACTCAGTAAATGAAGCTGACCAACAAGCAAGGCGTAATGCTGATTCAGATGAAGCTCGGACAATTTTCCATTTGTTTGGGGCTCGGGTTATCAAAGGTTATCGCTTCATTTTTGACCGAAAGACTTTTTTTGGCGCCAAGACAGCAACCTTTGTAATGCTTTCTGCATTCCCGTCATTTTTTCCTCAGACAGTGCACTTTTTTTACTATCAAAGACTTGTTTGGGTTCCCATTATGGTTGCCTTAGGCACCTACGAAATGTCTGCAGAAACAATCTATGGTGCTGTTTCGAAAATTGTCTATTCATTCATTGCCTCAATGCTGGGTGCGGCCGCTTGGTATATTTCAACTGGTAGTGGGCACGGTAATTACTACGGATACGCGACAGTAATGGGCGTTTTTGGTCTTCCATTTGCTTACTATCGTGTTCACTGTAAGCTCCTTCAACCGGCGGGAAATATCATCGTTTGCATCACATTTATTCTGATTATGGGTATGTCATGGGTTGATGGCATGACCTCATTTGCAACACATCTTGGCTACGGATGGCATGTAGCGTGGGTCAGATGCGTCACTGTTTTGGTCGGTTGTGGCATTGGAGCTTTTTGTTCTTTGTTCCCCTATCCCTCTACCGCCAAGAAAGCTATACGCGTTTTGTATTCTAACACTATTTTTGGTCTTGCTCAATTGCACACGTATACAACTGATTTTGCCGCGAAGAGGATGATGAACCCCGCGGTACATATTGATTTGAGTCGTGATCCTTGTATCCGGGTCATGAGGGAGAATTTGCGACAGCTGACGGCCATCCAACAGATGGAGCTTGCAATCAAGTATGAGCCACCACTGACCGGACATTGGCCTAAAGCCAAGTATGACAAACTATTCAAGCATGTGGTACAAGCTACTTTGCTGTATAGGACACTCTACGAAATTCTTGGATCTCTTGATGACCCCGCTAATCAAATAGAACCAATTATGGATAGAAATGGCTGGAAAGATGCATCTATTGGAGCTGATCTTTATGCCTGTTTGTATATGGCTTCGAGAGCGCTGGTAAGCGGCTGCCCGTTGCCTGCAATTACACCTTCGCATTTGGAACAGAAACATGTTTTGGCCTTTGAAAGCGCCACCAGCAGCCTCAAGACCGAATTTCGTAAGCGGACGCTTCCAGAGTTTATGGCTTTTTTGGAGGCAAGATTGGAGAAGGACGATTTTAGAAAACGTAACGTGGCGGTGGTGATAATGAGAGCCATTTATGAAAGGATAGATGCGATAATTTTGACTGTGAAGGAGCTTGTTGGCGAGCAGCATCTCTATAATCCATTCTACATTGAGACTTTTACTGAAAAGGAAGATGATGAATCTAATGAGACAGATGCGTTGATGAGGGAGTGACAAACTTGGAAGAAAAACTATTGTTGAATTAATATACAGATTTTATTTACATTTTATCCAAGTTGAATATAATTTTTTGGTCAATAAATACTTAAATAGTTTGTGCTTTTACGGCACTCATAGCACGATCCAGTTTATAGTCCTCCTCGCGAAGCATTGTCTGTGAAATTCTGCAAAGGAATTTCAATTGAAGAGTCAAGGGAAGAATGTCGCTGGTAGGGGAAATTAATATCATTGCGAGGCTCAAAAACGTTGGAATCAAACACAGTAGAGTCGGTCCATAGAAAGGGCGGAGAAGACGCCGCCTGCGGGGGTAACGGCGGTTCCTGGTCCTGTGGGCGCTGGAAATAGTGCTGCTGTTGTTCCTGTTGTTGCTGCTGCCTATGCAGCTGCTGCGGCGATGGGCTGCTGTTTTCCATGGAGCCATGAGGCAGATCGGAATTATTGGAGAAGATTGTAAACAGCGCATCATCGAGGGAGGGGCTCTGGCTGGCATCAAACTGGGTTGGAGGCATGGCCGGCAACGAATCATAAGACGAAGCCACGGCGGACGAAAACGAGGAGGGAAAGGGAGGCATTCTGTTTTGAGAAGACACTGCAGAAAGATTATGAGGAAGACTGATGGGCACGCCAGGAGAGACGCCGCGCGACACGCCGGCAAGGCTAGAGGATGACCGTGAGCGAACCGGCACAGGCTCGGAAGAGACGTTTGCCATCACGTTTGCATTCGGCACGGGGGTGATGTCATTTTGGCCGTAGTAGGCAAATTTCTTGCGAAAGGCCTCGTGGTAGTCTTCGGCTGTTGTGCAGCGCTCGAGCGTGTGTACATCGAATGACTTTGCAATACTGTATCGCTGAGTTTCCGAGATTGCTGGGCCCCTCAACCCCAGAACGTTGACCAAAGCATTGATGTAAAATTCTCTGTACGGAGCAATTTTTGTAAGCTCCTCATTATTCATTGCGAGCTAGCCAGACTGGGCGATCTGTGCAAAATCTTGAATGAAGCACACGTAGGGCCGCGAGGAGTGCCAGAAAGTACAGATCAGAGCAGAAGTTAATGCAAAGCGGCTGATTTGTGAATGTCAAGAAGGACTGTCAATTGGGTCTTATCGAGTGTCGAAAGGGCTGTGGTGCATAATGCCCACAAATCAGTTGACAAAGAGCGAGCGAGCAGGGGAAAAAAAATAGCACCACTTGTTCGAGTAGCCGAGAGCAGCCGGCGTATTTTATGGCCGTATCAGAGCAATGCTTGTATTTTAGAGCTGGCAAAGGCTTCTGGATGCTCACGCTTTGGCCGGTAGCTTTTGATTCGCTCAAGTAGGCAGCCGCAGACCGGCCGTGGTGCACCAAGGTACACTAGGCCAACAGCTCGCCAAAACCAACCAGCTCGTTGAGGTAGCGACCGTTGCTTGGGTTCAGAGCGATTTAAAGACGTTTTAGTCTGCCTGGCCGTCACAGCGCAGAGCTCTCCAAATCTCCGAGTTGACAACAGCACTCAGTCACACACAGAGCGTGCCCATCTGCAGTTCTTTATGTCCGGCACGCCTACCTCCGCTCAGACATGCTTTACTGGAGGGAGTTGATTGCACAAAGAGTAGAGAGCACTGCAAAGCCATAATAGTCTACAATTTCCCGCAATTGTTTGTTTGTTTTTTTTTTGACAGCAGCCTATAGCCGCCCTCGATCCATACATTTACAGCTAGTCGTTGCCGAGCGTCGCCCTCCCGCGTGCTTCGCCTACCCCTTCCCTCACAAACGCTCATTAATTTTTTCAGTCCAGCTGGTCAGTCGCAACTCCCTGTGCGCCGCGCTCAACGCTTCTGAAACATCACCACCAGCGCCAACCCAGTGGCCATCCTTTTTTTTCTCGCGCGTGTTGGACCATCTTGCAACTTTCATTCCCCCATACCCTCGTCCACACGCTAGCCATTCTTTTCGCTGCCCTTTGAATGGAAGCCGCCGCTCACTGAATTGTCATATAATTTGATTACAGTTGCCTTTACATAGAACCATGTCCTTCCAGGAGGTGTTTTGGTCCACAGACTACTCCACAGGAATTCTGTCCCTGTTGAACAAGCTGGATCAGGGCTGCCAGGAAAACAACCAGCTTCTAGCCCTGATTGCAGATAGAATTGCCGTCGAGCAGACCTACGCAAATGCCCTGCTCTCTGCTCCCCACAAACATGCTCCAAGCAAACAGGCCTACGGGCACGACGAGGGCGCTACTGCCAAGCTGTCGTATCTCAGCTTGGTTGCAGACATTGCCAAGCAGGGCCAGATCCATGAAAACACGGCCTCGGAGCTGGAGGACATTATTTTGATTCCCTTTGACAAGTGGTCAGCAGAGCACAGATCAAGGGTGAACAAGGCCCGAAAAGACGTGCTCAACTCGGTAAAGGAGTACGAAAAGAAGTACAAACAGACACTGAAAAGCCAGTCACTCTACTTTTCAAAGTGCCGGCAGCTGGAGGACACCGATCCAGCCAAAAGACACGCCTCCGATGAGACTGCTGCTGACCATGGCCACGAGGGCAGCGCCCCTGGCTCTCCCTCCTCCACGAGCTCGGGGCTGGTCGATGGCTTGCAAAGTATAATTGAGGGAGTGCGCAAGCGATCCGACTCTGGAACAGTCTCTGCTGCCACCGGGCAGTCACTAGCATCGTCACTCATGCCAAACAATCTCTACACCCTTGGTGGCGCTGTTTATCCGCCGGGTGAAATGTTGAAGGTGCTGAAAAGCGCTCAGTCAGAGTGTGATGTTTTTGACTACAAAATACCAATCGTCGGCACCTATCCACACGTGTCTGCTGCCGAGGATATGGTTTTATGGATGCGCAAGTATTTGCATCTCAAAAACGTGGCAGAGGCCGAACGCTTTGGTCAGTCTCTTGTCGACTATAATTTCATCAGACCCGTAGGCGTCGGCGTGGTTGGAAAAAAGCGGTTCACAAGCTCAACCAACAGCTACTACCAGTGGACCAATCGAGCGTTAAACGCTACAGTGGAGTCCCTAAGTACTCCGAAGGATGATCCACCCTACCACACCGAAGTGCCCAAAAAGACATCACCCCTCTCAAAGATGTCGACTACAAATCAGGCTAATCAGGCAATGAAATCCGTAAACAACTTTGTCTCGGGTCTGATGAATATTCCCGTGGATGTGTCCGCCCTAAAGGAAGAGATTCAGGAAGCTGACGAACGCTACTACACTGCGGTTATTGAGCTTGATAAGATGCGTTGTAGTTTAGAGGCTGAAATCTCGGATACACTCAACTTTATGCAACAATGTGAACTTGATAGGCTGAGAGCCACTCGCCAAGTGTTTAAAGACTTTGGACGAGTTATGGCTGGCTATCCAAACAGCTATCTGCCGCTCATTAACAGGTTTGCTCTTGATTATCAGTCGGTTAATCCACAGGCCGATTTGAAGTACATTATTGAATCGTATCAAACAGGCGCCTTCCAACCAAAGGTTGTCGTTTATGAAAATTTCTACAAACGAGTTCCAAAGCAGTCTTTTGGAGTAGATCTGGCACAAGTCCCATTTATTGTTCCAGCATTTACAGATTATTTAACATGGTATGCTGGTAATACCAAGGCCAGAGTTCGGTTTGCTGAACAGGTTATGACTGCACCTGAGAAACCAGAAGACACAACACCAGACAGAGAAACAGCAGATGTTGCGGATCAGAGCACTCCTGAAAAGATACCAGATACAAAAGAGGATAGTGAAGCTGGTGAGGCAAATAACGAGGTGGAGTCTACCGCAGAAAACAAGGACTCACAGGCTGCTGCGGACCCCACTCCAACAACTCCCCCACAAAATGTCCAGTCGGACGCTGACGAGGCGCCAGTGACTACCAGCACTTCAAATAATCTTGACTTTTCCGTGCTCTATGATGTTTGGATGGCCAATATCAATTTTTCAGATATCCATGAACTCCGAGCTGAACTCAACACCGGTCAAGCTATCGAAGATCCTATGAAAACATTCAAACCATTTAGCATCAAAGTGGTGGCTGCCACACTACGTGAGTTTCTTATCGAACTCCCGGATTCCGTAATTTCATTCACTCTCTACGACGTGTTGCGTAAATGCTATTCTGAGAGTCAAAGAATGGCAAAGGATGCCAAAAAGGCCAAAGTGGTGTCCATTTTGGCTAGCATGCCAAAGATCAACGTTGTTACGCTAGAGACGATCGTTGATCATTTGAGCAAAATAGCTGCCGTTATTAATGGTGAAGAGCTTTTAAGCTTGTGTGGTCTCATGGGTCCAATTTTGCTTAGACATAGGTCAAAGGAAGGACGATTTTCTGAAGAACGGGTAGGCAGTCTGCTTCTTTTGGACTTGATCAGCAATAAGGCGGAATTTTTTACATCCATTTACAGTAGGATGGAAATGGCATCTCGTGAAGCTAGAAACAGATCACTGTCCACATCTGAGGCCAACAGACGTGCCTATATGGAAGCTCGAAATAGATCTCTTCAGCAGCAGTCGCCCCCTACAAACGGCAAGGCAATCACTGCAACAGGTCTTTTGCCATTAACATTGTCTCCTTCTCGCGAGCAATCGCGTTCGCGCGACAAATCACCTGGCCGTACGAGAAATGGAATTATAAGCCCGAAGTTGGTAGTTGGTAAATCGGCATCGCCACAAACGTCGCCACCAACGTCGCCATCAAACTCTGATGTTTTGGCGGCATCTTCTTCACCTCCCAAAGAGAAGGAACTGCCGGCAGTTCCAACCGTTAGTGTGACGCCACCTGATGACCAGAAAGACACTCAATAATCGGCCACTTTGTGCCTTTATAGCTTACTTGCATGACAATAATTTATGTAGTATTATTAGAAGTGACATCGTACAATCAAACGCTAAAGCCCAATTAGGCAACATGATGTCGATGGAGACGGAATGTTAGAAGTACTTAACTAACAATAAATAGCGATTCTAGCATCCAAGTATCAATAATGGAGACAAGCTATGGGTCTAATCATGGCGATGATAGCTACAAATTTGGAGAAAAGTATCCTCTGCTTGGCAAAAGCGTAAATACCGGACAGACGAGCCGACGTCGCATGTCATCTTCTCATTGCCTACTTCATAGTAGCCTGATTGCATCCGACATCAGTCAAAATTATGAATCCATAAAAGAAAACGATTCTCAGACAAACTATTCTCCTCCCGAGGTTGAGTCGAATGGATCTGCAATCATTGGAAAGGAAGACCTAAGCTCGATGGTGCTTAACGTGAGACAAATGTCAAGATCCCTTTCAAATCTGCGACTGAAGTTCAGACTGGATAGTATAATTATTGTTTCTAGCCATGCGGATCCTTCCATCCAAAACAAAGAACTAGAGCTTTGCACTTTGATTCTGGATTTCCCGGGAACTCAAGACGTTAAAATATTTGTCGAGGAGATGAATGACAAGAAGCTGCCTGTTTCCAAGAAGCACAAATCCAATATACGGTACTGGAATGAGCAAATGTGCGCCACAAACCCAGAACAATTTGACCTGGTGGTGACTCTCGGAGGCGATGGCACGGTACTCAGAGCCAGCATGTTGTTTCAAACAATAGTGCCACCAGTATTATCTTTCAACTTTGGGAGTCTTGGATTCTTGACTAACTATAACTTTGCAAACGCTCCGTCAATCTTTTCCAACATGCTACAAAACGGGCTGTCCAGTTCATTGCGGATGAGGTTTGACTGCACAGTCTTCCGCGCTAGACACAGAAAAGATAAGCACATGGAAGATCTAGGAAAAGAGATTAAAGAGTCGATTAAGTCTCTAGAGTATATTCATCATATAGAGGATGAAACTTTCTGTATACTGAACGACGTGGTAGTAGACCGGGGTCCCGAGCCAACCATGACAATCACTGAACTTTATGGTGACAGAAAACTTATTACAGCTTGCCAAGGAGATGGTGTGGTGATTGCCACACCCACTGGTTCCACCGCGTATTCGCTGTCTGCCAATGGGTCGTTAGTGAGCCCAGATATGTCCGCCATATTGATCACGCCCATGTGTCCGCACACCCTGTCGTTTCGACCTTTGATAGTTCCCGACAGTGTAACTGTACGGGTGGGCGTTCCTTACGATGCCCGAAGCAGCGTGTGGTGTTCGTTTGATGGTACAAAGCGAGTGCGGTTAGAAAGAGGTGATTTTCTAACCATTGCAGCCTCCCCGTTTGCGTTTCCAAAGGTTTTATGTGAAGAGGATGACTGGTTCTCATCACTCCGACACACCCTGCAATGGAATGTCAGACGACGTCAAAAATCTACCTCGGCGAAGTAGTCAAGTTGACCCATTATGCTGCTCATTGCGGCACTTTGTCAAAGCTAGAGAGAACTCCAATCATAACAAAAATTAAAGAGTAGCCGGGTGCTTGAAATTTTTCTATGTGCAAAGTGATTATCAGCGGAGGTTAAGCCCATGCTGCCCAATCTGGTAATATTATCCCTCGCCTCAAACATGGGCAATGCGCCCGCCCTGGTGTAACTGGACGTAACTACTGACCTCTGCACACTATCGAATTTGTCATCGTTCTTTGTGTGCGCATATCAACGTCATGCCAGAGGTTCAAGAAATATGGGTCCACCCCATCAAATCCCTCAAGGGTATCAGTGTTCAATCTTGGCCAATCGATGAGCACGGGTTCAAACACGACCGAAAGTACTGTGTTGCCCAGCCGAATACAAAAAAAAGTACTGACGCTCAGCTTGACACTGTAACTCAGCGCGAAATTCCCAAATTCACTCTTATTGAAACGTCCATTGATGAAAAGCAGGAGAAAATTCACTTGCGCTATCCTGCTGACAATGGCGAGGTATGGGAGTGCGAGCTGCCTCTCAACTTTGAGCCTTCTGACGATTTGCCTACTTTCACCTGCCATCTTTGGGGTGCCAAGCCCCTTGCAGTTGACATGGGGGTCAAGTTTCCCAAGGTGAAGGAGTTTCTCCACAAAATCTCGGGCATTGACGGTATCACTATTGTCTGCCCGAAAGTCCGTCGTGAAGTGACCAACAGCTGCCCCTCCTCAGAAGAGCTCGGACGCGTCGCAACTTCGTCCTTCCAGGATTACTTTCCTGGAAATCTTATTTGCGAGAAGTCTCTCCGTGACCTCGATGAAAAGGTTCAGGCACGCACTGATGGACAAGTGAAGCTCCAGGCCCGCAATTTCAGGCCAAACCTTGTTATCAGTGACACTGCAAAACCTTGGGATGAAGATGACTGGAAAGTCATAACCGTTGGTGGCAATTTGTTCTATGTTCCCTGCCGTAACGTTCGCTGTCGTGTGACGACAGTCAACCTCGAAAAGGGAGACTTTGAGCCGTCTCACGAGCCGTACAAAACTATGCAGTCATTTAGGCGCATTGACGAAGGAGCAAAGTATTTGCCTTGCTTTGGAATGAATTTGTTGAATGCTAGTGACGGCTTCAATGTTGAAGTGGGTGATAAGATTGATATTCTTTCGAGGGGACCTCACAAGTATATCAATATTTAAGAAGTATTTAGCTGGACTATAAATTTTGTGAAACTCGTGTTGTATTTGATCTAGTAACTCTGATGCTTTATTTCATTGAGCGTGGCATACTCTGCTGTAAATAACAGTCAGCAATAACTTCAAATAATGAAGGCGAGAAGAGGTACCATAGCCATTAGGGTCGTGATTGACACCATGGATGCGGAATTCGCCTGGCTCGCACCGGTAGAAGTTGCGTTGGGTGCTGCAGTGACACTACCAGAAGAGGACACTGTTGGTGTGCTGCTAGAGTTGGACTTGCAGGTATAGTTGCTGGACTTTGTCAAAACAACGTAGTCACCAAGGGACCCATCTTCAGCCTTGACAAAATCCCAGCCAACAGTTGTTTCATTGAAGACTGTCAATTTAGAGAAGCCATAGTGAATTTGGTCCAAAACCACAGACATTTCGAGCTGAGGAGCCCCAGCTAATTGAGAATGTGATTCAATGTTGCCGGCCATACCATTGATGAGATGTGTCATTGACTGGCCATTGTTGACTTTGTATGTATGATTGTTAACGATAGAATCGTGATCAATAGTGCCATTACGTCCAAGGGGAAACAGACGTTCGTACCAATGAATATGGCCAGAAAGATATACATCGACCCCGTTATCAAGGAAAAGCTCCTCAAATGCAGCTCTAATATGCTTTTGATAACTTGAAATTTGAGAAGAGTACATTGGGCGGTGACTCATGGCAAAAACCCACGGAGTCTTACACCTGTCAACACTTTCCAAGTCACTTTTCAGCCACTGGTATTGCTCATACGTCTTGACATCGCTGTAATTACCAACAGTACCAAACGGACCACTGTCTGTGATGTATGTTTCATTGGCAGTAGGTAGAGTCTCATTGCCAGTCACATCCCTGGCAAAAGGATAATCGGGGCTGTCGGGAAAATCAGTTTCAGAATCAAATGAAATAAAATGAGCTAATCCATAATCAAAAGAGTACCAGAAATTTGTTCGGCCGCCAGTTTCCTCGCCCGGCATTCTAAATCTGTGTTGAAAGGCAGTATAGTTTCTTTGAGAAGCTGGGCAACTATAGTAAGTAAGTTCCGCTTCTGGCTCTGTACCGTTGGTGATGTTGTGATTCAAGAGGGCAGACAATGGATTAGGAGTGCTGTCAAATTCGGCACAAGCAGTCTCGTGGTTTCCTAACATGACCATGTAAGGTATCTTGAGAGTAATGTTATTCATCCACTGCTGCCAGAGATCCCAGTTTGTTTCATATATTGGAGACATGTCTCCTCCATTTGGACCTCCTTGGTTTGGAATTTCGCCTTCTGGAAGAGGGGTATTGTATGCTTCATTGTACTCTGCACCAATGTCGACATTAGAAAGGTAGGAGCTCGTTCCATTGTAGCAGACTGGCCAAAAGTCCTCGGAAGTTTCATTGAGATCGCACGGAAGAAAGCCCGAATACCAATCGTCAGCATAACTGAGATCACCACCGTGCCAAGCGAAGGCCACTTCTCCAGATGTAACAGTTTCAAGAAGGTGAGCGTAAGTGCCTTCTGCATTGGTGTAACCCATATCGTTGAGAACTGCCACTGTAAACTCCTTTGAGCTACCGGCCGCCAGGTTAGTTGTCACGCTCAAAACATCAGACTCAGTGGTGCCATTAGCAGCTTGAATCTGGTAATAATAGGTAGTTTCGGCCTGGAGACCAGAGATTTGTACATTATGAAAGAACTCAGAGCACATGGTGATATCTGTGAATGCTGAGCAGGAGGGAGTTCTGGCATAAGTATTGGTATCACCAGTAGCAGTGTTGTTCAGGGAAGTGGCGCTAGTCCCCCAGTAGACAGTTGGAGCTGATCCAAGACCAAACGGAGTTTGAAAATGAATATTGATACCATTAGGAATAAATGCTGTGGAGATAACATTGATGTTGTTGGACGGCTTACTGTTGCGTGGAGAGACAGCGGGAGGCTCTTTTATACGAACAAAGCCGGAGCCATTTCCTTCTATAGTATCGTCAACAAAGTCGCCGATTGGAACAGCAGGACCGAGATAGGGATAGCGAGTGTCGACGTCTGGAGCCGGAGCTCCCTCAACAAGAACAGCAACGAATGCAAGGAGATATCTAGCCGTTCTCAAAGTGAGAATCATTTTAGAACAGCGGCTGCAAGGAGAGGCACCGTGGATCTTAAATACTTTATTTTGCTAAGTCTCCGAGACGCAGTACTCCGGTGTGTAATCGGCCCCAATTAATACATGGCCCCGGGGAGAAGGTTAGCGGTTACACCTGATTAGGGTCTCAATTTGATAACGCATAATAATACCCGAGATACTACATTGCAAATACCGGCTCTCTAGGGTGTCGCAAGTGTAGCCCTGAGCCGTATGTGATCAAGTAGGCATACGCCTGTATGCAAGGAACTAGAGTACTCGATCCGTGGCTTCTACACAAACTGAATCTACACAAACTGAAGCGGTTACCGAGCAGACATTGGGAGCTGCAAACTGTGCAAGCTAGTCACTGTCTGCTGTTAGTCTGAATTTTTGAACTGATGGCTGGAAGTCTCAGGTTGTGGTGCGGGGGGATTGAGGTCGTGCGACAATCGCGATAGCAGATAAGGCTGATGCCTTGTTCGTGCCGTTCATTGCTGCATGCAAATCCACCTGAAACTCGGAGCAAGGCGAGATCACTGGGAAACCGCCGATTGCTCGCCTCTCTATTTGAGAAATAATACCTGTCTTGGTGTCACCGCTTATCTTTGGCTTTGCAAATGCCTGCTCATTATTTTTAACGCAGTTTAGAGCTGAATGCGTAATAATTTCAGGTGAAGCATGAAAATTAGGCGCCACCATTAGCAAATTGATTTTTCAATCCAACAAATTTCCCTAGTACACTAACGAACAAATCTTTATTTATAGTCGCATACATCAATAATAAATACTATCAACCAATCGAGGACGACTGAGATTGCATTGTCAATTCGGTTCCCCCGGCTAATACGATCCCAAACCCCCCTCACAGGTTTGTTAAAGTAGCGGGTTTGGTTTTAAATTTCAATTGCAAGACGACACAGTGCCATAACAGCTACTAAATTGGGCATCTGAAAATACGCTTATGACGGGGCTGGTGGTATCTCTTCACAAAACAACACTGCACTGATTGATTTTGCAACCTAAATAGTAATATGTCTGAGTGGATAGACTCGGACCACTTTTCTTCCACAAACGTCATTTAGAAAGTTCTGTTGTAGGACTTAGTTTGCTAAGCACGTAAACATGCATCTTGGTTCGATGGTCTAGTTGGTTATGGCATCTGCTTAACACGCAGAACGTCCCCAGTTCGATCCTGGGTCGAATCATTTTTTTGCGCCAGAAGCCTTGTAGGTTATTACTTTTTGGAACCATGCATTTATCTGCCATCAGCATCTAGACTATTATCAGTTTGTTTACAACTCGTTACTTTATTAAACTATCTGCAAGGCCCTTTCAGCGGCGCATTGAGGCACCGCAGTTTCATTTTACCATTATAGTTTGTTTACAACTCATTACATTATGCTATTAAACTAGCTACAAGGACCTTTCGCATCAAGGCACCGGCAGTTTCATTTTACCTTAGGCATCCCACTTGTAAGGCTTCACGAGCATTTCAGAAAACTTCTCGATGGCGTCCTTGCCTCTGACCTCGCTTGTGAGCTGGGGCAGTTGCACGACATGGAAGTCCTCGTAGAGGTCGAGGATCTGGTCGAGGTATTTTTGCTGCATCTGGGATCTGGCTCTGCACTGCTCGCACGACGCGCTCTTTTTGGGGTTCAGCAGCTGGTTGACGACGATGCAGTGGGTGTCAATGTTGTAGGACGTGAGTTCCTGGACCATGCGCTCGGTCTCGTAGAGCGACAAAAACTCGGCGATGCAAACACAGACAAATGTGGTGAGATCGGGGTCCTGGAACTGCTTGTTGACCTCGCCGATCGTCTCGCGAGTCTGGTCGAGTTTGGCAAACATGTCCTCGGAGCCGCTCTGGCCGCCCATGAGGGACGAGAGCATGGGCCCCATTTTGGAGGAGAACTCGGAGAGTTTGCCGAGCGCCTTCTCCAGGATGGAGGGGAACTGCAGAAAGCGCAGCGTGTGGCCTGTCGGCGCGGTGTCAAAGACAATGACGTCGTACGACTGGTCCTTGACCTGCTTCATGACCTCGGCGAACGAGAGCGCTTCGTCGATGCCCGGGATGGAGAAGGCAATGTCTTGCATCATGGAGTTGATGCCCTGGTTGCCCGGCTGGTCGAGAAACTCCTGGATGGAGGCGGACGGGTCGATTTCCATGGCGTCGAGGTTGTCAATGCCGTTGACCGGGCGGGCGTCCTTGCCGAACTTTTGGCCAAACGCATCTGACAGGTTGTGGGCCGGGTCGGTGGAGATGATGAGCACCTTTTTGCGGTGTTTTGCAAGCTGGACGGCGAGCGAGCACGATGTGGTGGTCTTGCCGACACCGCCTTTGCCGCCGCAGAACACCCATCGGAGCGACGTTTGGTCGAGGATGTTTTGGAGGGTTGGTTCGAGATGGTCTGGCTCGGACATTTGCGAGAGGTTGTAAGAGTCGGTTGTAAGAGTCGGTTGGTTAGCAAGAGTTGGTGGTTGTGATTTGAGAACCACGTTGCCAGCGAACGTGGTTGTGGGAGCGTGTCACTGTCAGTGCTTGTGTCAGCGGTGTCAGTGCCTGGTAGAGCGCTATGTAAATAGCTAGCACTGGAGGCCATACACAAAAACTACAAAAACTACAAAAACTACAAAAACTACAACAACTACAAAAAATACAGTTTACTAATAATAATACAAATATCACTACGATAACATATCTATGTTTAATAAGGAATCGCCCAGCCCTTGAGCGACTGCTGTTCGACTTTGTGCAGATGCGGATAATATCCGCAGCTCACAGCAATCAGGCCAGCCGGACTCAGGAGCCGACGAGCGTGACCTTTGCTATGCGAGGCCTGGCGTCTTGGCTCTTTCCCCAGAGCCAAGCTGTGAAAATGCGACGGAAAAACAATTCCGAGGAAAAGGTGGAGTTCCGGAATATTCTCGTGGCGAGCGCGATTAGGTTTGGGCCAGCGGATGGCTCTCCCAGCGAGCCAGACGACAGCCGGCGCTGGTGCCCGAGCTCAGGCTGCCGATCACCGCTCAGGCAGCATTGTGGTCCCGGCCGAGCGCTGCAACCATCTAAGTTGCGAGCCGATTCCTGATTAGTCACCGATGAGTTGCTGGCCGTGCACGAAAACCCGCCGCTGTGCGCCATCTCCATCCACAGGCACACTGCGGCTGCAGGCCGGGTGCCGTTTCTTCCGGCGACAGCTGGCGAGAGCGACGGCGACCGCCAGCACGCGGCAGCAGCGCGCGAGCGACGGCGAGACAGCGGCGGCTAGAGAGCGTCCACCAGCACTAACACGCCGCCGGCGACTGGCAGCTGCCGGGCACTGGCTGCTGCGCTGGTGGCCGCCCACTCCTCCACCCGCATCACAGCCGTGCGCTCTTCGCTCTCCCAAACGTCCGCAGCGTATATATAACCCAGACACCATCGTTGTTGCCAAGCTACTTTTGAAATCTGAAAAATGCTGAGGACACTGGCTCGCACCCGTCTTTTGCATAGCACCCGGCCGGCACTTGCGCGGTCGTCGCTGACCCAGCGCGCGGCCGTGGCCGCGCGATCCTACTCGGTAAGTAGTGAATGTGCAAACGGGCGTCTCTGATTGGCCAGTGAAATTTGCAAAATCAACAACCAACCAGACACCAGAGCAATCAAACAAAAGTTTTGTAGAACTGACTAACCCAGGCCGACGTCTTTGCCACGTCAAACAACGCCGAGTACATTGACGAAATGTACACCGCGTGGAAAAACGACCCGTCGTCGGTGCACGTCTCGTGGGCGTCGTACTTCAAGAACATGGACGGCGGCAAGCCCGCCGGGCAAGCGTTCGCCGCGCCGCCGACGCTCGTGCCGGAGACGCCCGGCGTGAGCTCGCCGGTGCTCACCGTCGGCGGCAACAGCGACAACATCCAGGACCACATGAAGGTGCAGCTGCTGGTGCGCGCGTACCAGGTGCAGGGCCACCTCAAGGCGAAGGTCGACCCGCTGGGCATTTCGTTTGCGGCGGCGATCAACACGTCGCGCCAGCCGGTCGAGCTCACGCTCGAGCACTACGGCTTCAGCGAGGCCGACCTCGACAAGCAAATCACGCTCGGCCCGGGCATTCTGCCGCGGTTTGCAAAAAGCGCCGGCGACAAGAAGACGATCCGCGAGATTATCGAGATTTGCGAGCGGCTGTACTGCTCGTCGTACGGCGTCGAGTACATCCACATTGCGTCGCGCACCAAGTGCGACTGGATCCGCGAGCGCGTCGAGATCCCGACGCCGTTCAAGTACACCACCGACCAGAAGCGCTCGATCCTCGACCGCCTCATCTGGTCGACGTCGTTCGAGGCGTTTCTCTCGACCAAGTTCCCCAACGACAAGCGCTTCGGCCTCGAGGGCGCCGAGACCATGGTGCCCGGCATGAAGGCGCTCATCGACCGCTCGGTCGAGCACGGCGTCGAGGACATTGTCATTGGCATGCCGCACCGCGGGCGCCTCAACGTGCTCTCGAACGTGATTCGCAAGCCGAACGAAAGTATCTTTTCCGAGTTCACCGGCTCCAAGGAGTTTGACGAGGGCCAGGGCGACGTCAAGTACCACCTCGGCATGAACTACCAGCGGCCGACGCCGTCGGGCAAGAAGGTGAACTTGTCGCTCGTCGCCAACCCGTCGCACCTCGAGGCCGAGGACCCCGTCGTGCTCGGCAAGACGCGCGCCATTATGCACTCCAAGGGCGACGAGGACATCCAGGCCGCCTTCAAGAAGGCCATGGGCGTGCTGCTGCACGGCGACGCCGCGTTCGCCGCGCAGGGCGTCGTCTACGAGACGATGGGCTTCTCGCACCTGCCGGCGTACTCCACCGGCGGCACGGTCCACGTCATTGTCAACAACCAGATCGGCTTCACCACCGACCCGCGCTTCGCGCGCTCCACGCCGTACCCGTCGGACATTGCCAAGGCGATCGACGCGCCCATCTTCCACGTCAACGGCGACGACGTCGAGGCGCTCACGTTTGTCTTCAACCTCGCCGCCGACTACCGCGCCGAGTTCCACACCGACGTCATCATTGACATTGTCTGCTACAGAAAGCACGGCCACAACGAGACCGACCAGCCGTCCTTCACCCAGCCGCTCATGTACAAGAAGATCGCCGAGAAGAAGCCCGCCCTCGACTACTACGTCGCCAAGCTCATCGAGGACGGCACCTTCACCAAGGCCGACATTGACGAGCACAAAAAGTGGGTCTGGGAGACGCTCGAAAAGTCCTTTGCCGATGCAAAGAACTACGAGCCCACGTCCCGCGAGTGGCTCTCGTCGGCGTGGGAGGGCTTCAAGACGCCCAAGGAGCTCGCCACCGAGATCTTGCCGCACTTGCCCACCGCCATCTCCGAGGAGGAGGTCAAGCAGATCGGCAAGGTCATTGCGACCGCCCCGGAGAACTTTAATGTGCACCGCAACCTCAAGCGTATCCTCAAGTCGCGTCTCGACACGGTCGAGAAGGGCGAGGGCATCGACTGGTCCACCGGCGAGGCGCTGGCCTTTGGCTCGCTCGTCAAGGAGGGCTACCACGTGCGCGTGTCCGGCCAGGACGTCGAGCGCGGCACCTTCTCGCAAAGACACGCCGTGCTGCACGATCAAGACTCGGAAACCACCTACACGCCGCTGCAGCACGTGGACCCCGCCCAGGGCGACTTTGACATTTCCAACTCGTCCCTGTCCGAGTACGGCGTCATGGGCTTTGAGTACGGCTACTCGCTGACGTCGCCCGACGCGCTCGTCCAGTGGGAGGCGCAGTTTGGCGACTTTGCCAACACCGCGCAGGTCATTATCGACCAGTTCATCGCCGCCGGCGAGTCCAAGTGGTCGCAGCGCTCGGGCGTCGTGCTCTCTCTGCCGCACGGTTACGACGGCCAGGGCTCCGAGCACTCCTCGGGCCGCATCGAGAGATACCTGCTGCTCTGCAACGAGGACGGCCGCGTCTTCCCGTCCGAGGACAAGCTCAACCGCCAGCACCAGGACGCCAACATGCAGCTCGCGTACCCCACCACGCCCGCCAACCTGTTCCATTTGCTCAGAAGACAGATGCACAGGTCCTTCCGCAAGCCGCTCATCCTCTTCTTCTCCAAGTCCCTGCTCAGACACCCGCTCGCCCGCTCGTCCATTAGTGAATTCACCGGCGACTCCCACTTCCAGTGGATCATTGAGGACCCCGAGCACGGCAAGAGCATCGGCACCAAGGAGGAGACCAAGCGCCTCGTCTTTGTCTCGGGCCAGGTGTACGCCTCGCTCCACAAGGCCCGCCAGTTCGCCGGCCTCAAGGACACGGCCTTTGTCAGAGTCGAGCAGATCCACCCATTCCCCTTTGCACAGATCAAGGACGTGCTCAACTCGTATCCAAACCTCGACGACATTGTCTGGTGCCAGGAAGAGCCCATGAACGCCGGCGCCTACAGCTTCATTGCTCCTCGTTTCGAAACCGTCTTCAAGGAGACTGACAAGTACAAGGACGCCTCCCTGAGATATGCTGGCCGCGAGCCGTCGGCCGCTGTCGCTGCCGGCACCAAGAAGGCCCACCACGCCGAGGAGGTTGCCTTTTTGGAGGACGCTCTCAAAGCCAAGGTCGAGTAGTCGTGGCTAGTGTATGTATATGAAAATGTAATTTAGTCCACAATATCATCTAAAGCTCTAGTTGTAGTTTCTTTCAATCTCTAAATCTCTAGTTTCCATCAACCTAGTTGGCAGTTTCCATCAATTTTTAGAAATGTAGTGATTGCAAGTCGCCTAGCAGAGCCTAATGTGCTGCCAATGCAGCCAATGTATCTAGCAGTAATGAACTTCTCAAGGTCTTCAACCGTCCAACAATCGCCATTACAAATTATATTACGGCTGTATCACGGCTGTATTACGGCTGTCGAATTTCAATTGTCGTACCACCCACTGCTGGGCCTAAACGGCCGGACCTAAATAGTCGTATTTTGCAACACCACAATGCTTGTTAAAGACAGCTTCCATGACGTTAAGACCTCCTACGATAGCACCATGCGCATAATGGTCTACCATCCTGATATCCCCGACTACCCGAAAGCCAAATTCCCCGGCGTTATCGTTTACTCTGAGATTTATCAGGTGACAGGGCCAGTCGCCAGGTTTGCCCGCGACATTGCCGGCAGAGGCTACGTTGTAGTAGCTCCTTCGAGCTACCACAATTTTGTAGGCCCAATGGCCCTGGCTTACGATACCGAGGGCACCGACCTCGGCAATCAGTACAAGATTGAAAAACCGCTCAAGTCATACGACGAAGATACCGAGCTGTGCATCAGCTATCTTTTGTCTCTCCCCACGTGTACTGGCCGCATTGGCGCCACAGGCATGTGTCTTGGTGGCCACTTGGCATATCGTGCTGCGCTGGATGCCCGCGTGTCTGCGACTGTCACTTTCTTCGCCACAGACGTTCACAGCCATACTCTTGGCGCCGGCTTGAACGACGACTCTCTGGCCCGTGCCGGCGATATCAAGGGCGAGATACTGCTCATCTTTGGCACCCGCGACTCGCATGTTCCTCCAGAAGGGCGCGATTTGATTAGAAAAACCTTGAGAGATGCGTCAGTGGATTTCTCGTTCTACGAGGTGCATGCTGCTCAGCACGCATTTATCAGAGACGAGTCTTCCAAGGGCCGCTACGATCCTGCTGTCACCAGCAATTGCACAAACATCATGTTTGAGATGTTTGAACGCTTGCTCAAGACAGACTTGGGTCCAAAGGCAGGTTCTGTACAAGTCGAGCATGTATGCTAGACGAAACTAAATAAAGAGCAATACACTAAACAGTTGAACGGCAGCATACTACAAACTGTATGTCACTCACTAATGTCACTAACTACAAACTGTATGTCACTAGCTAATGTCACCAACTACAAAACGTTGCAGTATGACTGGCAACGCACCTGTAGCTATTTGCATACAGGTCTTGTGAATTCAAAATAAAACCTACAAAGAGTTTATTTCTATCGTGCTAATGTATACTGTCGCTAAACTGCGCATCAACCTCGCCTGTCAGCCCATTGTCCGTGCAAGGCTCGGATGCAATTTTTCGTTGGCACACCCCCACAAACGAACAAGTTTCACTTTTGACAAAAAAAAGTTTTGAATCCGCACGTCATACTTACAACAAAAAATGCCACCAAAGAAAGCTACTGAAGAAAAGAAGGTCCTTCTTGGAAGACCTGGTAATAACCTCAAATCTGGTATTGTTGGACTTGCAAATGTTGGCAAGTCCACCTTTTTCCAGGCCGTCACAAGATGTCCTCTTGGAAATCCTGCAAATTATCCATTTGCAACCATTGAGCCAGAAGAGGCTCGTGTCATTGTTCCGTCCCCAAGATTCGACAAGCTGGTCGAGAAGTATAAGCCGGCCTCTGAGGTCCCAGCTCACATCACTGTCTATGATATTGCTGGTTTGACCAAGGGCGCCCATGCAGGAGAGGGCCTGGGAAACAACTTCTTGGCCAATATTAGAGCTGTTGATGCAATCTATCAAGTTGTGAGATGTTTTGACGATGCTGATATTATTCACATTGAGGGAGATGTTAATCCGACCCGTGATTTGGACATTGTCTCGGAAGAACTCCGTCTCAAGGACATTGAGTTTTGCGAAAAGGCACTCATTGAAGTCGAGAAGATCACCCGTCGTGGTGGCCAGTCTTTGGAAGTTAAGAGCAAAAAGCAGGAAGGTGAGACCATCCAAAAGATTATTGGTCTACTAAAAGATGGACAAAGAGTCTACAATCAAAACTGGACTACCAAGGAGGTGGAGACCATCAACGGCCTTCTCCTGTTGACTGCAAAGCCAGCCATCTACTTGGTGAACTTGTCTGAAAGAGATTACATCCGCAAGAAGAACAAGCATCTTGCCCTCATCAAGGAGTGGGTTGACAAGTATTCTCCCGGCGACGTCATTATTCCTTTCTCGGTTGCCCTCGAGGAACGTTTGTCACATATGGAGTCCGATGAAGAGCGTGAAGAGGAGCTCAAGAAGCTGGGCACTCAATCTGCCCTCCCAAAGATTATCTTGACTATGAGAGCTGCGCTCGGTCTCATTTCATTCTTCACTTGCGGCCCCGATGAAGTCAGAGAATGGACTATCCGCAAGGGAACAAAGGCACCTAATGCTGCAGGTGTTATTCACACTGACATTATGAATACCTTTATTCTTGCACAGGTGACAAAGTATGATGATTTGATTGAGCTTGGAGACGAGGCTGCCGTAAAGGCAGCTGGTAAGTTGATGCAAAAGGGTAAGGATTATGTTGTTGAGGATGGTGACATTATCTATTTCAGATCTGGTGCTGGTAAGAACTAAGAGCGCTGTTGAATTCAAGCATGTCGCCAGCCGTTTGTAAATATCAGCAAGTCAGTGTTGGTCACTTTCTCAAGTCAAATAAATCATTTGAATGAAATGTCTGATAAATAAATTGCAATTGCTTTACTGTGCACCGTGCCAGCTCTCATTCTCGTGCAAGTTTAGCGCCATGACTTATCTAGGAAAAGTAAAATAAATGATATTACTATTTACAAACACTTGTTACGCTGAGAAAGGACTGTCTTGCTCACCACTCAAGTGAAAATCCAGGATATCCAGCCATTTTTCTTCTTCTCCCTCTCCTTCTCAGGTTGCCAGTTGGCCATGTGCTCCTTGACTCTTTCGATTCTTTGTTCGGAGGTGTAATTACGTCCTAACACATCAATGAACTTTCCTTCTGGATCCATCAGATAAAAGAAAATCGAGTGATCGACAAGATAGTCTTGACCTGGTTTGACATCTGGAGGGGTGGAGAAGTAGACTCTGTAGAGTTTGCAAACCCGCTTAATGTCCTCGTACGAACCGGTTAATCCCTTGATATCCGGATGGAACTCAGAAAGATAGGCTTTCAAAACCTCTGGAGGATCACGCGCAGGATCACAGGTAATGAAAACAGGCAAAATCTTATCCTTGTCAGGTGTGCCGGGCTTGTTGATTGCATTCAGCAGCTCCGCCATCTTGTCCAGCTCGTCGGGACAGATGTCGGGACACATTGAGAAACCAAAGTATATGAGAGAGAAATGACCCAACAAGTCCTTGTCAGTGAACTTGTTGCCATTTTCATCGATGAGTTCAAATGGTCCGCCAATTAGCGGCTTTCCATAGCCTCGATTGGACTCCTCCTCACGGCGCAGTTGAATTCTTTTCCTTTCGGCCTTCAGATACCACAACAGTGCACCACCAGTACCAAAGAATAGTACAAGTACCTTCCAGTTAAAGAAACCAATTGTCCGTTGTCGCTCAGCTGCTTGTGGATCATACGAATTGCCAATAGAGATACGACTCAGGGGTTTACGCGGTTTAAGAGGATCATATCCGTGTCTTTCAGTGCCTGGGTCCTTAACTCCTCTTGTGGTGAGCTCAGGCTCTTCTTTGCTTTGTCCTTTCTGTTCGTTTAGTACTTTCAAGGAGGAATGAAAGAAACGAACGTTGCTGTCATGAAAAATGTGGCTGCCTGACAATCGTTTGAGCGAACTCTTGAGCGGTGCAGCAGCAGTCCCAGCTGGTATTTGTTTCCATCTTGCTTGTAAACCGAGCATTGTGCTTGGATGATTTTCTCAAACCGTGTGCTGGTGAAAAAGTCAGATCATAGCCGTGCATCTGTCATCGGGGCAGAATCAGGAAGCGAGGAACTCGGGTGAGAGAAGTCTGATAAAAGGTTCGTTAGTGTAAATTGACTTCTGCTATTCATTTACATGAGCCTGCTAAGCTGAAAATCTATAAACTCATCCGCTTCATAATGGCAAGGGTCTTACACTTGGCTGCCGGGCATATGCAAACCGTCAAACTAGATTACCGATAGCATGCATGCGAAGTCATACTCAACGCAATCGTCTGTGGTGGTTTAGAAAATGGGTGGAGAATAAGACCTCCATTTGGAGAGACGCAACTCATAGCACGCCTGCTTATTCCCATCGTTCACTGGCCAAATGAATATTGTTCCACTAGCATTTATCCTGCAATGGCAACGAGTTTCACGTGCCATCCCATCAAAGATAACACGCAAAAACTCCGCCATGTAATAATCAAGACACTTTGCTATTGAGTGATATAAGAATTTAGAGGAAGTCCATTTTAAAGTTCCTTCACTTCCTGACGCATCAGCAGCATCTTTCAAATAGATTTTCAAACGCACGTTGATTGCGGTGGTTGGGGGCGTTCTTAATGCCAAGAACAGCAGCAACATAAAGCATACTAAACAGTTTTTTAATCAACTGCAAAAAGCTTTCAAAACTATCCAGGTTGACACTCTCATAGAGATTGGTAGCTAGAGTACTCTTGTATTACCTACATGATTGGCAACCTGGGGCTAGGGATCTATCATGATCTTCGGGGAAGGATCCCATACTACCGTTCAGATTGGAAAGATGCAATAAACTATAGAGTAATCCCATCAACAATATTTGTCTACTTTACAAATATTTTGCCTGCGCTGGCCTTTGCCATGGATATGTTTGACAGAACAGAACATGCGTACGGCGTGAATGAGGTACTGTTGTCTTCAGCGTTGGCAGGCATGGTCTTTGGGCTGTTTGCCGGCCAGCCTCTTTGCATTGTGGGTGTGACGGGACCGATATCGATTTTCAATTATACAATATATGACATTATCAAGCGGCGACCGGACACGCCGTACTTTGCATTCATGGCCTGGGTTTGTTTGTGGTCCATGGTGATGCATTTTGTTATCGCCCTGTTTAACTGGGTTAACTCGCTGAGGTTTGTCACCAGGTTTTCCTGTGAGATATTTGGCTGCTTTATTTGCATTGTTTATATCCAGAAGGGTGTCGAAGTACTGGAAAAGCAGTTCTCCATTTCTGATGCGAGTGGCTACCTCTCAATTGTCGTTGCTCTGCTCACAGGGATATTTGGAGTTGGCCTATTTGTGACGGGAACGAGATCCCCATTCTTCCATCCCCTTGTTCGCAAATTTCTGGCAGACTATGGAACACCTCTCTGTGTTGTATTTTTCACGGGCTTTGTTCACTTTGGTCGCATGAGCAAAATCGAAATCCAAAACTTGCCAATCACAGCTTCGTTCAAGCCTACCTCCACGGCTAACGGACGTAGCCATGGATGGTTCATTCATTTCTGGGAGATAAGCGTTGCAGACGTTTTCCTAGCTATTCCCTTTGCCATTTTACTGACCATTCTCTTCTACTTTGACCACAATGTGTCATCTCTCATGTGCCAAGCTGACGATTTTCCCATCAAGAAACCGTCAGCTTTTCACTGGGATTTTTTTTTACTGGGGATAACCACCGGCGTTGCTGGAATCTTGGGGATCCCAGCACCCAATGGCCTAATTCCTCAGGCCCCGTTGCACACCGCTTCACTATGCGAGGTGGAGTACAGGACAGAACTGGGCATTGATGGATCACGCACTACCCGTCCGCATAATGTCGCAGTCGTGGAGCAACGATTTTCCAATTTTGTTCAAGGCTTGCTCACTCTGGGGACAATGACACGGCCATTGCTTGTCGTTCTGGGGTTAGTTCCAGAGGCTGTTCTTGCAGGTCTCTTCTGGATTATGGGAATATCTGGCTTGCTGGGAAACAACGTCTTGAACAAGGTGTGGTTTATTTTGTCTGATAAGAATCATCTCAGTGAGGGCCATGCATTCGCAGAGATACGGCCAAAGTATTTGTACATTTTCACGATAGCGCAGATCATCGGCACAGCAGCGGAAGTGGCCATCACAGGAACAATTGCAGCCATTGGATTTCCAGCTATTCTGGTAGGGTTTGTGGCCGTGGGGTTTTATTTGCCAAAAATAATACCACAGCCTGACATGTCGTTGCTAGACGGGCCGACCGCGTCTGACCACATTATGGGCAATCTCAGCACTAAAGCATTGTTGGAGAAAGGGTCGTCTGCATCATCCGCAGTTGAAGACGAGGAAGAGGCAGACGTCACTGTAATGAAGAACGAGTCGATAGAGAGTTATGGCGAGAACTCAATGCGCAAGAGAGTTCGTTAGGATCGGGCCGAACTTGCCCACAATGCCGATCATCAGGCACGCCCTTTGCTACAAAGGCACATTGGAGGAATAGAAACGGCAGCGCAAGAATGTATGATCGACGTCATAATTGTGAGAGCAATGTTAAGCCTCCATTTTCAGACGGGTCTCTGCATTAAGGGCTTGTCTTGGCTTCCGACTGCCAATGAGCAGTCGTCGGATCCGATGGCGGTTACCGGATTTGGCACTTACGACTGGGATAGCCGCTATACTATTCTGAGCTCTAAGTCTGTCTCAAATGCGTCTCCGTTTGACACGTCTTGGCATTGGGCGTATAGCGGACATAGCTGCGGACAACGTTATCACAATATCCTGGATCATATTTGCAATCTCAACAAGGTGCTTTCATGCGGAATAGGGGTTCTTGAAAAATTCAAAGAAACTAGTGTCCGAGCCCAAAGCTTTCTTGTAACGCCCGCAAAACGAAGTTTAGGCTGCTTGGTTGCCGTGGGCAGTGACGGTGAGAACTGTCACATCGGTTTGTCCCAATGAGGAGCCATACGGCACCAGCTACAGCTCTATTGTCGGCCACAAGAGCTTGCAACACACAAAGGAAACGTAGCGGTGTGATTTCTGCCATAGCGTGAAGTGAGATCGGAGATAGAGATATGCATTTATGCGCGATTGTAGATTTTGTGTGACAGAAGATTGGCTGCAGTTCTCTGCTGACGACTCTGTTTGCGGGATACATGTAACCATGTCAAGTTGAGGCATATTGTGCTCCTGCCATAGCTAGTAGAAACCACGCCTTTATTTGTGCGAGTCGATCACCAATGCCTAAAAGTTTGCTGCAAGGGATGTGAGACTTTGATAGGGTCGCATCAGTATTGTGTCACCCCGGTGTGATGGCTACAGAATTCCTTAGCCTCCCTGTCTCACCGTGAGCCGATACCCCTACCGAGACGAGCGCCACGTGCCCCAGATTTGACCATACAGCTTGCACTCACCAGCACAAACCAACGCCTGCAACGCCTGTACCGCCTGAGTTGGCCCTGTTGGTGCCAAGCATGGCGGTAATTTTGACAGTCTTTAAAGCCTTTCCTGCACTATAGTCGTCCATCGGTAGAGGCGAGCAGTCTGCACGTTTTCTCTTTCGCCAAAGTTTTAAAAGAGCGTGTCTTTCCCATCTGTACATACTCTCTTTCCATCCATTTGCACACCCAGTGTCCCGCTCCCATCAGGAAGTCTTCGAGCTCTTCATTTCACTTTAGACCAACTCTCCGCACACCTTTGTTCCGCTATCGCCAATAATGATTGTTCCTCAAATTCTCATCGTCATGTTTTCAATCAATGTGTCGTGCATGGTGGTCTACGAGCTTTACAGAAGCGAGATTCTGCCGTTTTCTGGCCGCTTTGCATTTGCCACTACCGCGCTGACGCTTGTAAACTCGTTACTGCCACTGGTCCTCGCGGTCCCCAAAGCCAGCATCGCCAAAAAAGACACGTGCCGCAGGTCCCGGCTGCTTCCCTGGGCACAGTACTGTGCTTGGCTCGTCATTGACTGGTTTCTTGTTGCGGCGGGCCACTACCTTCCTGATGCATCGTCTGTCGTCACTTTGTACAGCAGCTGTCGGTTTCTATCCATCGTTTCAGAATCGATGGGCAACCTCATCCAGCCGCCAAAGCACCTAGACGAAAACGCATGCACCGACGAATTGGTTTAGATGCAACAGAAATTCCATGTCTGCGCACGGTCGTGCTATATCCGTTATTTATTCTGCATCCCTATTTTATTTCCCATCAACCTTGCAAATTCCAGCAAGACCGGCAGCGCCAAGAACTCAGGCTGCATAATGTTGAGAACCGTTAGAATTGTATGCTGCAGCTGTGAAAAAAAAAGCCCTTGTACCATGTCGCTCTCAGCACTCTGACCCCCTCTCCATCACAACCACACTGTTATTGTGTCTCCTGAGTTTAATCTGCGGTAGGGTGCTGCTCAGCGACCCATCCGCTGCCGGTCACACCAACTAGCTTATTCACTTATACTTGTGAACAGCGATATGGCATTCATAATGCTTCCATTCACTACCTTAATACTCACTCAAAATCACCTTCGTAACGGATCCCATTCGAGATCTGCCAGTACTGCAAATTCCATTTATCCGGATAAATTACCTTAATTATTGCCGCCATAGTTAATTTACCGCTTTCTACAAAGCATGCTCTATCGTTCTGCGTATCCCTCACCAGCTGCATAACCACTTCGTTGCGGCTGACTTAATCAAAATGTTGCCCACCGGCACTGTGTCGCCAGGCTGTGGGCCCGGTCGAAACTCCGGCATGACTATTAGAACAGCCGTCTAACGGACGGACTCCGATGCTCATACTTAGCATGTATAGGAGAAACGCTAGCCCGGCCAGCGATTTCGCCTCGGGTTGCTATGTTGCGTGCGATGATGCAAGCTCTCTGCACGAGCAGATAAAGGGTACACTGTGGGGGACAACATCACAACACTGATTGGCACGTTGGCACAATGCAAAAATGACAAAGTGATTCTGATCGGGGGTCAATATCTGGGGCTAGTAGCAGATACTACTGACCCACACTTGCTCCAGCCAGTGCGAGGTTGGTTTTGGAAGCCGCTTTGCACCTGTACGGGCGTGAATTGCAGCACACACTAGTGATTAAGTTGCGACTGGTCTGACGTGATTCAATTACAAACCGCTGGTCCAACTTTTGCAGCACCATTGCTCACATCATAGTGATGGGCCCAGTATAAATTGAGTCCTTTCCCGGGCGCTGTCTTTTGCTCTAGTTACAACAATGGTGCCTCCTCCTCCTGTCGCTGCTCTCAACAACTTATCTCTTTCTGGTGCACAGCCAGACAAGCAAACTCTTATTCAAACTCCATCGGAATATGTGGGGCTTGGTGTCAGATCGTCTCTGGTGGACGATGATGCTGAGTACGAGAAAATAAAGGCTACTCTCAGATTCAAGGATTTTGCTCCGTTTTACGATTCAGAGTACAAGGAAGAGCCATATCCAGAATTCCCATTCTCTGATCCTGGACTAAAGGCCGATCCAGAGCTGAGAGGTTTGTTCAAGCATGGTGTAGAGGCCACCACTCATCAGGAGTTGAGTGCCTCGGAACAACTTGTCAAGTACGGCTACTCAGTAGAGCATCTCACCCCTAAATTTGGTGCAGAAATCACTGGCATCCAGCTCTCGCAGCTTGACGAGCAGGGCAAAAATGACCTCGCAAGATATGTTGCAGAGAGGGGAGTAGTTGCATTCAGAGATCAGGATCTGCGCGAGCTTGGACCAGAGGCTGTGATCAAGTACGCTGAGCATTTCGGTCATCAGCACGTTCATCCCACGTCTGCAGCCCCAAAGAACTACCCAGAGCTTCATCTCGTTTATCGGGATGATCAGAACCAGGTGAAAACGCGTAGAGCCTTCGACAGATTGCGTGACAGGGTCTCCTCTATAGCCTGGCACTCGGATGTTTCATATGAAAGACAGCCGCCAGGAACCACTTTCTTGGCAATATTGGAGTCTCCTCAAACTGGTGGTGACACACTTTTTGCTGACCAAGAGGAAATTTATAACAGGCTATCTCCGGAGTTTAGGGAGCGTTTGGAGGGGCTTCAAGCTATCCATTCAGGGGTCGACCAGGTCAACTATTCAATTGGTAAAGGCGGAATTGTGAGACGTCAACCAGTGGAAAACCCGCACCCTGTGGTTCGCACACACCCGGTAACTGGCAACAAGTCCATCTATGTCAACTCTCAATTTACCAGGAGTATTGTGGGCTACAAGAAGGAAGAATCAGACTTTCTTTTGAATTTCTTGTACGATACTATTGCCAAAACTGCTGATGCTCATGTCAGAGTCAGATGGCATGATGGAACTGTGGTAGTATGGGATAACAGACGTACTGCCCATTCTGCGATTGTTGACTGGGATAGTGTGGATGGGGCCAAGCGCCATCTGTTTCGACTCACTCCTCAAGCCGACATTCCAAAGTAAGTGCTGGCCAACTACTGTTCGTAACGTATATTGACGAGAATGAATAAAGGAAATATTTTGAATTTACATCGACATTTTAAGTTTCACATAGAAAGTCTTTTTCGAAGGTTACAAAAAGTACCTTATCACCATGCTGTGACGTTTCGTATTTAAACCCGCTCATCGAACAAGACGTTCATCTTCGCCACGTTCTCTTCGTGCCCGCCACTTTTGGCCATTTTTGAGAGCAAGTAAGCACAGTGGAATTGCAATCAGATATATTAAACTGAAAAGAGTAAACGTCCAACCTGTTCCCAATCCATCAAGTACTGGTTGAACAATTGCTGAAGCAACGGCAGATAACAAGCAACGTGTGAGATTGTTAGCCGCTGAAGCAGCAGCTGCTTGAGATGGAAAGAGATCAACCAGAAGAGTTGCAACAGAGCTTATAGTTCCAGAAACTGCCATCCCTATAAAAAATGAAAACACAATTGGTGCAGCGAGATGAACTTTTTTATCAATTGTCCATCCAAAAGCAAGCATAGAAACCACAAACAATATTACCATAGGCACGGCAGGTACCAACCTTGCCCGTTCTATAGGAAATGATAATCCCTCGGCATGTTTCTCCTTAAGGTTGAGATAATACTTGTTCAGGTACCTGCCCACCACGACTGAGCAAAAGACACCTCCAACGCCACCTGGAATGTAGCAAAGACCGATTTCAATTTCATTCAAACCATAGACGTCCTCAAGGAATTCTGAAAACGAGACAATCGACATTTGGTAGACCGCAGCCCCAAAGGCAACAGTAAACAAGTAGATTGCCACGTCTCTGTGTATCATTAGTTTGAGAGGTGCCAACAGGTCAACACCCTTTTTCTCAACCACCGTTGAAAAGTCTGGATTCTTAGCATACTCTGGAATACCACGCATCATTTGGAGTGGAGATTGTAGATATCGTGGAGGTAAAACGGATCCATTACCAGTAATGGAGCGCATGGTTTCTGGTAGAAACAATATGATGAAAATAATAGCTGTGCCGCTAGCGGCCGCGATAAACCAAAAGATGTATCGCCATCCTACAGTGCCAGCAAATACACCTCCAATAATGGGTGCAACAGAAGTCGCAATGATGACTGTAGCTTGAAACAGGGCCATCATGCCCGCTCTGTTTTTACGAGGTACTAAATCGGCAATAATTCCACCTCCAATGGAAACCGTAGATGCGGAACCTGCAGATTGTAAGCATCTTAACCCTATCAGCATTCCGTAGTTTTTGGTGTTGGCAAGAGCCACATTGGCCGTGAAATATACAAGAAACGCAATCAAGGAAATGTATCTTCTTCCAACGTGATCTGACATGGCACCAAGGATACTTGGCGAAACTCCCTGAAAGATTAAGTACGTCGTGACGGTGAGATCAATTTTACTAATAGATTCATTGAGATCTGATGCAATTGCAGGTATAGCAGGCACGTAAACAGAAGCAGTAAAGGGAGAGAAAAATGCAAGACATGATGCGAGAATGCAAATGGTGTACACTTTTCGTCTAGGAAAAACGTGGTAGGGTGGTGCCAGAGTTTCCTCGAGTTTTGCCTCATCGTCTTTGTTGATAATGTCATTGTCATCGTTTGTTTCACAGATTATCTTTTCACTGTCCCTGTCTCCATGGATAGTATTAACTTGATTGCTCTTGTCTTCTTCCGTTGCACGGAGTGTATGTTCACTTGGGCTTGTTTCAACAGCAAGCTTTTGGCCAATGGCTGATGCAACCATGCCGTTTTCACTCATATTGAAGTTTATATCATCAAGATTAATTACGGCGATAGTCAGCCTCTATATACTCTTCTACCGGAGTTATCATGTGTAAAGTCCGATATAGGCGGCAAATTTCTGAGGTTCTGGGTGCATTATCCACTTAAAGGATACAAGTTTATATACATAATAGTATTGTACACGAAGTAAATAATCCGAGGTAGTGCACGTCTGTTAATCATGTCTGCGGCCGTTTTCACCACATCTCATCACTAGGCTATTGTTGCGTAATACTAATGATCAAACATGGCGGGCTGACCATCGGATTAAGGTACAACGGTCGTCCAGAGACAACCCGGATTTGTTCACCAGCCGACAGACTTGCATCAGTTGCGGGCAGGCTTTCTCTGCTATGGCAGTTCTGTGATATTGTAATCCTATTAAAGGCTGTACATATGATGTTACGATGGCACTGCTAGTTGGCAACAAAATCAAGCACAAAACTGCTTTTTATCGTATCAAAATGTATTTAGCTTCTATCACCTTTGGGCGGGTCAACGACTTCTAAGCATCTTTCATTGTGCAGACCTCTGTATAGACCATCTGTTTGAAGGATCCTACAGCAATATCTGCCAACCCGCAAAATACAGATATAAGTTAGCCCAATATGGCATCACGTAAGCTACAGCCGTATAGCAAGTCCTCGTAACATTGATTATTCTATGATACTCTACTTAATGGACGTGCTCTTGACTGCAGCCACATGGAGAAAGGGACACAAACTAGTGCAATGACCAATACATAATCTCTTTTGATAAACAATAGCAACAATGATGTATCCATGAAGTAGCTTATAGTTTGGCAATGCAGAATAAAGTAATGAACCCCATGGGGTGCTAATATATAATATATGGGAGCCGTCAGATCAGCCGCTCACTCAGTTTATCCCACTTTGTGTCTGAACTACTTTGAGTAGCGGCTCAATTCAGATGCGGATAAAGAAGGAAGCAGGTGAACTATATTGATGTAAATTCACCGCTTTGTCGAAGCAAGTAACATACTTTTTAGCCAAAACAAGCTTTTCTGAAGTGGCGATTCTCTCGCTGCTGTCAGCGGCAACTGTTTGTTCAATACCACCAGTTCACACCACTCTTGCATTGACTACATTTAGCAAAATCAGTCCCAAATTGGTGAACTCTAAAGCTTGACATTTGGTTCATTGAGAATGTCACCACCATGGCTCCATTCCAAGATGCCGTTTTTTGTTATAATGTGCGAAGATGACTTGAGGTCAAACTCACCTGCCCAAATTGGTGACAATGAAATCTATCCCGAGGTTCGCTATGTCTTTGCAGATGACGATTTTGACCCAACCATAGACGCGTTGGAACAGCAGAGTCCCGAAGACATTTCTATTATCATTGACATGGACGAATCTGGCCAAAATGTCGTTGGACATGCTTCATTGTCAGACAACTGGCAAGTTACATCTGTGAGGAGTGATTCTTCGTCCGCAACGTCAGCAGTGGGTGACAGGTGTACCAGTCTAATTGTCAAGGGAAGGAAAAGCGGAATCCAGATTCCTTCTAACTTGGGCGTGAAAGATTTGTCTGATCTATTTAAGAAGAGAAATAGCCAATTAAAGGAGGTGATGGGTATGTATGAGAAGACACAGGAGTAGTTAAGGCGATGGCTGTTCCGCCACCTGCTCATTAGCAGCACCCACAGTCGACAACCCGCGACTACAGAAGTAACTTTAAAAGCCAAGAGCAAAGATACTGCTTGACTTTGTCTGCCACGGCAGTTCTACTCTAATGACAACGCTAGCAGCTTTGCTAAAGGGAGATGTTGATGGCATCGTGCTGCATGTGCATACTGTTCACAGTTGACAGTTCACCGTTCGCACTAATCTCTCCAGAACTTCAGAGTAACAAGCTTGATTGCGACGTTTATATTTTGCACGTCCGATGGACCATTCCTGTTATTGTTGGCGGCAGTAGCAACCGTCATCTAGAGTCACCCCCAGCGTATGGATCTTACTTGGTAAGACCCCTCGCCACGCACACCTAAAAGCGATGACACGGATGCAATTAAACTGAGAATAATGCAAGTTGCTTATTGGCAAACACTGTTCAAAGTGTCATTTTGCTTGTGCGAATTTCTACTTTATGTTTATTCTATAATTGCCTGCGCTTATCGTGGGCCTCACTCGTAGATCCTCAACCTGACCTCCTGCAGCGCCTTCCACATGGGGTGCAAGGTGAATAACATACAAAAAAAACAAGAAACAGCACTGATAAGGAGACTTCCTATTGCTTCCCAAACGACTCGGCTTTTGGCTGAGCATTCCAACCAACCACATTCTGCGCCTTCCGCCACTGAACGTCCAGCTGTGGTGGTTGGCCCCCTGCGCTCTGCCTGCAATCCGCTCTCCCACGCACAGTCTGCCCAGACTTATTGCCGCTACTGTACCTAGTGACCAAATCAGCTGGGGACTGTGGAGACATAAATATAGTGAATTACAATTTAGGTAGATACGTTCCTGACCGTTAGAGTTGTTAGAACCGATAAGTTGCTATAACTACTGAAACTCAAAGACGACTGCTAGTGCGCCACATATTTATTGTCAACAATAACAACCATTAAACGATCTTTTGACCTTGTCGGACAAAACGGCGACGACATCAACGACGCTGGCGCCTCAGCTCTATCATACCAAAGTGGGTCGAAACGAATAGCTTTCTCATCACGAACAAATATGGATCATGAAATGGGGTTGCCCTCTGTCAGCTATGGATCCATTGACAAGGCAGATTTGACAAAGCTACTGATTCAGTCGCTTTACGATTTGGGTCACAATGAGATTGCAAACAAGCTTGAGAGGGAGTCAAATTTAACTATCGAGTCGCCCAAAGTCAAGGACTTTAAGAGTGCTGTTCTCGAAGGAAAGTGGGAACTTGTAGAGGAGCTTCTCACAGATCTGCCCCTATCTCAAGAAAGCAGTGAAAACTCCAGTGAAGTTCGAAATCGATTGGTATTTTTGATTAGGAAACAGCATTTCATGGAGTTGTTAGAGGAAGGGCAAACGCAGCGGGCTGTTCGTTTACTCCGCACGAAGATTACCTGCCTGAACCCAGAGCTGGCAATGGCGCACAATTTATCTGTCCTGGTTATGGTTCCTGATGACCAGATTGCAAATCATTGGTCGGGAAGAGAGTCTGGTAGAGCAGCCTTACTGAAGGAGATTTTGAAATGTCTTTCACCCTCCGTCGTTCTACCTCCTCACAGGCTCACCACGCTGATTGATCAAGCGCACCAGTACCAGATTATGACGTATGATTATTGGATGGGCGTGGAGGGGACTAATGATGGCTCCAACCGTGAGAGAAATGGCAACTCTGCAAAGGGTCTCTCTCTAGCGAACGGCTTGTCCGCAACGAATGGAGCTTCCCATGGAGAAGAAATAGCGGATGCTTCACAGGGAACTATTCCGCTCTTCAGAGACGTCAGCTCATACCCCAAGAGCTTTCCGAACCTAACAAGTCAAGTTTTGGCACATGATTCTGAGGTTTGGTGCATTGCATTTTCTCCTGATGGCACGAAGCTAACTGTAGGCTGTAAGGACGGTGCTATATATTTATACCATTCACAGGGCACGGGGACGCAGCAAACTTTTAGTTTGGAAGCCAAAACACTGCTGTCTCAAGAGACCGATGTGGTAAAGGATGCAAACTACGGTGTTTTATGTTTAGAGTGGTCTCCGGATGGGAATTTCATTCTGGTTGGAAGTGAAGATAGAGTGGTGAGGTTATATGACCCGAAGCTTACACGCCTATTTTCGTTCAAGGATCACCACAGTGATATTCTGGCTGTTGGATGGCTGCCAGATTCACAAACGTTTATTTCCGCTTCTCCCGATAAACGCATGTACATGTGGAATACGCGGGGAGAACAGATCTTCAAATTTCCTGCGGTGGTGCGGCACGTCGGCCTAGCCATATCTCCTGATGGCAAACAGATGGTGGTCGCATGCGAGGAAAAGACATTGCATTTTTATGATCTGAAGGCTCGTATGCGAGTTAGCAAATTGTGTCTGAAACGCAAAATTACTTCGCTTCAGTACTCCAAAGACTCGTCATCTGTTCTCGTAAGTATAGACGGTGAGGAAATATTCATCATGGATGCTCAAACGAAATTGATCACCAGAAAATACGTGGGCAAATATCAAGAATATTACATGATCCGATCGTGCTTTGGAGGGCGAGCGGAAAATTTCATTCTTTCCGGGTCTGAGGACTACGGGGTGTTTGTTTGGAATCGTCATTCGTCACGGCTGATTCAGTGCTTCTCTGGCCACACCCAGTCAGTTAGCTGTGTTAGATGGTCGCCGACAAATCCGTTTTTGTTTGCCTCTGGCAGTGATGATCGAACAGTGCGGTTGTGGCTGCCCATCAACTGATAGGCCTGACTTGTGCAAGCTTGAAAGGCTTTTAGCTAGGCCAGAAACACCGCCGGCTGGTTCTGCTGAGCTAGTTGCCAATGTTTGTAGATGTTGCAAATAGTGTTGCAATCCGTGCCTGCCGATCTGTCTAGAGTGTCTACCGACCGTGCCGGCCCTTGTAGAGGTACTCGAGCAGGTAACGCAAGTTTGAAATTACATTGGAGAATGGCTCGAATAGGTAGCAAGCTTCTGAATCGTTCTTAGCCCAAATATGCAATTTGCAGAATAGTTGAATTATTCTTTTTTGATTTAAGGTGTGCACGTGCGTATTGCTCGTAAAGTTTCACTGTGCTTCGTATAAGCACCCCCAACCGCGCCGCCTAATCCAGGCAGCTGCTCGCGTGCGTGAGAATGTGACTCGAGGAAAACTGGCGGGTGGCCTGAGCGTGAAGTCCGCATGGCAACCAAAGAGAGTCAGTCACTGGCGGCCCTTGGCGCCTCGCCGTGGGTATTTCTCTACCACTCCACGGGATGCAACCCGATGGTATCTTGCTGTCCGACTCCTCCCACCTAATCCCGCAAGTGCCCACGTCAGATTTGGTGAAACTTTCAACTTCCTCTTTTAAACATCCATCAACGTTTACTCACCGACAATGCTTTCCGCTAAAGTCAAGTCTGTTTTGTCAGGCGATACCATAATATTGACGCCGGCCGCTGGAAATTCCACTACCGAAAGACTGCTGTCGCTGGCGTTTGTGTCCGCTCCAAGACTGTCAAAAGAGGAGGCGTATGGATTCCAGTCTCGCGAGTACTTGCGAACCTTGCTTGTTGGCAAGGTTGTCAAGTTCTCGTCGCTTTACACCATTGGTGGTCGTGAGTACGGCGATGTGGCCTCGCCCATCTTTGATTCTTTGATCAAGAAAAGTTTGGCAGACGGAAATGTCAAACTGAGAGAAGGAGATGAGAGAGACGTAGAAGGCTACGACTTTGCTGAGCTCCAGAAACTGCAAAAGTCGGCCGAGTCTGCAAAGAAGGGGGTCTGGGCCACGTCTGCGGCGATTGATGTCAACGTGCCGGCCCTCAGCCTCGCTGTTGATCCTGCAAAGCCAATCCATTCCATTGTTGAAAAAGTGACTGCGGCCGACAAGATTCACATGAGGCTCATTCTCTCCCCCACTGAACACTACGTGGGCTCGGTGCTGTTGGCTGGCGTCCGAGGACCCGGTGCGGACGAACCGGCCATGGCCGAAAAGGCAAAGGCGTTTGTGGATGTCAGACTTTTGCAGCGTTCTGTCAACGTTTACATTGTGGGAAAGTCCAATCTGGGTGTGCCAATTGCTCGCATTGTCCACCCCCAGGGCGGCGATATTGCCCAGGTGCTACTTGGGGCTGGCTTTGCAACGGTTGCTGATTGGCAGTCATCGTTCCTTGGTGCAAAGCTGATGAAGGAATTGAGACTGCGTGAAAAGGCTGCTCAAGACGCTAAGGCGGGCATTTGGTCGGTTGCTGGCTCCACACCGCCCGCTTCGCCCTCTGTGCAGGGCTACGATGCTGTGGTTGCGCGCGTAATTTCGGCTGACACGTTGGTTTTGCGTAAGCGAGACGACACCGAGGTCACGGCACAACTAGCATCAATTAGAGGTCCTCGTCGTGACAATGGCGAGGCTGCTGTCGCTGTTGCTCGCGAGTACGTTCGCTCAAAATTTATTGGAAAGAAGGTTTTTGTTTACAAACTGTCAACTCGTGTGCAGGAAGGTTACGAACCCCGTGATTTGGTGACCGTCACATTCCACAATAACAATATTGCGCTTCGCATAGTTCAAGATGGCATGGCAACAGTTATCCACCACCGTAAGGATGATTTTGCTGATCGCTCTCCAATCTGGGACGACCTTTTGGAGGCTGAGGCTAGCGCTACTGAGAAGGGACTAGGAATTCACTCTAAAAAGCCACTGGTTGCACCATCGCTGGTAAATGCTTCGGAGAGCGCTCAAAAAGCAAACGCATTCTTTGCTCAACTTGATAGACAAAGCAAAATCAATGCTGTTGTTGACCACGTCATCAATGGCGGCAGACTGAGACTTCTCGTGCCTAGTCAAAACATCTCCCTCACCTTGGTTTTTTCAGGTGTCAGGTTTCCAAAACATTTGAAGGGTGAAGACGATGATCTCTCGTCGCAGGCCCTGAAGTATACAAGCAAACGATTATTGCAAAGAGATGTCCAGTTTGATGTCCACGGAATGGACAGAACAGGGGCCTTTACTGGCCAGATTTATCTCCCTGGTGGCAATGTGCCTTTTGCACTTGCTCTTGTGAAGGAAGGGCTCGCCGAAGTACATGACTTTTCTGCCCAGCAGACAGGGCTTTACGATGCTTTGACCGCGGCCGAAGCTGAGGCAAAGGCTCACAAAAAGGGTCTTTGGCAGAATTACCAACCAGGAGACGAGGACGAGGAAGAGCCATCAGCCACGGCACAGCGTGTTGATGCTGCACTCTCCCCGCGCTCAGAAAATTCTCAGCTGTCCGCAGCTCCGATGCCACATTACATTGATGTGACTGGAACGTATGTGTCGCCGCTTGATGGAACCATTTACTACATCCCCTCTAGCAGAGACTCCCAGTACAAAAAAATGTTTGCCGAGCTGCAAGCAAAGGGAAAGACTGCTCCAACAGTCACGTCAACGAAAAAGAAGAGCGAACTGTGCATTGCAGAAAGCAAGGGTGTATTTTACAGAGCCAGGGTTTTGTCTTTTGACAAGGTTACCAGGAAGTATTCTTTGCAATTGATTGATTCTGGAGAGGTAGTAACAGCCACACAGCTCAAGAGCCTGCCCGATGAAATCGGTGCCAAGGCATATCCAGCCTTTGCAAGAGCTGCCATTTTGACCTATGTTCGCATCCCTCCATCGCAGCCCACAGACTACCTGTCGGAGTATGTGGACTACTTGGAATCGCAAATCAAGGGCAAACAGATTGTATTGAATGTTGATTCGCCAGACAGTGCGCCTGAGGAAAATGTCACCATCTACCTTGAAGGATCCAAGGGAGTAGACGATCATCTGAACGGTAGACTTATTGAGGATGGATATGCGTCACTCAAGAAGAGACTGGCGGCATGGGAGCGCCGCCCCAAAGTCGAAAAGGATCTCAGAGCATTGGAAACCAAGTGTCGTGAGGAGCGGTACGGAATATGGCAATACGGAGACCCATTCGACGAGGAGTAGTGGCACAAGGAGTGAATCACTCCCACAGACTATCGAGATATACTAAAATGAGTTACATAGTTCACTACAAGATACGAAAGTGCCAATTAGTTGTTGTTATTGTTGTTATTGTTGTTGTTGTTGCCCTTATGCTGGATGTTGTTGATTTCCTTGGTAAGGTAATCTGTGGCAGCAGACTCAAACTTCGACTCGTACTGGGCGTATTTAGTGCCACCAAGAACCTTATTACCAATGGCGTGGACGCCTTCCTCAACGTACTTGCGGGTAGGGTCATTGGAGTTTGCGTTGGACTGGTTGGAACCTTGGTTGGAACCTTGGTTGGAACCTTGGTTGGAACCTTGGTTGGAGTTCTGTTGGTTCGATCCTTGTTGGTTACCATTCTGCTGATTGGAGTTGTTTTGCTGCTGCTGGCCCTGCTGGCTCTGCTTGTTGAGCATGCTCATTCCTTCACTTGCCAACTTTCCGAAATCCATTGTGTTTTTTTATAATGGCTCCATTATTGTGCTTATCTGCTTCTTTTATACTTCTCATGAGCAGACCGCCCTCAAAATGCCAAGCTTAAGTGTGTCCACTTTTTGCACCAAACCAGTAAGAGTACAGTTTGAGATTTGGGACTCAAAGCGCGAATTGGGCACCGTCAAACACCGTGGATATTGCCTCAGAAACCCTCACAGCCCCTCTCAAATTTCTGAGTGCAATAGTGCCAGCCTATTGAATTGCACTGCTGAAGCACTGTGCCTGGCCTGTGAGTGCGCTGATGTTTGGCTACTGAGTGTGGTCTGCCGGCGGCTTCCAGGGTGTGAGATCTCATGTGATTATTAAGGAAACCGGGGATCGCCAAATTCGGCTGCGTTTAAGGTACACCCATGGGCGGAGAATCGACGCAACGTGTTCTATGGATTTGATTAAAAAGTAGCGATTAATAATAATAATAAATTTAATAATGAAGTTTCATCCAAATTGTCCTTTATCTGAGACGTCCATCGTGCTTCGCATCTAGCCTTCGCCATAAAATTTCTTGAAAATGAAATGTAGCGTCAGATTTGTATTGAGCTTGACCATGCCATCAAACAAGTCAATGTACTGCTTATTGTTGTACTGCTGTCCAAGTAGTTCGTCGAGCGATAGCTGGACGGAAGCTCCAGGTAATGCCACATTGTTGAAAGTTGCCTCGATGCAGAAAACACCGACAGAATCTGATGAAAATGTGAAATTGACCTGGTGGTATTGTCTTTCGGAATAGCCCTGAAGTTCAACTAAGACACCCTTGTCAAATAATGAAGATGCACTGTACTTGTAGGAACCAAATTTTGGCGGGAGCTTACCTGACCGTTGCAAATCGCGATTGTGAAAGTATTGCTTGGAGAAAATTGGAAATCTCAGCTTCTTGCCAGGCTTATTCTTCTGCTGTAGAGTCTGCATTGCTTGCTCAATGTAACTGTTGTAGGTTTCAAGCTGGGTTTTTAGATATTTCTCCTTTTCTGCCAAATCGTTCAATGTTTCTCGTATTCCCTTAATCTCTTTGGCCCTGGCTACTCTTCTATTACCTTTCGATTTGATATCATTTGCAAGGGAATTCAAAATATCCTGATAGTTGTTCTCACGAGAAATCTTTCCATATGACTCCAGCTCGAGAATTTTTTCAAGCCCGACCAGCTTCAGCTCACGATATGAAAGTCCGCTCCACTCAGCCGCAGAGTTTGACAGCTCGTTATGATTATTGTTTCCACCATCAACATTACGCTTTTCACGCTCCATCTTTTCTTCTCTCAGCAACGCACGATACTTGATTTCATCCTGCTCAGAAACGGGTGCAACAAGAATATCCATGAGATCAACACCAGTTTGGACTCTCAAAATATAAAGCAGACATCTCTTCACAGACATGATCAAAGAATTGACTTCTAGTTCGTCAGCATCCTCCACTTGACAATAGCTAGGGTTCAGATCGAGTTTAATCTCTGTAAACTTTGCAATATTCAAAATTTCAGAGGCATCGTTAGGAAGAGACCCAAGTTGCCTAAATGTCTCCATCAGAGGATTTGCATCACTTGGACGATCGGCTTTGGGTTCCGGCAATATGTTGGAAATCTGTGAAAAGACAAGCTTGTGCACAGAGAAAATATCAGCCGTTTTGATGAACAATACCGGGCGCTTTCTTTGTGTGAGATCTTTCATAATACTGCTATCGTACTCGCTCTCTGGATCTTGCACGTTCTCGATAATCTTCTTGAATGATAACTTCATTCTCTGAATCATCTGCTTGACAAACTCGTTCAAAGGTTGCAAGTAAACATTGTCTTTAGCTGAAAATTGTCTCATACTGGAGATTTGTCCGAGCATTTTTCCAATTTCTGCTAGATTTTTTTGCGCCAGAGGAGAAAGAGATTGGTCTGAAAGTCCAAATTCGTCAGCAGCACCAATAATTGGGCTGATAAAGCTGGTAATAATAACGTGTCCAACGACTGCATAAAGCTTGGATTCAGACTCTTTGGTTGAAAATTTAAGACAGGCATTCTTAAACACTTCTTTGGCTGCCCATTTGACACTAAAAGGAAGAAGGTCTTCCGCAGCTTCTTCAAACCTTTCTACAATCAATGTGGTAAATAATCGCAAGTTTTGCAAGTTTTTGACAAATTGCTGGCGAGTCTCCGGGTCTTGAATGGCTTCGTCTACTGGTACATCTACGGGGCGAGTGCTAAGTCTTCCCGTCGCCATTTCTTCACGGCTCACTGAGTCCCTATAAATAGTCAATGGATCACTGTCTAAACTCAACGGAGTGTTAGACCTATCATCTGATTCTTCAACAACCCTGTTAACAACTTCTCCAAGTAGCTGACGAAGTTTTGACATTCTCTTTTGAGAGCGACTGATATCAATCAAAAATTGCTTCCACATTGATTGCGGAGGGCTTCTCAAAAACTCACGAGAAGAAGAGCAGGCCAAAAGCTGCTGGGAGGCAGAATAGGATATAAGTTTGACCAAAAAGTATTCTTCTCTGGGATTCAAAGACTTTGACGAGCCGCCAAATATCTTGATACTGAGTTGATGTAAATCCCTCAGCTCGGTTTCGGACATTATTCTGTTTCTCTGAATAACAGCGAAAAGATTAGAGAGATAGACGGGCTGTGTTTGCAAAATATAAAAAAGTCCTTGATAAAGTTCCAGTCTTCTTCTGGAAGCCTTATTGAGAGCCTTCAAATCAAACATTGATGCATCGACACCGATTTGCGAAACAGCGCTATAACCATTGTTGCGATGCTTGACCAAGTCATCAAGAGTAATTTTGTTTTTCAATAGAAGGGCAATTTTTACATCCATTTGCGTGATGTACTCTTCTAGTGACTCATTTCTTTGAACTTCGTCGATCACTCTCTTGCGATCATTTTCCAGTTGTATCTCTTCCTCAAAGTCCAATTCCGAATCGTTAAGTAAGTGCACAAATGATCTTACAACAGACAATGGAGGGTTGGTGCTATTTGTAAGCGCCTTGTAGGCATCTCCCTGCTGCTTAGCTCTGATATAGGATTGGATTTTGATAACAGATCCCATATTTTTCTGAAAGTGGCGCATTTTACCGTCGTAGCTTTTCTTGACCCGGTTGCCTCTGATAATAGATTGAAGCTCAATAATGGATTCTGCATTCATTTCCAGATCCTCTAGCAAAAGATCCATCTCAAAACGCGTAAGAATTCCTCTGATCTTTGATTGGAGACGAACAATAGAACTGGACAAAAGGTCCAATCTATCGAGATCTTCTCTGATTGCAGCCCGTATTTTGTTTGCTCTTATAATTGATTGCAGTTGGATTGTCTTGTCACAAGAGGCGATGAGTTTAGCCGCTGACCTTGAGCGGGCACGTCTGACGAGATATCCACGGCAGGCGCTTTGGAATTCAACGACAGCATCATTGGCTTCCCAATCTCCAGCAATTGCCAATCTCAGCTTTTGCACTCGATTTTGCACTCTGCGAGAGCGTATGAGTGCTTGCAGTTGGGTGATATTCTGCTCAACTTCGCTCATCAACTGGGTGCGGTTGTCAAATTTTTTTCTCAAAAGTAAACCGCGGATACAAGACTGAATGGTGATGATGTTTGAAGATTCCTCATTCATAAAATCCGCAATCTCAAGAGCATCTCGGCGAGTAGCATTGCCCCTGACAATTCCTTGCAAAACTGCAATTTGTGGCTCAGTCAGACTCAACTCGAATTTCAGCCTGTCTATGCGCTTGCGAACAAGGCCTCCGACTGCAATGCATTGAAGGTCCTCCAGAGATCCTTTCGGTCTTGTCTCCGTGCTGTGGCTTGTAGTGGCGGAAGAAAATAAAGACATTCTCCTTTTGATGGCGGCCCGTGTCATGGATCCTCTTGCTATCGACTGGAGCTCCAAAACACTGTCCTCTTCCAGTTCCATCAAGTTCTTGAGAGCATTCATTTTATCTCTAATGTGATTTCCCATCATGATTGAGGGTATGCGAGCCAGAAATCTGTCAAACTTCAGGTCCACGACCAGGTCAGTGACACGGGCCCGCAGCCGTTTTGCCCGGACAACCGATTGAAGAAGTGTAATGTCGCGCTCGCAGCACAGCAGCTCGCTTTTCAACGTCTTGTAGTGGGCGCGGACTCTATTTGCTCGGGCCTTAGCCTGGAACCGCTCAATGTCGCCGTCGGCAGCCTCGAGCTCCTCCGCGATCTGCTCTTCGAGGGACTTTTGCTTTGGCTTCTGGCCGAAATGGTTGCCCAGGGAGCCGAAGTTTGGCATGTTGAGGCCCGAGGCATCGAGGCCGCGCTGCGTCTTTTGCAGCTCTTCGTTGGAAAACTCGAGCTTTCCGACAAGGGAGCCAACGTTCGGGGCGAGACCACCAACCGCCAGCATGTATGCCAGCGCATGGATACAGTATATGACCTTGGGAATGTTCTTGCCGTCGTAAAGATCCGTCAGCTCGAAGGTGAAGAGGTCCGGCATGCCTACCTGGTGCAAGAGCTGGAAAAAGTAGTTGATGTTTTCCGAGTGACGGAACTGGAGCCGGGGATGCTCAAAGATCCTGCGCACCAGGTCGGGGCAGAAACGCTTTGTGACCTTTGCCAAAGCGACGCCGTTGCGCAACGACTCTTCAAATTCCGTCACCGGGGGCAGTTCCTCATCGATGCACTGTTCTATCCATTCCTTTGCCTCGCCGACGTGGCACAGATATTCGTAAGCGTGTATGTTTTCACGCTGCTTGTCCATCCATCGCAGGGATTCCTCCTGGCGGGTGAGTTTCTTGCGGCCGGCCAGACCGGAGACGTACTCCTCCTGGTTCAGCCGGGTGGGCGAGCGCTGCTGCAGGTAGCTGTCCATGGACAATTGCGATTTTATCAAGTGCAGGTTGTTACAAAAGCTGCTGGTGGAGCTGTGTTGATTTCAACGGCCGGCGTTGTTTACCTTTGGCGGTTTTGAGTAAACACCCAATCTGGGTGATGAGTGACCACCCGCTGGGCGGGCGTTTGGGAGGTGCAAGGTGCGGCGGCTGCAAGGTGCGGCGATTGCAGGGTGCGGCGGCTGCAAGGTGCGGCGATTGCAGGGTGCGGCGGCTGCAGGCACGGCAGGGGCTAGACAAGAGGGTCGATTTAATAAATAGAATAAATAAGAATCAGAAGCCAAAGCGCAGCTGGGCTGCAGTGAAGACCGGCGGTTTCCAGATGAGCTTCTTGGCGTCGATGCGCCGTCGCTGCTTCTGCTTCTGCTTGTCGTACTTCTCCATGACGGCGTCCGTGAGGCAGATAATGTGCTGGCCCTTGTAGTACTTGAGCATGGACAGTGTCTGGAGGGTGTGCAGAATGTCTGTGGTGGTCATGGCCGTGGCGCTCGCAATGTCCTCGATCGTAATGTCCGTCTTGCTGGACTTGACGAGCAGCTCGACGATGGTGTCTGACCAGTACGCGCGGTACGAGAGCAGGCCCAGGTCGGAGAGCGGCTTCTCGGGCGAGCCGTTCTTGCCCTCCTTCATGGACAGGTTGTAGGAGAACTCGATGAGCACGCGGCCAAAGCCGTGGCGCTGGTACTGCGGCAGAGTCAGGATGCACGCGACGTTGTAGCCCTCAGCGGACTCCTTTTCCTTGGAGAAGTAGCCGACGAGGTGGTGGCCGGTGTCGTCGCGGATTGTCATGCAGTAGAAGAGGAACGGGTCGACGTCGTAGTACAGCGTCTTGTGGTCCAGAAACAGCTTGGACAGCAGGCACAGGTTGCGGCACCACGTCCTCTGCCGGCGGCCGTCGATTTCCCAGAACGACAGGTCGCCGTCGCGGTAGATCTCGTTCCCCGGCGGGTGCTGCAGCGTGCACTTGCTGCGGAAGCGCTCAAACTGCTTCTTGGAGCCAAAGTAGCACAGCGAAAACTCGCAAATGTAAATCTCGTCCTCCTCGGTCAGCTCGATCGGGTACGGCGAGAAGTACCACGGCTCCACCTCGTGCGAGCCCATGATGATCTTGGACACGTTGCGCACGCGCGCCACCTCGCTGTGGTTCTGCGTCATCGAGCCCGACGTGCGCAGCTTCTCAATCTCGTCCTCGCGGTTCAGCTCCTGCGACGTCCCGTTCACCTTGATGTCGTCCAGGTCCATAACGTCGTCAGCGTGCTCGTCCAGCTCGTCGCCGGTGTCCTCGCCCGGCGCAACGTTTTCCTTTCCGCCGGAGGCGTCGTCGGTCAGCTTGCGACTCTTCTTGCGCGTTGCATTTGCATTCTTGAGGTTCGCGGCGCTGCGCTTCTGGCCCGCGCTGTCGGCGGCCGGCGGCGCCTTCGCCGGCTGCACAATCTCCATCGTCAGGTCGACGCGGTCGTGTGCAATCCACTCGTCGAGACGCTTGTTGAACTCCACATAGTGCACGTAGTACGTCTGCTTGCCCTTCTTGATCTGCGCAGACAAAACCTCGGCTTGTCGCTTCTCGCCGTTCTTCTCCACAAAGACTTTGCAGCCCACCGTGATGCTTGGTTCGGCCGCCGGCATTGTGTGCTGAATCCTTATTGTTTCCTCTTTGGGAGACAATAGTTGTGAAAAATTCGCGGCTTGTGTTTGTCAGGTGGCAGAGTTTGCGCGGAGGGTCGATTGGGAAATAGGCGGGGGACGCCGCCCCGCAGGCAAACGCCGAACAGCGCAGATGCTTCTCGAGCGCCGTGGATGCTTCTCGAGCACTGCGGAACGCGGCGGCCAGACGCACCGTGACCGCTTCGGCTGTTTACAAAAGCATTTGATTCAGCAGCGCGGCACCGTTTGTCATCAGGTCGCGGGCATCACCACTGACTGAAAGCTTACTAACGCAAAATTTCCCAATTAGGACAGCTCAGCACTAATTGATAACCTTCATGTCAGCGCCTCATGCATGACAAAGGACCAGGTCAGCACAAATTCCGACTAGGTAATGATGAAGTGAAACTTATCAAGGATGCAAAAGCTCAGGTATATAAGGACCAGCCTGGTTGCTCTGGAGCTCATCAGTTCACAGAAAATCACAACAACCACAACAACAAGAAACACACACACAAACATGACATTTAGAGGAAGAGAAGTCGCCAAGGTAGCCACCGCCATCGAGCAGGCCGAGGGTGTCGGAGCCAGAGTGCGCAGAGGCATTGGCTCCTTCGGGGTTCGCAACTTTACTCCGTTTTTGATGCTCGACCACTTCAAGATTGGCAAGGGCGCTGGGTTCCCAGACCATCCGCACCGTGGCCAGGAAACCATCACCTACATGCTCAAGGGCAACGTCGACCACGAGGACTTCACAGGATCGTCCGGCACCATTGGCCCTGGCGACCTGCAGTTCATGACAGCCGGCAAGGGCATTATGCACGCTGAGATGCCGCGCGCTGGTGCTGACGGGGCCGAGCCAGAGGGCATGCAGCTCTGGGTCGATCTGCCAGAAAAGCTCAAGTCTTGCGAACCACGATACAGAGATCTGCTCGCCAACGAAATCCCGGTTGCCCAGCCCAACGACAAGGTCTCCGTGAAGGTCATTTCTGGCCGCGCTTTCGGCGTGGAGTCTGCCAAAGATCTCGCCTACACCCCCGTCTGGTACTTGCACTACACGTTGCAACCGGGTGCCACTGTGCAGCAGGAGCTTCCCGAGGGCTTCAACAGCTTTCTGTACGTCCTGAAGGGCTTGGTGCACACCGGCACGACCAACAAGAAGGCCGTCAACCAGTACCAGATTGCGTTCTTTGAGCAGGACGGAACTGGAGTCGACCTGTCGGTTCCTGAAGATGCCAAAGAGCCCACAGAGCTCATTCTGGTTGCTGGCCAGGTGCTGGACCAAGCCATTGTCCAGCACGGCCCGTTTGTCGAGACCTCCAGACCAAAAATCATGAAGGCCATTATGGATTTCTCGAGCGCAACCAATGGATTCGAGCGCGCCCTCGGATGGAAGTCAAAGATCGGAGGTAGATAGATATAGACATATTTAGTTATTTATTCTAAAATACAAAAGTTTTCAATATATATTGAGTCCTTCTACACTGCTGGTAATGTGCTCTGTGCGGCCCCTGTCGCACACGGTGATTTTACTCAGTGCCAGATCTGCTCACTGCCTAACACAGGTCTACACGGTGCCCGCACATAAATATCACAACCGGCTCTTTGTTTGGAAATTGTGAAAAAAATGACAATGGCTCGTCTGATATTGCGTCGTCTGTATTCCTCCGGAGCGGCTTTGAAGAAAACCCCGCTGTACCAGCTACATGTTGACCTGAAGGGAAAGATGGTTGATTACGCTGGCTACGAAATGCCAGTCTTGTACGATGGCACTTCGCACATTCAATCGCACAACTGGGTTCGCTCGAACGCTGGTCTGTTCGACGTGTCGCATATGCTCCAGCATAGAATTCACGGACCCGATGCACAGAAGCTGCTGGAAAAGGTGACGCCGAGCGATGTGGCAGCTTTGAAACCGTTCAATTCCACTCTGTCTGTCTTGTTGAATGACAAGGGCGGTATCATCGATGACACAATTATCTGCAAGCATGCGGAGGACGACTTCTATGTTGTGACAAACGCCGGCTGCCGTGACAAGGACACCAAGTTTTTGGCCGACACAATTGCCGCGCATAGACTCAACGTCAAAGACGACGAGATCACGGGCGGTCTGTTGGCACTGCAGGGACCGACTGCATCTGCCACTCTCCAGAAGCTGACTGCCGAAAATCTTGATGCTATCAAGTTTGGTCAGTCTGCATACGTGTCCTTTGATGGTGCCAAGTACCATGTGGCCCGAGGCGGCTACACTGGCGAAGACGGCTTTGAGATTTCTATTCCGGACGATTCGGCGTCAGTGGAGTTTGCTCAGAAGCTGTTGTCAGACGACCAAGTAAAGCCCATTGGTTTGGCTGCCAGAGACTCTCTCAGATTAGAGGCCGGAATGTGTCTGTACGGAAACGACATCAACGAGGACATTCTGCCTCCGGAGGCTGCGCTGACGTGGGTTGTTGCCAAGTCGCGCAGATCTCCAGACTCGCCGGCCTTTAATGGCAAGCAAGCTATCCTGGATCAAATCAAAAACAAGTCTGAGAAGCTGCGTGTTGGTTTGACACTTGCCGGTCCCCCAGCCCGTGCAGGCGCAGAAGTGTACAACATGGACGGCGAGAAGGTCGGAGTGGTCACATCAGGATGTCCATCGCCCACACTCAAGACCAACGTGTCGATGGCCTATGTTCCGCGAAGCCTGTCAAAGGCCGGCACGGAGCTCCAGGTGTCGATCCGTGGCAAGATGAGGCCCGCCAAGGTCACAAAGATGCCCTTCATCGAAACACATTATTTCAAGTAGAGAGCGAATAGATGCGCTCCATGGCATACATCATGTTTGAATAAATTATCTATCTACAGAGTTAGTCTACACCGACTTATTCAGGTCGGCTGCCAGCTGAGCAGCCTTGCTGCTGTCATTCACGTTCTTCAAAACGGTGGGCTTCAAGTCCTCCTTTGCATGGTACTCGTTCATGAGCAGGTTTTGCTTTTTGAGGTTATCCTTCAGCCATTCAATTTCATCCTGCAGCGCCAGAATGTCGTCGTCCAAATCCTTGCGGCGCTGGACTTCCTTCTTGCGCTGTCGATTTGATTCAAACAGAATGAGGCCGCCGGCGACGCTGAATATGAAGGACTCTGAAAGGAAGTTTGCTCCGTTTTCAATGGCTTTAGCATCGTTCAGCGGCCGCACCTTGACATTTTTCTCGCCGAGGATTCGCATCCGCATGTTCAAATCTAGCTGGTGCATGGTTTGTGCAAACGAAATGCAGGCCTTGCGAAAGGCAGGGTGTTCCTTCACCTGGGCCTTGATGACATTGGCCACGGGTTTGGCCAGCGTTCTGGTAAGTAGAGTGCCGAATTTCAGCAGGAGAGAGCTCATTGCATCTCAAGCGACTAGCAGGCGGGATGAGAAACGAGGGTGGCAAAATGCGTGCAATTCTGTGCGGTATGGCCAACCAAAGTGTATCTGTCGTCCGGATTTCTTCGTGTGTTTACCCGCCGTACGCAGAGTCCACCATACTTATAGTGGGAGGGCGATGAGACTCAGTGGCAAACTGAACGGAGAACGATGATTGGTTAACGTGCAAAAAAGCACAAACGCAACGAGTTGCGGCCGGTGACGATGCGTCCATGTCTTGCTTCTGCCTGTCGCACTTGGACGCTGGCCGGCCACCGTTCTAGAGGAGTGTGAGCATGCTGTTGGGCTGGGGCCCCTGTGGCAAGGCCGGCGAGGCAGCAAGGTCGTGCTCTGCGAGCTTTGTAAACTCGGCAGCAAGCGCGAGCAACATTTGCAACCATGACCGTCGCAAACAAGCTGCTCAGCAGGCTCCGCCAGTGTCCACCTAGTGTTCGACCACCACTTCATATCCGCATTATTCGCACCGTCCCACTAGCGCACCCACTCGTATCTCCCTCTTGCGTCAGTGTGACTATTTAGTACTGCCCTGCTCGAGCGAGGCAAACAAGATTCTTACACTGTGAGCCGTGACGTGAAAATGAGTCTCCTTTCCAAATCGCTAAAAGTAGCTCTCATTCAGATTGCAGCTGGTGCAAACAAGCAAGCCAATCTCTCGAAAGCAGCAGACAAAATCAGGGAGGCTGCCAAGGCAGGTGCAAAGCTGATTGTGCTTCCTGAGTGCTTCAATTCTCCGTACTCCACGGCTGCATTTCCAGAGTATGCCGAGTCCATCCCGGACGGCGAATCTACAAAGTTTCTGAGCGACATTGCCAAAGAAACGTCAGTGTTCCTTATCGGCGGATCCATCCCCGAGAAGGCTGGGTCCAAGTACTACAACACAAACGTATCGTTTGACACCCAGGGCAAAATCATTGCTAAGCACCGCAAGGTGCATTTGTTTGACATTGACGTGCCGGGAAAGATCAAGTTCAAGGAGTCCGACATTCTCACGGGCGGCGACAAGGCAACCGTGTTTGAGATCCCAGGATACGGCAAGGTTGGCCTTGGAATCTGCTACGACATTAGATTCCCAGAGCTGGCCATCACCGCGGCCCGGCAGGATGCCTTTGCCATGATCTACCCGGGTGCATTCAACACCACCACCGGCCCCCTGCACTGGGAAATTCTTGCTCGTGCGCGCGCAGTTGATAACCAAATCTACGTGCTGGTGGCGTCGCCGGCGCGGGCTGGTGATGGCTATCAGGCCTGGGGCCACTCCACCGTTGTCGATCCATGGGGCAAGGTGATTTCCACCACCGACGAGAAGGAGTCCATTGTGTATGCAACCCTGGAGCCCGAGGTCCTGGACAGCGTCTCGGGCATCCCAGTGAAGACGCAAAGACGATTTGACGTTTACCATGATATTTCCAAGGAGATCAAGGTGAGCGACGTCTGAGCTGTTCGACAGTAGAGGCGGCGCGAGCTATCTTGCAATATGTAGAAAATGGATTAATATTATAAAGTATAGAGGGCTGGGCCACTTTGAGCCCGCAGACCAAGCCAAAGCTATCTACTCGACGGCCTTTCGACCGTGCTCAAGTAGTTGCCCGGCCCAAGCCGTGGGCTGCAGCATTGTCGGGACCTGCCAAAATTACTAGTCCGGTCTTCTCCTTATCAAGCGGGTGCGGCATGCCCAGCGCAGTACATAAACCCAGTCAGGACATTCCACTCTTGCACCAGGTGCCTGTCTCACAAACGTCTGTCCCAGAACGGGAGGTCACTCTGTTGTTTTTGTTCACCTGAGATTACACCGTTAACAAACCAGCCCACGCGATCAGCGTAAAATATAATAGCCCGTTTGCAAATCCATAGCAACACCCAATATCCGTTTGAACAACTACTGACCTTTTCCTTTGTAGCTAACTATTCGGTTCCAGCCACCCCAGTCGCAGTCTACTCAGCGTTTGAAATAGCCTAGGACTCTGCTGAACCAGTCCCCCCTCATATTAGCGTATATCCAGCATTCAACATGCGTCGCAGGGCTCTCAGCAGCGTCTCTTCCAAATCGTCGCTGTCATCAATGTCGCAACTGCAAGAGCTAGACGATCTATATGACTACATATCGAAAGTTATTCTGCTAGGTGCCTCTGGAACTGGCAAATCTTGCATTCTTCACCGCTTTGTGCGCAACGAGTGGAGAGGAGTTTCGTCACAAACAATCGGGGTGGAGTTCTCGTCCAAAATTGTAAAGGTGACAAATTCACGCACAAACGTCAAGCTTCAGCTCTGGGACACGGCGGGGCAGGAGCGTTTCAGATCGCTGACCAGAGGCTATTATCGAGGCTCTGCAGGCATTTTGCTAATCTTTGATATCTGTGACCGCAACTCCTTTTCTCTTTTGCAGGAGTTTCTCAATGACGTGCGATCGCTGGCCCACCCAAACGCGTGCATACTGCTGATTGGCAACAAGTCTGACAAAGCCGAGGAGTGGGATCCGGTGGAGCTGGTAAATGTGCTGGAGATTCAAGAGTTTTGTCATCGTAACGGCGACATTGCCTACATGGAAACGTCAGCTAAATCAGGATTCCATGTTGACGATGCATTTCAAAAGCTGACAGACATGATTTACACAAAGGTCGAGCTTGGTCAGCTAGATCCATCGGACCCGGATTCCGGAGTTCAATATGGCGATATACCGCGATGGGACGGAACCTTGCCAAGGGGAGGCTCCAGTGTTTTGAGTTTGATTGGGGGCAGAGGGGGTGTCAGGGGCGGGCAGAGCAGCAGCCAGTGCAATTGCTAGGCGCCTGTCCGTGAAGTGGCATGGCGGAAGGGCAGCTACAGTGGCCAAACAACACGGTGCTGCGACACTTTGGCTCATTAGATGCAAGTGGTGGGGTCTTCAACAATGAGCACACAGCAAAGGCTTTTGTGCCAGGTAGCGGGGCCGTCGATGCTAGACGGCGCCTAGTGTAAATCGGTCGGGCATTGGCAAGAGACGTCTAGGCCATCTCTGGTATGCAGAGCGGATGCTGACGACGTGCCCGTGGCAGGGCGCAGGTGGTGCCTACGGCGCCGACCCACGAGACCATCATGACGCTGGCCTGCGCGATTGCTTTTGTGCTATTTATACAATATATATTTAATGCGATATTGGAAAGGTGCGTAGCCTCGTAGTGTGTAGCGCTGAGCCGTGACGAGCCTGGCGGCGGACCAAAATCGTGGGGTGAAAATTTCGTTGGCGAGCGTCGGCGGCGCTGGCGGCCGGCGGCCGCGGCCACGGAGGCAACGCCGGCGTGCCTGGAGCAAACAGCTGGGCCGCAGAGCCTTTGCTAACGAGCTGGCGGCACGCGCCGGCCGCGCAGCCTGCTGGGCACGCTCTGGCAGGTTCGGCAGCGCTCAGCACCAGGCGGCAGCTCCCCGACATGAAGCGATTGCCAATTTCGGATTGTGTCCAAACCACCTGCAACCAACTTTTCGCAACCAACGTCCGCGACAGACATTGCACCGTTGGCAGAAGGAAAGTACATTGGCTAGTGTCGCCATGGCATCGTCTTCCAAACCCCACAGCGGGGACTCTCGACGGGCCGACCACTCGGCGCAGTCCGGCGACACGGAACTCGCGAGCAAGCGGTCCAAGCTCTTTCTCAAAGGCAAGCTGCCGTTCTCCTTTGCATCGCGCTCGTCCTCGCGCACAGATTTGCGAAGCTCGCCCGCGCCGTCCATCCACTCGGTCGGCTCCGCGAAGACCGACCGCCAGCTCAGCGCGCACCATTCCAACCTGTCGCTCAACTCCAACGCTTCCACCGTCAAGTCGGGCAATGCGCCGCCGCCGGCCTCTGAGCGCCCGTCGCTCGCCAGCCGGCTCCGGCGCACGCTCTCCGACAATGCGAGTGCCGACACCGCGCCGACACCGGCTGAAAAGACACCCACATCGGAGTCGCAACAGACCATCACAGACGCTAACCCGCAGTCGTCGTTCAAAAAGGTGTCGACGCTGTTTCCCGAGCTGCGCTGGTCCGAGCGCAGCTCCCCCAGCAACTCGCGACCGGACTCGCCGGCCAGCTCGCCGTCAAACTCCGAAACGTCACCGGCAAATTTGAGCGTCAGCTCGCAGTCGGCGTCCCGCAACTCGTCCGTCTCGGCCCCCGGCGGCATCCAGACGGGCCAGCAGCTCGACACCATCGCCAACGCGCCGGGCGACATTGCCACCGGCGCAGTCGCCGTGCCCGCGCATCCGGCCCGTTTCCGCACCCTCAACTCGGAGTACGAACTCAATTCAAACGGCACCTCGCCGCCGGGCCTCAAGCGTGCAGACTCCATGCCCACATCGCCGCTGGACACGTCAAACGTCTCGTTTAACGACTCCTCAAAACACAACTCCTCCGACGCCCAGGGCTACTCTCCAACAAACAAGCCCGCCGACAGTCGCGGGCGCGAAAAGTCAATCGTCTCCACCCTGTCCAACTTCAGCACAGAGTCGCGCAAGAGCGCCGTCAACTCATACGGCGATTTTGCCGCCCCAAACATTACTCGCAGCGATACAACGTTTGATCCGCGCCACACAAAAAACTCCGCTCAAAGGCAGCCGTCGCACCACCACAAGTCGCGCATCCTGTCAAAGGTCTTTGGCGGCGCAAAGGACGCCGACGGCGCCTCGCGCAAAAAGCAGCGCACAAAGAACACCGACATTATCGCCGAGCGCAGCTCCGCAAACTCCATCTCCTCACAATCTTCTCAGGGCAGTAAAGGCTTCAGATTTGGAAGTAACTCTGATAAGCGGCCGTCCACCTCATCCTCAAATCTATCCTCCAGACGGCCGTCAGCCACGTCAACCATTCCCCAGAGCGAGCTAACGGCATTGACTGCTCTCACTGCCCGCTCAAACGCCTCTCACGCAACGGCTGGAAGAGGCTATTCAACGGCTGATCAGGGCAGTGGTTCTTCCTCTCTTAGAAAATCTTCTACAATGCCCAGCAGCTCTATTTTTGACCAGGCAAGTAGATGGCAAGCCCCTGAGTCATGGGAATCTGTGCCTGGAAACCCCAACCCAATTTCACGGGCCACCACCTCTTCTTTTCCTTCTTCGTCGTTATCCCACGAAGATTCTCAGGCACCAGCCACGCCTAGTGTCGTGTTGAATCCCGAAGCTGAAAGATTGGCTCCAAAGCCCAAGCAAAACTACTTTTTCAGAGTTTTCAAAGATGACGGTACGTTTGTCACTTTATCGTGTGCTTTGGATATTACTGTGAGCGAGATCATTCAGCTGCTAGGCCGAAAATCATTCTTGAGTTCTGTTGTTGGCTATGAATTGTCTGTCACTAGCGGCGGTCTCAAAAAAATTATGCTGCCCACTGAAACTCCTCTCTTGTGGCAGCGAAAGCTGTTGGAGCTCATGGGATATCAAGACAAGGACAAGCTGGCAGAACTAGGCAGAGATGACTTGTCTTATTTATGCAAATTTAAGTTCTCCAAGACAAATTTCAGACACTTTGGTGCAGAAGATTTGAGAAACGGTGAGCTAGGAAACTATGAAAAAGTTGATTTGAGCCACTGCGACCTGCAAACAATTCCCGTCATGCTGTACAAAGAGAGTACCGAGATTCAGCAGCTCAATATCTCTGAGAACCCCTCTATAAATGTTCCGCTGGATTTTGTTCAAGCATGCTGTAAGCTATTCTCTTTGAGTATGGCGTCAAATCGATTGCTTCATTTCCCTGCAAATCTCAATCATGCCACCCATTTGAAAATTTTGGACATTAGCCATAATCTTATTCAAGACCTTTCAGAGATTGCGTTCGACTCAATGCCACTGTTGGAACACTTTAACGCGCGAGGAAATGCTATTATCGAGATTCCTGATTCTCTTACGAGGTTGCATAACTTGAAGTCTCTCAATCTAGGGTCAAACAGAATTTCAGTTTTGAATCCAAAAATTGCAAATTGTGAAAGTTTAACTGTGCTGCATTTGTCATTCAATCACCTTCAAGATCTCCCAGAAGAACTAGGTGCTCTCAAAAATCTGGAACGGTTGACGCTCAACAACAATGCATTGGCTGGCGAGATTCCGCCTCTTTTTAACAGGCTCAAAGAACTTTCACATTTGGATATCAGATTCAATAAGTTTACAAATATCAATGATTTAATTGATAACTGTCCGAATCTAAAAACCTTGCTTGCAACTAGAAATGAAGTGGGGCTGGTGGATGTCAAAGGCTCAAACTCACTTACAACGGTCAATTTGAACAAGAATCCACTATCGAGAATTGTGCCTCACGCTGTGGTTTTTAACAATTTGATTAATATCAACCTATCCAGAGCAAAACTTAACAAGCTCCCTCACACTTTCTTTAAAGCTGTAAGCCAGGCAGACACACTAATTCTTGATCGCAACGATTTGGTACAACTTCCTCCGAGTATATCACTACTCACCAGGCTTACCTGCCTCAGTGTTTTTGGTAATAAGTTGGTGAGCATTCCAACGGAACTATGTTCACTCCCTGAGTTACAACAATTGGATTTGCACTCTAACAATATCAAAAGCTTGCCGGCAGAGCTTTGGAATTTGCACTTGTTTGCCTTGAATGTATCTTCAAATCTTTTGGAAAGTTTTCCTGTGCATCACATTCATGTCAACACCAATAAAGATGACCAGAAGCGTGTTAAGGATGAACTCTCATCGTCAATTACAGAAATTGACAAAGAAGACAATCGTGGATACAAGGCACTCTCACGCCACAACTCCTCTAAAAATCTTCAAAACAGTGATGCAGAAAAACATATTTGCTTGTCCGATACTCTCGTGACTCTAAGTATTGCAGATAATCTACTGGGCGATGATTGCTTTGAAAGTCTGTCAATGCTCACTAATCTGACTCTGTTGAATATCTCGTACAATCGTATTAGCAATGTTGGTTCTGGTCTCCGGAATCTCACTGAGCTTTCCGAACTCTACATGTCTGGTAATTCGTTGACCAACTTGACAGATGAGGATATTGAAGTTTGCAAAAAGCTGAGGGTTCTACATTTGAATGGCAACAAACTTGCCACACTACCGGCAGAGCTGGGAAGCATTAAGAGTTTGCGGGTGCTTGATGTCGGGTCCAATAAGTTGAAATACAATACTAGAAACTGGCCCTACGAATGGAACTGGAATTACAATGAGAATCTGACATACCTCAGTTTTAGTGGTAACAAGCGGTTTGAGATCAAGTATCATGATACTAGAGCCTTGGATCCTACAGACAAAAATCTGAGTGATTTTACTTCTCTTCCAAACCTTCGCACGTTGGGATTGATGGATGTAACTGTCACCACTGCGTTAGTACCTGATCAAACTGAAGACTGCCGTGTTCGATCTTATGGTTCAAGAGTACTGAGCATGCCGTATGGTTTGGCTGATTATTTGGGTAGCCATCGCTCGCACCTTTCTATTATAGATCTAGTGATTGAGAGGTTCCGAGGAAGTGACAAAGAGTGCATTGTTGGCTTTTTTGATGGCAGGAACGAGAAAAAGGGCAACAAGGTTGCCAAATTGATTCAAGAAACCTTTGGACCTAAACTACAAGAAGAGTTGTCGAAACTGGCAGATGATGAAACAACGCATGATGCTTTGCGAAGAGCATTTCTGAATGTAAACAAAGATATTGGCAACATATGCATGTTGCCGAAAGATGACGGATCACGAAGTGCGATTGCACATAGACTCTCTACTGCTGCCCAGCTTGATGAGAATGACCTGACCACCGGGTCATGTGCTACTATAATTTATATCAACGATCACAAGATGTACGTGGCCAATGTCGGAGATACAATGGCTATTCTAGCTCGCGAAAATGGGGACACAAGTCTTCTTACTACAAAACATGACCCCACGATGCAGCATGAGTTGAACCGCATTCGATTGGGTGCTGGCGCCGTGAGCACTCAAGGGAAGCTGGATGACAAATCGGATGTAAGTCGAGCTATTGGCTTATACAATCTGATACCACATATCAATGCTGATCCTTCTATATCTGAAACAGATTTATCGGACAATGATGACTTGGTTATTGTTGCATCAAAGCAGCTCTGGGAGCGCATTCCTTACGACGTGGCAGCTGAGATTGCTCGTTCAGAATCTGATGATTTAATGATGGCTGCGCATCGATTACGAGATTATGCTATTGCTTATGGGTGTGGAGACAAAATCATGGTGATGGTACTTGGTGTTGGTGATGTCAAGAGTAAACGCAAAGCAAAGTTGATGAAGGGTGTTTCTTCTCAAGGAGATGAAGAATATCGCGTGGGTAGAGTTCGTAAGGACAAATCAGCACCTGTTGATCCTCCAGTTGGCGAATTAGCAATGGTATTCACAGATATCAAAAGTTCTACACTCTTGTGGGAACTCAACTCTCAAGCAATGACTGCTGCCTGGAGGGAGCACAATAATATCATGAGGCAGAGACTTGGTTTTACTCGTGGCTACGAGGTAAAAACTGAGGGAGATGCATTTATGGTTACGTTTCCTAGTGCTACTTCAGCTTTACTGTGGTGTTTTACCGTTCAATTACAATTGCTGCAAGCTGTATGGTATCAGGAGTTCATTGAACAAGGCCAGGGTATTGACGTGTTTGATAAAAATGGACAATTACTGTTCAAGGGCCTGTCTGTGAGAATGGGCATTCACTGGGGCGAACCACAGTACGAGCGCGATCCTATTACCAGAAGAATGGATTATTTCGGCCCAATGGTTAATAAGGCTTCGAGAATTTCTGGTATAGCTGGCGGTGGCCAAATTACGGTTTCTGCAGACTACTTGGATGAGCTGAAGCGAGTTTTTGCAGCTTACGATAGAGACCCAGTGGCTTTTGCTAAAGAATATGAGGGTGAACCCACAGTGTCTGAAATTCAGCAGCTGCGAAAGATTGGCTACGAAATCAGAGAAATTGGAGAGCGTAAACTCAAGGGACTTGAAAACCCAGAGTTTATTTCTGCTATCTATCCCAAGTCTCTTATTGGGCGTTTTGAGTATCATAAGAGTAGCGGCGGAGACAGCTCCTCCAGGCCGCAGCGCAAGTCCAAGCCAATCAAGTCGGCTGACGACGCTGAAGAAATCATCACCATTGACCAGATCATGTTGGTTCGCTCGGTTGCAATGCGATTAGAGTTGATAGTTTCTCGTCTTGAACCAGGAATGCCGGTTTACAATTCCACTTTGAGAAACGAGGAGCAAGCAAAATATCCACTTTTGAATCAAGCTTCTGAACTTTATGACTATGATCCGGTAGAATTGTTGGAGCATTTTGTGACACGTGTGGAATCTGCCGTTGGAAGTCTACAAATGCGTCTTACAATGACCAACATGGCGCCTGACTCTAGACACTTGTCTCTGTTTGACTTGATTGATGAATATGTGGGCGCTTTGAGGATGATGAAGGAAATGAAGGGAGGAATCCAGATTGCGGAAGAAAAGAAAAGGAGAAGATCCTCAGTTACTCCAATGCGAAGGTTGCAAATTGCGCCATATCCACCGCCGCCTCCAAGAGCTTCAAAGTCATATTGGACGCAGTCTAAGGATACTTTTGCGTTTGGCTAATGTTAATATTATTAAGACACTAATACATGATTTATTTATAATCAGGACTGTAGTATTTGCGCTGCTGCAATGACGAATAGGTTGCGAGTTTTCAAAAGATTGTTTCAAGTGAAGGTCAAATAATAAAAAGATCGACAAGTCTAGATGAGATTCACATTTGGTTTGTTGAGGCGGAAGGAGGACTCCTAATTAACAAATCCTTGCCTAGCAGCAGCGACATGAACTAAAGTTCGCCGGCTAACCTTCACCAATTAAGAAGATTGTTTTAGCTGCGCTCAGACTTTCTCACAACGTCAAAATATCTATGTTGCATGGCTTCTTGGGCGGTTAACCGCTCCTGGTGATCATACCGCAAGAGCTTGTCAATAAAATCCAAGGCCTCTGGAGTTGCCAGGTTTCTATTTTCGTTGGTGATAAACTTTTCCCATGGTTTTCTTGGATACCTTCCCAAAATGGCGTCGTAGTCGGGGCTCAATGTGAGATTGTACTTCGCAATGTACTTGTACAAGTCATCAGTTCCAAGCACCTTGGCGATTTTGACCAGCTGGTCGGTGTTTGACGAGCCGTGGAAGAAGGGGTCCTTCTTGAAAATGATGGACGCAAGCATTGCTCCAAGCGACCACAAGTCAAGAGAGTAATCGTACATCTGCATGTCGACAAGAAGCTCAGGGCCCTTGAAGCATCTTGTTGCTACACGGACGTTGTATTTGGTGCCTGGGTGATAAAACTCTGCCAGGCCCCAGTCAATCAAACGCAAAACTCTCTTGCCATGGTCAATCAGTACGTTGTGCGGTTTGACATCACGGTGCATGATACCACGGGAGTGGCAAAAGTCGAGCGCTTTGAGCAGCTCCAGCATGTAGTAGCGCACATCGTAGTCGGTTAAAGAGGGATACAAAACTCTAAAGTCGTAATTGTTGACATATTCAAAGATTAGCGACGGGGTTTTGGACATGGGGTCGCGCACGACATCTAGGAGCATGACCACGTTTGTGCCGCCGGCAAGGTTCTGCAGGATTTTGATTTCGCGCTTGATCTTTCTCTTCTTTACTGGTTTCAAAACCTTGATGACGCACTGGCCCTCGTTTGCCAAGTTGATACCCTCAAACGCTTCCGAGTACTTTCCACGACCGATCTTCCTAATGATTTCGTAGTTGTGAAGCGTTCCCCAGTTGATGGAGACATTGTCATAATCCCAGTAGGTGTTGGGCATGCGCTTGTTGTAATCGGCATAGACGCGTGAGATTGATTCCTTTTGTTCTTGCTTCATCTTGGGCTTGTTGCAAACAGACACTTCTTCACTCTACAAACTAAGCACTACCACAGCAGACTTTGGGTTCTGTACAACGGCCAAAGCAACAACGGTTGCGAAAATTGAAAAGTATGTGAGTAGGGTCAAAAGGGTGCGCCATCACATTTTTCTCCTTGGGAGAGTGCATGGGTGGCTGCAAGGTGGACCGCCACAGCAGAGAGAGGTAGCGCAGCACAAGACAAGCGGAGCCAGAGCGCCGATCCGGTAAAGACATGGACAGCTGCCAACGCAGATTGGTTGGCAGAATGTAAATGTTTGCGCGGCATGACGGCATGGATCGCAGCCACCGCCGTTGCTTCATGCCAGCTTGGCATCCACTGGCGATTTGGGTCGGAAAAGTCTGTGCGCTCAACGGCCGCTAGATAACAGGCAGAACAGACGTGTGACGCGCTCTTGTCGACTTACATGGGGTCTGGTTGACGTGCACCTCTTTTATCGCTTCAAGCTTTGCTTTGGTTTCTGCACTTCCCCTGTGCCGCAGTTCTGTGGAGTGCTTATAGCTGGTCTTCCGAAATCGGACATTATTGCGAGATTGCAGTTGATTCACAGCTTGACAGAAAAACGTCCGCACCGGTCGAATGCACCAGATATGGCAAGGCACCATTATAAAGCCTGATCAGTCGTACATAAAAGACATTCAGCTGTGGTCGCACAATAGCCAAAAACACGCCTGTTCCAAACTCAACGCGCTCGTCAAGTGCGTTGGCTACATTGAACCAAACCAGGTGCCTACATGGAGCATCCAATACGGTGCCTTGAGCGTGCACACAGACAATGACGAGGCTCTACAAGAGTTTAAGGACCTGTTTGCCGGGACGTTTCCGGACGGGCGCGCCAACTCGTCCGCGGGCCTGTTGCTGGATCCCAGTGACGCGCGAACTCACAACTATTTTGATTACCTCATGATATACTGCGAAAAGGTGGATGGCGCCTCTCCAAAGGTGAATGCTGTTTGCATCCACTTCCCGTCCCTTCATACCTCTAAAATCCTACCTGACTGCTTTGCCAGCAGGGAAGCGCTCACAAAGCCGTCACGGCTGCAGGCTTCAGCCGGCAGCCAGAGAGAACCACAGCAAGCTGTCCAAAGCAAGCGCTCCTCTCTGGACAAGCGCCCGTCGGCAGACTTCTATCGCTTGTCTCAAGAACCGTCCCCTTCGCCCTCTCAGGGAACAGACTCCACTGCCACCGTCGCAAATGCTGCGTCGGCTCTGGATGAAAAGTCAAAAGCCTATCTGCAAGCGTTCATCATGGCTGGTTTGCGCTTGCGACAAATCACCCGGGGGCATCACGAGTATCGCTCGATTTACCAGCAAACGTACAGATCGGCTGTCTTTGCGTTGCGAAAGTCCAGCCATGTTGATCCCGGACCGGTACTGATGGAGAAGATGCAGGACACTGTAGAGCAGCTATTGAATCTTTATTGTGACTGAAGCCGAACCTTCTCCAGCTGAGCATGTCAATGGCGCTGCTCCAGAGCGTGTGCCTTGACAAGCTGCACCCAGACTATTTAAACTTTTATTTAAGGCGCTGTGGCAAGCAAATTTGCAAAAAATAACGATTAATTACATCAAAGTTACAAGTTGCGGTCATTTGTCCTGTGCATCGTGCACTATTTAGCTGAGTATGCCTCATACAAGCCCTTGATCAAGTACGCCAAACCAACGGCACCTGGGTCTGGAAGCCCACCTTCGTTGTCGTAGTTGGCAACAATTTCCTTATCGACATAGGACGCGCGGCCAAACTTTGCTTCAAGTTTTCGCGTGGAGTTCGCACCGTCCATGGCAGCCTTTGCGGCCTCGCCAAAGCCAGATGGCAGCTTTTCGACAAAGGGAGCCAGCGCGTCAATAAGAGTCCTATCTCCAACACGTGCAGAAGTATAGTGATAGAGAGATTTGAGAGCAACCTCTGCAGCCTTGGCCATGACAGCAGTGTCGACAGACTTGGCGCCGGATTCCTTGACTCCCTTCGCCAGAGCGTGGAGGTAGATCGAGTACAAGCCGCCAGATGTTCCGCCCATGGAGTCCTCAACAATGTCAGACACATCCTGAATGGAGTAGACTCCATCGTCAAATCTGATTGACTTTTCTTTGATTGCTGCCAAAATGGCGTTGGCGCCGTTTACCAGCGTTTCGCCACAGTCGCCATCTCCAGCGATGCGATCGTATTCTGTAATCTTGGGCTCCATTTCCTTTACCTCGCTGAGGCCCTTTTCAATCATGGCAGTCATGAGAGATGCGTCAACGGCAACGCCGGAGTGCTCAGTGTCTTTGGTGGTTTCTGGAGCAGGCGCGGTTGCGACGGAGCCAGGAACGCGGTCGGGACGGGAGTAGAAATGTGCGTTCCAGCCCGAGCAGACGATTGGTGCGTCCAACAGTTCCAAGATGTTCTTGCCCGATTCCTTGGAGGCCTTCGAGGCATTGACCAAGGTGAGAGAAAATCCGGGGCCGTTGAGCGCGGTGATGAAGGCGCCGCACAAAACGCGGGCTGGCTTGATTCCGCTCTTCTCGAGCTGCTCAACAGCGGTTTCGCAAATGTAGAGGAGCTCGAGATTCGAAAGACCGCCAAGATTGTTCACCAAGAGGATGGTTTCGTCTGACGAGCCGAAGGGCACAAACGCACGATCCTTGTCATTTTGGTCAATCAGGAGAGGAAGCAGCTCCTTGACAATCTCTGGCACAGTAGGGATCGGCGATTTGGTGGTGATGCCCGCTTCGTTGTGGATTCCCATGCCAATCTCCATCTGGTCGGCCTTGAGCTCGGTTTCAAACTTGCGGCCCGGCACGTTGCAGTGGTCCAGCGAGCAGCCCATGGTCACCGTGCTGGAATTGAGAGCACGCGCCACACCGGCAACCGTCTTGAGATCGTAGCCGGCAGCTGCTGCAGCACCGGCCATTTTGTGAACAAGACAGACGCCGGCGAGACCTCGGCGGCCGACCAGCCCGCCCTGCGTCTTGCCAACGGCAACGTCGTCGCCAATGACAACCACCTCGACGTTGTTGCCCTGTGCCTTGAAGCGCTCGGCAGCAAGGCCGAAATGCAAGACATCGCCCGTGTAGTTTTTGACAATGATGAGGGTGCCTGCCTTGGACTCAATCGCCTTGAGACCTGCATAAATCTGCTTTGTGGACGGCGATGCAAAGATGGTGCCGGCAACAGCGCAGTCCAGGCCACCCTCGCCAACAAAGCCGCCGTGGGTGGGTTCGTGGCCGGAACCACCGCCAGATAGCAAGGTGACCTTGTTGTTGGCAGTGGCATTGCAATTAAACACGACCCGCTCGGACTCAATGAGAGTGAGCCAGGGAGAGGTTCTGACAAGGCCCTTGAGAGCTGGAAGAACAATGTCTCCGTCTGATTGAAACTGTTTAGGCATGGCTATACAAAATTATACACACTATACAATAATGCAGGGCATCCAGGAGCAGCCCCGGCTATTTAAGTTGTGGCCCACAGCGGCGTGGGGGGTGGGGTCTGCATCGGAGGCCCCGGCCAGCGATTGTCGGCAACTGTCCGCTCATTACCGCCAGGGCCACATGGCGCCGGCTACTCAATTGCCAACGTGCAGCACAACGTGCTCGTCGCCGCACGGACATGTACTGTGTCCATTTGCCCACGCATGTATTTGGCGCTAGCTCTTTTGTCTGTAATCTTCCTATAAATATTTATCCGAAGGCGATAGAATTAAATCCGAGCAGTTACCGTGTTGCATGATCGGAAAAATCTCATGCAAAAGGCATGCATCGCTCGCTTGCTAAACGACAAACACCTCGCAGTCACATGGTAATGTCTCGGCCCCGACGCTTCAACAAGGCTAGGTGCTTGCCAGAACGGCATTCGCGTCAACATCAACCTTGAGCTCTTCCAGATTATCAGTGCTTTCCAGTATTAAACCCTTCTCATTAGCAAGATGTAGAATGCAAATAAAACAATACGATGTAGATAGATCATTCATCTGTTGCGAAGAGTACTTGGTCGAGAGTCCCCCAAGGGTCTCCGTGAAGTTCCTCTCGCTACCCTCAACCGGCTCCGGCAAAGCAGCCACTTTCTTGTTCTCGTGAATGCGCTCCTGAACTGTGGCTTCAAGCCCCAAAGAGTCCCATATATTGTCCTTGAGAGCCCTAATGTCCACTTTCTTGGACGACTTGGCATAAGACACGTAATTCTCCCGCGCTTGGTACCCAGACTGTAGTCCGCGGAGCTCGCTATTTCTACCAAACGGTTGCGAGGACAAAAAGGCCCCAGAAGAATTAAGACCCGGCTCCAAGTTATCGCTTTCTGGCATATCGTAATCGCCACCAAAGTCCAGGTCGTCGGCCACATCCCCTACATCATTATCGTCTTCATGGAAAAAATTGGCATCGTATCCTACGGTCGCCTCAGGGTGGTCCACATCTTCAGCTTTTATGGACGATGCCCAAAAATTCTCATCGACGTCGGGCAGTGTGTCCACAATTACTGCTTCATTGGAAGCTTGCCCAGGCAAGCTGTCGCGAGTCTTGCCGCCATCTAGGTACTTGCGCACAATTCCTCGGGGCTTGAGGTACAGCTTTATGAGATCAACGGACGAGAAATGGCGATCGTCGGGTAATAAATAACGAGACTTGGACGTCATCTGAGTAGAAGGTAGATCAATGGAGGCTTTTCCCACCGCAAACAGGTCATTGATATCCTCACCAGGACCTGGAGCAGAAAAGAAGTCAACCGATAGGGCGTCCTCGGAGGAGATATTGGATTTGCGCTGAGCTTTCTTTTCTGAGGTGCCTGTCTGCTGTGGATTTTTGCTTTCGCTCTGCCTCACTCTCGCGATTTTCCAGTGCTCGGGGCCCGCCCAATTCTTTCGCAAAGCGTCATCAAAGTATGCCAGGAGATTTGCCTCTGTGTTAGTGCTCAATGTGAACTCACTTGAGGACTGATTATTAGCTGGCAACGAGGGGCGGCGGGAAACCGTAGACATGTTGTCCGCATCTGCTCCTCCGCCGCCGCCACCCCATGTTTCCACGCCGTCATCCACCAAGTCGTCCACAGATATATCTCCGCCGCCAAAAATATCGTCGTCGGCATCTTCCACGTTTTCCGCAAACGACGGAGCGTCGTCCAAAGATTGGAATCCCTCAACGATGCCAGTGGCACCAAGAGCAGGGTCCTGAAGCGCCCGTCTTATGGCTGGCAACGACGGGCACACGCTGGCATTCGTCAGAGGCATGCTAAAGTACCGGTCACGCATCATTGCGAAATCCGCTTCGTTGTAGGGGTGTGGAGTGGTATCGTTTTTTGCACTTGGAGACTGCGCGTTCTTGTCGTCCGTTTCAGCCGTTGCTTTTGATTCTTGGGAGTCCCCTGGCTTGTCTGGCTGACCATCAAGATCCTCGGCTGCCTTCGGCTCGCCTTCATCCTCGGCCGGCTCTTCTCCAGCAAACACAACCCTCCCGTCTGCGCCCGTCGTCAGCGTGTTCAACAACAGGCCGCGAGCACCGCCCTCGTCAAAATCAGCACACATTTTGCGAAACAGGGGATCAATGTGAAACTCGGAATCGACCTTTTTGGCCTTTATTTGCTCGAATCTGGCCAGCGTCTGCTGCTTGGTCCGCTTTCCAGCGGCCCGCTTCTTTTTCTTGGGGGAGCTGAGCGGATCGGAAGGATCGCTCGACCCGCTGCCGTCGTCCTCGTCGTCGCCGCTCGCGCCGTCGCGCTCTTCCTCGTCGCGCGCTGCCGCAGCCTGGTCCGCCTGGCGCTCGGTCAAACCGCTCAACAGCTTGCCGGTTTCCGAGGCAACCGAGTCGATTCTGGACGAGTAAATCTTGACGCAGCCGTCCAGCGTAAAGGACGCCTTTTGAAAGTTGATGGAGTCTCCCTCTCTCAGCAAGGACATGTCGTGAAAGTAGTCAATCAGAGCAAAGTTCCACGAATTCTGCGCATTGATTTTGTTGTCCTTGACCAGTTTCATCCACTGCTCAAAGTTTGCAAGCGTAGGCTCGTCCTGGATGCCCGCTCCCGAGCTTCTGGCGCTCCTTTGACCGCTGCTAACGGAGCCCGATCCACTGATATTGCTGCGCCGTCTATTTTGCTTCTCGGCAGCATCGTCATTCAGTTCATTAAGCTCGAATCTTTGCGACGTACGCGACACAAGACGAGGCATTGCCGTTGTTTGAGAAAGACTGCTTGTCCACGAGCGGGAGTAAATAAACAGTGTTGACGCGATGGTTCACCAGATGCGCCCACTAACGGATGGAGAGAATTTACAAATACAGCAAATGGCACCCAAACTAGGAAATTGGGATGGTTGTATCTACACTATACAAAGCACATGGAGCTGCAGCCTTGATGAGGGCGGTGATGCTGAGCTCGCTCCTCGCGGCAGAATCAAGGCAAGGGCGGAGCCGTGTTCAGTCGGCTATCTACGCGGGTTACCAGGGCAATCTGCAGAGTGCAATGAGCTCACACCTCGGAGCATTGACATGGCGCATTGACGCAGTCATGCATCACGTCGCTGATACAGATGCCTCGCATATCAATGCATCTCTCAACTTGACTAGCAAATATACGTACCCGACATCTTCAGATCAGTGCTATCCGTTATCAACAGCCTTTCGCTCGTAATTCTCATCTGTTTGTTGCTCAGCAGTCCCGAAATTGGTCTCGAGTCTCTCGTCGTGTGGCAGCTTGACCTGTCACAATATCGTTCCGCTTGACCTCACAATAGGCAGCATCGCGAATAGGTCACGAAATTGATAGCCTTTGCTTACGGCATGTACCCGGATGATCTCTATGCATACGAGATAGCCGCATGATCGCTGCTGCAGTATAAATAACCGTGCCAATGCCTTTACTCAAGCTATCATGGTTGCGGATCGACTAGGCATGGCTCTTGAAAAGAGCCTACTTTCCATGCTCGTGTCACACGCACCAGCAATCATTTCCAGCCTGCCACTCAGCACCCTAGCCATCCAGGCACTGCTGGCAAAACACAGATCGGCCAATGCAACGCAACGTGAAATATTAACCGTTTGCAACGATCTGGCAAACCTGTTCCCGTGTTCCTTTGGTTTTGCTCGCGAATCACTTCGTCACTACGACCCGGTTGTGCTTCAGCTCTGGTTGGACTTGCCAAATGATGCAAATACACACACTTTGCAAGACAAGTGGCATCCAAGTTCCTCAGACACCAATCCATCTCCACCTCTCCATCACGTCAACCCCCTGCAGGTCCTTGTAGATGCATTGGAGTACGAGCTCTTTTTCCAATCAAAGCGCAACGCCATCCACCATCTGACAACAGACCAAACTGCATTTTATCGTCTGTTCCGTCAAAGATTACTCGACGAACCAGAATCGCAATACACAGAAATTTGCCCTTCGCCAAATAAACAGCAGTGCATCATGGCCGGGAAAACCTCCTGCACAGCAAAGATCCACTTTGACCGACTCGTCATGAACAACACAGACAACTCCCTAGGTGATTGCTCGTATCTCGACACCTGTTACAAAGGGAGAGGTTGCAAATATGTCCACTATCGCATTGTCTATCCCAGTGATGTGCCTGGATTTACAAGCGCAAAGGCCAAGACTCCATCCAAAAAGGATAGGCAGGCCGCAGACAGCGCTTCCAACTCCAAGCTTAGGAGTCCGTTTGAAAATTGGTACTTCACGCTCGGTTTGCCACACAGTACGCCCCAGACCCAGGTGCTTGATGCTGCTCTTGCGAAAAAAGAATACCCAGCCCAGTGGATCAACTGCGACATTCGCAAACTCGACCTGTCTGTTCTTGGTTCCTTTGCGGTGGTTATTGCTGACCCCCCGTGGGATATACACATGAATACGAGCAACTCGAGTCATTCAAACTCAATCGCCGACGACGAGCTCCTGAACTTTGAGATGCAGTATCTGCAGCCAGAAACAGGAGTGTTTTTTCTCTGGGTGACTGGCCGGGCCATCGACATTGGCAGAAAGTGTCTTCGCAAATGGGGATACGATACCATTGAAGAGATACTCTGGTGCAAAACCAATCAGCTGGGCCGTACAATCTGCACAGGACGCACCGGCCACTGGCTAAATCACTCAAAGGAGCACGTCCTGATGGGTATAAAGGGGTCGCCCAAATGGCTAGTGAAGGGAGTGGAGGTCGACGTTCTCGTCTCCACAACTAGCGGCCGTGGCCAGAAGCCCGATGAATTGTACAACATTGCAAACAGACTGGCTGGCCCGTACTCGAGAAAGCTCGAATTGTTTGGCTGCCAGCACAATACCCGGCCAGGCTGGCTCACAATCGGAGATAAGGTTGATGGCACTGTGGTTTACAATCCGCTGCTCACTTCAAAGCTGGCTGCCTGTCCCGATATCATGACGAGCACAGGGTAATTCAATATCGTAACGACCTGCATGTCACGACTTCATTACCATAATAATTATTAGAAATAGCAATACAGCAAGAGAAATCACTGCCAAGGGCTACTCTTTGTTTCAGGCTTCAAGAGAGTGACGAACCAAAACCAGTAGCATGCGGCGGAGGTGGTATCATTGTATTTAAGCTCGCAGGCGGTCGAAGCGGACAGTAGCAATCGTCAATCAATTCGTGCTTGAAAAATGGTAAGTGCTATCTACACTGACTACTTATTTGCGTCTAACCTAGTCATCTACTTTGTATTCCTTCGACGCGACCACTAAAGAAACGCTCAGCAAGTTCAAGCTGCAAACCTCAAGAGCCTCTCACTTGATGGCAATCATCTTGCAAATCGATTCCAATCAGGTTATCTCTATTCAGAAAACCGAAGTGGAGTCTCCAATTACATCTGCAGCGGATCTTGTTGAAGAGCTTCCTGACAACTCTCCCAGGTTCATTGCCCTTGCTCTTCCAATTGAGACCGAAGATGGCCGCCAGCAATCTCCCTACGTCCTGGTATATTACAGACCAGAAACAGCTTCACAAACCAACAAAATGTCGTACGCCGGTGCTGTTGAGCTTCTCCGTAACGAGACTGGTGTGTCAAAAGTCATTGAGATTGAAGAGGCAGATGAACTGGAACAACCAGCAGGTCTCATTAAAGGTTAAATAGTTTCATGCAATAAATATGTTACAAATCGTCAAATGTTGATGCTACCTGAGTCTTTGCCTTCTTCCTTTCTCGAACTTCTTCCTTCCAGTCTTTTTCAATCTCACTATCGTCGTCAGAATCATCATCGTCACTGCCATGTTTTTGCATGGCAATTGCAACCTTCTTCTTTCGTCGCTTTTCTCTCCTTTCTTGTCCGGTCTCCTTTCTGGCTTTCTTTTCAGACCAAGCCTCAGTTGATCGTACAGGCTTTTTGAATGGTATTTTCGCCTGCTCCGCTTTGTCCTTCAACTCCTGCAAGCGAGCCTTTTCTCGCTTGGGATCCTTGTATGCGTACGTATCCATGTCTACGGAACCATCCAAGATGCCTTTTGCCGGAATGTCATCCCTGTCCTTAAGCTCGGGCATGCGTGGCAATTGAAAGAGATTGTAGGACTTGGCCAACTCAACCAAATCCAAATTGGATGCTCTGAAGATGGACGTCGCGGTATGCTTTGCATAGAACCTCACAAATGATACAAATGACCTTAGTGCTACGTCGTGTCTGGCACGATCCTCAATCATCCACTTCTTAATCTTATCAGTGTAGTCTGGTAGCTTTTCAATATCCACAGACGTATCATGTTTCATGGCAACTTTTCGGACAGCCATGAACTGCGTAAAGTCTTCCTCCCTTCCGGGTACCAAGAAAACAATGCTAGATCCCTCCTTACCTGCTCGGCCAGCACGCCCTGCTCTATGCAAAAATACGTTTGGATCGGACGGCGGTTCAAGTTGGATCACCAACTCAACTTCCGGAATATCCAAACCTCTTGAAGCTACATCGGTAGTCATCAAAACACACTTTTCGGGACATTTCATGAATGATTCTAAAGTCTTGGTTCTGGTACCGGCAGGCAGTTTACCATGTAGTGAGAACAGTTTGACATCGTTCACCTCATTCAAAAATTTCATAATTCCATAGTAATGAGTTACCGATATGCATGTTGGGTAATATACTATAGCTTTTCGATATTGCCGAGTGTTGAGTAGAGACACCAACAGGGGCAGCTTCTTATTCCAGTCAGCAATCATGTAAGATATGGCAAGCGATGTAGGTGTGGCCTGGTTTCTCGTTTTGCCCACTTTGACATCAATTCTAACGGGATTTCGAAGACCAGCTCGTACCACTTGCTCTATTCCACTTGCATGAATAGTAGCACTGAACAGTCCTACTCGCTTCTGCTTGGGGGTGTAATGAAAGATCTGGTTCAGAGTCCGGTCAAAGCCTAGATCAAGCAGCCTGTCAGCCTCATCCAATACAAGACACTCCAGAGACTGAATGTTTACACTTGGGGATGACAAGAGTTCCAGTAATCGGCCCGGACTGGCCACAATAATGTGAGGCTTCTTGCCTTGAAACACCTTGAGATCTGTATGAGTTGGTGTGGAACCACCAATCAGAAGCTGCGTGCGAATCATTCGCTTAGAGGGCAAAAACTCCAATAGCCCGCAGAGGACCCGATGAATTTGCTCTGTTAGTTCCCTCGTTGGAGAAATAATTATGGCTTTAGGACCAGTAGACTCGTCGCTTTTTGTCAATCTCATCAAAATGGGTATCAAGAACGCCAGCGTCTTACCAGACCCGGTTGTCGCTTCGACTACAACATCCTTATTTGCAGAAAATAGAGGAATCGTAGCTGCTTGAACAGGGGTCATGCGTTCGAAACCAAATGATTCGATAGCTTCAGTGAGCCATTCAGGGAGATCCAAGGATGACCAATCACGAGACATGGTCAACCTGATTTGAGATGAGAAATCGTTACTACGTTAGTTGAAGACAGCCAAAACGTAAAACGACCTTTTCAATCTGAAAAAAAAATTATTGAGTCCGAAAAAAAAATGATTACATAAGCATACATTGCATTGAAAAATCACGGCAACTCAAACCTTCTCATGCTTTGTCGTAGAATGTATCATAGTTGGACAAAAGAGCAGCTGATTAAGAGAATTAAAGACCTGGAGAGTCTTGTTCCGGCTGCTCCATTGCCCCAGGTTGCGAGCAATACCGCTGGTCTGGTCGCTGAGCAGCCAAGTGAAACAGAGGCAGCTAAGAAGCCTGAAAAGAAGAGTAAAACAATCGATTGGTCCAAATTCAGCACGCGAAAGGTTGCACTGCGGTTTGCCTACTCTGGGTTCGAATATTCTGGTTTGGCTATTCAAGATGATCCCGGTATCCCCACCGTCGAGCTGGAGATCATCAAGGCTATGAAAAAGACTCTATTGGTTCCTAGTTTGGACGTTGCCGACTGTGACTTTTCGAGATGTGGAAGGACTGATAAAGGCGTGAGTGCTTTACGGCAGGTCATTTCGCTAAGAGTCAGATCCAACTTGTCGGCAGACGATCAAAAATTAACAGAAAAGGATGTTCAAGAACTAGACTACTTGCATATTTTGAACCAGGTGCTTCCTGATGACATTCGATTTTACGAAGTGTGCTTGCATCCACCAGAGGATTTTGATGCCAGATTTTCCTGCACTTATCGCCACTATAAATACCTGTTTGTCTCGGACGGACTTGACATTGAGCTCATGCGACAGGCTGCCAGGCAGTTTGAGGGAGAGCATGATTTTAGAAACTTTTGCAAGGTGGATGGTGCAAAGCAGATTACCAATTTCAAGAGAACCATGATGCACTGCGATATTGAAAAATTGCCTACTTTTGGCTCCAACGTTTACTGCCTGGACCTCAAAGGAACTGCCTTTTTGTGGCATCAGGTTCGGTCAATGATGGCTGTTCTATTTATGGTGGGTCAGGGCTTGGAAAGTCCAGACGTTGTTTACCAGCTTCTTGACGTGGAGAAGGTGCCTCGAAGGCCCGTCTATCAAATGGCCGCTGATACCCCACTAATATTGTATGACTGTGGCTTTCCCGATAATGTTGAATGGCGGTCTTTCAAACTGAAGGACAGTGCAAGAAGGTTGGATGACAAAATATACGACATTTGGCACCATGCAGCCATGAAGTTTTATGTGACGCAGATGATTAGAGATGTGGTGAGCCAGAGCTACCAAGAAGAAGAGCTTGAGAGGAAACAAAATATCAATGACGGTTCCGGGAGGGGAAAAGTTCAGCGCTCTTATACCAAGCTTTTGGATCGGCAAACTCTGGAACCGCCAGAAGTTGTTAATGAGAGATGGCTACAAAAGCGTCATTCGAGGCGAGTGTAGAGAACGCAAAGAAAGTAAAGAGTTGCGGTGCAATAATTTTGAAATGTACATAATTTATATATGATTAAAAATCCCAATTAATGGCCCTCAGACTTTGGTGCGGTTGGCAACTTGGCCACGCAGTCCTTGATAATTTGAATGCCCTTTTCAAGCTCTTGCTCAGTGATAACGAGAGGTGGAGCCAAACGAATAATGTGGTCGTGAGTTGGCTTTGCAAGGAGGCCGTGGTCTTTGAGAAGAAGACAGAGGTCCCAGGCGGTTCTGCCATTGGCCTTGGATTCGTCAACAATGATTGCGTTCAGGAGACCCTTGCCGCGAATGGTGGTGATGATTCCACCTTCGAGAAGAGGCTCCAGGCCCTTGCGGAGCTGCTCGCCGAGAGTGGCAGCACGCTCAGTGAGTTTCTCCTCCTTGACAACCTCCAAGGCAGCAATGGAAACGGCACAGGACAGTGGGTTGCCTCCGTAGGTGGATCCGTGCGAGCCTGGTTCGAAGCAGAGCATAATGTCGGACGAGGACAAGACCAAGGAGAGCGGGGTGATACCGCCGGAGATGGCCTTGCCGAGAAGGACCACGTCTGGCTTGATGCCGTAGTGCTCGACGCAGAGGAGCTTGCCGGTTCTGGCAATTCCGGTCTGAATCTCATCGGCAATGAGCAAGACATTGTGCTTCTTGCAGAGACGGGCAACCTCGGGGAAGTAGTCGTCGTCTGGGACGACGATACCGGCCTCGCCCTGGATGGGCTCGACGAGGAAGGCAGCAATCTTGTCGCCGGCGTTTTCAAAGGCCTCTCTCAAATCGTCAATGTTGTTGTAGCGGAGAGGCTTGTTGGTGCCGGGGATGGTGGGGCCGACCTGCTCCAGGTACGGGCCGTACTCCTCCTTGGCAGACGGGTCGGTCGACATGGAGATTATGGCGAGGGTGCGGCCGTGGAAGTTGTCGGTGCAGGCGAGGACGATGGCCTCACCCTCCTTGATGCCCTTCTTTTGGTAGCCCCACTTGCGCGCCAACTTGATGGCGGTCTCGACGGCCTCGGCACCGGTGTTCATTGGCAAGAGCATCTCGTAGCCAAAGTACTCGGTGACGTACTTGGCGAACGGGCCAAAGACATCGTTGTGAAAGGCTCTCGAGGACAGGGTGAGCCTGTGGGCCTGGTCCACGAGCGCCTGGACAATCCTGGGGTGGCAGTGGCCCTGGTTCACAGCAGAATAGGCAGACAGAAAGTCCAAGTACTCCTTTCCTTCTGGATCCCAGACTTTCGCACCGAGGCCCTTTGACAAAACGACGGGCAGAGGGTGGTAGTTGTGGGCGGAGTATTTTTCTTCGTCGGCGATGGCTTGGGCAGAGGATACAGCGGGCATGTTGTTGTAAAGTGGTGAGTGGGTGTGATGCCACGGTTGGAAGAGAAAAAATTTATAAATGCTCGAGCAAAAACTTCATGGTCCTAAGCGCAGGTGTTGACGATTCGGGCTCGATAGCTCCTGCCTATAGGTGTCATCAACGAGCGGTAAATTACTGCATTGGGCGGGCGAGCTGCACGAGTGCTGGCGGGGCACGTGAAGGCGATGACATGCACGGGGGGCAATGGCGGTTCTGGTCGGGGAGCAGCCGTCGGAGGCAGGATCCAAGACGCAGGGTCCGGACGTGAGCTGTCAAACGTCGCCTCTACGTGTTGGAGAGATGCAAGATCCAGACGCAGTGCCCGAAAAGTGAGTTTTAAGTAGTGTGGGCCCAGAGCGGCCGCCGCGACGGGGACAGCTGCAGTACAACATACAAATACAATCAATTAATTACACTTAGTGCCTGATAAATAACTAATCCCTGGGTGCTCTAGAAATACGCTATACAGTGCGCGACTGGCAGCGTGGGATGCGCGTCCTGCCACGTGCCCAGAATCTCCATAATGTCGCTGTCAATGTCAGAGCTCTTTGCTAGCATCTCGGCCAGATCCAGAATACCATCGCCACCAACAAGCGCCTGCTCGTGGGTGTCCTTGATGTCGACATTAATGACGTGCACAACGCGGTTCAGACGGGAGCCACGGTTCATCAGGTCCGCGCACACGGCCTCGAAGCACCGCATCTCGCACGTTATGATGACATCAAATATGTTGCGGTTTTCGTGCCACTTCTCGGGATGGTCCTTGATCTTTCTGTTCCTGTCCAGCATGCTCAGCACGCCGTTGGCCTTGTAGTGCCGCGGGTCCTTTTGCGAAAGCTCCTCGTACATCTCCTGGTACGGCTTGCCAAACTGGTAGATGACGGGCTTGTTGTAGGAGACACCAGGAAGCTTAACCAGCGATCCTGTGCCGTAGGACTTGACATCGAACCCGTGTTTTTTGAGCATGTAGTGGGCCTGCATGGAACGGTTTTGGTTGGACGCACACACCGTGCACAGCTTCAGGCTTTCCCGTGTCATGTTCGTCGTGTACTGTACTATTACGCGGAAGCTTCAGCCACTCTCAGCAGCGCAATGGGTTGCTTCTCACAGAAACAAGTGTTTGGCAGGCCCTAAATTTGCAAATAAACGCTGAGCACATGGCGTAGTCACGTGCACGCAACGGCCGGCGCCACGGGCTGGCAGCGCCACGGGCTGGCAGCGACGCGGGCAACAGCGCCGGCGCTCGGTCCACGCCATTGCCGGCTGCGCAATTGCGTCTGCGCAAGCGCAGTCTGTAATTGGCTCTTCCCCGTTGCCTGACCAGCGGCACCCAATCACGTCGGGCCATCCGGAGTCATCCCATTCGGGCAGAGCAACCAAGACATGCAGCCAACAAAGAACAACGAATTGCAACAAGCGCTCGCGGGCACCGAGAGCTCGGCAGCGGTCGCGCCAATTGCCAGTTGCCCAATTGTCAATTCGGTTCCTCAGACCGTCCTCTTCTTGCGCAGATCATTCCAGAACCAACCAGAACCCCCCAGAACATTCCATAACCTTGCCTGTTCTGGAAGCGTCCAGGCGCTTCTCGGAGGCATATGGCCCTGCATATATGACCACCCCAGTCCGACTCTCAAATATATAAGAGCCTTTCCCACTGCTGTGAGACCAAGCAATTAATCAATATACACACAATGGAACAAACACTTACTGATAGAGCAATCAAAATCATTCAGGATGCCTCGCTGGTCGCCAAAGACCACTCGCACCCGCTCATCACACCGCTCCATCTGCTCGCTGCAATGACCACTGCCGACACGGATGGAGCCCCCTCCTATCTCCAGACGGTAGTTGAGAAGGCGCGCTTCGACTGGCAACCAGTCGAGCGTGAGATCAACCGCCGCGTGGTGCGCATCGCCTCGCAAAACCCTCCACCAACCGACGTTACACCCTCCCCCGCGTGCAACAAGGTTTTGCAAGAAGCGGCGCACATTCGAGACAAGCAGAAAGACACATATATCGGCCAGGACCACATTCTGCTGGCTCTGCTGGAGGACTCGTCCATCCAGCAGCTGTTCAAAGATATTCAGATCCAGCCGGCGGCGTTGGAGAAGCAAATAACTGCTATCCGTGGCAATCGCCGCATCGACTCTCGCCAGGCCGACTCGTCGGACGAGTTTGAATTCCTCAAAAAGTACGCCCAGGACCTCACCACCCTGGCCCGCGAGGGCAAGATAGACCCGGTCATTGGCCGTGAGGACGAAATCCGCCGCTGCATCCGAATTCTCTCCAGACGTACCAAATCCAACCCTTGTCTGATTGGTGACCCAGGTGTTGGTAAGACCGCCATCGTCGAGGGCGTCGCCCAGCGCATCATTGACAATGATGTTCCACAGATTTTGCAGGGCTGTCGCCTCTTCTCGCTCGACCTCGGTGCCCTGAAGGCTGGTGCCAAGTACCAGGGTGACTTTGAAGAGCGCGTGAAGGGTGTTCTCAAGGAGATTGAGGAGTCGAAAGATCTCATCATTCTGTTTGTGGATGAAATTCACATGCTCATGGGCGACGGCAAATCTGATGCAGCCAACCTCCTCAAGCCAATGCTCGCCAGAGGAACTCTCAAGTGTATTGGCGCGACCACCGTTGATGAATATCGCAAGCACATCAAGAAGGACGGTGCTTTTGAGCGTCGTTTCCAGGCTGTCGATGTTAAGGAGCCGTCCGTGCGCGAAACTGTAGCAATCCTTCGTGGTATCCAGTCCAAGTATGAGTTGCACCACGGTGTCAGAATCCTCGACTCTGCACTTGTCACTGCTGCTCAGCTTGCTTCCAGATATCTCACCTACCGTAAGATGCCTGATTCGGCCGTCGATCTGATTGACGAGGCTGCAGCTTCCGTTGCCGTTGAACGTGACTCCAAGCCTGAACAGCTCGACTCTCTGGAACGACAGCTTCAGCTTCTCGAGGTTGAAATCTCTGCCCTCCGTCGTGATGCCTCTGCCGACTCCACCACAAAGGAGCGTTTGACTCAGGCTGAACACAACAAGGCAAATCTCGAAGAGGAACTTGCTCCTCTCAGAGAGAGATACAACCAGGAGATGAAGGGTCACAATGAAATCAACCAACTCAGAACCAAGTTGGCTGATCTTGAACAGAAAGCAGTTGATGCAGATCGTCGTCGCGATACTCAGGCAGCTGCAGATTTGAGATATTACGCCATTCCAGATATCAAGGCACGCATTGAGGAGCTTGAAAAAGACCAAGAAGTCAACTCCCAGTCTTTCCTTGACGATATCGTTGACTCTGAGAAGGTTGCAGAAACCGCGGCAAAGCTTACAGGTATCCCTGTGGCAAAGCTTACACAGGCCGAAAACTCTCGCCTGGTGAACATGGAGAAGGTGCTTGGTGCCGAGGTGGTCGGCCAAAAGGAAGCTGTTACGGCGGTCGCCAACGCCATTCGTCTGCAACGTGCTGGTGTCGGTAATCCAAATTCTCCACCATCCTTCTTGTTCCTTGGACTTTCTGGTTCGGGAAAGACCGAGTTGGCTAAGAAGCTTGCTGGTTATTTGTTTTCCGATGAAAAGGCAATGATCAGAATCGACTGCTCAGAGCTTTCAGACAAATGGTCATCTTCTAAGCTTGTAGGTGCGGCACCAGGTTACGTAGGCTACGAAGAAGGTGGCTTACTCACCAATCAGCTGGCCAGAAAACCTTACTCGGTCGTGCTCTTTGATGAAGTTGAAAAGGCTTCTGCTGATGTCCTTACAATTTTGTTGCAAGTTTTGGATGACGGTATTATCCATGCTGCTGATGGAAAACTCATCAACTGCTCAAATGCCATTTTCATTATGACCTCCAATCTTGGTGCTCAGTTCATTGAGAAGTCGTCTCATACTCATATTGACCCTATGACCAGGGCCCAAGTTATGGAGGCTGTCAAGATGCATTTCCGCCCTGAATTTTTGAATCGTATCTCTTCGACTGTTGTCTTTAACCGCTTGTCAAAGGCAGCTATTGGAAAGATTGTCAAGCTTAGACTCTCAGAAATTGAAAAGAGATTCGAAAGTACCAACAGGTCAATCAAGCTCAATGTTGATGACGAAGCAATGCATTATCTCATTGAGAATGGATACTCGAAGGATCTGGGTGCCCGTCCTCTCAATAGGTTGATTCAAAATGAAATTTTGAACAAGCTCGCCATTATGCTTTTGGATGGACGTGTCAAAGACAAAGAAACTGTTGCAGTAGTCAAGGGCGAGGAAGGCTTGGAAGTCGTTCCAAACCATGAAGTCACCGCTGGCTTGGAACGAATGGATACTGATGAAGAAGGAGATGAGTCTGATGCTGAAATGTATTAGATGGATTATAACATAGTATTTATAAACACAAATGAATAATTTAATCATTATAACTGATGTCTTCCACCAAAATTTTATCTGAGTATCGTTTAGTACGCAAGCAGTGTGGATAAAAGGCTTGCCACAACAGCTTTTAGTCTCGCTTAAAAATGCGATATGAAAAAGATATACCTTTCACCTTTCCTTGCTTGTCGCTTCTGACTAACAATATTCGCGTCATTGTCCGCTGATAACACTCTTGCCGCCTTCACTGATACGTGGTGGGTGGTGTCGCAGAGTACGCAACCGCTCACAATGCTGGAAGTTTCCTTCTAGTCAAAACAATTTTGCAAAACCACTTGGAAACCGATTGTCCATCCGCTTGTTGGAGACGATTACAGAATGAAGGAAGCTGATATTATCACTGCCCAATTCCAGGCACAAGTTGAGTCGGCTAAAGTTGCGGAAGGAATAAGGACGGCTGTTGATGAACAGACAGTTGGTGTTGAAACTCCTCTGAAACAGGTCATTTCTGATCATTCTCATCAGCAAGAAAAGCGTCAAGCAGCGGTTGAAGGAGATGAGACCACCGCAGTAACTGATGGTGAGCAAGATCGTGAAACGTGGAAGTACCCGAAACAGAACTCCTTTAGATTGCTAGCATGCTATTTTGGATTTATTTTGTTTGGTATGAGTGACGCTAGTATTGGTGTTCTAGTGCCATCACTGGAATCGTATTATGGCATCAATTCCAACATTATGGGCCTGGCATTTTTGTCGCCGTTTGTTGGTTACTTGGTTGCTTGCGTTGTCAACGACCGTTTGCACCTACTGATTGGCCGTTGGGGCACTAGCGTACTTGCTACCTGTTGTCAGCTTACGTGCTATGTCATTTGTATTTGCAAACCACCTTACCCGTTGTTTGTTATTGCGTACGCCATATGTGGATTCGGCAATGGCAGCTTGGAGGCAGGGTGGAATACATATGTAGGAAATCTGCAGCGCGGCAATGAGCTGCTGGGTATTCTGCATGGTTGTTATGGCCTTGGGGGCATACTTTCGCCAACAATTTTTACAGCGATCATTTCACATGGCGTGTCTTGGAACATTTGCTATGCCCTAATGATTGGCATGGTCTGTATCTCTGTGACGTTGTCCAGTACCTGCTTCAAGGGCGATACAGCTAAAGACTATCGCGAAAAGTTGAACATTGGAGAACATGAGACCCATAGCTTCAGGGACACTGTCAAGCTTCCACTCACGTGGATTTTCTCAGCCATTCTCTTTATGTATGTTGGAGGTGAAGTCACCCTTGGTGGCTGGATCACATCATATATGATTGAAAATCGAAACGGGTCGAGAAATTCTATGGGTTATGTGACAACGGGGTTCTGGGTCGGCCTGACGGTTGGCCGGCTAGTGCTAGGGTTTGTTACAGGTTATTTCAAACATGAGCAAATACTGTCTCTTATCTACATGGTCGGTGCTGTGGCATTTGTTCTCATCTTTTGGCTTGTGAACAGCATTGTGGGTTCAGCTGTGGCAGTGGGCTTTGTTGGTTTCTTTATGGGCCCCATATTTCCCACGCTCATGGTTGTTTTCTTTGGAAAAGTTCCAAGGAGGCTGCATGTTAGTGGAGCTGGGTTTGTGGCATCATTTGGAGGAGTAGGTGCTGCTATACTGCCATGGATCACTGGCGTTATGGCCTCCGAGGTGGGTACCAAGTCCATGGCTCCATTTATATTTGCAATGCTGTGCACCATGATCGTCCTTTGGATAGTCATGATGAGATTTTTCTGATGCCACGTCTTTTCATTTCACTGGGACGATCTACTTATAAACAATGCAATGCCGTGACAGCAACGATTTTAGTAACGGCTCGAGAGTCTTGCACAGATGGCTCATGCCGCCTGCGCAGTATCTGCCCCGTATCCGCATCGCCAGCTCGCCACTGAAACGGAAAGCTCCTGCCATACGTGGGACACAGCACCACCGCGGCCGACGAAACCTCCTCGTCAGTATTGCGATCTACTTAACCACTATTACGGCGCATAGTATGCACAATGAGTCTTTTGGCATTCGTGGCACCGGCATCGAAACAATCATTGTCGGTCATTAACACGTGACGTACTTTCCTTATCCGAAATTTTTTTTTCACCTCTAGTTATTTTTCAGCAGAAGTCTGCCTTGCTGCTGACACTTAAATATAGCTTGTAACCAACATTCTTTCCCTCACAGACATTTTTTCTAACTAATCTCAATATGTCTATTCGTACCCACTTTGAAAACTCCAACGAAATTGGCGTTTTCTCCAAACTCACCAACTCATACTCTCTTGTCACCGTCGGGGGCTCAGAAAACTTTTACTCTGCTTTCGAATCGCAACTCTCTGGTGTAGTTCCTATCATCCACACAACCATCGCCGGCACCCGAATCATTGGACGCATGACCGCCGGCAACAGACGTGGTCTGTTGGTGCCCAACCAGACGACGGATCAAGAGCTGCAGCACATTAGAAACTCGCTCCCAGATTCGGTCAAGATTCAAAGAGTGGAGGACAGGCTATCGGCCCTTGGCAATGTCATCTGCTGCAATGACTATGTTGCGCTTGTCCATCCAGATATTGAGCGTGAAACAGAGGAGATTATCGCCGATGTGTTGGGCGTAGAGGTGTTCAGACAGACTGTAGCCGGCAACGTATTGGTGGGCTCCTATGCCACCATCACCAACCAAGGAGGCCTTGTCCATCCCCAGACCTCTATCCAAGACCAAGAGGAACTGAGTTCTTTGCTACAGATTCCGCTAGTCGCGGGATCTGTCAACAGAGGCTCGGCTGTCATTGGTGGCGGCATGGTTGCCAACGACTGGCTGACGGTTGTCGGTCAAGACACCACTGCGCCAGAGCTGTCTGTTATTGAGTCCATCTTTGGTTTGTCTGACAATGCACCTGAAAAGGACATGTTGATTGAGCACTACTACTAATGGGTGGCACGGCCCTGAAATATCATTCTACATGCTCATCCACTACAGAGGAGCTGTTCAAATAAGAGCTGGTGCATGCAGTGATTCTGGGCAGCGCAAGTTCAACCTGCTTGCCGCTTGTTCTGACTTGCTCCGGTCACGGTTCTGCACACATTTGGTCTCTTGTTCGGCCTCCAGTAGGGCCATGTTCTCTAGCAAGAACATTGATTTGCTGCATAATATAGTGAAGTTGTTTTTTCAGACTCAGCGCATCTCTAATTTATTTCGCACAATACACACTCGTGGTTATATTTTCTGCCATTTCTAGATACTCCAGGTAACTTGTCTATATGCTTACCCACCATCTTTATCCCAGTGTAGAAGCTAGCAGTAGAATGACAAGTAATTAGAAATCAGTCGCAAGTGCTAGAATACTTTGCTAGCCAATCGAAAAACACTCGGCCCTGTCTCCCACTCGTACCCCCCGCTTCTTGAGCTTCCTCGACTAACCCCATCTTCACACAGCGTGCCAGTGCCACGTCAGAGTGAACACATTGCTGTTAAAAAAAGAGTAGAAAACGGACTAATTCTATAAGTAGTAACTAATTGTACCAAAGAACTTAATAGTTGGTTTCAGAAATTCAAAGTTACGCATCGAAGAATGCGCGCCTTATACCAACTTCTCCATCACCTCGGCCCCAGAAATGTCCCACACTTAAATGGACACCCTAACACTGCTACATCTGAGATACAGCACATCTGAGAACCAGCACAGACCACGTCTTACAAGTTGCTAAGAAAAAGAGAATATGCTTGCTGGACCTATTTCTGGTCCCGTGGTCGGCCAGCCCTCTATCCGCGAGCTCGCAATCGCTGGACTTATCAGAAGGGGCAATAAAAAGAACGGACACAATCTTGCTCCTATTTTGACATCAATTGCAAAGTCTTCTCTGGAGATATCGGGCGTAGAATTTGAGGTGCTGGTTGGCATCTGCTCTGGTTTGGCACAAAGCACTTCTGCTCCTGCCCTGGCTGAGTCGAGACAGATTTACGACAAGTTGTCCTTCTATCTACTTCGATCGCATTCATTGCAATTCCAACTTTCTCCTAGCATCAAGAACGTCTCCACGTGTCCTTGGAGGTATCTTACATGCCACCTGACATATGCCCTCGTCTTGTTGGCTCAGCATGACGAGCTTGCGGGCGACGTATATGACTGCTTGCGACTCTACTTTAAACAGATTAGCGAGCTTTGGATTGATTCGTCCAAACTGGATGACAACTATGCTATACAAATTCTGTTCTCCTTGCAAGGGTCTCTTGAAGCACTTACCTGCCTTCCTTTGGACTCAGATTTTGCGACACTGCTTGTCTCTGACCTTGACAAAATGATACGCACAAAATTTATTAGCGACGTTGCTGCCTTGACTGGTCGAGTCCGCCAATGTCCAGAGCTCCAATCGAGAGCAATCAGCTTCTACGGAGCCAATTCTATTGACCAGGGCTCTCTTCAAACAGTCTATTCTCTCGGTCTATTCTATTTGCGATATGCATCCAAGTCTGTCGGCCAATTTTCCCCCTCGTCCCTAAACACCGCACTTTCTGTTGACGCAAGTAGCGTTATTGATTACGGCCACGAGTCCGCTTCGGCACTGTTTGACGGAGGCTTGCCAAACTCAATTGATCTCAGCCTTCTCACAGCGCCATCCAAAAATTCTGAACGCCCTTCGGCTGAATCTTTGTCTCATCTCTGGAGTTTTGCAGAGTCTCATTTCAAAGACATTAAAATCTCCTTGGAATTTCACCAAATGTCATACCCGGAGCTCAAACATATCCCTTTATTGATACTTGATCTTTGTTTGCAGATTGCTGTCGTTTGTGATTACTACGATCACCAACAATATGACTCTGAAAGCTTCATTACTCCGTCTCTCAATATGTATGACAGTGAAAAGGTAATGGTCACAGCCTTTAAAGCTGGTGCATTCATTTCAATTGCAAATCCAGAATACATGCCCACAATCACGGAAAATATTGTAAGACTTGTCACTTATCCATTTGTATCTCACAAAACTGTAGTGGATTGTTCCAGTGTGGTTAGTAACGCCCTGAGCCGGGCCAATATGGACATTATGTCCTTTGTTCACTCTTTGGTAAACGTTTTGCCTACAGGAACCGAACCCTCCATTTCCTCTATGTTAAATGGAATCCACTCTGTCCGTAACGGCTACGCTGCCTCTCATGCTGCCTCAGACATCACTTCTGAATATCATCGCAATAATTCCTCCAATAGTCATCAGCATGGACTCGCTTACAAGAATGTTATATTAGCTCTCTACACTCTTGCCAAAGAATATGGCAATGGTGATAATAACAAGGACGTGGCCGTTTTAGCCGCTACATTTTTGTATCAAAAGTATACGCTGCAAGATGTGACCTTGGCAAGTGAGATTATCTTGGGACTTGCTGAGCTTGCTCCCCTCCTTTCTGAAAAGGAATTCTTATCGCTCGTCAAAAGATTTTCAGAATGGCGAGCACAAGCAGCTCAATCTGGTTTGTTTAGCTCAGAAATCGATGCAAGCATTACGCAGGCGCGTGTGAAAATTGCAAAAAGTCTGGAGTTTGGAGGACCGCTCTATGAAGCTTACCTCAATTATCTTCTGCGTAGCATCATTGGAATGGGTGACGTGAAAACAAAAGACATTGGCCAGCATCGTTCTCATGATGTTATATCACAGGTTGCTAGCTCTATTGTCGCGTTTCTCAAACCATTAGCAGCCCTTTTGCCAGAGTATCCAAATCCTGCCTATCAAGCTGATTCCGAGACGGCTGAGCTGTTTAGAAACACTTGGTTCACACTGGCGGTACATGGGTTCTCTGCGAATTACAAAGCTTCTGAAGTAACCAAGAACCATCTTGCTGAGCTAAGAATTATTGCGCGATCTTCTCCTGCGCTTGTATCTGAGGTTTCTGCTAATAGGGTTGAATCACAGCTGTCGATAAACGTTGTACTTAACGAGGGTTCTTCCAACCGCAATATCAAATACCAGGAAGCAGTTGTTGGTATTGAAGGTCAGCATAACGTTGGTTCAAAAACTGGCAATCCTAAACTCATGTTCTTAGCTGCTGCCACTTTGTTGGAACAATTGAGAGTTGATACGGGCAATATTTCCACATCTTTAACCTATTTTGGTGATCCTGATTTAAGGAGCGGTGATATGGCTCGTGCAATGTCTTCCATTGTCAGAAAAGTGCGTGATAAATACTTTGATAAGATCTGCCGGGATGGAGGGCCAGAATTTCAAATTGAGATGGTTGCAGAACAACTCAAAAAAATATTTGTACTGTGCTGCCATCGTGTAAAGCCTATTCAAAGCGAGGCACTGGAATGCGCGAACTCTTTGATCACAAGTCTGCCTTTGATTTTGTGTCGCAAAACTTCAATGTTTGCGTTGCTTGATCTAGTTTCTCTATTGCAGAGGGCTTGCATGGACGCAGAAGAAGACGAGTATAACCCCTCAACACTATATCAGGGACCTGATGGACTGACCTTGGAACTCTCTGATGACTATCACAATAGACGTAGTACAACCAGAATACTGTACAATAAGGCGTTGGGATGGTTAGGTATTGTGATGGATAAAATGGGCATGGATTGTAAGATTTTGCTCAGTTCATATTTGATACAAACCTCCGAAGTCAACATGCCTTTGTCAGACACGTCTCTGGGCCGTTCACTAGCAGTGCAAGCGGGGAGTATGATCACTGAGAGCGATGGACAGTCGTTTAAATTTCCAACTATTAGCGGCGTTCCTTTAAATACCACATCTGGATTTCTCTCTCAAACTACATCAGTGGGATGTGAGAAGTCTGAAAATGAGTTTGGTAAATGGCAATCATTGGTTCCCAAATTGACACTGGACTCGGGTGTTTCGCAGAAGGATCAATCGTTGGCATTGAACTCTTTGGTTTCTGAACCCTTTGAAGAATTCACTGGAAAAGCTATTGAAGTTGCGAGCGCATGTTGGCTGAGAGTCATACACTCAAATCATCAACTAAAATTGACTCTTATTGTGCAAATATGCAAGCATCTTGAGCTATCTGTTTATAAGCGAGAGGGACTGTATTCGCGTGCCCATGAGCTTCAACGTCCAGAGTATACCAAAATGGAATACGCCCCCTCAGATCGTGAGGCTCTGGAGCATGAACTCAGTAGTGCACAGAACAGGTTTGCATTCCACAAAGGAATCTTCAAGTTGCTCTTGTCAGTTTTTCAGTCGAGTTTACTTGAATCAGATTATTTGCGGGAAGTGTTGTTGCGAGCCATTTCTGTGGCTTTGAAAGGACTCTCTTATGCATCATTACATCCAGTTGCTCGTCTTGCTAGGTTTGAACTAACTCGCCTTGCAATCGAAATTTCCTCAACATTACAGAAGGTCAGCCCTGCTGGAAGACAAACCTTTAACCAACTTATTGTGGATAGCGCTCTAACCTGGTTTGATCAACCTTTTTGGTGGCCTTTTGGAAATAACAAAGCTACTTTGACTGTTCACAGAGACATTTTGGATGGCGAAGTTTATCAAAAACTTGAGATGATAAAGACAGTTTCTCGTGTTGGGATTTTACAGGCTTTGCTCTTCGATGAAGTTAGAAAGATCAATATTTGGCTGAGTCCTTTAGGCTCGGGTCGCACTGATATGTCAAGGATGAGACTCAAACACAAGGCATCTTCATCTATGGTTCTGGAGACGTGGAACTATAAACCTAGCCTGGCTGTTCATATAGCTCAGAGGTTTGGACGATACGGAGATTTTGTCGAGATTTTGAAAGGTCTAGTAATTAAAGAACCTCTCAAAGTCATTGATGTTCCTGAAGTGTTGAGTTCTGTTCTGCCTGGAAACTCAATGCTTCTCTTTTGGGCTCCTGTCGATCCCATTTCCAGTATCAACTTGTTTCTTCCAAGCACCAAATACGCCAACAGAAACGTTTTGCAGCAATTTGCGACAAGAAGTTTGGAATCTCACGATGTAATGTTGACCTTTTTCTATGTCCCTCAAATTGTTCAATTACTGAGATACAGCCGGCATTGTATTGAAAAGTATATTTTGGAAGTTGCAAAGGTGTCTCAACTATTTGCACATCAAATTATTTGGAACATCAAGGCGAATTCTTCTGAAGATGATCCCATTCAGCCCGTTTTTGATTCCGTTGTTGAGAAAATGTTGGCTTCCTTTGATGATAAGGAGATGGAGTCATATAACCGTGAATTTGGATTTTTCAAAACAGTAACTGACATTTCTGGCTCTCTACAACCATTCATCAAATCGAGCAAGGAAGTGAAGAAAAACAAAATTGATGAAGAGATGCAGAAGGTTGTTGTTGAGCCTGATGTGTACTTACCATCTAATCCTGATGGTGTTGTGGTTGACATTGATCGTAAGTCTGGTAAACCTCTACAGTCGCACGCTAAAGCACCATTTATGGCAACGTTCAAGATTCGTCGTGAATCTAAACACTACATTGACGATGAACTTGTAGTGATAAAACGAGAAGATGGCACTGTCGAGACCTATGATGTTTGGCAATCAGCCATCTTCAAGGTCGGTGATGATTGTAGACAGGACGTTCTGGCACTCCAAATAATAGCAGTGTTCCGAGCTATCTTTAACTCTGCAGGCCTTGATCTCTACGTATTCCCAAATCGTGTTACAGCTACTGCTCCAGGTTGTGGTGTTATTGACGTGCTACCAAACTCTATTTCTCGTGATATGGTAGGTAGAGAGGCTGTTAATAATCTCTACACATATTTTACTTCTAACCATGGCAGCGAAGACTCTTTGGAATTTCAAAGATGTCGTAGAAATCTAGTCAAATCTTTGTCTGCTTATTCTGTGATTTCGTATGTTCTACAGTTGAAAGATCGCCACAATGGAAATTTAATGTACGACAAGGATGGTCATATTTTACACATCGACTTTGGATTTTTGCTGGACATTGTACCAGGAGGAGTTAAGTTTGAGCAATCGCCTTTCAAACTGACCAGAGAAATGGTGGATGTAATGGGAGGCAGCACTGAGACACAATCTTATAAATGGTTTGAAGAGCTTTGCATCAAGGCATTTTTAGCTTCCAGGTCTCACGCGGACTCAATCATTGAAATGGTTACTCCCATGTTGTCAAGTGGACTGCCTTGTTTCACGAAGAACACAATTTCAAATCTTGAAAAACGATTCGTTCTACAAAAAAGTGAAACCGAGGCTGCATCATATTTCAGAGGACTTATTAGAAAGAGTTTTGAGAGCACAACAACCAAGATCTATGATGAGTTTCAGAAGATAACAAATGGTATTCCATATTAATAGAGAAAGTCATGCTGTATTTTTAGCTAATTTTGGGTGTAATGAATTGGACTTTTTCGAACATAAAATGTTTATGCTATTTTTCAAAGCTGGCTTTCCACTCACTAACGCCAGTTTTTGAACTTAGGAACTCTCACTAAGCGGTACATCCCTCTTAAATATTTTATCCTTAAATTTTAATAAAATATGACTAAATATATATAGTTCTGGGAGAATATTCTTCCAGAGCGTCAAGAAAGAGAAAGAAAAGAAGAACGTCACTCTGCTAAACTACTCCACCTCGTAATCTGAGACATCTCATGTCCAAGGGCCAACCATGCCTTCTGGCGAACTGACGGCTGAATGGAAATCTGATTCCGATTCTCCCGTCCAAGGCTCATTTGGTGACTGTTCGTCCTTTGGAACCTTGCTCTTAGCAGGTCTACCGCGTTTGGCCGGAGGCTTCTTGGGCTTTCCAGGAGTCTCTATTCCGCCTTCGCAAATCTGTCGATTGCGATGCCTTTGCAAAGCATCATGTCTTGTGAAAGACCTTCCGCAAGGGCAAATGTGAGCTCTGTCCTCCTGGTGACCTTTTTCGTGCCTTCGCAAATCGTGCGGGCGAACAAAACGGGCTCCACAGGCGTCACATGGATAAGGCCGGTCGCAAAGATGAGTCTGTATGTGGGATCGCACGTTGTATCGCCTTTTAAAAAGCTTACCACAGTCTGGGAAAAGACACTCAAAGAGTCCTTCCTGGTTAGGGCCAGCAAGATAAGAATCAACTTTGCCTGGAGGAAGGCAGGATCTGCGTGAGGAAACCGGTCCCCATTTGCCATGCTGTTGCATTTTGAGGATCTCTTGAGACTCTGGGAGCATGGGTGGCACTGTCACGACAGGCCGCCAGTTGATGTTAGAGACACCTCCTTCGACAGGTCTCATGTTGGAAGAGAATACCTCAACAGACATATCACCCTGCTGAGCTGAAAGTTCTTGATGTGCAGAAATGTCTTGTAACGTTTGCGGAGGAGCATATGGGAGTCGGCTTACTTGCTGTTGAGCCAAATGATTGTGTGGAGTACTTGCAGGTGGCGAAGTAAATTGTGCAGTCGGCACAAATTGAGGGCTAGAAAAATCATCTAGTGTTGGCGAATAAGCTTGATCTGATAGATAGTCGCTTTCTGACTCATCGTAACGAGAAACACCAGAAGGATATGGTGACTGACTTACAGCATTGAGTTGGAGATTATAGCGAGGATAAGAATCCAAATTAGCATGTGTAGTGGACGTAGGAGAAGAGAATTGAGGAGTCTGTGATGTCGGAGGGGTCAACGGTTGTAAAAAAAGTTGACTGGAGGAAAGCGGTGTGGCTTTCATAGTTGATGGAGGAGGAGTCAGATATGTGGAAAATGACGGCTCATTCGACATCTTGTATTTAGCCAACACGCTAGGGGTGATTGTTAAATCAGAAATGGAGGGTGGAGTTCGCACTTCATAGCCACTAGCAATGTCAAGATCCGACACCGTCGTAAACATTGCTTCGTAGTCATATTCGCCTTTCACGGTATTTGGAAGAGCAGGTGTGCTACCGGAAAGGTCTGTGACTTCTAGGCTAGGTTTGATTCTGAGAAATGAATCTCCATCAAGGTGATGCGAGGGGTGAGGCCAATCAGCTTGCATTTGAGTACCAGTTGATGAGTCTTTAAGTTCAATCTGACCAGCAGATATTGAATAATTTTGAATGAGATTAAGTTGAAGAGTTTGTGAACCAGCACAAGTACGAAACGAATATGAAAATTAAACCAACAGAAGTAACTCGCCAGGAGCAATTTGTCGATTACCTAGCTTGACCAGCAAGAGGATTTGAGTGTAAATTTTACAGAGTTTTTCTGAAGTTTTGAGCTTTCTGAAATTTATGACTTTGTCAAAATGCTAAAGAAAGAAAGAAAATTCTTATGGGCGAATGGCATTCATATTAAAAGGGTGAGCTCTTTTTACCACCCTGTTTACATATTTCCTAATTAGGAAATATGTAAATACTGGTTGTGTGCCGCCATAGCTAATGGATGAGTACGTCGAAGAGCAATAGTTATTCAAAATTGGGCTGCAAAGTGGCCTCATTATAGGATGGTGGACTTTTCACCGGATGTGGTCGGCGTATGTGTTTGTTGGAGAGCATGCGCTACCAGCGATGTTCTTCGATACAGCCCCATTGTGATTCAAGTCCGCAGCAACAGATCAACCAGCTATGTTATCCTCGCGTTTTGATTAGTTCTTCAAGCATCACATCAAGGTCATCTTGGCTAGCAATTATTTTTTTCCTCCGCTAATCATTACAACTGCCTATTTAGGAAGGCCTCACACAAAGACGTTAGCGAACAAGAAAAACTCCTTGCTCAGACGCATGAAGATAAAACTGGCTGCAGTTATTCCTTTTTCGGGTCCATCGCTTCACCAATCTACCCCTGAACGATAGGACTCGACGAATAGGGGCTCCTAAATTATTCAAGCATCCGGCCAACGTTCACAGTAACAGCTGTTAAGAAATTTCCAATCTACCCATGCCAGATACAAGTGTGATATTGGACGAATCCACTAAACTGGACACTCAAGGCCGATCAGCAGTGGAGAACTGCCCCGCTCAGTTCACCACGCTAGACAATTACTGCATATCACGGGGATATGCCTGGCGGGATAGCAACTGGGTTTACTTTTATTTGGTTAGACCATTCAGATCAGTTTATGTGCCCGCTCACCCCTGCTAATCGCTCCACACAGTTCACAATCACATGACAAGAATTACCCGGGTAGTTTAACCATTTATTTCCTACACTAAGCCGCACGTTACAGCTAGCCTCGATAGAGTGAAACGGTCATTGTATTGCGTGCCACTCAATCGAAAAGAAAACAGGAAGGACAAATGCCCGAAACAAGGAGACTATCAAAGGCTTCGATGTCAAAGCCCCCTCCGACTGGCTCGAAGGAATCAAGTCTAGATGCGTTAAGTTTGTTTCGAGTCATTGTGGATACATCTTTATCTGTTATGGATGAAAATGAAAATCCACAGCTGCAAAAGAGTAGACAACTTCATGAGCAGCTCATTGAGTCATCTTCTACTCTTGATTCTCTAAAGACCTTCCTGAATAGTTTTGAGGGCGATTTAAAATCCCTATCTCGCGAAATGGAGGAACTTCACACCCGGTCGCAAAAAATCAACTCTGAGCTGGAAGTGAGGAGACAGGTCAACAAAACCCTTTCGCCTTTTGTCGAAGCACTCATCATGCCGCCACAGGTTGTCAGACAGTTGTCTGAAGGAGATATCGCTTCGCCGCAGGGCAGGGAAGCTTTGGTTTACGTGGTGCAGAAACAGCGCGAATTGAAACGGATGACACAGGAAGCCGCAGACATTAATAAAAGAGCAGCCGATGAGCCGAATGGTGACCACGGAAACGATCAACCGAAACAACCGGAGGAGGGCGATTCGCGGCAGAGCGTTGCTGTCCAGCCGGGAGAACCACCGCAATCCAAGACCCCGTTTTTGCCCTTGGAGCATGTGCTAAAATCGGCATTGGAGCAACTCGAACTGGTCATTGACAGGGCGCTAGAACGAACTCGGGATTACATCACTTCTCGCATAAAACAAATTAGAGTCTACGGAGTCAACGTGCAATGGCTCCAGTATGACTTGATAAACAACAAGGAACTGTTTACTTTTGTAAAAAGCCAAAATAAGCAATTGGCAGATGACTTTAAACGTGCATACACTTTGTCAATGGCTTGGTACTACCATCTCTATTTTGGCAGATATATCCACCAGCTACTAAAATTAAAACTGCACGTGGTAGACAAGACTGTTCTATTAGGCTCTGCAGAAGATACATCGAGGCGAGGCTTGTTCTCTTTAGGCAGTACTTCCACATCGCTTCAGTCAGAAGCGTTGCTATCTCTCGGGCTACGCGGGAACGTCATCTCTTCTGATGATCCCAGTGTGATGCTGGCCTCAGTTGCTGCAGATTCCCAACAGACGCATTGGCTGGAAGTGGGATTTAGGTCTCTAAATATTGCGCTAACGGATAACTGTGCAGCAGAGTACCAAACGCTGACGGAAGTCTTTGGTGTCCACGGCGAGGAGGCAAATCATTTATTCAACCAAATTTTTGAGCCGACATTCAGATTGGCTCAAATGTATACCCAATCATTAATTGAGAATTCCTACGATGCATATGGAATTTTGATTTGCATTAGACTATCGCGTAAATTGGAGTATGAATTACAGCACCGGAAAGTGCCGGGTATGGAAACGTATTTGCAAGCCACCACAATGCAACTGTGGCCACGTTTTCAGTATATTATTGATTGTCACTGTGACAGCCTCCGGCGTGCTTCCACCCGGGCTACTGCCTTCTCCAACACATCTGCCTTGGTGCCTCATCACTTGACCCAGCTCTTCTCCCAGTTCTTATCTGGTATCCTGGGGCTATGTGATGACCAGTCCGACGCTGAGCCCGTGGGCCGGAGCATGCAGCGGCTACAGGTGAGTTTTGAGTCATTTCTCACCAAAGTGTCGTCCGTTTTAGATAACGACAAACGAGAAAAGTTCCTATTCAACAATTACTCGTTGTTAGCTACTGTGCTGGAGGGAGGAAACAAATTGGCCGAGGCTCAAAAGGAACACTTTCAGCTGCTGGTGGACGCGTATTCTAAAAAGTAAGGCCATAAACATTTCCTGCAGAAAATTCTGTCTGCCATTGACTTCAATGCAGCTGTTTGCCTCCTCTTCTCGTCTCCTTACAGAGACTGTTACATTCTTTTGCTTTGTCTTTCGCTATGTCCTGCACTTAGAGTGCATGTGGCACGTGAGCCAATTGGAAATAAACTAAAGTCAATACGTCATTGGGTGGCCATGCCTTTGGGCGGGCTCAATGGCCAGCGCCTAGTCCGACGTTTTAAAAAACACACCCAACCAAGCAGAACGTGCTCGTTGTGGTGCTGGCGAACCTGAGTACTCATCTAAAAATTCATTTTTTGTTTTACCGAAAAACCCGTTGACCCCGACACTTGCTTCGAATGACGTAGCTATCCGGAATTCCCCTGCGTTGGTTGCCTCGCTACCGTGGAGCAAGACATGTCGTTCTGGGTGCATCTGCACGTTCACCTAATGCTAATGCACGTCAGGCGCTCAATTGGGGCGGGCCCAACGGTCATCACCAATACCCGTGCCTGCGCCAGAGTGCGCTTGGTTACACAGGCTTTTTCTGCGCTCTCAACTGCTCCTATCTGTCCAATCAAACCGGTACTAGATGCATGTCAGACAGTGGCCGCGCCGGTCTGACCTTGCATTTGCATTATGCGTGGTCAGCTGGCCACAGTCCTGGCAAATATAAAAGGAGGACTTGTTCCTTCTTTGTTTGCCATTCATTTTAAACACTCAACAATATTTACAGCTCAATGTTTCACCGCAAATACGTTCCTACTCCTTATCCAGTTGATCCTTACGATCACTCTCGTCGTAGAGTTGTGTATGCTGGCCCTGCTGGAGCTATGGGCCAAAGACAGCTTCACGCCAACAGCTACTACTACCACCCGCATTCTCACTACCGTGATGCTGCGTATCAGAGAGGCCCAGTAAGGTACTATCCTCAATTGCAGTTTTCTCGTTATGAGCCAGATCCCTATGCTGGTGGATGGTAATATAGTTCTGACTGGTTCAGAGCTCTCTTGTTGAGTCTTCTGTGAAGATTTGGCTCACCCTCTTTATTTGATGACTTTATGAACTTCAACGAACGCGCTAGATGCGTGGCTCGTTGCCCTGTGCCTTTAATACCGTTTTACCACCGGTTGGTGATTTATTTGGAGGACCTGCGCTTGATGCGCATTCTATTGCTGCTTTAAGGTAAATGTCTTTTTTTCAATGGTGTTGATTATATTTTTTTTTACTATAAATAATGAAAATAAATCGTGATGACGTTGCTCTCTAGACAAGTAGAATCAAAGTCGTACTTATACTACGTATCAATCCTCGAGTGAGCAACCCCTAAAGGCAACTTGCGCTCTAGCTTAAACTGAATTTTTTGCCTCTAGTCGAAATTTTGGATAATGCAAATCATTTCCCACAATGTCAGTATAGGTCGATAAGTCAAAGGGATAAACTTGTGCTAGTTGCCGAAGCTGGTCATCCGAGCAAACTTCTTCAGGACCTCGCAATCCTTTGCTTTTAGCCACCCTGCTTCGCGCAACCTCCAAGCTGTAATAAAGCTCTTCAACATTCACGTTCGAGCTCACATTAGCATTGGGGTTGGGACTGATGATAGAACTATTTGTAGAACGATCCATGGGCATTGGAGAACCAAGATGAAGAGTTCCTTGTGATGTATCAAAATTGGCGAAATTCCTTGAGTAACGCGGCCCTGGTGGTGTTGGCTGAAAAAACTGGCTGAGGTTGGCCAATCCAGCCAACGGCTGACGACTTGCCTGGAGCGGGGATGAGTTGTCAATCACTGCAGGGCTAGAGCTGGAGCTTGCTGGTATTCCAGGTTGCCGTTCCGAGTTGCCGTTCTTTCTACTTGGCCTACTAGCTCTTTTCTTTCTGCTAGAAGCGCCACCGGTGGTTCCCGTTAGTCCGTCGGTTCCGGTTACCTCAGATGATCCAGCAGTAGTTTTACGCCTGCTTCCTCCCCTGGCTGTCTCAATCCGTTGCCCCTCCTCAACCATCAATTCCTTAACCTTGACTCTGCCAGCCAACAAGGCGGGTGCTCTCGGTCCTATTTTCAAATATGTTTGAGGTAAACCAGTTCTATGCTTGACCACATATTCAAGCAAAAACTTTTCATTCAGCAAATGCGAAAACAGTCGATCAACAAACCCTTTGTCGAGAGACTTGCCTTCACCGAATCTCGAGTTTGTAAAATGCCCTAGGTCTTTGACCTTCTTGAGGCGCTCGCCACGGAAGACAGCAGCACAGTGGTTTGTTGTGACTTCGGCATTTTGAATTGACTTAACCAACTCAACAATGACTAACGCCTCTTTATTGACATCTTTCGCAATTCTGGTGCACGTAGAATTGAGTTGACAATTTTGACACGTTCCATGGCATTCTTTAGTGTCAAAGTTCTCGTTGAAATACGCTAGCATTAACTTCCGTCGACAATCTGTTGAGTTCTCACAGTACTGCTGCATGTGCGTTAGCAGGGCAGAGTTGTTCTCAGCAATAGTCCAAGATCGTGTGCCTTCGCGAGCCTCGTTGAACATCATTCTTCGCATACTTGCGACATCACCCCTTGAGTAGAACAAAATACATTTGGAAGGAAGACCGTCACGACCTGCGCGACCTGTTTCCTGATAGTACCCTTCTACTGTCTTAGAGAGCGTGTTATGAACAACAAACCTTACGTTAGCTTTGTCAATGCCCATGCCGAAAGCAATAGTTGCACAAATAACTTGTAATTGACCTCTTTGCCACCGTAGCTGAATATCTCTCCGCTCTTCGTTAGTTCTCTGAGCATGGTAATAATCACATCGAACGCCCTCACCCTCTAGTTTAGCAGATACATTTTCACAATCTTTTCTGGAATGGCAGTAAACGATTCCTGCACCGGTGCGATACTCGCTGCAAAGTTCTTTAACAACCTTAAATATGTCTTTGGTCTTTGGTCGCACTTCGTAGTATAGATTAGGACGGTTGAAACTGGATTTGAGAGAAATCATGTTGTCCTTTCTTAAACACTCAACAATATCAACTTTTACTCTCTCAGTTGCAGTGGCCGTAAGAGCCATTATCGGAACATCTGAAAATTCGTCCTTCAATTCCTGCAGCCGCTTATATTCTGGTCGAAAATCATGGCCCCATGAAGAAACACTGTGTGCTTCATCAATAACTAGAGCACCAAGCATTTTTCTAGCTTGCAACTGATGAAGTGCGTTTTTCAAGCTATTCGAGGCTGCCAGCATTTCTGGTGACACGTATAGCAGCTTCAGCTTATCAGCAAGAAGAATGTCAAACACTCTTGAGCGCTCAGACGCGTCCATTCTTCCTGTATAAAGCTCTGCAGCAATATTTCTTTCCTTTAAGTGCTCCACTTGATCGTCCATGAGAGATACCAAAGGAGATACTACAATAGTAACACCGTCCCGCACAAGCGCTGGTAGCTGAAAACAAAGGGATTTTCCGCCTCCTGTTGGCATCAATATGAGAACGTCTTTTCCTTCCAGTGTTGCAATGATTGCTTCTAATTGAGCACCCCTGAAATCTTTCATGTGGAATTGATTTCGGAGTACAGAGTACACTTTATCTGTCCACTTTGACGTTGGTAGAGGTCTTACTTGTGCCAGTTGGCTGGCTGGAAGTAGCACCCCTTGTGGAGATTGACTCTCGTTCAACGGCAACCTACCAGTGTAAGTGTTTGGACGCACGGGCGTTGCTGGCGGCTCCATTCTCGTCTTCTTGGTCAGCTGATCAACAGCATCAAAGATTGCGTCTGAATCTGAATCTGAATCTGAATCGCCAATAGAGACAATATTGCTATCGTCAAGCTTGCGTTTTGCACCGTTTACTGAGAGTTCCGATGAATAGTCGACTTTCATGATTTGTACGTCTTCGTCGTCACTCGGAGCCGGAACTGAAAGCGGCGGAGGTGACGAATGAATGCTCATGTCATCAGCATTAGCAAAGTCGATGAGTTGTGGCACCTTGTCGGAGTCCGGGATGAAAGGTGGTGTTGGATCGCTCAACTCTGTGACATCCTCCGCTTCTACACCTTCCATTGGGTCGTCGTCCCGATCCCCTTCTGAATTCAATGAAATAACCTCCTCTGTGTTTGACCGACTTGTTCTCGATTGGTTGGCTGCCAATGCTGATATGATCTGCTCGAGGCCTTGTGCCACACCTACAAGGTCCTCCTTGGTAATGGTGAGTGCAAACTGGCTCAGCTCTGTTAGCTGATGATTTCTGACTAGATCAAGCAGCTCATCGCGACCCATTCGCTGGTAACTTATGAGTGGAGCGCGCTCCTTCGAGACGGCCTTTTTCTCTTGGATCGCAATGGCTCTCTCCATTTCATCCTCGTCGAATTCATCGTCCTCGTCCACGTCGGCATATGCTGCAAAAGACGTATTCTTTGCTGTTATCCCTTTTGCTAACTCTGCTTGATCAGAGTAAACCTTCGTAGCTGTGTTGTTGGCTGCAGAAGTAAAGCTTCTCAGTGGAGCACGCACATGTTTCTCAACATTTGTCACAGCAACAGCATTCCAGTCGCCCTTAGGAGCACTGCTGACAACGGTGACGGCTGTGACATCCGAATCAACGAGGCCTTCTGATGTCTCCTCATCCAAAGTTCTCGAAGAGGAGGGAAAAGGAGACGGAGGATGATTGGCCAACGTTACTACATGGCTAATGAAACTACTGGCTTCAGCAGATACTTTTGGAACATTTGCCCCTTCCCTAGCCATCCATGAGAGATGCGTTTTTATGTTTGTGAGGGGTTCTTCAGTCATCAGCAAGTCCCGTCGCTGTTGTTTTTTGGATTTCAGTGTCGTCTATATATCATGTGATGTTGGGTGCGCCAATATTTACTTTGTAAATGTTTTACACTAGAAGGTATGTGCAATGTTGAATAAATGTTGATAAAGTTCCAATTTAGAGGCGACATGTGTCTGCGGCGCGCGCGAACTCTTCGCGCGTCCAAAATTTCACATAATGATAGTGCCCAAATGGGAAGTGCCACTAATTGCTGTTCTGAGGGTCAACTCCAGCATTGACGGCAACAGTGCGACGAATGGCAAAAGAGCAAGCTTTCACTGTAAATAAATAGACCATATTGAGTGGCACAGAAGTTTTCTATACCAGACGACATGTATTAGGCCCTCCTTTTCATATACCAGAGCAGCGCACCACCTACCGAAAATGCCAAAGTTCCGGCAACCACTGGAATTACAAGAGAAAAATCATCCTCCTCAGGTTCAAGCATGGGGGTGGATGTACCGGGTTTGTGAGCTGCTTCTGCTAACTGTGCAAACAGTTCTGTAAGCGAAGCCGGCCAGTACACGGAAACATGAAGTGGTGCCGCCATAAATAGATTTCTAGTATACACGTCAGGTTGTTGGTCACACCTCTGTTGTTGACGATCAAGATCAGCCTTCAAAGCCACATAGACAGCCGGAAGATTGTCCAGGTGCGGATATTTACTCCGCAAGTTGACCAAATATGAAAAGCTCTCTGGGTCTGAGGAGTCATATGTGTAGCATATCACGTCATACTCGTGTATCTTCTTTTTGTTTTCCAAAGCTACCTCCCCGAACTCACCAAGTTCCTCCAGTACCATGTAACATTGCTTTCCGCCTTGCATCTCAACGGAGTTGACCACAGTGATGGGCTTCAACGTTGGGTTGTAGGCCTTAGCCACAGGTCTTTGCAGAAATGAGTAAAGCAGCGATGTTTTCCCAGAGCCTGGACTTCCAAGGACAAGACAGTTGAATAAATTCCTATCGACCGTTGATGACCTGTATGATCTGCTTTTTGGATTTCGCTTCATGCGGGAACGCGTAATTCGAAGTGCACTTGAGAGCTTTGGTCGGCTTTCGTACCCCAGGTATGCGAGATAGCATGTAGTGGTCTTGTAGTCAAGCGCAGTGGTCATAGACCATTGGGCAAGCCAGCCTTGCAGTGTGATATGATTGTTCTCATCTTGCACAATAGAATCCGGAAAATTCTTCTCCAACCAAAGCTTTGGCACTCCCGGGGATGGTTTAAAAAGTGCCGCGAGCTCTTCATCATTCAGTCCACCGTCGTTGTCTTTGTCGTACCGTATAAACAAGTCCACAAAAAACTGAAATCCCATTGGTGAGAGCTCCACAGATGAATTATATGGAACGTCAATCTCTGGATATAGAAATTTATCTTCAAGAGACAATGAGTCGGTATAATGGAATCGTCTCAATATACCCCAAGTGGTTTCATGCCTGCCTTTCTCGGCGTAAATTTTGTTGAGCTGGATAAACCCATATTCAGAAAGTCCAGAGCCATCGGGAGATACAGACCCAGGGTATTTTTGTGCTAAAGTGTCCTTGATTTGTGAAAACTCGTTAGAGGCAAGACCTTTAGCAAAGCACTTTAGCTGTAGGTTTAACAGTTCTGTGTCATTGAGATAGCCATCCTGATCTCTGTCGGAAAGAACAAACACCCTAGAAAGTGCATCGATGGCAGCTGGTTTAAGATTTCCAGTTTTTGAATCAAACAGAGGTGCAATTGGATGCGTAACAGCTCTTTGACAAAGATAAAATGCCTGGTTGACGTTGTAATGCTGCTTAGCCGAGCACCGGATGCATGCTTCTATTTCTTTGAATTCCTTAAGAATGGGAATCATTTCGTCTGATAGCAAAGATGAATGGGCATCGTCCAGTGCTAAATCACATTGGTTGGCGCTCAGAACAACGGGTAGATTTACGCCCATTGAGCGAAACCAGGGCATCCAAAACAATGATATCCTTTCGCAGCTGTAATGATCAGAGTACACTAACCAGATAACAGTCGCCTTCCTTATTTCATTTTGTAACTGTGCCCGATCTTGGATCAAGAATGAAGTATCAACTACGACTGTATTGGGTGCATCATTGAGCAGTGAAAATTCGGAAGGGATTGTAATGGGTGGAAGGACGTTCTGAATGTTTGGAACAAACACGTCCTTGGCGAGTGCAGCGATTAAACTGTGTTAGTTATGACAAGATTGTAACACTCGCAATAGGATTAGCATGTATCAAAACTTTGATTATGCCAACAATGAATTGAAATATGTCACTGGTTTAAATAATGTATAGCATACCTTGACTTGCCAACTCCTGGTGTTAGTAACGAAAAGCTTGAAAACACAAAGGATACCTACCATCATCTCCGCATACGACAATTCGAATTGTCTCGTGATGCATTGTCTTCGAAAGATCTTAAAACGCACCGCTACTCAGTTGATGGGCTGTCCGTAAGAGGGTGAACCGGTTATTACCACTTGTGGTGCTCACCAGTGGCGGTCAGGTGAGAAATGCGCAGAGAGCATATCAACCCTCAGGCTACGGGTCAGAGAGCTCCTGTGGCGTGTGAGTAGCATTTCCTTGTGTCCATTCTCCGGTGTTGGAATTTGCAAGGTGTTTGAAAGATCTTTCGTCGGTTGACATTTGAGTCTACAATTGTTAAATAGGCACCATACGTCTACCACAACTAGCATCGAGAAGCAAGGCAAAGCCAAAACAACAAGAAGCAACCAACATCTCTTCACAAGTATCGACAAACCGGACACGTCCTCCGTTTATCGACTCATCTCCTTCACTCATCATTGGATCAGTGAGCCTGCTTTTGGAGGCTAAACCGTTAATTCTGTTCCTGTTTACACTTATCCTAAATAGGAAACAACACATGAATGATTCACACAATATTTAAAATGTGAAGATCCGCCTGGTTCGCTCCAACCTGTAGCGATGTTCAACAGAGTGGAAGGAATAATAACCTACCTTGAATCCAATTCATCTTTCTCTACTGGGCTAAAGGAGCTGGGTGTGCTATTATGTGAAATATGTCGGGCACAAAAGCAACAGATTTTGGAGCAAGCCACAACTAGAAAAAGAGTCAATTTCTGTCGGTTCATGAACCAGCAAGAGGTCGAAAAGTTTCTTCAAACTCAAGACCATAGAGACACAAATATTGCGCGTAGGCTGATGACGTTGCTCTTGACATCGTCCCTGAATAATGAACAGCGCCTCGAATGCTTGAATTATCTTCAAGGAATTTGCCTGCTACACAGAAGTAGCCGACAAGTTCTTCACGACAATACCAGCATGCACCTACTTTTGTCATTGCTTAACGATAAAGACGAGGCCATACAGACCGAAGTTATCGGTGTCCTAGTGGCGGTTCTGGTCAGAGAACCTGCAAACATTCGTCAATTCGAGGAGTGCGGGGGCCTCAAGGCAATGTGCTCGCTTTTCAAATCGTCCGACTGTCCTAAAGAAGTCAAGCTCAAAATCTTGGAGTTTTTATTTTTCTACTTGATTCCCGAAACCTCTCAGCCAGGCAAAGTGGCAGGCGGGGTAAAGAGATACACCACTAATGATAAAAGCAAGCTGCTATCCAAGTATTTGAGTAACGTTTCGGGGCTAGTAAGAGAGTTGAACACAAGTCAGCCGTTTGGGCCGCTCAACCTGGAGTGGTAATAAAGCACAACGGAACAAGGTAGCGATGGAAAAGCATCAGAGCAAAGTAAGTCTAATCATGGACAATAATATGCGTGAACAGGTGGAAATCGTTGTGTTCTAGTTCTGCACGATCCGAACGAGCTCGAGCAGGCTGGGCTTTTAGGAATGGTAGAAAGTTAACGTGCAACGAGAGCATCACAACACATTAATAAGTAATCAGTAGTAATTTATTAAAAAAATGGGAAACAGTTAACGTCAACTCTATGTAGACCCCCTTCAAAATGCTAACATCGAGGGAATAAGCGAATAAGCACTCTGTAAAGGGACGCTTTCTTGTAAGGGAGTCGTTTACCTGAAGCATCCATGGTTAAATTGAAAGCCCAGGTGATAAATTCCCTATAAGTAAACCCACTTAAGGGTTACTTGAAGAAAGAAAGATTTTTTTTCCACATCTACATACATAGTTTATGGTGCGGCTGAGGGTCGTAGTAGTGCGCCAGGTCTAGCAGGTCTAACATGTCTGCGACGTCTAGTAGGTATGCCAGTGGCATACAGAGATCTTTCAAGCTGCTCCCCTGCATTATTACGCTTTGCCCGGCTATTGAAAGATTAGCAAGTTCGTACTAGTGCGTGTGCTGCACAGCAGAACTCATTTGCTGAAGACTAGAGGAAAAACAAGCTTTTGCTGTGAGCGCGGTAGATGCACTCAGACATCCTACTCTTTCAGTAATTCTGCTGACGATTCCATCACTGCAGTGTCGTCTCTCTTATTTTTGTATGGAAATACTACACAAGTTGCTAGCGACCTCAAACGCCATTGTGCTCATTAGGCTGTTAGCCGCCGATCCGAGCCAGACCCAGGAAACACTTTCCAACTCTGGATGGTAATCCCGCAAACCGCAATGACTAATGGCTTGACAAAGAAGGAAAAAAAAAATCACCACTCAGGCGTTATAAGACGCATAGAAGTTGATAAAAACTTATGGGCATGCTTGTCTAAAGCTTTGCTTTGCGATCAAGGTCAAAGAATCCGGGATTAATTCAAGATTCTTTCCGGGTATAATTGCTCATAATTCAAGCTCAGTTGGAGATAAAGGCATCTTCGTGAAGTGCCCGGAGAGTGCTATATCTTATCGACTGCATCCCAGAAGGTGTATCATTGCTCTTCTTCGGTTCGTATCCGAAGACTGTTCCTGCCTCTAGTTCAGTCATAGTCCACTCTGTTTATAAGTGGGATGACCCGCCAGAAGAAGTCTTCCGCAAGAGGATCTTCCACCGATCCTCTTGTGGTTGTTGTTGGCTCTGGGCCCTCTGCTATTCTTACATCTTTCATACTGGATGGTAACATTCCCTATTATGACACGTCAAAGTACGGCGCGCATCCCGATCAGAATCTTCATAAACTTTTAGTTCCTTATCAAGGAATTTCAAATGATGGAAATGGCAAATCGTTACTGGATGCCGTCGCCGACAATGACATCTTGGAGTATGTCATGCATTCGCATCAGTCAATTGTGTCGCACGGGCTACCCGTCAATGTGCTTATTGATCTTTTGTTATCTGATGATGAATATGGATATTCATCACTTGCTACAAAGCAAACGAGAATTAGATGGGAATATTCGACACCTGTATTCCATCACAAGGTTTTGACTAATGACAGCGTAGCAGGTGGTCAATGGGTTTCGTCTGATCACGACTGTCAGTCATACAAGTCTCTTAGTTATGCCGAAATGATGTCGTTACCACAAATGTCTGTCACCGAGTTCATCGGCTACCCTTCCGAACAGGAGTTTTGTCGACCCACGAGAGAAGAACTAGCAAACTATTATTCTAGCTATGTCAATAGTATGGGTCTCTCCAAAAATTTTATGTTCAATTGCTTGGTCACAGACATACAGAGTGATGGGGAGACTTTCAAGGTGTCGTACAATGATTGTGACTCTACTAGTCAATTGTTTTGTGATTACGTTGTCCTTGCGTCTGGTATCTTTGAAAGCCCTGCAAAAGAAATGAAGAAAGATAGAACTGCGGTTGTGAAAGGCGCTTCTGACCCAATTGACTTTTCACTGGAAGGCACACAAGAAATCACATTTCCGGATAATGGTCCAGTGCTTGTCATCGGTTCTGGAGTTTCGGCTGCTGAGGCTACAAGCCATGTTCTCGAAGAAGGTGGAGAAGTTTATCACATATTCAGGACGGCTTCTAAATCATTCATCCATCTACCAGCTGAATCTCATCCAGAGTATGCATTAATCCACGATCTAATGCTCGGAAGAACTTGTTGCTCTCGATACCATGCTCTACCCGACAGTACCGTCGTCGACCTAAAGCTGAACGGAGATGTCACTATTCAGCTACCTTCAGGTGCAACACGGAGTGCTAGGTTATCACAAGTTGTTGTTCGTGCCGGACGTGCAGGCTCGCTAAAATACATTGTCGAAAGCCTCTCGTCAGTTGACAGGTATACTTTAAAGAAAGTTGTTGGACCAGATATGGCGCTGGCGCCGAATGTTTTTGTTGTGGGCAGTTTAACTGGTGACACGTTAGTACGCTACATGTACGGATCGGCGTTTCGTGTTGCTGGGGAAATCTACCGAAGTGTCAGGTCAATGTTTCAAGGCAAGGAGGAAGAGCTCCGTGGAGCATGTGTACTAGCAGCCGCTTGCTAGAAAGAAGTCAATATTGGTGTGACGGTTGTCAAGCGAGACTACGATAGGGATACGTTGGGGACTGTCATCGATTTAGAACGAGCGTTTTCTATTGAAGAGCTCACTACCTTTCCTTTTGGATTATTTAAAATTATTTATTGAGAAGGAGAACATTTCGATATCTCCAGAAACCATATACATGATAGAATAAATATTTTACACCCGGTGAGATATCAACACTTCAAGACTTTCTACTGTCTCTTACCCACAAATCAGTCGGCTCTTGATCAGGTTCACACCATTCAAACCCAGCGCCACCCGCTGCTCTCCAGTAATCCAAGTATAACTGTTCAGTCGTTGATCGTTTGAATTCCATCCCTCGCTTTCTCAGCTCTTGAGACAAACGACGGCTGTCTATTAGGCGCTTTTGTTTTATGCGCTGGTTCTCAAGCAAATAGGGTGAGCCTCCGACAAGGTGAAAATTTTCGACTGTCACGTCGACTAACTCCTCAAATGCGGTAGCAACCTGAGTCATTAGGAACAGTTCTGCAGATCGGTTATACCTGTCCAGCAGCCCGATGTTTTTTCGCCACTTTAATCTGCAAGTTGGTCCGTTACCAAGTCCCCCGAGCAACCAGCTGCTGCGGGGAAGTAGCGGCCAAAGCAGGTCCACCAAGTCGAAAGTCACCTTATCGAATCGGCGCTGAAATAATGCAGACCGCAGAGGAATTTGAAGAATTTTGAGATCGTTAGATGAAGAAATCCCATTAGTGAGAGCTCTAGACCGGCCTAGAAACGCTTTTATTATCTTTAGTGACTCGGCTGGCGATGCTACTGGCCGTTCAACGAAGTACGCATGTAGTACCTGGCTAGTCAGCTCTGTACCTGGACTTAGCAGCAACTTTGTCAGTAGCTTTCTGGTGTCCGTTGCCGACGGCAGTCTGGATATGGCATCCAAAACCGCTCTGTTTTTTACACTAATATACGTCCAATCTTCTCTGCCCGAACGCTGTCGCGCCACAAATCGGCAATCCTTTACCAGCTGGGTGGCTGTTACTGCAGCAACCCGAGAAGTAGAGACTAAAAGTTGGCGTATCTCTTTCGACAGAGTAGCCGGTGTGATTGCTCTGGGCAGCTTTCTCATCCAGTCATAAAGGGAGACGATGTTGGCGACAGAGGGCGTATAGCTCTATAGGTTGACAAACAATGGTGGAATTTTGGCCTACACCTTTTCGAAATACCACCAGCGGTACGTTTGGAACAACTTTTCAGACAACTTCGTCTGGGCCAGGCCGATGACAATTTCGGCATCCGTCTGAAATTTTTTTCGGTGCTAATTACTATTCCCAATGGGGGTTTAGAGCCCTAGGCATGACCAATAGTAGTACGGTGCATATTAACGAGAACAAATTATTTTACACATAACGGGAGGTAATAGTTTATAATGCTGATGGTAATGTCCAGAGTTACGAGAAGCGTCTTGAAACGGATTCGCTGATGTTCTCGGTCGACGCTCCTCGTTGAACCTCCCAGTTGTTGGGCCAGTGTCGATCGCATCATCTCCCATTTCCAGTTTTTTACAAAATCAACCCAAGTCCGGTGTCTGCCCACCACTGGTGGGCACATATGGCCAAGTCGGCGGCGGCCATCTGTCGGCCGGGCCGTGCACTATAGCTGCAGCAGCTCTCCCTTATAGTTTGTTGCCATGGCAACGGCAAGGCAGAGACAGTTGCAACTGATTGGGAGCACTGATGTCGGGTCATGTAGGGGTGAGCATTTGACAGATGCAGTGTAAGCCAGTTAAAGTTGCATAAACGTTAGCTGACAGCTATTTGTCTTTGTTGTACAGGTATTATTGGCGTCATATAGTAGAGTGTGAGTATTGCTCGTGTTGCCCATGTAATGAATCACAGTCTGATGATCGTTGTCGAGTTTGTCGGATTTTCGTTCGGCTTATCTGTTAACGAGTACCTGCGTCGACCAGCTGTCCACTGTAATTTTCTCACCAGCACACTAAACCCTGCCTGTGCGCTGTGACACCCAAATGGGAACCGTACAGCGGCTATACCCAGCTGGATGACAACGGTAAAGAAGCAGGGCTTATCGTAGGGCTTTTTTGCCTTGCCACCGAAGCAACGTCCAACTGAAGTTTGTTGGCAAATGCCACACAGATTCAAGAGACTCTCCTTGGGGTGGCCGGGGTCTCAGTACCAGCCAAGAGCATGTTGCTCTTCGAGATCGAGAAGGGAATGTAGATAGTGAGATGGCAGCAAGCTTGCGTGTCAGACCCTCACCGAGCTGTGAGTTGCACCCACACTGACCACCGACGGCTGTCCGAGGATACGCATTGTCAACGGCAAGAGGGCTACGCAGCCTGACCGTTTGTCATATGCTTAACATGCAAGGCAAAGCCCGTTTTTTGTTTACGAGTCTCATGACAGTAAGAATTGGCGGGTTTGACTGCCTCCTTTCTTTTTTGCGCAATAGGCCGACTCAGAGCCGTAATCCGAGAAGAGAAAAACGGTTCCCTATCACGGGTGACACTTGAGGGCAGCAGCTGGCTTTTTGATCCCAACCTGGTCCAGACCTGCAAAGGTCCCGACTGGTACCCAATTTTTTAGCTTTTCTTTTTTTTTTTTTTTCAGTGTGGCATACAGAGGCAACTACCCTTCATGGTAACCTCGTGGGCCAGTTCATATTTAATGCGAGGGAGATCCACCTGCAAACGATTTTAAATTTTTCTTTCTTGCTATCAACCGATCTTAACACTCCTTAGAATTCAAACTAACGTTCTGTTCATAAGCCATTCGACTGATTCTAACAAATTAGTCTGTCTTTCCTTTTACAACTGCTTTTGAACAAATTATATTTTGACTTTCACCAGCCCTCCTTTTTTTCATTTACTAGTTCGTTCCTTTGATCTGAAACTATACCAAGCCCCCTGATTTTTTCATTTAGATTCAAACAGTAAGTATTAACCGTGCGACATGGTTCCAGCTCGAGCTCACATGTGAGTTGGCTGGTAGCCACCCCCAAAAGAGGTGTGCTGACGACGACTACTCGCCGATGCGACATGGCTACAGAGTAGCTACATCGGGGTACTTTGGAATTTGTAGGGTTGCTTTGGGGGACTGGCATTGAGAATTGGGGTGTGTACAGCGAGCACTGTTTGCTGCTCTTTGAGCGTTGCCGAACTTTCCAGCCCATGTACGCACAGCTTTTTTATTCGACAGCCGGTCTCCTCGGGCTCCACCTCCAAGACACCCTGCCTCCACTGGCAATCCCCCTGACCTTCCTAGTTTGGCAATTTGTTGGCCCTCGACGAGCGGCTTGCCCTCGTTCATTGGCTTGATGTGTTGCATTCAATCGCATTCCAGTGGGTGGACGCCCACCCATGCGGAGCCAAACATCCCAATCTGGAAAAATGGCGAGGAAGTTTAGTGACTGTCGAGGGTCTGAATGTCCCAACGAGTCACAAAAATGCCACTGGGAGCAACAAAGTACTCTGGAATCTGCTTGCACTGCCTGGGCCCCAACTCCTTCCCGGCCCTGCCACACCAACACGCCCGACCCTAAACTCGACAGCATGTCTTACCTGACCCTACCACCTCCTTTGAAAGTTTTCATTTAAAATAACTTTGCCGTCATCGCTTTTGCATTTTGCATAACAACATTCATTTTGCATTTTTTTGACACGCTCTTTTTTATCCTCATCCACTACCCCGACAACTTATTCCCTCGTTATTGACTGCGTTTCTCCAGGCTCACCACCGAGTAAACAATACCCAAACGCGACCAAACACGCTCGGCAGTCAGTTATTAAACTGAGTTTCAAAGGACATTACAGGCCAGGACAATTACATTAGGGACTACAGGCTCCAGACACGCAAGCACATTCACACAATCTTTTGCAAATCATACTAACTAAGCTCAATGAAGTCAACTATTGCTATCATTGGTACAACTTTTGTTGCCGCCGTCGCCGCTCTCGAGGGCGACGTTGTCAGAGCTCATGCTCACCATCTCCACAAGCGTGATATGGTGACCGAGTACGTCTACGTCACCCAGTACGTTGACGCCAGTGGCAACACTGTCCAGGCCGAAGCCACCTCCACCCACGGCGAGGCCACTCCTTCTGCAACCACATTGGCGACCGTGGTTACCAGCAGCTCGTCCTCCGAGGCTGCTGTCACCACCACCTCTTCCTCTTCCTCTTCCTCCTCTTCTGCAGCCGCCACCACCTCCTCTTCTGCAAAGGCTGCCTCCTCTTCCTCCAGCTCCTCCAGCTCCTCCAGCTCCTCCAGCTCGGGTAGCTACACTGGCGGCCTTTCCGACTACGAGTCTCCTTCTAGCGAGTTTGTTGATGGTACCATCTCTTGTGACTCCTTCCCATCTGGTAATGGCGTAGTCGCGCTTGACTGGCTTGGATACGGTGGCTGGTCCGGTATCCAGTTCTTTTCTGGTTCCTCAACCACCTCCACCGGTTCTTCCTGCTCCGATGGCGCCTACTGCTCGTATGCGTGCAGAGCTGGCATGTCCAAGACCCAGTGGCCTTCCAAGCAGCCATCCAACGGTGTCTCTGTTGGCGGTCTGCTCTGCAAGAATGGTTACCTTTACAGAACCAACACTGACAGCAACTACCTCTGCGAGGTTGGTGCCGAGTCCGCCGAGGTCGTTTCCGAGCTCTCTGAGGATGTCGCCATTTGCAGAACCGACTACCCAGGTACCGAAAACATGGTTATTCCAACTCTTGTCTCTGCTGGTGGCTCCAACGTCTTGTCTGTCGTCAACACCCAGACCTACTACCAGTGGGGAGGCTCTGGTACCTCTGTTCAGTACTATGTCAACAACGCCGGTGTTTCTGTCGAAGACGGCTGCGTCTGGGGTACTTCTTCTGGCTCTGTCGGTAACTGGGCCCCACTCAACTTTGGTGCTGGCGTCACTGGTGGCATCACTTACCTCTCGCTCATTCCAAATCCAAACAATGAGAAGGCCGCCAACTTTAACGTCAAGATTGTCGCCACCGATGGCTCCACTGTCAACGGCGAGTGCGTCTACGAGAATGGCTCGTACAACGGCAGCGGCTCAAGCGGCTGCACTGTTGCTGTTACCTCCGGTTCTGCCAAGTTTGTTCTTTACAACTAAGGTCAAATCGTGAGAGGAAAACAAAATGCTGTTAATCAACATGTATGAAGATTTACGAGATTTTTTTGATTTATTTGTTATGGGTAGTTTATTTGGACTACTTTATTGTGTAGATTACTTATTAAATGTCAAGTGTTATATGGATTCTTGCTCGTTATTGTAAACGTTGATGAGGGTGTTGGAATAGCAGGCGCAAATATTGCTCTTTGTTATCTGAGACAGGCATTGTTTACATTCATTTCTGGATTACGTTCCAATGTCAGACAACGTGCTGCTGTTGGGCTTGGGTATGCATCACTTGCTTGCGCTGAAACGTGCCACCAAGCAAGCTTACGCAGCATGCAGAAGGTGATTGAATAGGGAATGTGGAAAGCACGGGAAACGCAGACTTGGCATTCATTATAGATTAGGGTGACGACGGCTTATCAGAAACTGCGCGGAGAATACCGACTCTGGATTTGCATCGTCGAAATTTGTAGCAGCGTTTCCAATCTCAAACCGGCGGGCAATTAGGGCATTGTCAACTGAGATTTACTGTTTACAACCAGTTTTTCTTACTGCACTGACAAGCAAAGTAGCTAAATTACCTAATTAGTTTACAAAACACAAAATATATAGGGGAGTGGATTAGAATATAGTCAATGGAACCAATGACGACTGTTGCACTTGAGCTCCAAGTTAGATGTGAGCCTCCTCATTGATGTGAACTCCACCAAACTCCAGCAACTTGTCGATCAGAGCATCGGTATTCTTTGGAGGAGCCGACGCTGAGGTGCTGGGCTTGGAGTGTGGTGGTTTTGAGTGATGTGGACCACCACTGGGCTTTGGCCCATGAGACTTGCCTGGAGGTGGATGATGGGGGCCACGAGGTGGAGGAGGGCCACGAGGTGGAGGAGGGCCATGAGGTGGAGGGGGACCATGAGGTGGAGGAGGTGGTGGTGGTGGATAATCATCATCGTCCCCAGGTGGTCTGTGAGGTTTGTGAGGGGGACCATGGGGTGGAGGAGGGCCCTGAGGTGGAGGAGGGCCATGAGGTGGAGGGGGACCATGAGGTGGAGGTGGTGGTGGTGGATAATCATCATCGTCCCCAGGTGGTCTGTAAGGTTTGTGAGGTGGAGGAGGTGGTGGTGGATAGTCCTCATCATCACCAGGAGCAGGCCTGTGAGGTCTGTGAGGAGGTGGCGGAGGAGGAGAAGGATAGTCCTCATCGTCACCAGGAGCAGGCCTGTGAGGTCTGTGAGGAGGTGGCGGAGGAGGAGAAGGATAGTCCTCATCGTCACCAGGAGCAGGCCTGTGAGGCTTGTGAGGTGGAGGTGGTGGAGGAGGATAGTCCTCATCGTCACCAGGAGCAGGCCTGTGAGACTTGTGAGGAGGAGGTGGAGGAGGATAATCTTCATCATCTTCAAATGGAGGATGAGGAGGAGGTGGAGGATGATGAGCATCACCACCTTTGTGCTCCTTCAAACGACGGTGACCCTTAGGAGGATGGTCGCCGTGTGCTTGCGCACCACGCTCGCCCTCAGCATTGCCGTAGGGATGATTTGCGTCACCGTTCACAAGAGGCTGTTGATAGTTGTAAACATCTCTGTCCCGGGACTGCTCGCTGTGCGACTCGCGGCGGCCGTCTGCATGGGCCATTCCATGCTGTTTCTGGCTGTGCTTTTCAGAGGGAAAGAAGTAGTTGCAAAGTCGCTCGAGCCCGTCAGAAAACCAGTCGTGCAGGGAAGGAGCAGGCAGCTCGTCGCCGCGGTGCGGTATGAAATGCTCTTCTGGCAAAGACAGCTGGACCTGCCCATTTAAATAATCTTCAATGGCAATGTCGCCGACGTAGGCGCGGTCGCCATAGCCGCCAATGTAGTGGACACCAGAGACGTTGAAAAACACCCAGGTGCCGTCGTGGACTGCGTCCGAGCCCGGCGCAAAGTCGCGGGCGTCTGGATGGGCCTTGAAGAAGCACTCGCTGACCTGCTCGACCTGGTCCTCTGGCACATCTACAAAGTTGCCAAAAAGACTGATGCGGGGCGACTTCACGGGTGAAGAGACGTCGATGCCTGGGAACGGCAGGCTGCTGAGATGGCCGCGTTCGCTTTTGTGCTTTGCATGCTTTCCGTGCTTGCCATGGTGAAGCCTCTGCTTGTCACCAAACTTGATGGACACGCTGGCGTCGGAGCCGGCGAGGATGTTGCGAGCCGGCGTGGACAGCGCGAGCTGGATCATTGTGAGCGAGCCGTCGCCAGAGCAATCGGCGTAGTATTCCATCTGGGCGGTTGGAAAGCCCTGGAACTGGCCAGCAGCCATCACGGTGGACAGAGTGCCAATGTTTTCCAGAGCCACCAGGGACCGGGCCTGGTCGGCCGGCGAGACGTCGACCGGCGCAGCGGCAGCGACTGTCGACAACAACGGAGACAGCTTCATGCGGACAAATTGCTATTGCAAATTAGCGCTCCACGGGCTCTTTATATTTTATATACGCTGCTCACCGGGTGACGCACCGCCATTGCAAAAAAATTGCTTTTTGAGGACCTTAGCGTGTGGGTGTGCAGGCTTACGCACGCTTCAGCAGTGTAGTTTAAACTCAGTTTGGCCAGACATTGGGGCAGCATTACGTATGACGGGACACAAGAGGGCGCAGAACGCGCGGAGGCTCTTGCCCGCCGTAGCAGACCCGGCGTGGCAAAGGCCCGCTTTGTCTACAAGCTCTGGTCAGCTTACCCAGCGCTGCGAGAGCGCCGATGGGCGAGCACAGTGCAGGCGAGCAAAACTAGTGCTCTGCCAGCGAGTGGGCAGCACTAGTCGCCCGCCACGCCGCTAGTGGCGTTTGCGAGACATTGTGCTCGCCGGCCAGCGTCGTCAGCTTGTGCGATGATATCACCCCCAAGCATTTCCGACACGAGGCAATGTCGGCTGCGCTGGAATCGTCGGATTGAGTTCAGACAGTGGTAAACATATAGTGTATTTCTTATAAAACTGGCTAACTCGGTCTCTTCCGATAAGTCCACTAGTGATAAATTAGATGCAGCAGCTCGCACACCGAGATACGGTGCTGCAGCTGGGAAGGAGACGTCAGCTCTGAGCGTTTTGCCAAGACCTGCAGGGGTTTGCAAACAGAAACACGAGCACAGTGCCTGACAAAGCTGGAGAATGCTGGCAATGAAGTATCCACGAGCCTCCAGCGCCCAGCACTGCAGCGGACGTAACGCGACCAGACAAACGGTGCATGACGCCATCAGCTCGCCCGCGGGGCATTTAGCATCTCCCGTGCATCGGGCTACCCGTCACTGGAGATTCGCACTGTCGGTGATGATGGCCCACCAGTTGTCTCTCTCGTAGCCGCTGTCCACCACCGTGCCGCCGGCCGTCTCGGTATCAGCATTCAGCTCCCCTTCTCTGTAGAGATGGTAGTACCGCTCATGGGTCTCTTGTTCTCCGCTGACCTTATTGCGCGTGACCCAGGGAACCATCACGTCCTGGCCGCTTTCTTGCCCTTCGTGGTAGCCGCGCCGCGAGTTGCGCTGCTCCAGCGCCCAGACGTATATCAGGGCCCTGCCTCCGGGCCTCAGCAGCCCAAGAATGGACTTTATGGCCAGAACCCTGCGCTCCTTTGTCGAAAAATGATGTGTGACTGCTATCGAGATGGCAAAATCAAACCTGCCGGCGGGAAACTGGCTCGACAGCAGCGCATCGGCAACGCAGACCTCATTTTGTCTCGCTGATGCAATTTTCACCAGCTCTTCGGACCGATCACTGCCAATGATGAATATGTCCTTTCGCAAACCCAAGTACTTTCCGTTGCCACAGCCAATATCAGCACCAATAGAACCTGGTGCGAGCGACTCCAGAAATGTAGACACTAGTGGCCAGGGCTTGTACCGCGTATCTGAGAAATGCTGGGCGATATCCTGATAGACATTGTGCACGTTTTCTTGTTCATACTGAACGGCATCGCCTGCGTCCATGCTGTGTGCAAGCTAGCTGAGTGAGAGTTCCAGCCAGAGCCAGTAGGCTGAAAAAATACACCATTTTTGGCGGGACGGTTTAAGCGGGACAGACGTTTGCAAAATCACCAAGCCTTTTCAAAACAATGAATATTCAAAAAAATGATTACCAAGCCTTTCCAATAGAATAATGAATATTCAAATAAATAATTACCAAGCTGACATACTATACACTTGTTTTCAGACACATCTGGCCGCTCATCACCTTACTCTTCTCCAGCCTTCTGCTTCGCAGCCTTTTCTCTCTTCTCTTGTGCTCTGCGTTCCTTTTTTAGCCTTTTCCTCTCTTCCTTATCAATGCCGCCAGCCGTGAAATTACTGGCCGGCTCCACGGCTTGCTCTATCGCCTCTTCCACGTAGGCATCAACCTGCTCCTGGACGGCCGCTTGTCCGCCAGCCACCGCTGCATCAACGGATCCTTCCTTGTAATTGTCCAGGTACTCCTCGGCTGACAATCCCATTGGTGGCAGCCCTCTCAGGTTTCTCAACACTCTGTTGAGCTGAGCGTTCAGTGTTGGCTGGATTTCGCTCGACGATTCCATAAATGTAGACAAAACCTGTTCTGCATCGGGATTGGTTAATGCTTTCGATCTTCCAATTTCTATTGCTGCAGGGCCAGTGTATCTGGAGTTCATTTTGACAAAATTCTCTGGCTGTACTCAAAAAATTCCACTCAATAAATTTATTTCATCGCCGTCGGATAAAAACCCATCACAGCTTACCCTCCTGCGCAGCGGTGACATTTTTCAATTTGACGGTCCGAAATCTCTTGGGTGCGAAAAACAATCTCACAGGCATCAACAATGTTCAGTCGAATAAGGCCGGTGAACTTGAGCCGATCGTTCCAACCCCTACAAAGCCTCCGCTCCATTGGAACGCAACCAAATGCTCTGAGGTCCCTCAATAGAACGCCGCTCGTGCAATCGCAACCAGCAGCAGCTGCCCAGGCACCTCTGGTTTCCAACTGGTCCTCCATTTTTGGCCTGTTTCAAACGAGATGGAAAGCAATGGGAAACACATACCAGCCGTCTACCCTCAAAAGAAAGAGACGCTATGGGTTCCTGGCGCGACTGAGATCCCTGCAAGGCAGAAAGATTTTGAAGAGACGAAAAGAAAAGGGAAGGTGGTACTTGGCTCACTAGAAGAGCGAGCTCGCATTCCAGGGGTTTTGAAATGTAAATAGCTTTTGAGAACAATAAATAATACAGAGTTTATGTGACAGTAAATGGCATGCGCGTGGACCTCACCACGATGCAAACTTCTAGAGTGAACAAGCCTGGCAGAAAGTCACAGCCTTTCAAATCGCCTCCAGACATCACTAGCTGCCGCTTGAATGCTCAAGACACGCAGAGAAGGACGACTCTATCAAAGCCACTACGAGAGGGCTCCAAGACTCAACAGCAATAGTTGAGCAGCCAATTGGAAACTCCACATGGAAACTTTTTTCATTCGCAATGCGCGAGCCTCATCGTCGACCACATTTTTTGCAAAAGCGTCGTACACTTCGGCAGAAACATCGTCCATCAATTGAGAGTCGTAAATAGTCCACGAACCTTCAAAGTCAGCCAGCTTCTTGACCACACGGCAGTTGATAGGGATATAGGTGTCCCGCGAATTAATGTATGCAACAATGGGCCGAATCAGCGCTGAATTGATGTACGACATCTCCGGTGTCGAGAATGGCACAACGGCTCGAGTATTGTTAAGTTGTACTCTTAAATCAATCACAATGTACTTGTGTGCTTCTCGAGCCTTTTGGCGCTCTTCTATGCTGGTTACAAATTCTTCGCCAGATTTGTTCCTTGAAATGACATTATTTTCCCATCGCTCCACAATGTCCTGCAGCACTTCAGAAAGTTTCAGTTGTTCCACATCAGCCGGTAGCGATAAATCGGCCAACAGATCAACAGTACCAGACTCAATCCAGCCAAATGGGCCCGATATTCCACGATTGAAATGCCTTATATCAACAGAGTCGATTCTCAGTCTGGAAACTTTCTTCCACGGCGACTCTTTTTCGTCTTCAACAAAACGTTGGCGAGGATGGATGGTGAAAAGTGAATTATCGTACGATCCAGACATGTTGTTTGCCGATAAAATGTCATACATAAGCCAGTGCTTTCTCAACAATGGCAGTTCACAGTTGAAGATGCTGACATTGATTGGTCTGACATTTTCTCCCGGTTGATACAGAGTAACCAAAGCGTCCTCCATTTTAAAACCATCAATTTCAAAATCCCCAGGCTTGTGAACGTTTTTGTAAGAACGGGGATCTACTCCCTCCTTCCATTTGACGTGGCGTCTATCCACCACACCTCTCAGTCCCTTTACTTCGACAGTGTCAACAATACCCTTGCCATCCAACCACTTGGAAAATGAAAGAGTTACTGCAACTGTGTCAATAGTCAGATCAAACTGAGTGTAATTACCAGCGTCTTGTATTTCTGCTTCTTCTTCTGTTTCATTAGTGACCTTGGCAGCCGCTGCAGCAACGGACTGGGACCCTTTGAGTATTTGGGCACTTTTTCCCGGCCTTCTTGACACAAACACCTTGTTGAATGCAATTACTCCATCCTTCCAATTGGGTACGATGGCATTTTCAAATACCACCGTGATGCCTGTACTTTTCGCAATCTGCGAGCCAATAAATCGGGCAATGTAATCTTGCGCCATGACAGTGTTCAAAGTGTAAATCAGTAGAGAAACAAATGTGGTTGTTCCTAATACAATCCATAGTAGATTGCCAACAAGAATCCATGAAAAAAGACCAGATATGTCGTCAAGACTGAATCGCCTCCTACTTCTAATTAATGGCCATTGAATTCTAATCTTTAAACGTTCAAAAAGGCCAGAAGCGGCAGCGAGAAGTTCATCTCTGGTAGGCCTGTGGAATGTGTGTCTGAAATCATGTTTGGAGCCCGCTTTGGCTTCTTGCTTAATTTTGTCAGCGTTTGCCTCCTTGACCTTCTCAGGCTCTTTTTCAACATTTATTTTTGCAGGCTCATTCGGCGACGACTTCGAGGCAAAACCTCGCAATCCGCAGTTAGCAAAGGACCTCTGTGAGTGATCCAACCAAATGCTTTGATTGTACAAAATAGGCGTCGGCCAATTAGGTCGCGGCCTTTTGATTGGTGAATTTTGAGCGTTTTCAAAACCAGATAATGCCCTGTAGCTATTTACAATTGAATGATGCGATTTACAACGCGAGTAGAGTAAGGTCGGCTGTACACTTTGGAAATGTTTTATGCATAGGACACTTACGCCAATGGACGTCCCCAGCTTGCTGGTGGCCGCTATTAATGGCCGTTTAGCAAATCCTAGTAATGATTCCCTCATATTTGCATATTACCAGCAAGATTTCACCTACACTGTTGCTCTAAGTTTATAAGTTGCGAGTGATGAAAGTGGCTGGATATTTTTTGCTCCTCATCGATTTCAATTTTTTCTAAATTGGTTACAGGCAGCAAGACCTACAGTGCTTGCTCAACCGCAAAAATCTTAGGCGAAAGCCTATTTCAAAGAGAAATATTGGAAAATAGTTTGTCAAGTTTTACAAGACTGTAATTTATTAAAGTAAAATATATTTTCTAATTTACGCTTCTTGAAATTTCAGTCGCAGATTTCCCTCGATTTGTGGAGAAATGTGTGGCGCTTGTACCTGAACTGAACTAGGTGGGGCTACTTAGGAGTGCTTGCAAAGGTTGCTGTGTCTTTCAAATGAATGTTGAATCGCTCAAATTTGTTGACAGCTAAAGACTGAATTGTATCAATGCTGCTCTAATCCTGTTGAGCCACGCTATTCTTTCACAGTGTGGTTAGCTTTGTGGACTCTTGCAACTCGTGTCTTGAAAATGGTATCTCATGGAAAATTGCATTAAATAAAGAAAACTGTAGCCTATTGCCATTATATACTGGGATAAATATCATTTCACGCTCGTAGATAGAAGTGGACATGCCACATTTTCAATTCCATGAGCCTGACGAGCTTGCAAAACTGCGTGCTTTTTGCTGTATGGTTTTGCGAATGGTCTCAACACGTCGTCGATTTACTGCAAGGGTTTTGAAAGACATGCTTTCCCTGCTACTTTTCTCTCCGCCGCTACTTGAACTGGTGTCATTTCTCTTTGAAACATTTCGAAGCAACGTGGTTGCAACCTTATTGCTATCGCCGACCTCAAAGTTCATAACCGATGAGAGGACGTCTGTTCTCCTTTTAATTGATCGTCGGTGGGTAGAATACATCGACACGTTAACAGATCTGAGAAGCTCAAAACGGTCCAACCTGTCAGCATCAGCTACAACATTTGACTCCATTGGGGAATCGGCCACAGTGTCAGATCTAGCTGCTTTAATGGGCGAAGAGGATGGATCTGAGTCTCCTTCCTCTTTTTCTTCCAAGAAAGACAATGTCCTCTTCAAGTCTGCAATTTCCCACTTTTCAGATGGTTTGGATTCCGTAGCTCTCATTTGAACAACACGGGTATTTTTCTCTTCTGCATGAGAGAGCAAGAATGCCTGTGCTTTTGGATTATTAGCGATAGCGGCAAAAGCATCTGACTCTAAAAGTTTCTGTTTTCTTCTCTCCTCTCTCTTCAACCGTTCACGCTCATACGAATCATCGTCACTATAGTCAGAGAGTTCCATTAGCCCATCACCACCCGTCTTTCTTTTACGGAAGCCTCCATTGACATCGTCTAATAATTGCTTAACCATTTCATCATCACGCTCGCGTTCATTATCAGCAAACAATTTCTGCACCTCAGTTTCATTGATGTTTTCTTTGGTTTTATCATCAACAAGACCTTCCATGCGATACCCTTCATCTTCGTCAGACTCTTCTTCTTCAGCACCACCTACGCCCATCCACTCATCCTCAGACTCAACTGCCTCCATTTCCATAACTCCTTTGGCAGCTTTTGATAACGTTCTTCTTTTCTTCAGTTTTAAAGCATGTGAAGGTTGAATGTCGTCATCAAGGGAAGACAGCTTTGAAGGATCTCTGTGCGTTGATTCATCTTGCGATCCATTGGACTCAGTAATACTGTGGAATGAGCGTTGTGAAAGAGAAGGTTCGTTACTACCATCTTCTTCCGCAGTTTCATCTGAATCTTGTTCGGCGACCTGGGTAGTTACGTGGGGTTCGTCAATGGCGTCATCACTATCTGTATCATCCAGGGCAATGTTTCGTTGAAATTTTCTTTTGAGATGGGTTTTACCAAACGAACGAATATCATCTTCTGAAGCATCACTATTTTCGAAGCCATCATTCTGAGAAAGACTTGACAAGGATTTGTTTTCATCTTTAGGTGCATGGTTGATTTCGTTGCTAATGTTACCATTAACTTCTTCAAGCTCACCTCTTTCCTCGTCTTCTTCCTCCCGGTGTTCCTTGTCCTCTTCTACTTCTTCCTCACCACCGTCATCTCTTTCGTCTTGGTGTTTGATTTCTTCCTCTACTTCTTCCTCATCATCGGCAGCCCACGTCTCATCTTCATCCTCATTCTCTTCGTCATCAGCAGCCCACGTCTCATCTTCCTCTTCATCATCCAAGATTGCATCCTTGTCATCATACTCAGCAATCTCTTTTCTCCGAAGATCGGCAGCAATTCTCTGCTCTTTCTCTAACAAAGTTTCAACTTCCTCTTCGAGGGCTTCATCGTCTTCTGCTTTGGTGATTTGTTTATCATCAAGCTGAGAGTGGATTTCTCTTTCTTTTACGCTTGCCTCATGTTCTTTTTTCCTTAAGGCCTCTAGAAATTCTTTATGAGTGTGATTTCTTCCTTTCTTTTTAGCAGAAGCTGATTCACGGGGGATTTCAATGGAGGCAAAGGCGCTAAGTTTTTTGATTGAACCAGGAACTTTCTGCCATGCTGTGGGAGGTATGATTTCGAGATCATCTGAATCAGAATCATCCAAATGAAGGTGATGGCCCTGGACAAAGCTTGTCAATCTTTGGACAGGGATTAGCTTGCTGATATTCTTATGAGTACCAGCAAATGGCACACTCTTCTCTGGGGATGTGTGTGGTGATTGAGAAGACGACGGTTGATCGTTTATATCGCCATGATCTAGATCGGGTGCCGCTCCTTCGTAATCATTCAAGGACTTCTCTGGCTCAGTGGCCGCAGAATCAACCTGGGCATTTTTTCCCATTTCAGGTTCATCAATGCTCTCTACTCCAGGAATCTGCGGCCTCTTTCCAAACATTGTTAGATATTCTGCCATCTTTGAGACTCTAACTTGAACAGCTGTTGGTGCTAATTCTTGTGAACGTCGCAGACGCATAGTCTCCTGCTGAAGTTCCTGTTGCCTCTTCTTGGAAAGGTGAAGTGGGTTGCTCTTATCAAACTTGGACGATGGAGCCACAACTTTTGATGATTTAGGAGGTTGAGATGGATAGCGTTCATGTCGACCAGGAGATAATGCGCTCGATGGAAAATTTGCTTGTGGGCTTGAAGGTAGGGGCATATCGTCTTCTTCATCCGAATCTCTCAGAAACAAATCATCTTCACTATCGGACACTGGAGGAGCTCTCGAAATCTCAATCCGGGACGTTTGGTCTCCATCAATATCCAACTCATCACTCGGCCTATCATTTTGTGCGGAGAGTCCAGCTGTAGTTTCTGCAGAGTTTAAACTAGAAGCGAAGCCTGAGGCACCGAGAGCAGGCGTGTCGGTAGATGAGATCAGTTGTCCTGTTGCAGCAATACGTTCTCTCGAAAGAAATAAATTTGGGCCTTCCTGAGTGGCAGGTAAGAATAAACCAAGACTCTCATCTTCGTCCTCCCCATCTGAAAACAAGTCTCCATATTTCAAGCTTTTGGAGGATTTTAGTGGAGGCAGTTCAGATGAGGGAATTTGTTGTGAATGGCTCTCTTCATGAGATTCTGAGGGAATCCTGCTTCCAAGTGATGAAGAAGGTAGGTTTAGAAATTCGCTAGTGAGTGAGATGTGGCCATGCTCCGTCGTCTGTGCAGTGGGTTCTGATGTGCTATTTGACAAATTAAATTCTGTGGCTTGATTGTGTTTCACAGTGAAGCTCGAAAGCATATTGTCCTCCTGCTCCTCCAGCTCATCCTTATTTTCTAGCATGTCTCCATAAATGTCATTGTCCAAGTCTTGAGACTCCTCCAAATTTGCGGGAGGTTCTGTAATAGGGACATGGGATTTCTGAGAGAATCGTTTTCGAAATTCGTCAACCGAAAACTTTGACATTTTTTCTCTGGTTGTCGAGGCTTCTGTGGTGAACACAATAACAATGTTGTGAGAAAAACGCGACCACCAGTCTGCACGCGTTTTAATTAAGCACTTTTCGTGAACATGAGGAACGCCCGAAATGGAAATGGAATGGATAAGCAGGCTTGTCGAAAGAACTTGCGCAAGAAAGCAAATAGTACAAACATAGAAATTGAAAGTGATTTTATAATGTGCCACTTGCAATCGAGGCATTTTGTAATAGTCTACTACTCTAACACGAACGCAACGGAGGTTCCTACTGGAAAGATGCTAAAGGATGATCAACAGCTATTTGTACTGCCAGACAATGTTCTCTTTCTGAAGTGAATCTAAATTTCTTCTACTTGATACAAATTTCAGGCAAGATAGCTTAGTTATCCCACGACTGTGAAGTTCACCAGAGAGGAAGCTAGATCGGAAGATGAGTCACGGAGTCTCAATTACATTATTAGCAGCCAGCATCACGACTTATTATGCTCAAAAGGATAATAGAATTCCGTTTCGATTTCTTTCACGACTTCTATTCAAGCATTGCGACTGATCTAAGTACTAGAAAATTGCCCAATTTAGGTCCTTGTAACAATATCGGCTATCAGGCAGTAGGTGAGTTGAAGTGCAGTGAGAAGTTCCATGCTTTCGTTATTTCCGATTCCATGTACTCACTTGGTATTTTGAAAACGTAATGTGTCTGAGTAACGCTAGATCTTGAATACCCACCGGCCCATTCACATAGGCAGTTCACCTGTTGTGAAAATTTCATTTTAGATTTCCCATTTCAGAATTATCACAACCCTCAAGTAGAGGACTAAAGAAAGGAATGCCGACAAGAAAGACTAATAAGCGATATGAAACCTTTACCTAGCCATAGAATTATTCTACCAGGTTTTCGTATTCCGCATTTTATAAATGGCAAAACGCAAGCGCAATCAGTGTGGCTGTTCAGGTCGTTAATGCGAGAATCAGGAAAGATTGAAGTTGGAGTTGTTAGAGAATTTTGGCACTCGTTCATTTGCGACTCTTTCAAGGCTTATAAATGGCAAACTAAAGTCTCTGAAATTGCAAAACTTCAAGAAAAGGCTGAGAATTTAAGAGTCTTGATAGCTAATGCAAACGCTGGTGACCACAGAGCATTGGAAAAGGTGCTGGATTTTGCATACAGAAATATGTTTATTACCGAATCACCGCTGAGAGCGATCACCCGAACTTCTCTACAATCCAAAAGTCTACCTGGCCAAATACGCGGGCTGACTATTCCTAAAGCCAGCACTCTTCAGGAGCACTTGCAAGGTGTCGGTATGTTTTACGAGTACGTGAGGTTTTTACAAAGAGTTCCTTTTGACCCTGGTTTCAATAAAAAAAAGGTGCAACTCAAGTTGGAATTACCAGGTACGTTTCTTGGCAATCCCTTACCTTCGTGCAGAGAACGAAACATTATCAAGCGACATTACTCGCATATCCTGCAAAATGTTAATTTTCCTGTCCATCAAAAAGCCATTGAGAGCATCAATAATCAGTTCAAATTATGTGAAAAGCACTACAACTTAAGATCCAGGTTTCTTGCTAGAAGACTTTTGTTTATAGCGAAAGACTACTATTCAATGAAAGAGCCCGACGGAGACACAATGAAAACAGAGGACTCCAGTTCATGGTCAGTAATTGTGCCAGATATCTTTGATTGAACGTTCACATCATTCTGATAATCCATAGTATGCATTGTTTTCCTATATCCTGTGCAAATGATGTAAAAGATTACTACAAAACATTCTTCCCCCTTACAATTTCAAGCAACTCAACTGACCTTCTCCTTTTGACCTCCTCTCATCTTCCCACTGTCGATCTCTCGGTCTTTCTTCTTCTCCTCGGATTGTTCACCCTTCACCCTCTTGAAATCTTTGAAAATGCGAGCCATTCCAATGAGGATCACAAGAACACATGGCCCCAGTAAAGGCATAAACACTGCCAACTGATGCTCTTCTGGGAAAAATGCCTGTTGTACCATCATTTTTTCAAAAAAAGCAGTCTCTGAATTCTTTTGAGCTATACCGGCTGTTTTGACAGCCGATCTCCAATCTCCTTCTTCCAAGAATTCTAACGACTGTTCAATCCCATCAATAGTCTCGTTGACGGCAGTAAGAACGGCATCTGGTATAGCGATGTTCGGTAGAGACTTGGAAAGTCTTTCCAGAGAGCCAAGAGTACTTGCAGCATTAAGTAGCGCCCGAACAGCATTGCGTCTCGCCAGCATGTCGAGTCGAATGACAGGGCTTTTGGGAATCGCAGGTACATCAAAGAGACTGAGCAATTGAGAAGCAAAAATTTCCAAAACAGGTTCCAAATCGCTTACACTCAAATGATTTCCCTCCACCCTACGCTCCAATACTTTGACTCCACCCCATTGAGGAACCGTAAAAGAATTGGTGGACGATCCTTCAATCAAAAGAGGCTCAGATTCGTAATCTGGAACGTACAAGATGAAGTTGATAGTGGGATATGCATGGATAGATGTAAGAGACCATTCGGCATGATTGACGAATGTGGAGAGATCACCACTATGAATGACGTGAGCCTGAATTTTCTCCTTGCTGTCACCGTTACTCATAGTCACCTCCATCTCATTCAAATGACATGCAGGTGAAGCATAGTACTGAACCTGGGTATCTGTGGTGACGTTTGCTACCTCTGAAAAATGTTCCAGCAGTGGTGAAAAGTACTGGTCGAGCGCTTCAGCTATATCCCAAGTGCTGCCGAAAGCACCATCAAACAGTGAAAAGGTAATGTGGTAGGTAGGGGAGTAAGCCATTGAAGCAATCTCTTCATTTCTGTTCTTGAAGGTCTTGATCTCGCCGCCAAAAACATATTCTATTAGTGTAACAGCAACCATTTCTGGGACTAAATCCTTTGCAACAAAGTCCATGGAGTACCAAACAAATATTTCACGGGATTTTTCGTCAATAAAGTAGGCGTCACCTCCGCCTACTGCAACATTTAGATGATAATCATCAGCGGACGGTGCTGGCCCGTCATGTAGTGTGATTTTCCAACCTGGAACTTCCCGAAGAAATTTTTCGTCTAGACATAGCTGAGTAGCCTCCACAAGATCTGTGAACGATCCATCATATGTAACATAAATGTCTAGGTTGACTTCCAGGAGATCATTGATACTAGAAGCATACTTGTTCATTTCATCGTATGGTAAAGGTGCTCTGTGAACAGTAGTGGAATATGACCACCATGGAAGCCCTATTAGTAACGCGGCAAAAAAGTATAGAAGAGCAACTGTTCTTCTCTGCTTCGTCACTTCTCTTGGTTCCTCCATTGCGCAGAGTGACACCAGTGGTAGTGCATATAACGTGGAATTTGGCGCCGGTCCACATTCAAATTCGGTGGCGCACCTGCGCCACGCCAGCTATCGAAGAAGCGTCAAACACGTTTTATACTGAGAATGAAGAACGAGGAAAAATCGTTAGCGACATGTCAGTGTCGTATTACCTCTCCTCGATAGCCAGCAACAAATGTGCTGAAGGACAGAAACAGATATGCATTGAAAGTTTTACTATGTACAAAATTAGATGGCAATAACAATGCCCGGTCCAGTGGTGGAAGAGATTACAGCCTGTCCCAAAATAACTGGCTTCTTGGATTGGATTTTTGCAGCGGCCTGCTTGATAGACTGCACAGCGGTAATGATATTTCGGAGAATCTCAATGTCAGTGAAAGAGGCCCGTCCAACTGGTAGCGCAAGGGCTGTGCCGCGCTGCTTGTATGGCATTTCTCCAGCCGAAGAATTAACGACACTCAAAATATCGTCACTGACGGTGCCCTTCTTAGCTGACGGCATCAGGCCCTTTGGACCCAAAGTGCGCGCAATGTCCTTCAACTTGGGAACAATCTCCGGGGTTGCAAAGGCCTTTTCAAAATCCATGCGACCATTTTTGACCTCTTCTATCAGTTCCTCGCCACCAACAACCTGGACACCTGCAGCCCTGGCCTGGGCCGCCACCTCCTCCTGTGTCGTAAACACGGCCACCCGAATTTCAGATAAAGGTTTTGGAAACCTGCAGCCACCAGCGATGGGGGCGGTACCTCGTTCCGCAACTATCCTGACAGAGAGAGTAATAGTTGTAGCCTCTGAGGGTCTTCCTACCTCTGCAGCTCTAAGGAACCTTAATGCTTGAACAACGTCCATACATAAAGGGGTATTTGTAGCATTCTTTGCTTGAACGATCAATTTTTGCATCTTTTTGTGCTCTGCTTTTCTGGCCTGATCTCTGGCGGCCATTCGCTCTCTCTGAGCTGCCAGCTGTTTTGCATCGGCCTTGGAGGGTTGCGCAGGTGTGGCTTTGCTTGAGGCATAGCGAAGCTGATTTGAAACCACCCCCGATCTCGTTGAACTCGGCACAGCAATGGCTTGTCTACTAACACGAGCAGCGTTCGTGATGGTGCTCTTCCAGACCATTTTTAAATATCAAATTGTGAGTTTTGTGTGAATGTGTTGGTGAAAATTCACAGGTGGGCTAATTTTCACCTAACGAATTGGGCAATCGGATGATCGAGGTAGTGAGAATGGATGCTCAACACAGAAGCAAGTGGAGCAGAGGTACATGTTGCTGCAAGCGAGGGAAGCCAATTACATTCAGGGTTCTATCTGTGTGTTTGTTTTTGAAATACATTGTTTCATTGTGTTCCTCCAGACACCTGTAACCACAGAGCCTTCTGAAGTCTCAAGAGGAAAGCCCTGAAGAAGTTACGGCCTGCCCAGTGCGTAAGCGAGCCAGCAAAGTGAATGGCTATTGTGTACATTGCATATAAAATTGCGTGGATGGATCAGATTGGCCGGGCCATGAGTTGCTTGCGGATAGCATATCCGCATAATTCGAGAAGGGAAATTCAAAAGGTATCGTGGAGCCCGGCAGTTATCACGGCACATAATAATATTAAACTCTTATATTTTATCTGTTTTCTTCACAACTGGCGTCAAGTCAACGTGCATCTAGAGTAGTCTTCACTTTCTCTTTACTTCCCCAGTTTCTGTTCCCAGTCAAATCGATCAACACCTAGACAGCCTCACAATAGCCGACGCAAGAGCCATCACTAGCGTCTCTCTCGCAAATGTCCTCCGTTTATGTCTTTCAACGGGGCAAGTTCAAAGCGGGCAGGTTGAATTCTCCTTTGTGTTGTTGCGCATTTGCAAGAGGAGTGGTGGTTGGTTTTGCTGATGGTTCTATACGAATATACCATCGTTCGAACGGCATTTATTCACCAGTAACGGCAATCTACAGCTACAACTCTAGTCTCAGACATCAAAATCGTTTGCCCGGTGTTTCTGCTTTGGCAGTCACTTCTGAGCCAGCAGTAGAAGGCTCTCAAGATGTACTGTTTGCAGCGTACCATGACGGTACTCTCGTCAAATATCTGGTTGATGGTGGCCAGCAGTTGGAGGCACAAAAGCTCAGCTTCACATGTACAGCAATCACAAATTGGAATCAAGACAGAATAATTTTGACGGGCTCATCTTCAGAAATCCTTGTCGTGGACAAGAAGAAAATGTCTCTTGTGGCCCACTTGACTGACCTCAAAGAATGGCCCTTTGTACTGCCAATGCAAGAAAATAGTGATACTCTAGTGATTGTCCTGAAATCGGGGCTGATATCGCGATGGACTGTGTCCAACGGCATTTATTTGGACAATGACTTGACGTCAGCTAATATAGAAAGCTGTGATAATGCTATAGCCAAGAGTGTTTCTAGCGAAGGTCCAATTGTATCGGCAACGACTGTTCAACGCAATGCATACTTGGTAGCAACCACCAAATCTTGGTATCTATTTGCATATGAAGACAACCAACTAGTTGTCAACGTGTCTTCACCATTGCTTTCTCCAGTGTCGCAAGTTGTAGCCAAAAAGTCAAGCTCAGAACCCAAGTCTGAATCGGAAAATTTCTCGTTTGTGGATACAAATGAAAACGTCACTCTGTGTGCAGATGGTAATGTGCAGATACTTGAGCCATCCTGGGACACCTCGAGGCAACATGTTATTGGGTGCTATTATAGTTCAGAGGCAGATCAGCTGAGAGCAGTTGTTGCAGACAAAAGTAATCTTAGCATCTTTTCAGCAAACCTCCTGAATGAGTCCAAAATAGAATGGAATCCCACTCTCCAGGTTCTGGATGAACTCAGCGATACTCAAACAATATCAGGTGTTACCGGAGACAAAATCATCGAATTGAGTGGCCATCACCTTTACTCTTACTCTTTATCTGAATTCCTTTCAGCAAGACATGATTATAAGCAACCTTTGCATTCCTTAAAAAAAGGTCGCTTTACCTCAATTTCATCCTCTACCGACTCTTTGCTAATTGTAGGCACTTCAACCGGAACTGTAATATTTGCAGACCTCGAGTCTGAAAACTTGAAAATTAGCGAAATCAAAATATTTGCTGGAGAGGTGTCTATTTTAGCAAGAGCGAGGCAAAACTCTAGCTTCCTGGCGGCCGTATCGAGCAATAATACCCTTGCTATCGTTGACTTGAACAATAGATCCAATTTTGAAATTATTCCTGGAAATAATGTGGATGTCACAGAGATATATTGCAACCTAGGCTGGCCACTCGTAGTGAAAATCTGCTACGAAGATGGCGGAGAGAGGGTCTGGAACTTGGAATCTGGCGAGTTGGTGGAAGAAGAAGGAGTTTCTGGCCCGCCAATGTTTCAGCTTTATGGCGAAAACGTTGAGCCGTGGAGTGACACGCTGTTGATTCCTCTTCCACTTCGCAAGTTACGGCAAAGTAGAGCTCCGCTGTTGATGCTAAATATGACGTATTTTATAGAGAGCATCGAGCAAGAAATGGAGCTAGGTCAAAAGCCCAAGATTGAAACATTCAACGAAGTGCGTGCTATCGTAAATGCTTTGTTCAAGATTTCTGGAACTAATCTGTTGCCCTGGCAAAAGAGTCTCTTGCTACCAACAGAAGACGGTGTGGAACCCCCAAAGATCTGCGTTGGTTTAGCTTCATATTCGTCTACGTTTATTTCCATGGGGCTCACTGACCCCACTGCCTTGCTGACATTGAACCCGCGACTGACCTCTCGGTTAGTGAGCGTCTGGGCTGCTTTAATTCGCCTCTACTATATGGCTGACCATGTCAATAACGTTGATTTGAACAGCTTATATTTGTGGACTTGTCGGACTGTGCCTAATTTGCAATTAAGTGCATTGTCTGCGGTAGACACGGAAGCGTCGTTTGTGAATGAAACCGCGCATCTTCTTTTGCGCCAACTACTGTCTGTCAGGGTCAAAGACCAAAGTTCGCTGGAGAAAATTGTCATGCAATGGAAGCCATTGCTGGGTGTATTCAAGACTGGTGATATTTATGACGCTACCTGCATTGAGGCGTTGGACATTTTGTATCTGGTCTCGGAGTGCTACAGCAAGACTGCAGTGCGGCCGTCTAAATTGATGATTTCTGTTCACAGAGCTATTGCCGAAACACTGCAAATTTATCTGCTACCTGACTCGCCTGATGAAGTTCTCGAAAAAACATTTGAGATTGTGGGAAAGGGTTGGTCTCTGTGGGAAAAGTATTTCAACCCGCTCGATATAATTGCGACGCTTATTCGTATTCTTTACATGAACGGTTTTATGAAACCCGTTGGCACGGGCACCTCGTCTCCGGTGGCCGGCAACCACTCTGATGCGGGTTCGGGCTCACGGTCGTTTTTAGCCACCAAAGGCTCGGGAGGCAGAAAGTCGCGCACTTGTTTGCTTTGCCAGCGCTGCATCAGGGACATTGCTGCGCGAAACATTACCATGCTTGTATCGGTGCTGGTGATGCAGGTCAACAAGCAGGATTTGCCGCTTGACGCGAGGGTGACCTCCATTCGGCTGTTGTCCAACCTGATAGTTTCCACCACGACGCTGTCACCTGGCCATTTATCGGTCATTGTCTCTGCCGTAGTGAAGGTGCTCAATCTGCAAAACCCGTCCACGTTGCAGCTGTCGGCCTATGGCAATGTGTCGCTCTCGAAAGAGGCATCCAAGCTTCTTTCGAGTGCCATGATTAGATATCCCGAGCATATTGCCTTCAGCAAGCCGCAGCAGCAGCTTGCGACTTCCAACCCTGTGAATGCGGGACCCAATGTCGTTGGGGTTATATACGACTTGAAGACGGGCGCTGTGTGCTCCTATCTGGCGTACAACCAGGAGCCCAAAAACGTGAGCTACTCTTTGATGACACCAATGTTTTCGGCCGACGGCAAGAAGATTGCCGGGCTCCTCGTGCTTGACAATGACACCAAGCTTGTCAGCTGGAAGCTCACACCCGGACTGTTTTCGCTGTTTGGCACTGCACACGCCACCAACGGCAAGGACAGCGAGCCTGTCTTTACGCCGTGCGAAGTGAAGGACGTGGAGTGGAAGCAGAATGTGAGCACCACGATTGTTTGGAATGCAAAGGGCGAGGCCAGCCTGGTGACCGTCTGATGTACGTCTTTTTGTACTTTGCAACTAACATGTACTTCTCAAAGATATGTACGTCTCAAAGGTCAATTAATCACTGCACTACAAAAAAATAAATAATAACAAAATACGAAGTCCTCTCAAATACTGGACAAAACTTTGTCCACCTCCTCCTGGCTGACTAGGACGCCTCGTTCCGAACACTTTGCCTTCATTTTGAGCTCTGAGCACAAGCCGTCAATGTCGAGGTCGCCAAACTTGGGGTGCGTGGTGATGCGGTCCCAGACGTCGCGGCAGGTGATGAGCTTCTCCTGCCTGACCGGCACGCTTTCCTCGGCGGCGGCGGCCTTGGCAGGGGCCTTAGCGGGGGCCTTTGACAGGTGCGCTGGGGTGGCGGGCGTGGCCGGGGTGAGCGGCGACATGGAGCTGTTGTCGACGGTGCTGTCGCCAAACTGGTCGGGGTTGAAGAGCATGTTCTCAAAGCTCACCTGGTCGGCGAAGGGATCAAAGATGGAGTCCTCGGTCGTGAGGTCCGGCAGCAAAAAGCCGTCGTCATTGTCAAACGCGGGGTCCCGGTAGTCGTTGAACATGTCGAGCGAGAGCGGCTTTTCGCTGGGCTTTTTAGTTGCGAGCCCGAGCAGGCGGTCGAGCTCGGTGTTTTGCGGCTCGCTGGTATTGCTGGCAAAGCTGTTTTGCTTCGGGCGCGCGTCGGCGGCACTGCGGCCGGGGTTCTCGCACGTGCCGCACGCGAGCGACAGGTTGTCACAAAAGTGCTCCTGGTTGGAGGCCGACGAGAGCGAGTTGTGGTGGCTGTCGTCGGTGAAGGCCGGCGAGGTGCCGGACGAGACGTACTCGGGCGACGAGTCGAGCAGGCCCGGGACGCCCTCGACGCTCGAGACGCTGGCCTTGGACGAGATTTCCTGGTCGCGCGCGTTGGCGTCGGCGAAAAACGGGTACTCAAACGTAAACTGTTTGCGGTTTTTTGCATGCTCGGCGCTAGGCGCGGGGCCCGGGCCGGCGCCGGCCTGCGCGCGCGCGCTCTTGTACGTGGCAAGCTCGCCCTGGAGGGCCTGCACCTGCGCGCGCAGCAGCTCGTTTTCGTCGGTGGTGGCCTGCTGCTCCTGCTCGAGCGCGTTGACGCGCTCCTCGAGCTCCTTGAGGTGGCGCTCCTTGCGCTCGCGGAACGCGCGCTGGGCCGCGCGGTTCTGCGCCTTGCGCTTCGACTCGGGCTCGGACGTCTCCTGCTTGCGGCCGACCTTCTTGCCGGGCACCTGGCGGGCGGACTTTAGCCGGTCGGACGTCTGCTGCTCGCCAAACGCTTTGCGTTTCTCGTGCAAAACAAACCGCTCGTCGTCGGCGAGCGACTCGGGCGACGAGCGCAGCGACTGCGGCGACGCGGTGCCGTCGTCGAGCGACGGCACGTCGGGCGAGTTGAATTCAGTGTTGTAGGATCCGAGACTCATCATTCTTGCTTGCTGTGGAGCAGATGTGCGGTTTTTATAAATATCAGGGTTTGGCAGCAACGGTGCAACAGTGTTGGCAGCAAGCTGGATTGCGGCTGTTGCGGAAGTCTATTAGTGCACAGTTGGAACAGGGCCAGCAGCGACGTTTGCAAAGAGGCTAGGCGAGTTTGGGACAGTGGTTACAAACTACAAATCACTGGCGGCAGTTACACACAGTCTATAGCGGTGCGGTGTGGCAAACGGGCTCGATCGACTTGCCAGCAGCAATGTCTGGGGGTTGAAAAAAGTGGTGGGTAGGAATCAAAGTGAAAACTGCTCAGAGGACTTTGTTCGACCGAGTTCTTTTTGACACAAAGCGGCGCTGACAAATGTAATGCGGGCGGCGGGCTGGGGGCCTGTGTGGAAGCGGTGCGGGTGCGGCCGCTGGGGACGCTGAGCGACAGCTGCAGCCGACAGCTGCTGGGCCGGCGACGCAGCCCACGGCCGCTGCCAGCGCTTGGGTTGCAAAACCGGCGCTGCTTGCGCTCCAAAACTGGCGCGTGCCATCGCGGCCGCCAAGCGCACACATGTCGGCTACAACTGTCGCACAGATGATGCCCTACAGCACCAAAACGGGAAGGCAGCCGGGGACCAGAAGGGAGCAGCCCTCTAACTAACAGCACACTACACCAATCTCAGTGGTGCCAAGGACTGGTCATGGCACGTGGATTCACATCCTTTGTTTGACTTGACTCGGCGCTGTTGGGCGCACGCAGCTTGCAACCCGGTCGCAGCGCTCACCACAGCTGCCAAAGCCCATGGAGTTTACCTGCAGCGATTGCCACAGGCTACAGCCAACGCCGAGTCGTGCCCACTCGTGCCCAAACCGCTTCTGCCGCGGCCTGTTCCAACGGCCAGCGCTCGCCGGCCCTCGCCGGCCCTCGCCGTCCCTGGCCGGCCCCTGGACGTCCCTGGCTCCTGGCTCCCTGCCCATACCACCCAGCGGAGTTTCCGCAACGTCCGATAAAATGCGGCGCAAGGTTTGTGGCGGCGGGGCCTAGCCCATGCTAAGCCTGAGCTAAGCTTGAGATAAGCGATGAGCGACATTGCTATGGCAATGCGTCGCTGTTACTAACTGTAAATATCTTTATTCTATAATGCTATAGGCTCATCCAGTGATCTTTCTGGCGTCCTCAAAAATCTCAATCAGCGTAGCGGCACTCCAGCACTGCGTGGGCGACGAGTCGCGGCAGAGCGCACCGTCCTTGTTGGTCAGCTCGGTAAGCCCTGCCCAGGGAGACTCCCTGATCCACCCCTTGCATCCGAGTAGCCTCTTGTTGATTTGCTGGAACGTTTCGTGCGTCTTTTCTTTGGCCGCGATCTTGTTCTTAATGTCAAAAATCAAAAATGCCTTCAAAAAGAACCCACGACACCACACCCACTCCGGCCCCTGGTGGTAGTTGCGACCCTTGGCGGTGCTGAAATCGTCACTGTCGACACTGTTCTCATAGTACGGTCGGTAGTTGTAGTCGCTCGGATCCAGCGTCCTCATCCCGTACGGCCCAAGAATAGCACTGTCGCCAACCGCCACAGCCCGCAGCGCATTCTCAGGTGTAAACAGCTCCGGAGCAACACACATGGCAATGTACTGATTGGGTCTCAACTGGTAGTCTTCATAGGGCTTGCCGGACTTGTATATATCCTTGTAGATGCCCCGGCGGTTAACAATTGAGGAGTCAATATCGTACTTGTGGTCATCACCTGCATCCAGGGGAACCCAGTAGCATCGCTCAAAAGAACTCTGAAGCTTCTCTTCCCATTCTTTCAAAGAAATAGTGTCTCCGTGCTGATTTTCCACAGCATCCCATTTGAAGGAACCTTCGCGGTGAAGCTTGTTGACCCATCTCAAGGCAGACTTCAGCAAGCCAGTAATCTCAACGGCAGCTCCGTCGCGAGGAGTTCCGGGATACCCCTTGTTGCCAGCTCGGGTACTCTCGCCCATCTTGTCCATCCACGTACCGCAGTTCCACTGGTTGCCACCAAAAATAATACCAGTCTCCCAGTCAACGTAAATCTTTTGGTTGAATCCTTCATCAGTCATTTGAGAGTCGAGATTGGGTCCAGCATTGGCTTCTCTAAATTGAATGCCCTTTGCATGCCTGGCCAAAATCTCATAAACAATTTGTCCAAGAGTCGAGCTCTCTGCAAATGCCCGAGAGTCGTCGACGGCAACCCAAGTATCGTCAAGCGGGAATCGACGCTTGACAGCTTCGTGCAAAATATCAGTACTCTTGTCGTACTCGCAGTAATCCTGCACCGCCTGGAGGAAAAACCAGGCTGCATCGCGGGCATTGTACCTGGGGTTGTTTCCCGAATCAAGAAGATTGGGGATCAGCCCGTGCTTCAAAGTAGCAGCAAATCCTAAAATGTGCTGTTTTGCTTCGTCCAATCGACCGGTGGCAAGCATCAAACCACGCACAGAAAGAAACACATCACGTCCCCAGCATCTCATAAACCCTTGACTAAAGTGGGGCAAACCAGCTGCCATGGATGGGACCTTTTTGAACGGAACAAGCGAGGCAGAGTTGGTCTCGCCAATCATTTGAATAGAAACCAAGCCAAGGTTGTGTAAAAAGAATGTGCCTTTGCCCACACCAGGCGGAAACAAACTCAAAGCACGCTTGCGGCAAGCAGCGTAAGCATTCAAAATGACAAGGGCAAAGTAGCGAGGCAATGTGAACGAGGGACTGTGACGAATCTTTTCAAATCTCGAGTCAAGCCAGTCTGCCAAAGCAGTTAATTGTGGATAGTTTTGCGAATATTTGCGCAAACGAGCTACTGTGTAATCCAGCGGCCATTGTCCGTCGCGCAAATGGTCACAAATTGGATGCCCAAGATTATTGGTTTTGATCAACTCCAGCAGCGGAATCATCCAACCCTCTAGTCCAGCATAAGTGAGCGGCCCATAATTCGGAATGGTGTACACACCGTCACCGTAGGCGTCGCGTTCCTCGCCGTCAGCCTTATACAAGACAATGTTGAGATCATTGAGATTAAGCTCTTTGACGGCTTCGTCGCAACCAGTTCTGTAATAGTTGTCGTCAACATCCGCCCTGTCAATTTGTGTTTTGAAAAGACAAATGGATCCTTGAGGGAAATGCTCGGGTAGCTTGACAATAGTAAAGGCACCATCTTTCGAGACAGATGGTGCTTCCAAATCTTGAACTTTTGTAGGAATGGCGTTCAAGTACTTGTCATCATCCTTGAAGTCACCGCATTTCACAAGCGAGGTACAGATCCAAGGAGTCACAGATGTACCTTCGAGCTTAATGTCGCTCAAGGTTTGGGGGCCAGCATCATAAAACTTGGTGCGGGCAGCCAAGAAATAGCCTGCGCCAGTTCGGGGATTCACTCTTTGGCAAGTAATGAATTGGCCTTCATGATGAAGATACATTTCATCAGTTTTGAGCATGCCCATCTCCTCGTGCATCTTGTTGAGCAAGCCTTTAATTTCCGAGATACCACCACCAAAGGTATACTGTCGGTGCTCGGTCACAATTTCCAGCAGTTTTGGATAGCACTCGTCATATCCCATTACCGAGCCGGTAGCGCATGCGCACATTGCAACAAGAGCTGCGTTGGGAAGCGTGTCTTCCACCTGTCTCTTCTGTGCAGGCATTTCATTGTCATGCGTGCAATCCATGAAAAGTGCATGCGTCGAAGACGACCTCACCGCGTACACCTTGTCGATCTCGGCGGAGGAAATTGATGTTTCATCTGGTCTGTCGTACTTGAACAGAGCCTGCTGAGAAAATGATCCAATTGGACGTCCGCCAAACTTATGCATCAGAGCAGAAAGCTCGTCCGGAGTCCAGGCCTGCATGGCTTCCCTAATCAGCGATGTCAAGCCGAGCCTCTCAACAAACAGCTTATCCATATTTTCAGACCCGGTAAAGAGCTCTGCGACCACATAGAGATTGGGTCTCACCAATCGCGCCTTGTCTAGCAAGTACTCGCCCACGTGGATTGGTGTTGAGTGGCAGTTGTCAATCCTGAAGCCGTGGAAGTGCTTTGCCAAAAGCTGAACATAGTTTGCCATGTGGTCCCACAGCCACTCAGAGTCCTCCCTTTTGGATCCAAAACGGAGTTTGACACAGTCGCCCCAGACAATAACTTCGCGTCGCAAGTACGCTTTGGACTCGGCAGACGCAAAGTCCTGGAGAGGGTTGCCGGCCCAGATCCAGCCATTGTTTGCAAGTTCGTACTTGTTGCCGTCCTTGCCGGTGATGCGGGTGAAGTACGGCTCCGTGAGCGGGTTTCTTTTGGTAATCTTGCCAAGACGAGGGCCGTTGTAGTCCATTCTGGTGTACCTGATCCTGTCCAGCAATTGCTTGTGCGCTGTAGTAATGTCATTGTCGTATTCTCTGTAGGCGTCGAGGTTGACTTCGTTGACGATGGACCGGGTGTCTCCCGCGGCATCTGCGGAGCCGATGCTTTTGAGGATGCCCGCCAAAGTGTCGATTTTGAGCTTGCGGGAGAAGCGTGCCTTGCCAAAGGCATCAAAATCGTCGGCGGCGGCCTCGTCCACGACAAACTTGGCCAGGGCCTTGATGTCGTGCTGGATGTTTGACGGCACGTCGTTGGCGGGCGTGGCGCTGTCGTAGACCTTGAGCACAGCGTCGACGGTTTCGTCGACGTTGACAATGTAGTACTCCCATAGCCTTATAGACTGGAACACGCGATTCTTGATGCCGTCTGCAATTACATTCAGGTCGCCCTCGCCGTTGATTTCGGTGGGGCCGTGCTCTGCGAGGTAGTCTGAGTACTGCAGCAGGCCGGTGTCGAGATCAATGGCCGGCGACAGATGGGGCGCGGTGACCTTGGAGTAGCCCGCCTCCGGGTGGCTCAGCAGCCACTCGGAGTTGTTTGCCGTGTGGTTCAGCACAACGTCTGTGAGCGACAGCAGCTGGTGCTTGGACTCCATGCTGGCCACGAGCTGCTCCACGTCGGGCTCGCCGTTGGGGAAGCACTCGGGGTCCCACGCGAGCTGGTCAAAGATGGAGTACGGCGAGTTGGACTCGCCGCGCTGCTGCAGCGGCGTGAAGTGGACCATGTTGTAGCCCTTTTGTGAGATGTAGGCCATCTTTTCGTCCCACGACGAGACGGGGCCCATCCACTTGGAGATCACGGACTCGATGCTGAGCGAGTTGAGGGGCAGCGGCTTGCCGTTGCGCTGGAAGCCGGCCTGGACGTTGAAGTAGAACTTGTGCGACGACTCCAAATCGGCGGACGCGGGGCTGCCGCCGCGGTACGTCTCGCGCGCCATGTCCGCGGTGGACGCGGAGAAGCCCGTCGACACCGAGACGTCGTTCGGCGCCGCGCCGGAGGCGAGCGCAAAGTAGTTGTCCTTCATTGGCCGGTACGTTGTGTAAAAGGCGTAGACTCCGGGCTGGTCAATGTGCACGTCAATGTGGAACTCCTTGTGGAACTTTGCGTGGATGGGGTACGGGTAGAACTTGTTGCGGTCGTACGGAGCGCCGTCTTTAGGAACATTGCACCAGAACACACCTTCGTTTGTGATGGAGCAGGTCGAGAAGACGACAAAGCGGACAATGTAGGGCTCATCGGGCACCGGGAACGACAGAAAGTTGCCTGTGCCGAGCGACGGCTTCGGGTGGCCGTTGTCGCTCAGTGGCAGAACGTAGATGGATTTCGGGCTCATGGCGGCTGTGTACCACGCTGGCTGGAGTTGAAAAGTTGCCAGAGTTGCAACGAGCGGCGAGTGGTGGAGGTGGGGTGTCGCGGAGATAGCTGGGGCGTATGCGTGCACTTGCGGGACGCATGCTGGTGCATATCGAGAGCAAGCATGAGCTGAGCAAGGCAAAGCCAGCCAGGACATGCCCCGGCAGAGAGCGCTGGACCGCTGCTGGGGCCGTGCATTTCGCTGGCGGCCTTTCGAGCCAGCGGTGATTGGGCGACGGCGGACCGGCCGCTTTGCTCCAGCCCGGCGCGGCGGGCTGCCGAGTCGCTGGCGGCGCAACCTCGCATTGCCATACGGCGGCCAGCGCTGCCTGCGTTGCTTGGTGCTCTGCCTTCGCATGCTCGACACTGCGCGACCGGGGCGGCAGCCTGCTGCCAAAACGTTCGCTGCAGACGCTGCCGTCCAGCGAGCAACGACGGCCCGGCGCAAGCACCACGTCAGAAACGTCTTTGACCCGCTGATTGCATTCGCATGTGGCGACCATTTTCACCAATCCTCGCATGTGCCTGCACGGCGAGTTTTTGCACAAAAGCACCAAACCGCCAGATGCCTGGCCGGCCCTATCGCCCTGACTTCCTATCTCGGACGCACAAAAATGTCTGCGCCAAACGTCCGTAGCTAGCCAACATGTCGCTGCCAATTGCTCGCGAAGCAGCGGCCATCGAGGAAGACTTGCCCACAGAGACGACGCCGCTCAATGCTGGCCATGACGGTGCTCCTGTTTCGCTCCAGCCTTCCATCTCGCGCCAAATCTATGTGTCTCACCTCCTCTCAACGTGGAACTTCCGCGGCTTTGAGTTTGGCACAGTGCTATTTCTCGCCAAAATTTTTCCCGGGACGCTCTTGCCAATGTCGGTCTATGCCCTGGTGCGAGCAGCGTCCAGCATTGTGCTGGCCCCGGCCGTGGGCCAGTACATTGACCGCGGCAATCGGCTCTCCGTCGTGAGAACCTCCATCGTTTGGCAAAGACTGGCAGTCGTCTTGTCGTGCGGATTGCTTCTTGTCATGCTGCTTCGCGGCCGCAGCCTGACGGGCGACTGGACCACCATTGCTCTGTTTTCCTCTGCAACGGCCCTGGCATGCGTCGAACGAACTTGCTCCACCATGAACACTATAGCGGTCGAGAGGGACTGGGTGGTGGTGATTGCTGGCGGAAACGATGCTGCCCTACGTCAGCTCAACTCGCAGATGCGCAGAATCGACCTGCTGTGCAAGTTGCTCAGCCCGCTGGTGATTGCTCTGCTGGACGGCCTCTCGACCAAGCTGGCAATTATCACAACTCTTGCCATCAATGCTGTATCTATGCTTGTTGAGTATGGATTGATCGCCCGGGTCTACACGGTGGTCCCTGCTTTGGCAGAGCCTAAGCCGTCGTCTCCCGGAGCGTCCCCGGCGGCAGTCGGCGGCGAGGGCTCTCACGGTGCTTCACTGACGCGGCGGCTCCGACGGCCGCTGACCTTGGCTCTGGAAAACACAAAGATATATGTGTCGCAGCCGCCCTTTTTGGCTTCGCTCTCACTGTCGATCCTCTACTTGACAGTCTTGTCGTTTGCTGGACAAATGGTGACCTTTTTATTAGCTATGGGTTACACTTCAGAGTTGGTGGGCATTGTCCGGGTAGGGTCGAGCATATTTGAACTTTCTGCAACCTGGATGGCGCCGTGGCTGATGAAACGGATTGGACCTGTGCGCTCAGGCATATGGTTTCTGTCGTTTCAAATGATCTGCCTGGGGGCTGGTGTCTGTGCCTACTTGAATATTTCGAGCCCCTTCGGGGCAGCTTCTGCTCTGGTGGCCGCAACGGCTCTGAGTAGAATCGGTCTCTGGGGCTTTGATCTGTCGGCTCAGGTCACAATCCAGGAGGGCGTTCAAGCAGAGTATCGTGGCGCCTTTTCTACAACCGAGGCAGCGCTGCAGAGCTTTTTCGAGTTGTGTGCTTACTCCTCGACGGTGATTTTCTACAAGCCATCAGAGTTCAAGTACCCAATGATAATGTCAATTGCTGCTGTATATACGGCGGGAGGACTATACGCTAAGTTTGTCCGGGACAGAAGAGGACACTTGATACATTTGCCAAGTTTCATGACTGAGAGAGGGACTCTTTAATAGGACGAGCGCTCGCGTGAGCAGTCTGGATAGAGGAGCTCAGGCACCGCTGGTCCCGTGCCCAACGGGCTCTCGCGGATCGCCCTGAGGATCGGCACCGAGGATCCAATTCTAACGGTATAGCGGCGTTTGCAAGCATGGCCAGTAGCATTGAAAAAAAAGCTGGAAAGCTCTTTTTGAAACGCTCGCCAACCGCTCGCCAACCGCAACAGTTTTTGACATGTGACACTGGCCTGTCGCCTGGCCGTTGCCCAACAGTTTGCGCACATACAGATAAAAAGAACACTACGTCATAGTGGTGCCGAGCACTGGCCGCGTGCAGAATTTTAGAGTTTTAGATTGGTAAAATAGACAATGAGAAACTAATACGTACAGAGGGTTCCAACGGCCATGTTGCAGACACTAAAAACAAATCACAGCAGTTATCTGCTGCGCAACAGCAAGCTCCGCGGCACGTCAGCAGCTCAGACATATTCCCAACCCCACATGCTTTGCAGCTTGGAGCGATCGCGGCTCAAGTCAGAAAAAAAAAAGCTGGACCTAAACGCAAATCTTCTTGCTGCCAAAAACGCACAAACAGCTGAATCCAGCCTAGGTAACTCAAGACGCACTTCAGTTCTTGACTCCGTTGTCTTGCGCGGCAGCTACTCTGAACTGCCCATTTTGCAAACACTGCTCGGCAAAGTACACTGATTTGCAGTACAGTGTCTGTCTTCTACAAAAGTAAAAATGGAGTCCACAGACATTATAGACCGCCACCCGAACGACATCTCCAACATTCTCAACAAGGGCCCTTCCAACGGGTCGCAGGGCAGCTCGTCGCCGGCCGACTCGCTGACGCCGACCGAGCAAAACCGTCACCAAAAGGCCTCTGACAAGCCCAATACGAAGCGGAGAATCAAAACCTCGCGCGCCTGTCTCTACTGCCAGAAGGCGCACCTGACGTGCGACTCTGGACGACCATGCCAGCGGTGCATCAAACGAGGAATCGCCGACACGTGTCAGGATGGACGACGCAAGAAGGCAAAATATCTAATGGACGTCCCTCCTGATGCGTTGCAGTCACAAGCTCGTCTTGACAGCAAAAGCGGCGACCAGGTCATCCTGCCGCTGACCCCTCCGGACGCAAACGCCAAAACCAATATAAACACGCGCTTGATGCCGCTTCCGGGCTCAATAATTACATCCAACTTTGTGCCGGCAAATGGAGCACTTCCCGACAGCAGCCAGCCGTTGATGCCGCCGATGGGGCCGGTTCAGGACGTCATATTCGATCCCGTTGATCCCTACGACTTTGGCTCAAAGGCTGCCAACCTGGAGTACTCCATCATCACCAATATCCTCGACCAAGCGCAGTCCAACGAACAGTCACTGTTTCAGTTACAAACCCTGAGCCCGCAGTATAGCACTGACTCCTCTATGCATACCTTTCTCACTAATCACAACTCTCCTCCACACGACCCGCTCACAATGACTACCACTGATATTTATCAAAACATCACAACCCCGTTTCCATATACTCATGGCTATCACGCTCTCATTGCATACTTGAAAAAGCGGTTCGACAAGCGCCATTTGATGCAGATTGCAAAGGCCATGGCCGCTTATCGGCCCACCTTTATTGCAACCACCAAAACCCTCAATGAAGAGGACCTAATATTTATGGAACAGTGCTTTCAACGTACACTTATGGAGTACAAAAAGCTCATCAGCTTCACTGGCACCCCAACCGTTATTTGGCGACGAACGGGCCAGATTGCAGCCGTGGGAAGAGAATTTTGCTTATTGACAAGCTGGTCTCACGAAAAATTGCTCGACGACACTTTTATTGTAGAACTTATGGATGATCAGTCCGTTACCGACTATTTCGATGCCTTCTCAAAACTCGCATTTGGTGATTCGAGAGGTGTGAACATGACTGAGTGCACCTTAATAAGACCCACCAAGGAAAAAATCTTGACCGCGTGCACCTGGACTGTGAAAAGAGATGTGTTTGACATCCCAATGCTTATTGTTGGCAACTTTCTGCCGATTTTGAAGTGATTTAGCCCTCTGCTCGGTACACTGCCGTTCTCATATTCAGCATCAAATTCCCATTGCTGTCGCCTACCTGCTATTGTAATTTTTTGTTGAAAAGTTTATTTATAATAAGTCAAACGTGTAATTTATCAATATATTGTATAATGTGGCTCAGCTTCTCACAGTCCCTTGAGGATTTGCTCTCTCTCCTTTGCTGACAAGCTTCTAAGCAATGAAATGGCCTTCTGAACAGATGCATCAGTCTTGAGATCTTCAACCTTGGCTTCAAGAGAGCTATGACTCTTCTCCAAAAACTCAGCAACATCCCTGTCTGATTCACACTTGTCCTGGGGAATCCATGAATTAAGTCTAGCAACTCTTTCCAAGCGAGTGGCATCTGGCACAGTGTCAGCAAGTAATTTCAGCAAGTACTCCTCATTCAATCTACGGCGAATTCTCCAGAAAAAGAATCTTCTTGCATTTCTCCAAACCAACGACTGGCGAATAACTCCCTTGGCCTTCATTCTACCAGCACGATCATGCAGATCAGCAAATTGAACCGAGACCTGTTGATAAATAGGAAGCAACTCCTTCTCTCTCTCCTGCAACTTCACCTTTACATTAGATGATTCATCTGCGGACAACTCCTTGGACTCGGCCTTTGCAGAAAGCTCAGCATAGGTAGGATCAAGGCGCTTCATGGTTGCAAGAAGCTTATCGCGACGATACTTGATACCTACCATTCCTTCTGGTTCAAGAACACCAGCACGAGCCTCTTCGTCAGCATACATTTCCATCATGTCCTTGTTGATTGTAGGGTCAACAACAACCCAAGAACCACCACGAAGCTCACCGCCCGGTGGAATATAAATCATAATTGGCTGTTTGTAATCAACAAGAGCATCAACGATGAAGGAGCCGTACTTGAGAACTTCATTGTACATGTCTCTTTGACCACCGGAGAATCCACGCCAGTTAGCCAAAATCATGAGAGGCAGCTGCTCACCATTGTTGAAATCATTAATGGCCTGTGCAGTCTTGAATGCTGAATTTGGATACCAAACTTGACCAGCCTCTTGAACAACCGTTTCGGTGGAAACAGGGTTAGCAGGGTCAGCAGGAATGACATTCTCAATCATCCTCAGCTCGACTCCAATAACACCCATTGGAATACCACCCAATCTCGCGCGGCCGACAACAACTCCACGAGCCCAGCCGGCCAAGGTTTCTTGAAACGAGCCCTTGTCGAAAAGGCCGCTAACGAATTCACCATCTTCTTCAGTACCGTCGATCAAATGACGAACATCGTAAACCTCGCCGCGAGCTGGTTGGAACTCAACATCTCTGTCCCAGCTGTCTCCAGTGTCCAGGATGGGAACTGGAAGATTCCTCTGAACTGGAACGTAAGACAACCATTGCATAATCTTTTGAACACCAGCAAAATCATCGGATGCAGTCATATGAGAAACACCGTTCTTGAACATGATTTGAGTACCACCTAGCTGCAAGTTGGAAGAATACACCTCCCTTCCTAGCAAGTTATTGATAGCAGGTGCTCCTGTGAGAATAATGGGTTGGCCTTCGATTTGAATAGCACGTTGACCAAGTCTCACAAGGTATGCACCAATACCAACGGACCTACATGTAACCAATGTCACTGTGAAGATATCCTTGTATGCACGGGAAGTTTCACCAGCAATTAAACCAGATCCACGAAGACACTCAACACCCAACCCGTCTTCAGCGCCAATGATAAACTTGATCTTGTAGCGAACTTCACCTTCTTCAACAATACGCTCAGCTTCCAAGCTATGAGAGGGCTTGACTTTCTCGTATGTTTCCTGAGTCAAATAGAGATAGGAAAAGCCCTTAGTTTGGTCATTGGGGTCATTCCAAGCAACTCTAAATAGTGGAATAAGCTCTTCAGCAACACCGATTCTCGCACCAGAGTTGGCAGACAGGTAAATTCTTGGAATTCCTTCCTGACGAGCAAGCTCAGTGGCAGCATAGAAGAAAGCGTCCTCCTTGGGTCCGAATGAGCCAATCTTGAAAGTAATATCATTAGCAATAACAACAAATGAACGGCCAGACGGAGCTTCTGGTGTCTTTGCAGTTACCTTCCAGGCCACCATACCAACTGTGTTGACACCGGGTTCACGAGAAATCTCGGAAAGAGTACCGCTGTCGTCAAGCATGAGCTCGCTGTAAGAGAAGGAATCTTTAGGAACTGGTTTACCGTAAGCAGTCCAGCTAGCACAAACAGCCTGCCTAAAGAGTTCGGGGAAGTCATAGCAGTAGGTAGTGCCCATGAGGTGTGCCTTGTATCTCTTTGGTTGCAACCATTCCTTGGTAGGATAAGGAGTGTTTACCGGACGCAAATGCATGTTGCCGGGTTTTCCAAGACTCTTGAAAACCCATTCACCCTTGTCATTCTTAACTTCAGCATATAGTTCGGTTTGAACAACATAGCCTGAAACGTTATTGATCATTGCTCTAAGTGGGTATTGCTTACCGGTATCAGGGTCAATGATCATAATACGGATTTCGGCTCCAGTGACTCTCAGTCTCCACAGTCTTCTACCGAATCGCTCGAGGAATCCACCAAATGCAGCCTCAACCTCCTCCGGTTTCAGTGGGAATACCGCAGAAAAATTAATAAAAATGTGGTTCAAGTCAGAGTTGGTAGTGTCAATAACCTCTAAAGCGTCAAGAATATCAGACATGAGGCGATTAGCCTCAGAAATTAGATACTCCTCGGTAGTAATGTCATCCCTAATTCTACCTGGACGAACAATGCCGCGAGCAAAGAATCTCTTGTCAGAAGAAGAGTTCTTGGCTGTGGCTTCATAAAGATGAATATTTCTGTTGTCGGTAAAGACCGGCTTGATTGCAAAGTTTGAGAGTCTGGAAAGCTCTAATTGGTATGCAAGAGCTGGTTCAATGTGGCGAATAGTTTTATCCTCGACATATTCCGGGCCTCTGAAAGTGAAATACTTGGGGTACAGAGCATCATCAGAACCGAAAACAAAGGTGATGCGTCTTATTCCCGATGCTTCGAGCTCTTCCTTGTATTCATCAACAACAGGCTGCAGAGATTCAAGGAAACTTTCATCACTCTCTTGCAAATCAGAACCGCAGATGGCGATTGTGCAAATGTTTGCGAGAACCTTAGCTGGTGGTTGTTGCGACGCAGATTGCGATTGACCACGCTGAACCGCAAGATTGGAGGTGGCCGCAGGGGCGCTGTTTTTATTGACACTGAACGTCATGCCAGTCTTTGGGAAAGAGTCAAGAGCTCTTGAAACAGCCTCATCCAAGTCATCAATGTCAGCGGCGGCAGCAATAGCACCAAACCTTTGCGGGGTGTTGCCGGTTTTGCCGTCACTGACAAAAGTCAAATCCGACACGGAGATGGCTCTGGAAAGCGGTTTTCCGCCATTTGTTTGGATAGAATTGAAGGCAGCTTGAGTGAGCTCAGGAAGGCTGAACTTGTAGCTAACAACTGGAGCTTCACCATCCTCAATATTGTACTTGAGATCTGAAATCTTGTAGGCGCGATACGCTCTGCGGACATAAACCTCGAGAGCAGCCATAATCACATACGGATCATTATGTTTGAAGAACTGCGACAAGACATCAAAGACAGCGTACCTTGAATCAACAACTTCTCCAAGGATTTCCGGGTTGGGAGTGGTGTGGTCAAACTCCAGCTCACCGTAGGATGAAGACTTGACCACAGCGGATCTGAGAATATGCTCGAGCTGGTCTGAGCGCTCCTTGAGAGATGGCAGAGAGCACTGAATAAGAATTTCACGCGCTTTGAGAACGACCTTTGAGGAAGCTCTGGACTCAATCTCAACCAGTCTCTTGAGGGATGGCTTCAAATACTTTACAATAAGCGACTGGTCAACCTTTGACGGCTCGTATTCAGAGAGGATAGCAGTGATCAAGTTATTCTTGGCGCCCACACGAGAATGCGACAAGACAATCTTGACAACCTTGTCAATGTCATTTTTGTTCTCCTCGCGGAGTCTAAGAATGACGTCGTCGCTTCTATTGTTTGGACCAGAAAACAGTTTCTCCACACTGTAGTACTCATCCAAGAGGTGGGCAATAACGTGGAACTCGTGAGCCTGCAAGCCTTCCGCATAGCGGGTACAAATTTCAACCAGAGGAGCAACGGTCGGAGCATAAGTCACGTCATTCACCTCTGGCGTATTCTTGTCGATGGTTCTGAGAAGCTGCTTGGCAGGAAACTCAGTCTTCTTCTTTGATTTCTCGATAATTGCGGAAAGCTGGGCGTCGAGCTTGGGAGGCAAGCGGGAATGCAGAGCAGAGACCTGAGCGGCCCATTCCGAGTAGGGAAGATCGTGATCGTGCATCACCTCGACGAGCTCGGAGAGAGATTTGGCCATGATGACCTGATTGTCAAAGCCATTCAGAATATTCTCCATTGTTTGCAGCAGCTGCGAGAAGCGCTGGTTGCTCTTGGAGCCGACCAGCAGTGGAGAGGAGTACTCTGGCAGCTGGCCGTCGAACGGCTGCGCGTGCTTGACCTTTGAGGGGTCGTCGAGCGTCATGATGCCGAGAATGTCGCCCGCTTCCAGGGTGGATCCGGGCTGCTTGATGGGCTGGATCACGCCGTCTTCTTGTGCCAGCAGCGGCATGTACATTTTCATGACCTCGACCTCGGCGAAGGGCTGGCCGGCCTTGACGTGCTCGCCGCTCTCGACGAGGTACTTGACGAGCTTGCCCGGCGACGGGGTGCGCAGCTGGGTCGGGTCGTTTTCGACCTCGAGCAAGCAGGTCTTGAAGTCGACCGAGACGCGTGTGGCGCCGACCTCTTCCTTCCAGTAAATGTTGTGCGACTTGCCGTCGAGCAGCACGAGGAGGCCGCCGTCGGAGAGGCTTCTGACGCCGACCTCGACCTTGGAGCCGTTGATGAAGAGCGTGTACGAGTCGCTGGACGAGCGGGTGCAGGTGAACTTGTAGCGGAGGCCCTCGTAGATGAACTCGACGGGGATGATGGCCTTGAGCACGCTGTTGTTGGGGACCTGGCCCTTTTCGAGGCTGGCCTTGTACGCGGCCATGGACTCCTCGGAGGCGATGTGGGCCTTGGTGACGGCGCCGCAGATGATGGCGAGGTTGCGCTCGGGGCGCTCGGCGGTGAGCTTCTTTGTGATGAGCTCGTCGAGCCAGCCGGTGGTGATCTTGTTGTCCTCAAAGTCTGGGGTTTCGAGCAGCTTGATGAGGTACTCGACGGTGGTGCGGAAGTCGCCGCGGATGGAGAGCTCCTTGAGCGCGACGACCATGTGCTGGCGCGAGGCCTGCCGGTTCTCGCCAAAGGCGAAAATGTGGCCAAACTGGGAGTCCGAGAAGGAGTGGATGGAGGACTTGCTGCCGACGGAGAAGTAGCCCCAGACGTTGGACGAGGAGCGGAAGTTGAGCTCCGAGATGGTGCCGGACGACGGCTTGAAGCCCTCGCCGGGGTCCTCCGAGGTGATGCGGCACGCGGTGCAGTGGCCCTTTGGCGTGGGGCGGCGCTGCGCGACGCGCGCCGCGTCGCTCGAGAAGGAGAAGTCGATCGGGGTGAAGGTGTGGGGATCGACGCCGTAGAAGAGGCGAATGTCCTTGATGTAGTGGAGGGGGATGCCCATTGCAATCTGGAGCTGCGCGGCCGGCAGATTAACACCTGTGACCATTTCCGTAGTCGGATGCTCGACTTGCAGACGGGGGTTGAGCTCGAGGAAGTAAAACTTGTCGTCCTCGTGCGAATATAGATACTCGACGGTGCCGGCCGAGACGTAGCCGACGAGCTGGCCGAGGCGCACGGCGGCCTTCTCCATCTCGGTGAAGGTCTCGGGCCGCGCGACCGTGACGGGCGCCTCCTCAATGATCTTTTGGTGGCGGCGCTGCACGGAGCAGTCGCGGCCAAACAGCGAAATGTTGTTGCCGTACTGGTCGGCCAGCAGCTGCACCTCGAGGTGGCGCGCGTTGCCGGCGAGCTTCATGATGAACACGGGCGAGCCCGGGATCTCGCCGAGCACCTGCTGGTACGCCGCCGGGAAGTCCTCCGCGCGCTCGACCTTGCGGATGCCCTTGCCGCCGCCGCCCTCGGAGGCCTTGATCATGACGGGGAAGCCGATTTTCTGCGCCTTCACTAGGCCGTCCTCCGCATCTGTGCAGCAGCCCTGCGCGTACACCTCCTCGGACACGCTCACGAGGCCGGTGGCGGCGTCGAGCTCGACCTTGTCGACGCCGGTGCCGGACCACGGGATGCACGGCACCGCCGCGTGCTGCGCGACAATCGTCGACGAGATCTTGTCGCCGAGCGAGCGCATCGCCGAGCCCGGGGGCCCGATAAACACAATCTTCTGCGGCGACGCCGCGAGCGACTCGGGCAGGTGCGGGTTCTCAGACGCGTGGCCCCAGCCGGCCCACACAGCCTGCACGCCAGAGCGCTCGGCCACGTCGACAATGAGATCCACGTTGGCGTAATTATTGTTGTTGGTGCCGCCGGGGACCTCGACGTAGCGGTCGGCCATGCGGATGTAGTCCGCGTTCGCGGCGAGGTCCTCGGGCGTCGCCATGACGGTGAACTGGATCGCGCGCTCGTCGCCAAACGTCTCGTACGCCCACTTGCGCACCGAGCGGATTTCCTTGACGGCGGCAATGCCGTTGTTGGCAATGAGCACGTTGGTGATCACCGTGTGCCCGCCGTGCGACTGCACAAAGTCCTTGACGGCCGACTTCTCGGCCGCGGCGACGGTGTTTTTACCAATAAAGTGCGCGGCTAGCTTGGAGTGATCCATTCTGGGTTAGATTTGCAAACGTTTTTTGCAAATGCAAGCGGTTTTTGCAAATGTTTGCAAATGCAAGTTTTGTAAATGCAAGCGGTTTTGTAAGCGCGTGCAAGCGGTTTTGCAAACGTGCAAACGAGTACCTACCTTAGTGTGTGAAAAGATCTCAACCAATAATTTCTCGCCAATTGAAGGAATATAATGAAAGTGCAAAGACAGCGTCCGCTATATATCTAAAAGGGTACCCTTTTCGCAACCCTCCCCAACAGGTCAACAGACTGCCGGACATGCGTCTTGTTGGTTTTTTCTGGGGCGACAGCACGCTTCAGCCGTGCCCTCATCTGCTCGCTGAGCGCGCCGGCACGGAAATCCCAACAGCATTCGGAGAATGAGCTGCGCGAGCAGAGCCATTGGCGGAGGCATTCGTCGGCCGGGCAATTGGGGCCTGCGCGTCTCGCGGTCCTGCTGAGCCGGCCGCAACGTCCTCGCTCCGCATCGCTCGCGTCCGGGGGGAAAAAGCAAACTAAAACCTCAATCTCCCTTCCCAACAAGGTTCCCAACACTCGCACAACAATGTAGACGCGGTGCAGCCCCAAGGAGATAACCACTGGACGAAGGGAGGCAGATGGTGGCCGTGGAGTCGGCAACAGGCACACCCGGCGGCAAGCTGCTGCGCTGTTGCAGCTTGCGGCCCATGCCAGACGCGCGTGTCACCGGCACCTGCCACCCATGCAGATGTCAATCGACTCACACAAGACCCAAGACGTCGGCTGACAGATCAGCGCTACTGAAAGCCACACTCAACATGAGCAGTGCGCAACCACCCGCAACTGCATTCGCAGCGGCACCCGCAACCCTGACATAACTGCTCCACCTCCCAACCTTGCGAGCGGCTTACCTTGGAGCGCCCGCAGTATAGTGTATAGTGAATCCCAAACAATTTATAAATAATAACCAGATACGTAACTTAATAAAATTAACCACCGAAACCATAAATGGTTCTTCCTTGTCTCTTCAGAGCATAGACAACGTCGAGAGAAGTGACAGTCTTTCTCTTGGCATGCTCGGTATATGTGACGGCGTCACGAATGACAGTCTCAAGGAACGACTTGAGGACAGTTCTGGTCTCCTCGTAAATCAAAGCAGAAATACGCTTGACACCACCACGACGTGCCAGACGACGGATAGCTGGCTTGGTAATACCTTGAATGTTATCTCTAAGAATCTTTCTGTGACGCTTAGCGCCACCTTTTCCCAGACCTTTTCCACCTTTTCCTCTACCAGACATTGTTTGTTGTGTGTATAGTTTGTTGTGTGCAGAAAAGACTCCCACACTGTTCCCTGTGGCCCCTTTTATAGTTTTTTGAGGGCAAGCGTTTTGCCCCCCTCGTGTCTCGCGCTCCCAATGGTTCTCAGATATTCACCCGTGCTACGATGTGCCACGTTGCGTGCCGGTTTTGGGTAGTCTCTTACGACCGGCTGTGCCGCCGTCTCAGCCGCGTCGGGCCGCGCGAAGCCAACACAATCTTCCCAAAAATTTCCAGCGGTTTTCGCTTGGGACTTTTTCATTTTGTTTCGAGCCAAGTTTCCGCGTGTATGCTGGTGTGGTGGGTGACCACTGCCTATCTCCCAACCGCCGAAAACTGAGCCGGCCGCGCAATCCTCGCAGCCGCCGCTCCCAAGCACGGACGTTTAGTGAGAGCGCTGAAAGAGGATGGGCACTTTGGCACCCGCGCAAATGAGCTCGTACAGACCCATCGCCTCAGTAAAATCTTGCGGAATATTTGGGATCTATCTCTAATGCGCACTCGTCGGCCCTTTGCATATCCGTCGTAATGCCCGCGTCGGGCACCTTGCGCTATCAATCGCCTCACCCTCGCAAGACCAAAATCCGATAAGGCACTGCAAAATGCGTCCCTTGAAAACCTAAAACTGTGGCCGCTTTCGTGCATCTAACCAGACATGGTGGACGAAAAATACGGGTATTCTAGCTACGACGAAAGCGCCGCCGCTGAGTCCCTCATCGCAAAGAGTGCTGCTAGTGACGATGCCCGCCTGCCGAAGCGCTCGTCGTTTTCGTCAAGAAAGAGAAGGCTACTGGCATTCACCTTCATTCTCACGTCTATTCTTTTTGTAGCCGTGGCTCTGAGATCTTCTTTGCAAAGCCAGGTGTCGGAGTACAAGCTCTTGTCCCTGGTCCAGACCGCCTCGGGAAGAAGTACAAACTATCTCAAGTCGCTTTCCAACAACAGAGGCGCCGATACCCATCCTGACCCAAAACTCCAGTTCGTTGGCGACTACGGTGCCGTCGCTTGCGATGTCCCGGAGTGCTCAAAAATGGGCGTTTCCATCCTCCAGCAGGGAGGCTCGGCGGTCGACGCTGCTGTCACCGTGGCCCTCTGCATCGGATCGATCAACTCGTTCTCGTCCGGCATTGGAGGTGGCGGCTTCATGACCGTTCGCCACCCAAATGGAACGGCTCTTGCCTTCAACTTCAGAGAAATGGCGCCAAAGCTCGCCCATCAACACATGTATGACAAAAACCCTGACTTGTCCCGAGTAGGCGGACTCGCAGTGGCTGTCCCCGGCGAGCTGGCGGGCCTGGAGGCTGCCTTTTCGAGATTCACCTCGGGAAACCTGACTTGGCAGCAGCTCTTCGAGCCCGTGATTGAGCTCAACAAGAAGGGCTTTGTGGCTTCCGAGCTTCTGGCCGGCTTGCTCGACTACCAGGACGGCCTCGCCAAGAGCGTCATGTCGCTGCATCCAGATCAGTGGTCGTGGCTGTTCAATGAAACAGAGGATCGCTTTATTGAAGCTGGTGAGACCGTCAGGCGCCCTGCTCTGGCTCGTACGCTGGAACTTGTTGCGAAGCATGGCGCCGGCGTCTTTTATGACGCAGACGGCCCTATCGTTCCCCATCTTGTTCACACCATTCGCAAAATGGGTGGAATTGTGCTGCCTGAAGACTTCACAAACTATAAAGTGTCGGTCGAGAAGCCCCTGAATGTTACTTTCCGCGGCCGCGAGGTCTTGGTTCCTGGAAATCCCGGCTCGGGACCGGTGCTGGTACAGGGCCTCCAGGTGCTCGAGAAATTTGCTGACAACGAAGGGGCCCAGGACCTGGGCCCAGTTCCGATGCACAGGCTGATCGAAACCATGAAGTGGATGGCTGCTGGAAGAACTGAGCTGGGCGACCCGGTGGGAATCGACAATTCTGAGCGTGTTGACGAGATCTCGTCTGCAGCATGGGCCGATTATGTGCACTCGAAGATTAATGATAATCACACCCTCCCGGGCTGGCAGGACTATGAGCCCTCTTTTGAGCAGAACGACGAGCATGGGACTTCTCATTTCTCAGTCTTGGATAAAGACGGTATGGCCGTGGGTATGACTACAACTGTAAACTTGCTGTTTGGCGCCATGATTGCGGATCCTGTCACTGGCGTTGTGCTCAACGATGAGATGGATGACTTTTCTGTTCACAACACATCGAATGCATTTGAGCTGCGTCCCTCTATTTACAACTATGTGCATCCATTCAAGCGACCATTGTCCTCTACGACGCCCACGATCGTCTCGTATAACGGCAAGCCTGAGCTCATCATTGGTGCTTCTGGTGGCTCAAAGATTGTGACTAGTACGTTTCAGGCCATTGTCCGAGTCATTGACTATGGCATGCCACTTCTGGATACAATAGCGCGTCCTAGAGTGCACCATCAACTATTGCCTAATTATATTTATATGGAGTACGGTGATGAAGAAACCGATGGATCATTGCAGGAAATGAGAGTCAGGGGCCATGACGCCGTTCTGACTGTGCCGTCCACTGCAATGAATGGAATTTATAGAAAGGAAGGTGAAGGCAAGATTGTAGCCGTTAGTGACTGGTGGCGAAAGAGGGGACTTGCTTGGGGTTACTAGACTATCGCTGTTCGTAGTGAGTTAATGTATAGATTGTCTGATACGGTGTGCCTGCCCACCTGCGTCCACAGCTTGTCATCGATAGCACGCTTGTGGCTGTGCTATACGATGTGTCATTCACTAGCGCTCGCCGATGGTCGCTGCGACTGGGTGCAGATGCCGTCAGGCAATTCTTCAACCGGTCCGATGCACTCTTGTGCGGTAGCTTCATCGCCAATCTATGTCAACCACCAGTAATGCCGGGCTCGTGGCGAGCATTCATGGGGCTTCTCTGCCATTTTTTATCATTCATGAGGCTTTCTCTGTCACTTTCTAGTTTGCTAGCTCAAAGATTTCGTATTTTTTAAAGTCTCGTATCGACCCGCTTCCACCAAGCCTCGTCGGGATCTCGCTAGTCTATCATGTATATAGCTGTCGTATAGCATACGACCCATCGAGGTGTCGTGGCTAACACCATCAGGAAACTGGAATGGCATTGAATCACGATATCGACATGATATATCGATTGCTTTCTCAATTGATGTCACCAAACTCTTCAACAGTCAACGATCTCTCTTACAGATCGTCTCGCCATGGCCACTGCTAGCTGTAGCATTTCCGAGCCAAGCTTTCGGTCCAATACGACGTAAACGGCCAATCCGCTCCAGAACGAGGAAAAAAACAAAAAGCAACACGCCTCCCCTTAACAGAAATTGTAACCGGGTGCATATTTCAGTTTTAGTCCACACCACCAGACAAAAACACGAGTCTCAGGAGCCAATAAAAGGCAGTGTATACCCACCCTCAGAATCCAACTTGTACATTCCGCGGACAATGGAAAACGTCACGTCTCCAGAGCCTCAGCTCACCGCCCCTCTCTTATCCTCACTTAATCTTAATCTATCATGGTGGTCCATCGCGTTGACTCTGCTCGTCACAGTCCTCCTGTACGACCAGATCATGTACGTCATTAGAAAGGGATCCATCGCCGGTCCTCCGCTCAAAATGTGGCCGCTGATGGGCCCGTTCCTGGAGTCCATGAACCCAAAGTTCGAGGAATACATGGCGAAATGGAACTCGGGACCGCTGTCGTGCGTCTCTGTCTTTCACAAATTTGTTGTGATTGCCCCCGACAGAGACTTTGCCCGAAAAATCTTCCAGTCTCCCAAGTACGTCAAGCCCTGCGTGGTTGATGTCGCCATCAAGCTGCTGCGTCCCACCAACTGGGTCTTCCTCGACGGAAAGCCACACGTTGAGTTCAGAAGAGGTCTCAACGGCCTCTTTACCCGTACCGCGCTCTCCACATACCTTGCCAACCTCGAGGACGTCTACGACGACTACCTGAACAAGTTCCTCGAGCGCTCCAAGAATGGTCCAGCCACGTACATGCAACTGTTCCGTGAGGTCAACTGCGCTGCTTCTCTCAGGGCTTTCTGCGGAAAGTACATCACGAAGGAGCAAGTCAAGGAGATCTCAGACAACTACTACAAAATCACCGAGGCGCTCGAGCTGGTCAACTTCCCCATCATCCTTCCCTTCACCAAACCCTGGTACGGTAAGCAAATCACCGACAAAACCATGAGCATTTTTGAAACCTGCGCCCAGATGGCCAAGGACAGAATTGCCGCCGGTGGTGAGGTCAAGTGCGTTATGGATGCTTGGGTCAAGCTCATGCTGGAAGAGGATTCAACAGTAAAGGTCAAAATGTTCTCAAACAAGGAGATCGCGGAAACCATTTTCACCTTCCTTTTTGCATCGCAAGATGCCACCTCGTCTCTCTCAACCTGGATGTTCCAAATCGTTGCCGATAGACCAGATGTAATGGCCAAGATTAGACAAGAACAAGTCGCAGTGCGCAACGGTGATATCACCATGCCAGTTACTCTTGACCTTGTCGACAAAATGAAATACACGCAAATGGTTATCAAGGAGGCTCTGAGATACCGCCCTCCAGTGACCATGGTACCATACGTCGTGAAGGAGACCTTTCCAATCTCTGACAACTACAAGGTTCCGAAAGGTTCAATGGTTATTCCAACACTGTGGCCAGCTCTTCACGATCCAGAGGTGTATGAGAATCCTGACGAATTCATCCCCGATAGATGGACTGAAGGTTCTCCTGCTTCCCTCGCCCACAAGAACTGGCTCGTATTTGGAACCGGTCCACACGTTTGCATCGGACAAAATTACGTGTATATGCATATGGCTGCTTTCTTTGGCAAGGCCTGTATGAACTATGACTGGAAGCATACTATCACCGACAAGTCTGAAAAGATTAGAGTATTTGCAACCATCTTCCCAGACGATGACTGTATTTTGCAATTTAGAAAGAGATCCAATAATGAAATTCTTGCTGACGCTTAGGGGGTGGATCTTATGCAAGCATCATAGTCCTGTAAGTAACCACGGGAATGCGACATTCTTCATTTATGTTACCATAGAGTATAGCTGTAGAAATTAATTTATTGGTATATGACGAGCAGAATACAGACTAGCCCACAAGATAACAGCCCTTAACACTCTCGAAAGCTTGCCTGACTAACATGTCGAACAAGATAGAAGCACTTTCAAGTGCATGACGATTTCGCAAAATAGCCACAGCCTTTCTGAATATTTGAGTAGGGACTCATTACCGCCAAACGAAAAGATCTTTATTTATAGTCGCATACATCAATAATATAAATACTATCCACTAATCGAGGACGACTGAAATTGCATTGTCAATTCGGTTCCCCCCAGCTATTACGATCCCGAATCCCTCTCACAGATTTGTAAAAGTAGCGGAGTTTGTTCAAAAGCAAGACGTCACAGCGATCTGTGCGGATTTGAGGATATCTCCACCAAAAACCATATTTTTTCAACGAATTGCAGCAGAGGCTGTAAAATGTTATGATATGGAAAAACTCCTCAGTCCCGTCTTAGACCCACCTAAAATCGGCAACAACTTCAATCCCTTCTCTGAATCGAGAAGGTCCTGGAGTGTGACACCATCATCAAAAGTATGAATGAATTTCCTTCGCTCGCTCAGGTTCTCTGGGCATCGCAATAACAGATGTGTGACTGTTTCTTCTACTCCTCACCGCCAAATTTGTCAAACCCCCTCTGTATCCACAGTGAAACTTGAACCCCCCCGTAGTTGTTGACCATCGTACAGCAACAAGATAGCTTCACAAACAATACTATGTCCATTAATATTGCGTCTTCATTCTTACAGAGTACATAAAAGTCAAAAACTTGATATCTGTAAGTTGTCGATCAAATAAATAGTATACATAATTTAAGTAGTCAGTTGCGACCATACCAGGATGGAAACAAGGTTTCCCGTCCGATCAACCAATAATTTAAGCATCCTAGGGCCTAGATCAGTATTGTCGTGGGAGACCAGACGAGAACGATAGGTGTTGCAATTTTTTTTTGACATTGAAATAAGCACAAAATTGAAATTGAAAAAATCGAATTGGCCAGTTCTTCATAAACTCTCCATAGAATCGCATCAAACGTATCGCTTTTGCGGTGCCGGTTTCAGAGTACAGCTAGCTAGCTACACAGATGCTCTGTATCGATGCGGCTGTGCCATAAATTTTTTTTTTTGGGTTGAAATCCAAAATTTTTTTTTTGGGCGTATTCGACTATCAGCCCCTAGCCTTGAAGACTTTCTCCTTCTTAACTGGCCATCTTGCCTGCAAACCCCATCAAAATGCAGTTGACATGGAAGGATATTCCTGTGATTCCAAACTCAAATGAGTTTTTGGATGTCATTTTGAATCGTACCCAGAGAAAAACTCCTACGGTTATTCGTCCAGGTTTTAAAATTTCACGTATTCGAGCTTTTTATATGAGGAAAGTAAGATATACCGCCGATGGATTCACTGAAAAGCTTGGTGAGATTGTTGAATCCTTTCCCAATATCAACGAAATTCATCCATTTCACAGAGATTTGATGGATACTCTCTACGAAAAGAATCACTACAAGGTTTCGTTGGCCTCGTTGTCGAGAGCAAAGAGTCTTATTGACCAGGTTCAGAGAGACTACGTCCGTCTTTTGAAGTTTGGTCAGTCGTTGTTTCAATGTAAGCAGTTGAAAAGAGCTGCTTTGGGTCGTATGGCCACCATCATGAAGCGACTCAAAGATGCCTTGCTCTATCTTGAGCAGGTGAGACAGCACTTGAGCAGACTGCCCTCTATTGATCCAAATACCAGAACTCTTCTTATTTGTGGATACCCTAATGTTGGAAAGTCATCTTTCCTCAAGGAAATCACTCGTGCGGAAGTTGAGGTTCAACCTTATGCTTTCACCACCAAATCTCTTTATGTTGGACATTTTGATTACAAGTATTTGAGATTTCAAGCAATCGATACTCCTGGTATTTTGGATCGTCCAACTGAAGAAATGAATAACATTGAAATGCAATCTATTTATGCTATTGCTCACATCAGATCTTGTGTTCTTTACTTTATGGACCTGTCTGAACAATGTGGTTTTTCTGTCGAAGATCAGGTCAAGCTTTTTCACTCAATCAAACCCTTGTTTGCCAACAAGTCAGTTGTTGTGGTTATCAACAAGACTGATCTGATCAAGCCAGAACAGCTTAGTGAAGAGCGTCAGCAGCTGTTGGCTACTGTCAAAGATTCGGCCAATACTGAAATTTTACAAACATCTTGTGCTACAAAAGATGGTATTATGGAGGTTAGAAACAAAGCATGTGACAAACTGTTGGCCTCTAGACTTGAACAGAAGCTCAAATCGCAGAGCAGAATCAACTCCATTATGAATAAGATCCACGTGGCCAGGCCACAGGCTCGTGATGACTTTGAAGTTGACAGAAGTGCTTACATTCCAGATGCTGTCAAAGAGCGTATGAAGTATGACCTGAATGACCCAGACAGGCCACGACTGATGAAGGATATTGAAGCCGAAAATGGTGGTGCTGGTGTTTACCAGCCAAATCTCAAAGATTGGTATATGCTTGAAGATGATGCATGGAAGAATGATATCATTCCAGAAATTCTCAATGGCAAGAACGTGTACGATTTCATTGATCCTGAAATCTCTACCAAGCTTCAAGAGCTCGAGGAAGAAGAAGAGCGTCTTGAGAAGGAGGGTTTCTATGAGTCTGACGAAGATATGCAAGATTCAGAGGAGGAGGAACTTCACGCTAAGGCTGACTGGATTCGTGAGCGTACAAAATTGATGATTGCGCAAGCAAGAACAAGGAAGACCATCAAGAAGAAGGCAATGATTCCAAGAAAGTTGGCCAAGAAGTCATTTTCACAGATGGAGGAACACTTTGAGAATATCGGTGTGGACCACGACGCTATTTCCGAGCGCGTTCGTGTTGCCCAAGCGGCCAACAAGGGTCAGCCATCCTCTGGAGTTGACACCATTATGGATGGTCAAGAAGTGTTTGACTCCTATCACGTCAAGGGATTGAACCAATCTAATAGACGCGATGCTGGAATGACAGGCAGCCAGAGAACTAAGGCTGAGCGCATGGCTAAGCTTGTTCAGAGAGAAAGAAACAGACAAGCGCGTGCTGGTGAGGGAGACCGTCACCAAGTTGATTCCAAGCCTAAGCACTTGTTTAGCGGAAAGAGAGGTATGGGTAAGACTCAAAGACGTTAAAGTTTTATTTTATTTACTAATGCATTTGATTTTGATAATTGTGACTACGTAGTGCGCTGAGTCCCAGCAATGGAAACGCGCTGTGGTAACCTGGTCTGAAGCAGATCGCATCGACGATTGGAACTTCAAGGATTTCATGTGTGCCTCTGGGGAGGGAACTTATGACTCGCCTTGAAAAAACTGAGCAGTGCTGGAAATGAAGGAAACGGAGTAAAACCCGTGAAAAAAATGGACCAATAAAAATTGTCCTCTGCGCTCCCGAGCACAAGCACTCCAGTTCCGGTTCTCGAGGGCTCCTAGATGAAAATGCCCCGGCAGCCTGCAACATGACATCCCAACAGGGAGCGCAGCACAGCGCTCAAAATCCATACAAATCGCGATGATTCCCCACGTGGCCAAAAAAAAATGGGTCCAATCTTACTTTAGGGTAAGCAAACGCCCAAGCGCCATTCAGCTTGCAGCCTGCATTGTAGCAGAGTGAATGAAAAAGGTGAGCTCTGTCTCGCAGCGTCTCTTCTTTCTTCATCTTTCAATTGGACTCTCGGAGTAACTGCTTGCCATGAAATTTGGCGAACAACTTAGGCAATCTTTGGTCAGAGACCACTACTACTACTACATTTCCTACGATGAACTCAAAACCGAGTTGAAACGGGGCATCGCCGAAGGCTGGAACAACCAGCTCGAGGAAGAATTTGTTGCTCATTTGGAGGCTGAACTAGATAAAGTCTTTACTTTTCAAAAGGTCAAGTCGAACGAGATTTCTCGACGCATCAAGGATGCCGACAGAGATGTTAACGAGGTTGTCAAACTTGTCAATCAAGGCCAGCAGGTCGCCGACGAGGAGTTTGAATACCTCGAGGATGAAGTCTCCGACGTCATCGCGGATGTTCATGATTTGGCCAAGTTTACTCGCCTCAATTACACTGGTTTTCAGAAAATTATCAAGAAGCATGATAAAGTGACCTCCTGGACTCTCCGACCAATCTTTGCCGTCAGACTCAATGCCAAACCTTTTTTCAAAGAGAACTATGATCTCATGATTGTTCAGCTTTCTAGGCTTTATGATCTGGTTCGAACAAGGGGAAACCCAGTCAAGGGAGATTCGTCGTCTGGCGGTTCCCAGCAGAACTTTGTGCGTCAAACAACAAAATACTGGGTTCATCCAGACAACATCACGGAGTTGAAGCTCATCATTTTGAAGCACTTGCCTGTGTTGGTCTTCAATGCTAACAAGGAGTTTGAGATTGAAGACTCGGCAATCACTTCCATCTATTATGATAACAAACCCCTTGACCTGTACCGCGGTAGATTGGAAAAGACTGAAGGCGCCGAGGCTATTCGTCTCAGATGGTATGGAGGAATGAACTCGGATACCATTTTTGTTGAGCGAAAAACTCACAGAGAAGATTGGACTGGTGAGAAATCCGTCAAGGCGAGATTTGCTCTCAAGGAAAAGTATGTCAATGATTTCATGGCAGGTACATACACTGTTGAGCAGGCCTTTGCAAAAATGCGACGTGATGGAAAGAAATCCATCAAAGAGATTGAATCTTTGGAAGCTTTGGCTAGAGAGGTCCAGTATACTGTCATTAAGGATAGACTGCGCCCGGTGGTTCGCTCTTTTTACAACAGAACCGCATTCCAGCTTCCAGGAGATGCCCGCGTGCGTATTTCTCTTGACACTGAGCTTTCCATGGTTCGTGAAGATGATTTCGACGGTCTGGATCGTACCGGCGGCAACTGGCGCAGAATGGACATTGGTGTTGACTGGCCATTTCCACAATTGCCACCCCAAGATCTTGAAAAGTTTCCATACGCAGTTCTTGAAGTTAAGCTTCAAACCCAGATGGGCCAAGAGCCTCCAGCCTGGGTCCGCGAACTTGTCTCCTCTCACCTGGTTGAGGCAGTTCCCAAGTTTTCCAAGTTTATCCATGGTACGGCAACTTTGCTTCCTGATATGGTTAACCTCATTCCCTTCTGGCTACCACAGATGGACGTGGATATCAGAAAACCAAAGACCTATTCGACTTTGGCAATCGAACATACTCGTCAGGCTGACACTGAGTTTGATGACGACGATGATGACGATGAAGACTCGGATGACTTAGCTGAATATGAAGCCAGAGCGGCCAATGGAAATGTCCAGGACGAAGAAGAAGCCGGCGAGCGACGTAGAATTCGCTTCGCCTCTGCAAATGAGGTGGTGGACGAAAGCACTTCACTCCTCAATAACCGCACTCGTTCCACTCGCCACAAGTATCCTCACCTTATTCAAGCAGTTGTTGACAAGGTTTTTTCACTCAACGATCAGCTGCAGAGCTTTTTTGGGGAGCATTCTGTGTCTACCGTGCCTCCAGGCACTGTTTTCATTGAGGGTTTCAAGATCCCTGAAGGGAAGAGACTTTGTGTTCCGGTAAGAATTGAGCCAAAGGTCTACTTTGCTAATGAGAGAACCTTTCTTAACTGGATCGAGATTGGCATTTTGTTGGGAGCCATGGCCTCTGGTCTGTTGAACTACGGCAATCCAATGGCGGTGGAGGCCTCTTTGGGATTTTTCATCACTGCGCTGATATGCATCTTTTATTCGATCGGCTTGTATCTTTGGAGAGTTAAGCAAATCAGGGCAAAGAAGGCTGTTCGTTACGATGACCAGTTTGGACCTGCGCTCATCTGTGTATCATTGGCCGCAGCCACGGGCATGAATTTCATTATGCATTTGACATCCTAGACGCAATGCAACTAGAAGACACACGTTTGTAAAAGCCGTTACATATAACTAATACATTTTATAATTTAGCAGCTATTGCCCTTCCTGCTCGTGATTGATATGGTCGGCCCAACTCGGCGCTGATCCACTCACCAACCTGCACCAGCTTGTTCAAGTCGACGCCCGTTGTGTATCCGAGCCCGTGCAAAGCGTACACAATGTCCTCAGTGGCAACGTTGCCTGTGGCTCCCTTTGCGTATGGGCACCCGCCCAGCGAGGCAACAGACGAGTCGACCACGGACACCCCCATTTCGACCGCTTTGACGACATTGGCCACCGCTTGCCCGTACGTGTCGTGCGCGTGGATGGCAATTCGCTCAGGCCCCGCCACCTGAAGCACCTCGCGCAGCATGTTTTCAATGTCTCTGGGGGTGCCGACGCCGATTGTGTCGCCGAGCGAGACCTCGTAGCATCCCATTTCAAAGTACTTCTCAACTAGGCGGGCCACTCTCTTGGGCTCAGTTCTGCCATCGTACGGACATCCAATAACCGTCGACAGGTACGCCCGCACCCTGATGTTGTTGGACAGCGCCAGGCCAACGGTCTCTCTGAAAGCGTTGAAGGCCTCGTCGATGGTTTTGTTGATGTTTTTCATGGAGAACCCCTCGGATGCTGCGCCAAAGACGGCAATCTCCTCGACTTTTGCCCCAGAAACAGCGCTGGCGCACTCCATGGCTGTCAGCAGGCCCTTCAGGTTTGGGGTCAAAACCGGGTAGCAAACGCCGGTGTTTTTCTTCAAAAGCTCCGTGTAAATCTGCTTTGCGTCCGCCATCTGCGGCACCCATTTCGGGGACACAAACGAGGTGGCCTCGATGGTTGTCAGACCGGCCTTTTCAAGACGGTCTATGAGGGAGAGTTTTGTTTCTGTGGAGATGATTTGCTTTTCGTTTTGCAAGCCATCGCGGGGCGAGACCTCGACAATGCGAACGCTGGAAATGAGACGTTTGGCAGGCACAGCAGACCGCACAGATGCAAGGCACCTAAACGGCTGGAAGGATATCATTGCGTTTCGTAGCCGCTAGACTTTAGGTCTGAGCAGACGGCCGTTTCTTATACTCGCATCAGGGTTTCCCCACAGTGGGGGCGGAAATTCATCGGGCAGGCCGCTGTCTGCGGAGGTTCATCGGTCGGAAATGCTGGCACCGTCAGCAAGCGCTGTGGGTGTGCGATGACAATGTGCTTCCCTGAGCGGTTTCAACTGAGAAACGCTGCGCTGTCGCTTTGTAATCAGCGCTTCCAAAAGCTCTTGAGGATCTTGCAGACCTGAAAAGGCGCATGCGAGTCCACGGGCGCGAGCGGTGGGCACCAAAAAAATGCGGCAGCAAAGTGTCGCGTGTCTCGTGTCAGCTAGAATGCGCATTCGATAGCAATTGCCAGATAGCGCCGTCTCACTGTATCCCGCTTTTGCGCTCCCCGCGTTCTCTCCAGGATTACCACCACGTGCAATCGGCACGGTGGCAGCCGTACGTCAGTCTTCCTCCTCAGCCGCCCACCCCTGACGGACGATGTCAGCTGGAGAGTTTCATCTTTCTCGATTACTGCTGTCGATTGGGCTCTTTGAATACCAACAATGGGCTGTGCCTCTAGTAAAGCTGTGAAAGAAGAATCGCACGCTCTTCCTCCAATCACGCGAGGTCGCGGAACGGTGCCAGGGGCTCCCGCACCCCAGCGTAAGGCTGCTCCGCAGACACCGTTCAAGTCCAAACCCAAGGTGTCTTCAGCCGGCCGCAGCTTGGTAACTCCTGGCACAGAAAGCGAAAAGCCTGCGGACGCAAAGTCTGCTGCTGCTCAAGCAGCATTGGTAAGTATTTTTGTGAGTGTGCAACAAGACGCGCAAAACTAACTCAGGAACGACTACAAGCAAAGCACCACAAGTGATCACCTAGCAAGCGACTACCAGGCGCACTGTGCAGATCGTTGGCCAGCTACCCATTTTACCAATGCCCGCACTGACCTTCAATAGGCTCCTGTGACAACAGGTCTGCGCTGCCGAGATGCACATCACTGTCTCGTGCCCTAGGATTGCACTTATCAGCCATTTGTCAATGGGTCGCGATCGCTGCTCATGGGGACCACCACCGGGCAGCCCAGAGAGCAATCTGCTCTCACACTCGCAAGTCTTGCAGCGATCAAAAGCAAACTGTAGTTCACAAGCTCAATACAGACACATTGACAATCGTTGCCAGGTGCACACGCTAAACAGCCTGCCTCGGGGCTGACCGCGGTCTGCACACTGGCATGCCCAGCGTTGCGAAACAATAGCATTCACCACCAGATATTTTTCATTACACCTTTAATAAGCTTGTTAGTTATCTCCGGCCCCCCGCCATGCTCCCTTCTCCATCTTGAATCCCAATTAAGGTTCCACTTAGTGGAACCCGCATGCACTTCCTTGATACCCAGTCATATGGTCTCCGTCCATTTTGAGCATAAACGCCAAACTCTCGATACAACTTTTCAGTTTACAACTAAAGCAAAACCGAGTAGACACTTAAAAAATGGAAATGCAATATTTTTGTAAGTAGACTCGACACTTCAGCCCTCGTATCGCCCGAACTCGAACTAACCCAGCCCGTATCTCTAAATCTGTAAATCTGACAAGTGGTCCGCCCAAGTATGAGAAGCTTCCAGGTTTTGAAGTGCCAAACGGCACGATCAGACAAGCCACATACTCGAAAGACGGCCGTCTTTTTGCATATTCTTTACCCCAAGGTGTAAGAATTATCGATCCAAATACCGGACATCAAATCACCCCGGAGATCCCCGTCAGCGAAACCGCTGCGATTGCCTTAAGTCCAAGGGGCAAGTACTTGGTGACTTACCAGCGTGCAAAGAAGGACGAAGCAAGCGGCAACTATTTGCCTAACATTTCCATTTTTGATACTGCCACTGGCGCTCTCAAAGGTCAATTTGCTTCGTCGTCTCAGCAGGGCTGGCAGCCTCACTTTACCTATGACGAAAAGTACTGCGCTAGACTCATTACCAACAACATTCTTGTTTATGAAACGCCAAATTTTCAAACGGCTACCTATACTTACAAACTTGAAGGTGTTCAAGACTTCTCTGTCTCTCCTGGTCAAAACTATTCGCTTGCAGCTTTTGTCGGTGAAAAACAGGGCCGCCCCGCATCGGTTCAAGTATATCAATTGCCCAATTCTGCCCAGCCAATCTGCAGAAAAACGATACTAAAGGCTGATAAGGTCACCATGAAGTGGAATACGTTGGGAACTTCTCTTTTGGTTCTTTCCTCGACCGACGTTGACAGATCTGGCAAATCGTACTATGGCGAGACAAACCTCTACCTTTTGGGTATTGCCGGTTCTTATGACTCGATTATTAGCCTCGACAAGGAAGGCCCTGTCCATGACTTTACTTGGTCGCCCAATTCTCGTGAGTTTGCTGTCACATATGGCTACATGCCTTCCAAAACGATGGTGTTTGATGCTCGTGGTAACAAGGTACACGAGCTTCCTACCGCTCACCGCAATACAATTCTATTCTCTCCTCATGGGCGTTATTTGTTGGTTGCTGGGTTTGGCAATCTTCAAGGACAGGTTGATATCTATGACCGTCAACGCCAGTTTGTCAAGGTCTCTTCTTTTGAAGCGTCCAATACTTCAGTGTGCCACTGGTCTCCAGATGGTCGCTACATTATGACTGCGACTACTTCTCCTAGGCTCAGAGTGGATAATGGTGTCAAGATCTGGCACTATACTGGACGGCTCATTTTTAAGGAAGACCATGATGAACTGTTCAGTGCTGATTGGAGACCCCAAGATGTGTCAAACTATCCTCTTCCGTCAGTTCCTGAGCCAGCCCCGAAAGCTCATCCTTCAGCTGCTTCTGCTGAAATCAAAAGCTCAGGACCCCCCAAGCCGAAGGGTGCATACGTCCCTCCACATGCTCGTTTGGCGGGTGGATCCATTGCTATCCAGGGATCCGCTCCAAAGATTCCTCCAGGATTTGTGCCTGGTGCAGTGCCTGGCGCAGCACCAACGCCGATTTCAAAGAATGCTGCTAAAAACAAGAGAAAGAAGGAGAATGCAAAACTCAAGAGTGCTGCTGCCAGTGCGGAAGGGTCTGTTGAGGACGTGACTAACGGTATCAAAAGGACTTCGATAAATGATGGCAACGCCGAAGCACCAGCTCCCCCTGCTAATAATGCACCCACAGGATCCTCTGCAGAAGATAAAAAGATCAGATCTCTACTCAAAAAGCTCAGAGCTATTGATGAACTTAAGCAACGTCAAATTAACGGTGAAAAATTGGAAGACACTCAGGTTCAGAAAATTTCCACTGAGAAAGCCGTCAGACAAGAGTTACAGTCTTACGGCTGGAATGGTGATGAGTGACACTGACGCGCTTAAAAATTGTTGTTTGAAAATATGCATTTATTATAGAGAGAGTTCTTAGCGATGATTAACGATTGATGTAGTTATAGTTTTCATTTAAAACCTGCATTCTCCTTTTTAATCTGTCTACCAGCTGAAAGACTCTTCAAAGTAGTCTACATGATGTCTCAGATTTTCAACGACTGCTTTTCTTGTATCATCGCTGAGAGAGGGTGGTCCACAGCACATTATCGACAATGATTTGTCTGTTTCCGTTATTTCAGTTTTGATCAAGTGATAAATGTTGGGTCGGTAATGGTGTTCTATCCATCCGGACTGCTTTTGCCGAAGCGCTAGACCGTCATAAATGGTGCTATTCAGGTCATCGTTGATATTTGTGCAGTCAATTAACGAATTTGAGCTAGGAGAGCTAGCTGCCTCAGCTCCTTTTTGACTTGTGCAAGTTACAAATACTGATATTCGCACTCCCTTGTCTGTTAAAATTGTCAGTTCACTTTTGAAAGCAGTCACCACTGCCAGACTGTTTACTATCCAAATGACATGCTGGCTGTTTGAGCGAAAATCTGACAGGCTATTAACATAGGAGTAGATTCCAGTCAGACCTATTCCACCCGCCACGTAGAGATGCCTTTGATATTTTTCGAGTCTATGCTTGGCTCCATATGGTCCTTCAAACCCAATTTGAAAGATCCTTTGACTAAGACATTTCAGAGCAAGGTCTCTGGTAATGCCGTCACAAACTTTAGCTGCAATAAACACTTTATCTTCAATAGTATACAGAGAGAAGGGATGAGATTGCCACCATTTGACTCCTCTAAAATAGATGTAAGCATATGCACCTGGATATGGCATCCAGCGTTTGGAATAGTTGACTTCCATTTTAATTATTCCAATCTCCTCATGATATGTTGCCTCAACAAAGGAAGAGAGTGCACCAGAGAAAAGAATTTTGGCAATTCGCATGACTCGATCCACCAGCCATACGGCATAGGAGGCATACAAATATTTTGGAATTTTGGCTGCCATATTTTGAACATGAAAATATGATGATACAAGAAAGACTGTGGCAACTGCAATATGCAGCAAATAAAATGTCTCATAATGAACTCTCCTCAAGAAATGGACCGAGTGGAAAAGTAGAGTTATTGCACAGGTTAGACCAGTGAACCCCATAACTAGCCATACGCTGTTAATGTCATTATTGAACGAATCACGCTCAAACAGCGAGATGCACAGCAGAGCACTATGGGCTATTGCCAGGATGATGATGAGCCTTCCTACCCATTTATGGAAAATGTTGAAATCTGCAGTAGACCATCCGGTGATCATGGAAAGAAAGTTGTTACGGCCTCCGAATAGAACGACAAGTGGAATTAGTGAGAAAATAAAAAATCCAGATCGAATGCCAGCATATCTGATTACGTGAGTGATACCAATTTGCGGATATTTTATTATCATGAGAACGACACAAGTGATAGTGAAACATATCATGACTATTGTTTCGAATCTCGTTGGAATCATCAGAGTATACCTGCCGATGGTGAATGGCGTGACATGCCTGCCATTGAAAAGGGAAGGATAGAAAATCCATTTTTTCAAGGTCAGTGGCAGTTGTCGGTTCATGCGTCTGCCAACAAAAAAAAACCGATAGCTGATTGACTGGACACAGTTAACCAGAATCTTAAAGACAACAATCGCAGCGAAAAATCCTACCAACCCTCCACCAGCATTGATACTGAACTTGGAGTTTTTCTGTCGACTTGATTTGTAGGCAATTTCAGCCGCTAGTCTGTGTTGTGGTATTGTGGGAATAGACGTGTCTGTGAAATCTACTGCAAGAAACGGCTCGATATGTATGCCTCGCGCAAGACAGGTAGCTTTTACGGGTTTGAGTTGTTCAATCCAATTGCTAGCGTTGGTTCCATTGGAATGCATTCTTATGCATTTGGTCACTGTTGCGATAAATTTGGGCTGAAGACAAAGGCATTTCAAGTCGAGTCTTGATCTGCAGTCAAAGGGCAAATATGACGAAAGTGAGAAGCATGCTGCTCCAATAGGAGAGCTCTGAGCAAATGCTGGTTGCAGCAATAGACTGTAAGCAGCCACAAAAATTAACAAAATTCTCATTGTGAGCAAAACACTCACGGAATGAGCGCAACATCTGTGAGAAGTTATTGAAAATATATTGAGCAATCAAGAACGGGGTTGATCTATGCCAAGATCTGGGCATCATCACTCTCTACCATTATTTCTTTTATCCAATTAGCTTTCCTAAACAAGAATGGTCTCTCATCATCGTTTAGAACTTGGACCTTCCTAATTGGGCAATATATCATGATGAGACAATATTTATGCCACGTTGGGTTCACGATAAGCAAAATTGGTACGTCAGCAAGTAAATAATCCCGATATCGACAATTTTTCTCGGCTTGGATCACATTTTTGATCTGGTAAGCTCTCCACATTGCCAACATCTCACGATTATTGCCAAAACCCATTGTAGAGCATGTATTCATCTAACCTCAAAACATGTCTATTTGCTAAAAATACATATAATATATATATAACCCGTTACCCAATTGCGTTCGTGAAACTACTTGTGTTTCTTCTGCTCCACCTTAAGCAACAGTGCTTTATTAATGTGAGGCATGACACCACCATAAGCAATAGTGGCCTTCACTAAGCTGTCTAGTTCGTCGTCACCACGAATGGCGAGTTGTAAATGACGGGGTGTAATTCTCTTAACCTTGAGATCTTTAGCAGCATTACCAGCAAGTTCCAAAACTTCGGCAGTGAGATACTCTAAGACGGCCGCAATAAAGACAGCTGCTTTGGAGCCAACTCTCATCTTACTTTGCACGCTCTTTTTTAAAAATCTTTTGGCTCTTCCTACTGGAAATTGAATACCGGCTTTTGCAGAATGCGACTGAGCAGAACGGGCAGTGGAGGATTTTCCCTTACCACCTCCTTTTCCTTTACCACCGACAGACATTATGAACTTGATATATTATAGAAACAGGTGTTGCTTTTGCAAATTAATTAAATTCTTAATTAATGTTGTGAAAGTCGGAAGGTCACGTTTAAATTTTGGTGTTGTTTTGATTTATTCGCGACGGGAATGAAGCGTTAGGCGTGTTTATGTAAACAACTCAATATTTTACAAATAACAGACTACTCGTGGTAGGTGCCCAACTGATGGGACGCTTGAGGGTAGGTGACCGGAAATGCCCCTTTCAGTGATGGGTCGACCTGGGCCACATCAGATGATAAGCGGTCGGGTAGCCGGGCCGCAGATCATGAGACATACTCGGTAGTGAGCAAGTAAATCCCTATCAAACTCTGTACCCGCTGCTCTACCGCTATTTGATGTAATTGTCGTCTCACCAGCCCTCAGAATGCCTTGGTCCTGTGCTTCCAAGAATAATTGTTTTGGCTGCTTCTTTCACCAGGCCTCTCACTATTTGTATTAAACTGTAGAAAGCTTTCTCGTATATTGTCTTCCTACGTTGTGCGAACCATTTCTTGCTCAAATCATATTGTGCAGATGACAAGGCCATGCCCAAAGTATACCGCCTTAGTAAAACTGGGGTAAGTCATCTCGAGCGGAGGCTCGTCAAGAGCTCAGTAGAGGTGAGCAGGAACAAGGGACACATTCAAAGGTTTAAAATATAACACATTTTAGTGTCGATTATTACTTGCTATACTTGGACGGCTCGATCGACGTCCATGTCTCTGCTTTTTTCTTCGATAGCTTCATCTTGCTACACACTGATGTCACCATTAGCGGCAAAATGACTTGCTTTGTTGAGGTGCTGAATTAGTAACTGGAATATCATTCCCCTCTCAGCTGGCAGACATAAACTATATAAGATAGCCCCCATATCGCTAAAATCTACTGACCACACTGATTCACACCAAAATGGTACAAGAAGAACTTAAGAAAACTACCAAAACCCCCAAAGTGGTCAGAATTCCAGGATCAGCTGGATCCGCAGGAAAGTCTTACGATAGAGCTGGAGATTTGCACCAAGGTAGTGCTTTTGCAACGTCTCACCAGGCACCTCCTTTTGCCAAAGATCACTTCTCAGGTGCAAACAGCAGAGCTTTCTACACCTCCAATGAAATAACTAGAATGGCCGATAGAATCATATGGGGCAATCCCAGAAGGAAGTCTAGTACTACATCTACGGCCAGTACTACTTCGACCTCAAGTACCTGAAGCAAGTCGTAGGTTCAGAAAAAACAGATTGGAGCGCAGGCGCTTTTAGTTCACGTAGTTAGTTGAAATTTATTCCAGTTCTATAAGAAAATATTCTCCGTCAACACGTCAGCGTGGATTGTCCGGAGCTGAAACCTTGACTTCACTCTATAGTTTTCGATAAGCAGTTGTGTGTTTGGAGAGATCAGGCTTGTATGGCTGTGCATTCTCAAGTAAGAGAAAAGGGAATGGATCAAAGAGCAGAAGCTTTGTCTGTTAAGGAGGGGGAACACAAGAAAAGTAGCCATAGCCAACATCATCATCATGACCTTGATTAGTTTTGAATATTCATCGCGCCTACAAACAAACACCATCGCGGATTTTTTAAACCGACGATAGCAAAAAGTAGTCAGACAGCGACGACCATTGCTCCGATTCTTCATAAAGGTACTTCAAAGAATGCAGCATGGATCTTTGAATGGTGGATTGATCTCTGTGATAGTAGAACATGATGAATGCCCAACATAGAGCGGTAAACACCTTCCAAGTTCGAGACGATAGTGTGTTTGAATCCTTTGCTGAGAGCTGCATGGAGTTAAGCATGACATTGCCTGTGGCAAGCACAGCACGCGAGAAGACGTACAAAACCATTTGCTGCGCAAGAGATGAGTTTGATCTCGAAAACACCAGGTATCCGGCCAAGAGACCAGCGACCCAGGCATCTTCATTCTTGTTGACTCCGCCCCGTCCCTGCTTGAGACCAAACATTGTTCCTTTGTACACAAGCACAAATTTGGACAGTAGGGTTGCGTGCATCTTTGTGGCCTTCAGCACGTCGCGTATCCTCTTGTCCCAGGGTCCTGAACGGAACATGACAGACATGACAAGTGCGTGCGAGAATCGCAATTTACCGCCATAGATGACACCATTTCTGGCTCCTCTGAAGATTGAAAGAAATTCGTGAAGTACTGGATCCATGGTGTTGTAAACGATCAGCTGGTAGTGGTGGTGAAAAAAATAACAAGTTTTGAATCTGTGGGTACTGCTAGTTTTGCCTTGGTCGGCGTGTCGGCTAGTTTTATGAGTTTCTGCCTGTTATCCAGGTTTACATGTCAATTAGCCCCATTCAGACCGAGGTAGTCTACCCCACAGTCTGCAGATAAATTCTGGGCCAAAGCAGGCTTGCCGGGTCTGGCGAGTTTGGGACAATTTTTGGCACCACAAGGGGGACTGTTGATGGATGAACGGAGAAGATTTTCGTGGCAGCCTGAGGGCTTTCCAGTGCCCACATGGAGGGGGCCGTTACAAGTATCTTCTAAGGAGGGGTGAGGGGTATCTACAAACGACGTCACAACGAGGGGCAGATTGAGCCATAGAATTGTAGATGATAAATAGGTGCCCGTAAACAATTTGTATCTGACGTCAAGATCTTTGCAAGAGAAGGCATTTTGGCTCCACTCTTTCACTGAGAGACTTGTGCGCATGCGGGAGCGAAACTGCACGCTGAGACCATTGCCATGACGTGGAGGCTATGGCGGTGGTGTGCGGAACTCACTGCGGATCATCTTGTGGAGTGTCAAGACAACCCAGGATAGCAAATGCTCTCTCTATTTATTGCGACAGCTAGCTCGCCCAGTGTGGTCTGTGCCCACCGCGTTTGCAGTTTGACAGCCTCCGGCGCCCACTTCAAATCCCCACACACCTTCTCGGCACGTGTGGCTTCGAGAACCTGGCAGGCTGAGAACCAGAAGGTCAACACGAGCAACCGTTCCCTCCCCAAACCACACAGTTTCCAGCGCGAATTACAACTATGAGCCGCAATAGAGTCGGCTGGTACTTTTATGCTTGGGCTGCCGAACCGTTTCTTGTCTCTGCGGTGGGCACCTACGTTCCTATTCTGTTGCAAACCTTTGCCTTGAGCAATGCCGTTTTGGAAAGCGACCACTTTTCTCCCTGTACGAGAAACGCGCTGTCGCCGACGGATCCTCAACCCGGAGCCCCGGGGACGCCTGTTCCTCCCGTCGACGACGGTGGTCCGTGTGTTGTGAACTTACTTGGCTGGTGGGTTGACCCTTCTTCATATGCTCTCTACACATTCTCTGCGTCTGTGCTGGTGCAGACAATTGTCGTCATCTCCATGTCTGGGGCTGCCGACAAGGGCTCTTCTCGCTTGCGACTGACTGTGGGTTTTGCCATCGTAGGGGCAATTGCCACCTGCTTAATATTCTTCACAACGGCCAAAAACTACTATGCAATTGCGCTTTTAGCGATTGTCTCAAACTCTGCATTTGGAGCGGTCACGGTTTGCGGTAATTCCATTCTTCCATTTCTAGTGGATGAATTCACCACGTCTGAGTACGCGAGGTTGACTAGCGGCGACGAGACCGAGACCGAGACCGCGGGCAGCGAAGCTGCCCTCCGCAAGGAAATTGCTCGTGCCTCTGCCCAGATATCTGGCACTGGCGTTGCGATTGGCTATCTTGGTGCGCTGATTGTTCAAACTATTACCATTCTCATCGTGCTGAAGCTCGGTTCCAGCATCTCGTCCCTGCAATACGCAATTCTCTTTGTCGGTATCTGGTGGCTCGTTTTCCAGATTCCGATTGCTGTTCTGCTGAAGCCGCCAGTTGGAGCGCCGTTCCATTCCAAACTTGTTGACAAATACGCGGAGGGCACGGCGATGAGAAGAGTGATGCTCATCCGCAGCTACGTCACGCTTGGCTGGCGCACTATTTTTGTGACTTTCAAGGAGGCTCGACAGCTGCGCGATGTTGGCATCTTCTTGGCTGGGTGGTTTGTGATTAGCGATGCACTCACCACCATCAACTCTGCTGCTGTGCTGTTTGCGAAGGACGAGCTCGGGATGGCTGCTCCGTCGCTGGCCGTGATTGGCCTGCTTGCTGTATGCTCGGGAATCTTTGGTGCGACGATGATTCCTAGAATGGGTCTGCAGGGCCTGCACGGTATTTATTTTGTTATTGCATTGGCGTCAGTTCTGCCGCTTTATGGAATCCTTGGGTTCTTCACCAGCATCTTTGGTTTGCAGCATCCGTGGGAAATGTACTTACTGGCCATGTGGTTTGGTTTTGCTCAAGGGGGAATGAATGCGTACTGCCGTTCAGTGTTTTCTCTGCTTATTCCTCGAGGCAAGGAGACAACCTTTTTTGCGCTGTTCAGTGTCACAGACAAGGGCTCGTCCATTGTCGGTCCGGTGGTTACGGGTCTAATTACAGACCGCACGCACAATATTCGTTACACCTTTTACTTTCTGTTTTGCATGATGGTTGCATCGCTTGGAATCTTTTCTTTTCTGAATTTGGAACGGGGTCACCAGGAAGCACAAGTCTTGGAAACCATTGATGAGGAAGACTAGTGAGCTTTGCGCTTGTATTTCTATTTATTTCGTGTTGCAAACTACGCGCCTAGGCCGCCAGCGCTACGCAGTGCAGGAGCGCCCAGAGTCGGCGCGGGTTGGCTCTATTATATACATAACTCGACAATTCTATTAGTGCCTTATGTAGTGACTCTAGCTGCCATCTCTAGCTTTACTGTCTAGCCGGACTGCCATCTCTTCAACGTGTGACCAAGGTCACATGATGCTAATTTTGTCACTCCTTAAAGGGCATTGTGTCTGGCGTTGCTGCTGCGACAAACTCGTCAGCACGAATCAGACGTTAATAGCAACCCTACTGGACACAGCGGTAACTGCGAGCGGTTACGGTTACGGCACAGCTATTACAAAATTGACGGACAGGCTGCGTGGCTGAACAGAACGTCTTACACACTGCGCGATGGGTTCCGAAGCATCTTCACTGGCCGACTCTGTTGCCCAGGGCACACACTTTTCTAATGAGGAGCTTGACCGGTTGCTCAAGAGATTCATGAAGCTTGACACGGACTCGTCCGGCACCATTGAGAAGGAGGAGTGGCTGTCGATCAATGCGATATCGTCGAACCCGCTGGCGTCGCGGCTGCTGGAGATCTTTGACAAGGACAAGAACGGGTCGATCGACTTCCAGGAGTTCATTGCGGGCCTGTCGGCGTTTTCCGCCAACTCGGGGCAGGAGGAGAAGCTGCGGTTTGCGTTCTCAGTCTACGACATTGACGGCGACGGCTACTTGTCGAACGGCGAGCTGTTTCTGGTGCTCAAGATGATGGTCGGGGCGAACCTGAAGGAGGACCAGCTGCAGCAGATTGTCGACAAGACGATCATGGAGGCCGACAAGGACGGCGACGGCAAGCTGAGCTTTGAGGAGTTTTCGCGCATTGTTGCGAACGCCGACGTGAGTTCCAAAATGACGCTGGACTTGTTTTAATGGCGTTGGACTTTAGTGGCTAGATATTTAAAAAAACTCGAAGCTGAGTGTGGTGGCTACAACGACATTTAACGAATGACGCTCGTGTTTTAGTTAAGCTATACAGTGACAACTCGAATGAAGCTGGACTTATTAGTGCAATGATATTTAACAATATACGATTGACAAACAGCTCGTTCCCCGGCTTACAATTAGGCCCTTCATGGAAATGTAAACTAGCGGGCTTCACACGAACAACTTTATTAATATACTACACAAGCTACTCGTTGACCGGCGGCTGCTCGTCCTCGGGGGCAGCAGCGGCGGGCGCCACAGGGGCCTCGGCCGCGGCCGGGCTCTCGTCCTTTGGCGGCTTCACTCTGCTCCGGCTGACCTTGACGTCGGCGTCGCCCAGCTTGGAGCCGTCGAGCGCGAGCGCCGGGGCGAGGTCGTCCGGCTTCTGCAGGTCGACCAGCACGGTGACGCCGCTGGTTTTGCGGAACTTGTTGTAGCGCTTGAGGAACTTGACGCCGTCGACGGGGAACGGGAAGAACGACTCGACGGCGGCGCGCTCCGTGCCCCGGGGCACGTCGCGCAGCACGACCTGCGTCTCCGAGTAGACGGGCTCCTCCACCTCGGCGGCGGGCTTCTTTTTCACGGGCTTCTTTTTGGCCTTCTTGTCGCTCTCGGCGCTGGCCGTCTTGTCGCTCTCGGCGGGCTCCGCGGCCTTCTTGTCGGCGGCGCGCTTCTCGTCAATCGCATACGCCGGCTTGGCCTGCAGCGCAAACTTGCGCTCCGGGAGCTTCTTTTCCTCCTTGGCCTCGAGCACAATCTCGCGGCCGTCGAGCGAGTCGATCGCGGCCTTGGCGTCGTCCTCAGTGGCAAACTCGGCAAATGCGTAGCCCTTGGACTTTCTTACAACCTTGCCGTCCTTGCGCTGCGTCGGCGCCATCGACGGCACGACCACCTGTGTCGGGGCCGCGGTCAGATCCGCCAGCAGCTCTTGCACACGTTTGGTGCCGTAGAAGAACGGCAGGTTGCGGATGAAGATGCGCGTTTTGAGCACCTCGCGGTCGGCGGCGGGCTCGGGGGTCACGCCGGTCGTGGCGAGTGCCTCGGACACGGTTGCGACTTGGGTCGGTGCGGACATTGTTGATTTGCAAACGGCGTGATTTGCAAATGGCAGGTTTGCAAAGGGCGGGGGCAAAGGGGAGGGGGCAAACAGAGAGTAAGGGGTTGCACACGAAAGTAGGTTGCACAAGGCAGATAGTTGTAGTGGCGGGTTGTAGACAGGTGCAAATCACTACACTACAAAGATGGGGTGTGGTCAGCGGGCTTTAAGAGATGCGCTTCGCGTCTGGGAGCGGCTCGACTGGTAGGAAACCCCACACATTTGCGGATTCTACAGTGTGCGGTTGGCAGCGCAGTAAATAAGAGTGCAGTAAATAAGAGGTAAATAAGAATAATAAACATTGCTAGATAATTATGTTTTTGATGCGTAAGTCGTTAGCAGTTACTCGTGCAGCTCGACGTGGTCGGCCGGCGGAACCTGGGCCTTTTCGTATGCTTGTTCCTGCGAGAAGTTCACAGAGGGCTTCCAGCCAGAGGACGCCCACGCGCTCACCTTGGACTCGTACAGCTCGTCAATCTCCTCGAGCGAGAGGCCCTTGGTTTCGGGGATGACAAAGTACACAAAGAAGGCAGAAAAGGCAAGACAGCCCGCAAACACAAAGCCGTAGTAGAACCCAATGGCGGTGGTGATGAACGGCGTGAAGAAGGAAATGAGGAATCCCCACAGCCAGTTGGCGGCCGACGCCAGCGCAATGGCCTTGGATCTGATTCTGATGGGGTAGATCTCAGAAACAACAACGTACGCCAGCGGCGCCCAGGTGGTGGCAAAGCAGAAAATAAACAGACAGGCCAGGAAAATCATACCGTCGCCGGCAGACTCGTTCGCCGGCTGGCTCTTGCCGTGTGGGTAGAGACTGCGGCCGCCGAGCGCAGCAAAAATGATGAAGCACACAAACATGGAGACGGCACCGCCCAGCAGCAGCTGTCGGCGGCCAAATCTGTCGACAAGGAAGATACCAAGGAAGGTCGAGGCAAAGTTGATGACACCCAGCACGATGGAGGTCTCGAACGAGTCGCTGAGCCCGACGGCCTTGAAAATAGTGGTGCCGTAGTAAAAGAAGTAGTTGTCACCAGTCAGCTGCTGGAGCGACTGAATCAAGATACCCGAAATAACACGCAGCAACAGTCTCGGTCTGCCAGTGACGAGCTCTCCCCAGGAGGCTTTGCCGCATGAGTTTTCCTTGAGAACACCGGCGTGCATGGCCTCAACCTCAGCGTACACCTCTGGGTGGTCAGGAGAGCGGTTGGCAGTTCTGGCAATGGCAACACGGGCCTGATCAAGCAAATCCTTCTGGACAAGGTATCTGGGCGACTCGGGAATGCTGAGCATACCAACGACGAGGAAGATGGCCCACACAAATGAGAGACCAAGAGGAACCCTCCACTGACCAGAATTTGTGTAGTCCTTAGTACCATAGGTGGTACAGTAGCCGAGGAAAATACCGGCAGTAATCATGAGCTGGTAGATGGACACACAGAGACCACGAATGGCTTTGGGCGCAGACTCAGAGATGAGCATTGGAGAGATAACAGAGATACCACCAACGGCCAAACCGGAAATGATTCTGCCAATGAAGTACTGGTACCACGCGTGGAAAGAAGTGATCTGAATCAAAATGCCAACAATGTAAATAATGGCCATGACCATCAAACCGGGACGACGGCCATAAACGTCGGCAATTTTGGAGAGGAAGATACCACCAATGGCACAGCCAACGTTGAAGATGGACACAATAAGACCGGTGCGGACATTGGAAAAGTAGTACACACCCTCGTGGTTGCGCTCGCCAAAACGCTCGATAAAGTTGGACATGTTGACAAAGCCAGAGATGGTACCCGTGTCCCAGCCAAAAACAAAACCGCCAAAGGCAACAAAGGACAAAAAGATAATGGTCATGATATAGTTGGCCTTCGACTCCTGCTCCTCCTTTGGTGGAGAGACTGGGCTGTTGACAGTCTCGTCAATATGCGACATTTGGTCGTGAGGTGTGGCAGTGCCAGAGCTGAGAGCTGCGTTGTCTGCCATGGATGCGATGGTTTATAAATTACTCGATAACGATATGAGATGCGATCGGTCTCGATGAACACATTTTCCAGGTGCGCCGCGACCTCTTTTATACAATTTGCCAGAGTCTCGGCAGGGCCTGCGCGACCGGTAGACGGCAGAGAAAAAAGAAACCCATGACGTTACGCGACACCGGAGAAATTTCTGTCCCGGGATGCATCTGAGACAAATGTGTCAGCAGATGTGTGCGTGCGGATACGGCCAGGTACTGAGGTACCAACCTCCACTTGCTCAATGTTACCGGGCAGTAGCGGATAGCGGCCGGCGGGCAGTTACAAAACAGACCTTTTCAAACACAAGCGCTGGGCTTGGCCGGCTGGAAGGTCACTGGAATACCGTCGTGAGGGCCTTTGGGCTGGCTCGAGTGGCCCGCCATGACCGGCCGGAAAAACCAATTGTGACGTGCGTTGGGCCGCATACCAGCAAATTTTGGTCTGCTGGGTCCGGCAAGAGTAGCGTTGAGCGCAGCCATCTGGTGACAACGCCGCTGGCAGACATTTTCTATTACTAGCTGTTCAATCTAACAAGTCGGTGCCTCTCGTAGACTAATACTCAATTTTACTGTGCTCGCGGTCCACACGGCAAGTCCTTGTTCTTGTGGCTCCGGTGGCTCCATGGCAACGAGACAAAATGCCCAGCTGAGCTCGAGGAAAGCTGTGGCATCAAGGCGGCGTGGATAGAAAGGGGCCGCTAGTTGGGGTGCTGGCAAGTGCATGTCAGTTGCAGGCGAGCAACTCTGAGCAACTCTGAGCAACTCTAAGCAACTCAGCTTGAGCAACTAATGGGAGAAAGCAGACCCGGCCACCCTTAAGCCATATTGCTCGCATTGTACATGCTCCATCCACAGCTGTACCGCTTTTTTCCCGTTGGATGGCGAGACGCTCGCCACATTTGTTCTCGCTCGCTCCCGGACTCTCAACTGACTAGGTTGACAAAGAAGAGCGGGGTACTTTCCAAAAAAGACCTTTTTTTGCCGTTTTGGTACGTCTCAAAAAAAGTACTGTGTGGGGATTGGCAGTTGACCGCTTGTCTTGCCAACAATTAAACCAACTGGAACGTTCTCAGTGGCTTCTTGCGCCCGTTCAAGGCCCTTGTCTACCGGTTCGTGCGGATGCTCTGGCGCTGCGCTCAAACCTGACCTTGCACAGTCCAAAAACAGCTGGAAAACTCCGACGGACTTATCAAACACTAGCAGGGCAACGACAAATTTTTAGTTGCTTTGCTACTACGGAATGCACTTCGGGGCGCTGGGTTGCAGAGGTTGTTCCGATTCCGACGAGCTGGGCGGCAGTGAGCTAAAAAGTTTCTCCATTAGGAATCACCCCTGTCATCTCCAGCCGACATTTACCGGCCTGCACCAGCATACTCAAGCATAGTGCCGACCATGTACAACAACCTGGCTGTTACTTTCTCTCCATGGGGTCTTGCAAGCTTTTGCGGAGCACCTGACATGCGGGGAACTCTGCACTCATGCGCGGCTCCCCTCGGTCTCCTCAGCCGTCAAAACCAGACAGTACCTTACTGCCCTCGCCTGCCTGGCCCGCGCTCAGATCCAAGTTCATGGGAATGAACCTTATTGGCGTGATCGCGATAGTGTCAACACTATCAGCAGAATGAATTCGTACAGCGTGGTGCACTGCTACAATCCCGGTCTTCCCCGGCCCTGCTGAGGAGTTACTTACCAACACCTTAAACCCGAGAAGCGAAGTGGTACCATGTATCAAAAGTCATCAGGCGCCTTGTCCGACAGACCGGTGGTGTTTTCGACTTTCCGATCGTGCTCAGGTGCCCGCGGTGGCCGTGGTGGTGGAAAATTAAGCCGGTGGTGGTCCTGGTGGCCTGACTAACCTGCTGATTTAACAAGGCCTAGGCGGCCAAAAAATGTGATGGGAAATGAGACCACTTCGCTGTGCAATGTCTCTGGATCATCAACGGCTTCAGAATAATTGGCCTTGTTAACTACAGATATCCCGTCATCACCGACGTGATGGTTGCTAGTGGCATTAGGTACTGAAATACACCTGGTGACCTGCATCCACAAGTGATGACTATCAGAATTGTACCCACTGCATGAGTATACACAATATTTCTACGTCATCATAGTGACCAAGGAATTTTTGTCACCTCTGGCTTCCAGAACGGTTCCATTCAGCTGCCTCTTGATCAGCAAACTGGAAAGATTCTAATATCAAAACTCCAATGTAAAGATAGTACCTACTTCTTTAAAAGTGATTTTTAGTGAGTATCTCCGGTGGCTCTTCATTCTGGTTTCTGGAATAGACGTATTCTTGTTGCTGCATGACTAAAACATACCGGTGACCGAATTGTCAGAGCTTTCTAGAAACCTCGGTTCTCATACAGGACACTTGGCTAGTGGAACTCCCTGGACACTGGGCCAGTGCAACTTCCTGGACACTTGGCTAGTGGAACTCCCTGGACACTGGGCCAGTGCAACTTCCTGGACACTTGGCTAGTGGAACAAGGAAGTCTTTATAATGACACTTTAGACAATTTTATTCAATTGGTTCGACTCCACAGATCTTTTTCGTACATGAACGGCACTTGAGTCTAGAACAATTGCACATATTTCTTACTAGGTGTGGTTCTCAATGCGTATTAATGATTTCCAGGGTGGCTAGAGATCCCTGAACCTTATTCTCGATTCGCTGTGATACATGGGACCCTGATACATGTTCAGGGAATCCTACAGTTGAGGTTACGAGAGGCTTGTTTTTTCGTCATAAGTCACCGTATTCTGATTGAGCTTACTGGAAGTTTCTGGATAATGATTATTTCTATCAGTCTATATACCAAGTGACTTGTTTACATACATATCACACACTTTCGTGCTAAATACTGGCCTATTTTTCACAAAGCTAAAACATGTCGCAACCGATTAAGCGGGTGGGAAGGAAAAGATGATCTATTGAGCTCATAGATATATCCATATGCTTCACGGGCGCAATCTGGCTGTTGTATATCCACATGCGTAGATGAGCTTTCTAATTATCTTCTCGCAACCTTATCAATATTTTGAAGCGAATTTCATCTCAAAGGTTCAAACTGCTCACCCAGGTTTATAGGTTAGTGGAGATCACTAGCCACCTCTATAGAAGAAGAGTACGTCCTGTCATAATGGGTGTCTCATAAGCAAAACATGGAGCTGTTGGCAACGTTTGTTTGTTGGATCCCCTGGTTGAGAGCAATCAAAATCAAGATCTATCACTTGAGAGACATAAAGCGATGAAAATATACATCAGCCTGATGAGGAGCTTGCTGTATTAGTGCATACTGTAAAGGGTCTCTAACTGAATCGCGATGATAGCCTCAAAGTTATGGGTATTGTCTACAGATAAGAAGTTGGACAGCAAATCTTAGCGGTGGCCATCACCATGTGAGCTAATTGTTGGCTTGAATAGAGGTAGATGCTAAGCTTTGTACGAAAGTATATTTATATCAGTTAGAGCATGTCCATGGTTTAGTGCACACTAATACGCGAGTAATTGTTTCTGTTTATATAAGTAATACGAAGGATGAAATCTTTCATGCAACCCAATCAACCTTATAGCTTAGAATATTGGTAAGCCAGTCACCTGGCTTGTATCAAGGAACAGCAGCTGATGTTCATCCCTCCCGTACTTACTACTGAATTTGTGGCCACTGACTCACACCAGCTTAGAATGAAGCTCCGGACTTGATGGAAAATAAGTATCAACGAGCATTAATGGCGTACAAGTTCTTGCAGCGCATGAATGGACGGCACTCCATGCGAGTATAGCGTATTTACATCTACATAACATTGTTTCCACGATTGCACATGAGCGCTTGATAGCAATAACCAACGACATAGTCAAACCATGTCCAGATATAGCTGGTAGCATTTGCACACACTAATTTGATTTATAATAATTTAATGAATTTATACACAAAACTAGCTCTGTGTGCTTTTCATAGCTGTTCATCATCACCATTTTTTATGTTGCATCCAGATAAGCCAGTTGACATCCGGCTTATTGGATATGTTTGATTACAAGGTTTTCGTGAAATTGCTGAATTGCCGGTAAGTAAAAAACTTAAGCGGACTCACCTCTGGCAGCAACGAGAGCCTTCCAGGTTCCGTGCAAAGCGTGCTTGTGGTTTCTTCTGAACTTAGCATCAACACCCTTCAAAGATGGATATCTGTAGGTCTTAGGCTTCTTGATACCATTCTTGTGGGCCTTCTTGGAGACGTTTGATCTGGAGGCGTTATTAGACTTAGCCATTGTTAGTTCTGTAGTTGTTAACTTCTCGTTACTGAACAGCGGTAACTACATGTGTATGGTTTTGGGATGGCGTGCAAACCCTAACTAGCCCTAAGGTTCAAGACGGTCCGACAGGGGAGAGCAAAAATGGACCGGAAACGGGCGGGAAAATATAGGAATTGAACATCGATTTTGCTAATGACGAACCGGCTATATAATTTGTAACTTGTATTTTCTCAACTAGTATCCAGCATTACTACAATCTTCTCTAGTTCTTTCAATCACATTGTAAGTGTGGGGTGACTGCTTTCATTCGTGTGCACATATTTCCGATGTGTACGTCAGTGAAGACTGATGTCGAATGGAATGAAGTGTTTAAACAAGTATTCATTAATCTAATTATCATGTGTCAATAATCTATATACATTACACGTCGTTCTCGAATGGAACGTTTTTCTGCTGTTCTTCAAGCGTCTTGTAAATCAGCTTGGCCTTAACCATTTCTACCAGCATCTTGTTGGTAGGAGCATGTAGCTTGAGCTTCTGCGCTAAGTCAACCAAGTGTCCATTAATAAAGTCAACTTCTGTATCATGTAGAGCATTAACGTCTTTTCTCATCGACGAGCAATTGCGAGCTGTGACAACAAAGGTGTCCTCGACAACCCTCATCATTCTCTGCGAATTGAAGGTGGACATTACTAAGGCACGCTCGTTTTCATCGAGTACTGATTCCAGGTACGTTCTGATAATATGGCAGCACTCGTAGACCTCCTGCGATACCAAAGCGGTAGGCAGCTGTGACAGTAGCCCGTTAGGCACGTCGTAGATGGATGTGAGACTGTTTACCACGGCATTGATAATGAGCTTTTCGTACTGAGCAATCAAAAGATTGTGATACTGCAACTGCTCTACGTGCAAGTCTGTTTTGAGCAACGAATCAATCAAAGACTGCATCCCCGCGGACTCAGAACCAGGGAGAACACCAATTCGGATTGTACCATCTCCAGCATGAACAAAAGACCAAGGGGCGGATGTGTAGTCTTTGATTCCATGCGACACAATTCCATATGCAAAATTAGGCCGTTGCGCAGCGTCGGGCCAGAAATCATGGCACAACTTCTCATACGATCCCACACCGTTTTGAAGCAACAAAATATTAGTATTTGGGGAGATGAATGGAACAAGAGGTTTAATCGCAACGCTGGTTTGGTTGACCTTGGTAGTAACAATCAATGTTGATATCGAATCGATGCTCTGGTCGCCAGCAACAACCGCTGGAAATTTTTCAGTGTAGTCTGCATAACCAGCCTTTTGGCGGTAAACAGTGAGCTGAGAATGGTTTTGAATGAAGTTCTGAAGTCTTGCCTGCGATCGCAAAATAAGCACAATTTTGTCATCTGTGACCGGAGTCAACGCAGTAGCCACGAGAGCAGCAACATTACCGGCCCCGAGAACGTGGATGGTCTTGGAGTTTCCCAAAGTGGAAGTAGTAGACGACATGCGGAATGGTGACTGGAGTGGGAGAGTAAGACGAAACTTGCAGAGTGTCGAAGATGCCCAAGAAAGCGGCCTGATCATGACCTTTTATATATTAGGCAGAGGCACCCTATCGTGTGATTCCCTGTGACATGAGTGGGTTTTGTTGCACCCGAGAGCTGCCGAAATAAGGAAAAAGGCTATCGGCGGAACATTGTGGCATGACAGGGCGCAACGGCCATCGCACAAGGAACAGACACGGGTACGGGAGGCCAGAATGACGACAATCTAGATAGCGTCATCTAAATAGCTCTAAGGTTCAAGACTGTCTGACAGGGACGAGCAGAAATAGGCCTGAAACGGGCGGGAAAATATAGGAATTGACAATGGATTTGCTAATGACGAAGCGGCTATATAGTTTGTAGCATGTATTCTCTCAAATATTGTCCAGCATTACAACAATCTTCTCTAGTTCTTTCAACCACGTTGTAAGTGTGAGGTTACTGCTTTATTAGTGTGCACACATTTCCGATCTGTACGTCAGTGAAGGCTGGTGTCGAGCGGTATGAGAGGTTTGAACAAGTATTCATTAATCTATCATGAGTCAATAATCTATATCCATTACACGTCGTTCTCGAATGGAACATTTTTCTGCTGTTCTTCAAGCCTCTTGTAAATCAACTTGGCCTTGACCATTTCTACCAGCATCTTGTTGGTAGGAGCATGTAGCTTGAGTTTTTGCGCTAAGTCAACCAGGTGCCCATTAATAAAGTCAACTTCTGTATCATGTAGAGCATTGACGTCTTTTCTCATCGACGAGCAGTTGCGAGCTGAAACAACAAATCTCTTTGCAACAACCCTCATCATTCTCTGCGAATTGAAGGTGGACATCACTAGGGCACGCTCGTTTTCATCGAGCACCGATTCCAGGTACGTTCTGATGATATGGCAGCACTCGTAGACCACCTGTGACAGTAAAGAGGTAGGCAGTTGCGATAGTAACCCGTTAGGCACGTCGTAAATGGATGTGAGACTGTTCACCGTGGCATTGGTAACGAGCTTTTCGTACTGAGCAATCAAAAGATTGTGATACTGCAACTGCTCTACGTGCAAGTCTGTTTTGTGCAGCGAATCAATCAAAGACTGCATCCCCGCGGACTCAGAACCAGGAAGAACTCCAATTCGGATTGTTCCATCTCCAGCATGAACAAAAGACCAAGGGGCGGATGTGTAGTCTTTGATTCCATGCGACACAATTCCATATGCAAAATTAGGCCGTTGCGCAGCGTCGGGCCAGAAATCATGGCACAACTTCTCATACGATCCTACACCGTTTTGAAGCAACAAAATATTTGTATTTGAGGAGATAAATGGAACGAGAGGTTTTATCGCAACACTGGTTTGGTTGACCTTGGTAGTAACAATCAACGTCGATATCGACTCGATGCTCTGGTCGCCAGCAACAACCGCTGGAAATTTTTCAGTGTAATCTGCATAGCCAGCCTTTTGGCGGTAAACAGTGAGTTGCGAATGGTTTTGGGTGAAGTTCTGGAGTCTTGCCTGCGATCGCAAAATGAGCACAATTTTGTCGTCTGTGACCGGAGTCAACGCAGTAGCCACGAGAGCACCAACGTTGCCGGCCCCGAGAACGTGGATGGTCTTGGGGTTTGCTAAAGTGGAAGTAGACGACATGCGGATTGATGAATGGAGGGGGAAAGTAAGGCGAAACTTGCTGAGTGTCGAAGATGCCCAAGAAAGCGGCCTGATCATGACCTTTTATATATTATGCAGAGGCACCCTATCGTGAGCTTTCCTGTGACATGGTGAAGTGGGTTTGTCGCACCCGAGATAAGAAAGGATGCAATCAGCGGAACATTGTGGGATGACGGCGCGCAACGGGTATTGCAAAAGGAATAGACACGGGTGCGGGAGGCCAGGATGACGACAATCTAGACAGCGTTGCCGGACGCTTCGCAGAGCACCATTTTGCATGCTGGCCGTAATGCGTGGGACTCTGCCCCGGTTGCAAAATGCCGAGCAAGCAATGCCGCGGGTTCAGAGAGAAAAGCTACGGTGCAAACAGCGCAAGCGGCAGGCTGGCTCGGGCCGACCGTCGTCGGCGCCGAAAACCAATTGACCTGCCGCGCGCAGTTGCCTGGCAGGCACAAATGCGACCAGCGCGGATAGCAAATGACAGGGATCAACGCTCGTTGAGCTCGCTGATGTTTTATACTATAGACTACATAGCAGCGCCTTTATCGTTGGCATACTCAAGTTACCGCAGCAGCTTTCGTACACTGTCTACTTGAGCTTGTTGAAAATGACATTGGCAGTGTGCTCGTTGATGCAATGTTGTTGGTGGAAAAACTCCTCAACGCAGTCCTCCTTATACTCACGATCAGCATAGTCTGGTTCTTGTTGGGCGGCAGTGACACGCTCTACGCATTCCTCAAAATGGTGCTTGAATTCATGGCATGGTCCCTCGAGGGCTTCCTCCTGGATGGCTGGAGCAATATCTTCTGGTTCGTCTTCGTCTTCGTCTTCTTCCTCCTCGTCGTCCTCTTCCTCGGCCTCCTCAGTGTCTTCCGACGACTCTTCCTCCTCAGCTGGAGTGTCTTCTGATGATTCTTCAGGCTCAGCAGGGTCAGCCGATTCGTTGTCTTCAATAGCGTAGGCCACTGTAGGAGTGAACTTGTCAACAATGTCTGCTAAAAGGTCTGTAATTGATGAGGTCATTTTTATTAATTTGCTTGCAAACTGGACTCCTCAAAAATTCGTTGGTTGTTGTAACTGTTGTGGGAAGTTGGTTTTATCAAAGAAACAATTTCTATTGGGTAACACACCTGGGCCAAATTTCTCGGGGACCACGCAGGGTCACTGGATGGGCCTGGCCGGCATCGCGAGCAGACTAGTCCAACACGAGGACAAAAATATCAGCAGTCACTGGACGCCATCGCCGCACAGTGTCCAGTCGCTCATTTAAATGTATTTACTATTTCTCGCCGGCTCACCCGCTTCTTTTGCGCTTATAGGTACGGCCGTCTCATTGGGTGGCACCACCACGCCGTCTCGCAACTTTGACACTTGCTAGGTGCATGGGAAAATGCCAGATGACTGGAACAGCCGGCTAGACGAGCTTAAGGAGCGCATCGACGATGCGATCGCCCTGAATAAAGTCGAGGTCGAAGCATTCGAGGACAATCAGCAACGGCATGCTGCCAGTGACAGCCAGAGGCACAAGGGCTTTTTGCAACTGGACTCGTTGCGAAATGGCAGCCAAGGACGTCGGCTGACAGAGTGGGACTACGATATCAAAGATTACGAGCGGTGGTCAGACAAGCTCGGCTCCAAGAAACTGGGTCGCGTCGATGACTTTTCACAGATCGCCGAAGACTCCTACTACAAATTTCTACGAGACGCAAAGATTGTGGGCCCAAAAGCCTTGGACCCCGCAAGCCGACCGGCAGCAAGCTCTGAGCAGTCCATCGACCGCGTCGTTGAGGCAGTGGAAGTTGGCGATGAGAGAAGAAAGCGCCGAAAGGAGGGCACGCACGGATCTACGATCTATATCAATGAAAAGAATAAGCAGTTTAACGAGAAGCTGGATAGAGAGGCTCGGTGATGCGCAGCTGATGGATAACAAGGTAACGAAACACACAACTGAGCTTGGATTCTCCGCGGTGCTCATAGCATACCCCAAGGTACCGTGCAGAACATGAAACAGTGAGTGTTTTTGCAATTGCTGGCGGGCTCGCAACGTCTATACGACAATACCATCCAAGATTTCTAGCACGGTTTCGAGTGCTCTTTGTCGGCTCCACTCCACGAGGATCAAGTATAATCTGAAGTCTAGTGCATTTATTTACTACACATTTGAGTTCAAACCTCCTCCATGCAGATAGGTTGGTTATCGCTATAGCATGCGGATACAAATGAGTGCATAAAAGAAGCTGCTCAAAGCCCAGAGTCCAACCCCATTTCACTGAGCCAGTCCTTATTTAACACTCGGGTCTCGCGGGCATCGACTGTCCAAAAAAGGCAACTCAGTCAAGTTGGAGAACTTGACAAATTGAGAAATCGCCCCACGGTCGCCTGTCGCTAAAGCTGCTGTTGCAACTGCCTAGGAAGTCGTGGACATTTCCAGCTTCCGCTAGTAATGTTTTTAGGAACTATATAAGCAACTATCATATTCACGTAGGTCCACCGCCCACCATGTTCAAGGGAATGCGATTTCGCTTCGTGCCTGAGGAATCGACAAGAGCAAGATCCGCCAAGTCTTCCTCACGCAGCCGGCCGGCAACAACCGTCAACTCGTTCAAAAGAGATCGCTTCATTGCAGCCGGTGCCATCTTTGGCAAAGAGCCCGTGACTCACTACCTGGTGCGAAGAGGCTACTCGTACGGCCATGCCATGGACTACATTGAACAGCACTTTGGCACTACCAAAAATGACGTCCATGCCGTGCTTGTTCTCGACGAGTGGCCGGTTGAGTGCTTGGCCGAGTCCAAGCTGGTGGACATTGAGCCGTACTTGCTCAAGCCGCCGCAGGATACTGGAGAGTCGGAAAGAGCGGCCAAGAAGCGAAAGAAGGAGCATCATGAGGACGATCCCATCTACTCGTCTGACGATTCGGACACCGTCCGAAAGAAAGAGAAACTGCTCCACTACGGGACCTTTGCCCGGTTTCTGTGTATACGGGGCAAAGCAAACACGGATGCGAGCGCAAGCCCAAACAAGAGTGCCATTGACATTTTTCGCCGGCTGGAAGAAATCTACCAGATTGACGGCGACGTGTTTCGCTCGCAGGCCTACAGCAAGGCAGCCGCTGCGCTGCAGGACTGCCCGACCGCCATAAAAACTGCCCAGCAAGCGGTGAAGCTGCCCAACATCAACACAAAAACCGCATCCAAGGTTGAGGAGATTGTCAACACTGGGCGGCTGCGAAAGCTAGAAGAGCTCGAGGCCCAGCCGGGCACGAAAATCAAGTCTCTCTTCTACAACATTTTCGGTGTGGGGCCCACCACGGCGAGGAAGTGGTATGAAGAAGGTGCCAAAACGCTCGATGACGTCTATAAGCGCAAGGACATTACCCCTGCACAGAAGATTGGTATTGAGCATTACGACGACTTCCAGCAGAGAATCCCCCGGGACGAGGTGACCCAGCTGTACGAGTTCATCAAGAAGACGCTCCACGACATTGCCCCACTAGACAATGTGACATGCCTTTGCATGGGGAGCTATCGACGGGGGGCGCAAACGACCGGGGACATTGACATTATCTTGACGCGGGACGACGCTTCGGCAGAAGACTTGCAGAGCGTGCTCAAGAAACTGGTGGCTGCGCTGAAGCACCGAGGGTTCATTCGCGCGAGCCTCGGCGGCGACGACTCTGCGTCCCGCTGGATGGGTGCCGCCGCCCTGCCGCAAGACAAGGTTTGGCGGAGGCTTGACTTTCTGCTGGTGCCCGGGATTGAATTTGGCGCCGCTCTGATTTACTTCACGGGCAACAATCTGTTCAACCGGAGCCTGCGGTTGCTGGCCTCCAAGAAGGGATACAAGCTGAGTGGACGGGGACTATACAAACGGTCGAACGACGAGCTGGTGGAGGGGCGCGACGAGCGCAAGATTTTTGACATTCTGGGTGTTCCTTACCGCGCACCCACCGACCGCAATGTGGGATAGCACTCACAAAGAGCACTCACAAATCGCAATGTAAATACAAAGCACTCACAAATCGCAATGTAAATACAAAGCACTTAAAAATCGCAATGTAAATGCAGAGCACTCACAAATCGCAATGTTGGACACGTAGTAAATACTAATCAGTAAATACAGAAATCTAATGTTTTGACTATGTACCATTACTTCTTCTCCGAGAGCGCAACCACGCCTGGCAGCGCCTTGCCCTCGAGAAGCTCGAGCGAAGCACCACCGCCGGTGGAGATGTGCGAGAGCTTGTCTTCGGCGCCAAACTTCTTGGCAACGGTGGCAGTGTCGCCGCCGCCGACAATGACGGTTGCGCCGTTGGCGGCGGCCTTTACGCAGGCGTCGAGGGTGGCCTTGGTGCCGTTGGCAAACTTGTCAAACTCAAAGACACCTGGTGGGCCGTTCCAGACAATGGTCTTTGCCTTGGCAATGGCGGCCTGGTAGAGGGCGATGGACTTGGGGCCGCAGTCGAGACCCATCCAGCCGTCCGGGATGCCCGTCTCGTCGGAGGCGGTCTTGGTGTCGGCGTCCTTGTCAAACTTGTCGGCAATGACGTAGTCGACCGGGAAGATGAGCTCGACATTGTTGGCCTTGGCCTTGGCGACAAGGTCGTTGACAATCTTGGCGCCCTCCTCGTCAAACAGCGAGGTGCCGATGGGGATCTTGTTGACGGCCTTCTTGAAGGTGAAGGCCATGCCGCCGCCAATGATGAGCATGTTGACTTTTGTAAGCAAATTGTCAATGAGCTGGATCTTGTCCGAGACCTTGGCGCCGCCGAGGATGGCCAGGAACGGGCGCTCGGGGTGCTCGAGCGCCTTGGCAAAGTACGACAGCTCCTTCTCCATGAGGAAGCCGGCGGCCTTCTGCGGCACGTCGAGGCCGACCATGGACGAGTGCGCTCTGTGCGCGGTGCCAAAGGCGTCGTTGACGTACACGTCGGCGAGCTTGGTGAGCTCCTTTCTAAACGCCTCCACCTTCTCCTTGTCGGCCTTGACCTTGACGCCGTCGCGCTTGGCGGAGCCCTCCTCCTCAATGTGGAAACGCAGGTTCTCCAGCAGGATAATCTGGCCGTCCTTGGCGGCCGCAACGGCCTTCTCGGCCTCCGGGCCGACGCAGTCCTTTACAAACTCAACCTTGGTGTTGAGCAGCTTCTCGAGCTCCGCGGCAACGGGCGCCAGCGAGTACTTCTCCACCACCTCGCCGTTGGGGCGGCCGAGGTGCGAGGCCAGAATGATGGCCTTGGCGCCCTGCTCCTTGGCGTACTTGATCGACGGCAGCGCGGCGACAATGCGCTGGTTGTTGGTGATCTTCTTGCCGTCCAGGGGCACGTTGAAGTCTACACGGATAAACACTCGCTTGCCTTTGAGGTCAAGATCCTTAATAGAAAGCTTATTTGAGATGGACATTCTGGGTAGGTTAGTGTGAAATGGCTCGGAATGTGCTGCACAATCGGATCGTACGTGGACAGCTTGCTCAGCAGCACGGCCACAACGGCCAACGTCGCGGTGAACAATACCAACCGCATAGTTTGGTAGTGCTCTCGCGCTGCCGCCGTAGTTTTATAGCACGAGTTGCAAAATAGCGCTGCTTACAAACAACAACAATCACATGACTAAAGGGCCTGGGCCGGCCTGCCACGCTAGCACAGCTGATTCAGCAGCCCAGTCGCCGCCGGCAACGTGGGACAGCGCTGCGCCAGCAGACACTTCCCCTTACGGGGCAATTGCAGCCTCTGGCAGGCACGGGCAGTCAATTGTGACTCGTCACCGGAGCTAAGCAACAGCAATAGGCAGGCCAGGCAGACGGCAGCTGCGCGCAATGCTTCGAGGTGGTCCAATTGCAGCTCAATGTGCACTCATCCTTACTTACTTGAATGATAATTGCAAAGAGTACTTGAATAAAGATATCTTCTACTGCTGGCCTGCCGCAAAGGCAAACCCCTCTCTTAAATATGATTCGGTTGGGTGGGGTTAGGGCTGTGATTTTGTTGCGTGGCAGCTGTTGCTGCAGATGTGGCTGCAGGCGGGAGGGTACTGGGAAAGTAACCTGATCTTGAGGACCAGGAGAGCGTGGCCAAAGCGACGAGAAACAGCTTCAACAGACATGTGCATCTCGCAGTGGTCGTCTCCATTGCACGCTTCCATGCCGTCCGCGTCCCGCCGGGGCCCTTGCAATCGCTACTCCCTCGTGCTCCGAGCCTCCGCGCCTCGGCCGCGCACTCGGCAGGGGCCCTGGCCGACTCTTGTCTCGAGCCCAAGTGGCTTGACCAGCCTGTTGCTCTCACGTGAATATTCTAGAAGTCGGACGATTCGCAGGGCACAACCGGAAAAACTGTTGCAGGGCCATCGCCGTATGACGTAGCAAGTTATTCCGAGACTCGTCTCTTGCGCACAAATCAACTGCTCAGACCTTGCCGGCGCAGATCAAGCATGGCGCAATGGCCCCGGCTCAACCTATCCCCAGCTGCGCGAGCCGCGCAAACTAGCCTAGGACCGCGCTCGCCAGCGCTGACTGCGTCGACACATCTGGCTTACAAACACATGACTTTTTGGCACTCAAGTTCCTCGGACGCGATGCAGCGAGTTGCTGCTATAGCTTAGGGTGGGGCGAGAACTGGCCCATGAGGTCTGCGATAGAACCAGTTGGCAATGTGATTGCTGCGACAATAATAACAAACGGGTCAAGATACACTGGGAAAACATAGTTTCCATCGCGGCTTTGCACTTTTCTGCTTATGCAGGAACCGCCCGCCCGCAAGAGAATCGCATATCACTGGCATTGTCGCTAGCTACTTTGTTACATATTCAAATGGGGATTACAGACCAAAGGCAGTGATTTATTTCTGCAGTGTGTGCGCAATTGCCGCTAACCTTCAGTGCCGCAGACAACTACACAAGTACTGGTAGCGTCTCATAAAGTTACTACAATTGTCGGTATCGGCACTGTAGTCGCCTCCATGCGATCAACCAAGCGACTGTCGCCAGAATACACGCTAGACCTGGCTGTTTCACCGGCTTTGGAATCTGCTTGACTCGCTGCTGTAGGAGGCACAAGTCTATTACGTTGGGGCTCACTCGCGATTGCCTCCACTGAAGCCGTGGATGCAGAAGCAGGAACGGCATTTCTGGAAACCACGCAACCCATGTTTGAAAAGAGTTGGTAGAATATAAATCGCAGAAAAGAGCAACGCAAACGCTTCAGAGTAATTGTGAGAATAAAACACGAAGCAGGGCTGCGCTGCGACAAGTGGTTGGATAGCACATTGCGCGTTTTATCGAGAATTAAAGTTCTGATGAGGTTGTAATTAATTCTTGAGCCATGTGCAACTTGAACATGCATTGCATCAAACCTAGCTATGTCCACAAATATTCCACGAGACACCGGGGCTGTCTCGAGCTCAAGTCTACGACAGTTAAACAGCACACATATGTAGAATTGTTATGGGCGCTATCTAGGTGACTATGGCAGTAATGAATGTCACAATTCCACAAGCTGCACACTACCGCTCGCAAAGCCCGAACCATGAACCATCGTAGAGATCGAGCAAAAGCTTTACACAATTATGTACCTTTGCTAATGAAATGACAGCTGCTGGCGTCAGTGCTTTTTCCGACGATTAATGCTGGTGAAGTCAATGGCGTGAGCGCGAGACACATGCCAAAGCAAGTCGTCGAACTGGCCATCCGACATGTTATTTCAACTGCTGGGAGTCCGCTCTCAATTCAGAGTCTGAAGCTAGTCAAAGATTCTGGATACACCGCCAAATTGCTTTGTGGAACTTTGGTGGATCCAACATACGTGGTAATTTTGACAATACGCCTGCATATAAAGATCGCCTCTTCCGCCATCTCCAGACTCCAACAAACTCAGCAATCCAATCTACATTACCAAACCAAACATTGAACTCTGTTCACTCGTACCAGCTACCATGGCGTGGTTTTCCTTGTTTGGCCGGGGCGCAGACAAGTCAATAACGTTTGAAAAAGATCTCAGCAAACTTGCTGCGAAAATAGATCACTACGAGAATAGCAGCATAACACTCAAATCTCGATTGCACTGGCTGCGAAAGACAATATTAGTGTATGGTTTACTGCTGCTAGTACCACTGGCGGCCGTCGCTGTCATTCAGAAGAAGCCTTTGCTGATCACCATTGCAGCAAGCAGCCCGTTGGTGCTTTATTTATTAGTCTCACTGTTGAAATCAGGTTTTGAATACTTTATCAAGTCAAACAACGACAAGCTCAAGAAAATCAGAACGCAGCAAAAGACCCTTATCGAGGATTACAAGAAGCAGACTGGGTTCTACCAGACGCAGAAATTGCTCGACAGGTATGACAAGGAGGGAGCCAATGCCTCGCCAAAGCGCACAGCTGGTAAGGCGGCTGATTCCACCCCGTCCAGAGGCTCTGGAGCAGCCCGGCCAAAGGTTATCGACCTTGGCATCCAACCAGGTAGGCAGGCTGCTGGAAACACTGCGGCTAAGGGCTCTGGCATTGCTCTTGGCACTGTACGTCCTGAGGCAAAAACATTTTCCAATCCAGCAGTCTTTGAGCCAACGTGGTTTGACAAGGTTTTGGACCGAATTGTCGGAATTGATGAAACGTCTGCAAAGGCTAGGTATGCTTTGATCTGCGGAAAGTGCAAAAATCACAATGGGCTGGCTCCTCCTGGCGAGCTGCCGGACGCGGTGAATTACATCTGTCCTCACTGTGGATTTGAAAATGGCGAGCCGTCGAAAGCCAAGCAAGCCTCCAAAACGGGTGAAGCAAAGTCTACAGAGCCGAGCGGGGTTTCGCGCGTGAGCTCGGATGACGATCAGAGTATCGCGTCGGTAGCGGACGACGCTAGTGGCGACGACAATACGAGTCACTCGTCTGCCACGGTTGCATCAAATGGACCTTTGGAACCTGAACAGGCAGCTGAAGCGACACCGGACAGAGATTCAATTTCTGACGAGAGTCGCGGGGATGCTGTGCCTGTGAGTAAGGAGTAGTTGTCCAGATTGCTCTGCTTCGCTTAGCATGGGCGCGTTAGCGTAGGTAGTCTAGATATGTACAATGATATCGGGAAGAGGTAATACGAGAGATACACCAGAGTGCACAGTCATGTCGGCAGCTACTTACGTTTGCTTGACGTTTGCACTTGCTTTGCATTTGCAAGCCCAATGTGCTGCTGAGTGCGTGCCTGGCGCGGCCACGGCAGGCGCTATTCACAACAATAATATATTAATGCCACAGTACATCTATTTACCAGGGTCGTTTCTTTGATAGCCCAAAAAGCCCGAGATTCTATGGTCGGGTAACATGTCCAAGTATCTCTCGGCCAGGTCTTTGCAGTTTTCGTATTGATTGACACCTTGGGTCAAGTAGCACTTCTCGAGGGCTCTTCTAACAGTCTTGAGAGCTTCTACACGAATCCACTGCTCTCTGATCATTGAATCCTGTGCATTTTTGAGATCACGAGCATTGGTGTAATCGATATCGTCGAAGGAGACAAGTTCTGGTCGTTTGTGTTCTTGGTTAGTACGCTCACAGAGCCTCGCTGAGCCGACTGGAGCTGATTTCTCTGGCCACAGCCTGGGGCGTGACGAGAGTGTAACGCAGCACCTTTAACGCTGCGCGGCAGTGTGTTTTGCCTACCTACCTGCCATGTTCAATTACTGCTTGTGTGGATTGTCTGGATGTCTATTGGTCCCAGCCCTTCTTTGGTTTGACTGGCCTGCGCTGGGATCGGTCCGCAAGTGGTGAGTGACCGCTGTAGTTTGTGAAAAAGTTTGAATCACAGCCGTGCAAAATCCCGCATATAAAAAGTTGCACACCCTTTGAATTTTTTTCTTCTCCAATGATCTGAGTTTGGATAAATGCTGGGTGCTTCGGCACTCGGTGTTTGTCACAAACTTATCGGCACTTTGAGCGGTCGCTAGTTTTCCGCGGTGGTTTGTCCTGGACTCGTCCGGTTGAGAGATTGCCTGGATATGTAGCTAGCGGATTGTGGACCCTGTCGACGGATCATTGAACGAGCCGATACTTTGAGCTCCAATTCGTTGTGAGCTCGGTGGAAGCGGCAGCATATTCTATATCGCAGTATAGGTCGTTGACCACTGATTACTCGGGGGAAACCATGCTGCATACATATCACTCACTACACGTATCTAGGCATTGCTGGGTTTGCCCCAGCAGTTACTATTATTCTATAGGATGACAATTCAATAAATGCCGTGCAATCTAGCTAATGGATGCAGCGAATCCTCGAGCTGCAATGCGAAGTGCCTTTAAATAAAGATTTGTTCGCTTGGCCAAGTGGTGAGCGTTTTTCGCCCGTCGCGGATGTCAAGAGTTTGTACATTTGGCACAGCCCACAAATTTCTCAAGTGCGAACCGCAACTAGCAGATAATTGTAGAAACACGTTGGCCGTGCAGGTTCACACATGCCCATGTCTCTCGGGTTGGCGAGCGTTTGGTCCCACCCATGCCTGACTTGCCCAAAACAGGCATTGGAGAAACGTCCACCTTCTCACTCAACATTCCCTCCACAATTTTGCACCGGGTGCAAAGGTGATAAAACAGGCCACAACTGTGCGGATAGGCTACTGAGCGCGCGTAAGGACAAGGGTGAGCGCAGAACGAAAGAGATTGCGATGACTGAGGCTCAGCTAAGGCAGATACAGGAAACGCTGTCGCAACTGCAGCGATTCAGAACACTAGTACCTCACCTGCTGGTCAACATTGCCCATTTCGAAGATTCAGCATCCACCCAGACGCTGCACCAAAAGACAGTGCAGGAGGCGAGATCGATCCTGCAGGATGTAAATGTGCTCATTGAGGAGTACGACAAGTGCAACCCCATATTCCAAGAAACATCGGCAGCAGCAGCCGCGGCCGCAGAGGCAGAAGCCACCGGCTCGGCCACAGCAGTGGCAGACAAGGTGAAGGTGGAGGTGAAAAAGGAAGGTGCCAACGATGTCGTGAAGATTGAGGACCCCGACAGCGTTGCAACAAACGCGGCCGTTTCCAGCCAAAACAACCAGAGCGACAAGAACAGCTCGCTGGCCGGAGGCAACATTAATTTCAACGATGCGGACATGACGTCTCCTCAAAACAATTTTGTGCCGACCCCTCAGTCCATCATTGGCAACATTGGGGCCACCAACAGCTCAGATTTCGGTACCAACAACGGGGACTTTGGATTGGACGGGTCCAACATGTTTATTAATTACGGCGACTACTAGGGTCTCGTCTTTTATTTATTAATTAATTATTTGGTAGTGCTGTGATGTAGATTGTCTGTTTGGATGGCTCCGTAGCGCTCGTATTGTACCACGACTCGAAGTACAGCGTGGTCGGCTGAATGGCGTGTGGAACACAAGGGCTAGCTACGGTTACCGACGGAAATTTTTTTTTTTTCAAGTTGCAAGCGGAGTTTCTCGACGTTGACAGAGATGTGGATCGCACTGCTTCCCATGTTCTTATCTCCACCTTCCAGCGTGCAAATCAGACATTTTCCGCCATCTCTGGGAGCCGACGCCAATCCCGCCAAAGTTGTGTTACTCAGCCCTCAGCCTTTGCCTATTCTGCTACTAGCACTTGCAAGAAACGATTAAAATAGTGCAAACAAGTTACTATGCAGTTACTCATTACATTCGCCCACGATGACAAAGTGTTGTCCCTCGATGTCTCACCCGACATGTCGCTAAACGATTTGGTGGCCAATATTGAAGCGGAGTCTGATGTGCCCAGAAGCCAGCAGATGCTGGTATTCAATGGGGTTCCTCTACTGAAGCTGGAAAGAACCATCGCAGAAAGCGGCATCAAGAGTGGCGACCTGCTGCTGGTCACACCGCCCCCGGCACAGGCAACGCAGACTGCTCAGCATTCGAGTCAGCCATTCAGTCAAGCACAAGCGCAACAGGCCCAGCAGGCTCAGTCTGGAGTCGCTGGTCCCTCCGGAGCATCTGCCCACGACCAAGCGGCCTTAGAGCGCTTCTACGAGCATGTGGAAAAGATGCGAAAGGATCTACTTACAAATGAACTATTTCGGACTGGGGTGGCTAATCAGTATCCCCAGCTGATTGAGCATATGAACGATCCCATTAAATTCAGAGAAACTGCTATTCAGGTTGAGCGGGAGCGCCGTTCCGCAGAAGAGGAGTATAACCAGCAGCTCAAAGTTCTCAATGACGACCCCTACAACGAGGAGTCTCAGCGCAAGATCCTCGAACACATCTACAACGACGCTGTCAACGAAAACCTCAACTCTGCACTAGAGAATACCCCAGAGGTCTTTGGAACGATCAACATGCTCTTTGTGGAATTGTTTGTCAACGGCAAAAAACTCAAAGCGTTTGTAGACTCTGGCGCGCAGTCGACCATCATGTCGCCCGATTGTATGGAGCGCTGTAACCTGAGCCATCTTCTCGACAGGCGATTTCAAGGGCTGGCTGTGGGTGTCGGTACAGCTAAAATCCTGGGAAAGATTCACGCAGTTCCAATAAAGGTAGGCACTGCATTCCTGAGCTGTGCTTTTACTGTTACAGAGGGTATGTCGGTGGACATTCTTCTGGGCCTTGATATGCTGAAGCGGTTCCAAGCCTGCATCGACCTGCGACGCAATGTCCTGGTGTTTGGAGACTCAGAAGTCCCTTTTCTTCCGGACAGTGAAATCGATCAGCAGGTGGCTGCTCCAATGCCCGTTCCACAGTCAGCAGATGGGTCGGGAATGTCTTCCCGTGGAGTCGGCAGTGCCCCTGGCGTTGCAGCATCTGCAAGAGCAAGTGATGCTGGACAGTCCAGCTCGTCCCGAATTGCGCAAGCGCAACCACCACCAACAGCGGCTTCTGGGGAGTTTTCCGAAGACGTGATTAAACATCTCTGTGGCCTAGGAGACTTCAGTCGCGGTGAAGTCATTGATGCACTGAGGAAATCGGGGGGAAATCCTGAACTAGCAGGAGCGCTTTTGTTTGGAGTCGAATAAACATGTTTCGCGCTGTGATAGTTGTTTACATGAGAGCAATGCCGAAGCTTGTATTCACTATAGCAATCAGTGCCTTGTCGCCAGGAGCAACTGGCAAGCGTCAGTAGAGCAAACTACTTTGGGAAGGCCAGAGATGGTCCGTTGGGAAGCGATTTCGAAAATAATGACTGTGCGCACCCCGAAAGTTGGCAATTTGCTAGCAATTGCAACAGTTGGTAGCAACAGTTGAACATCCTTGAGCAGTAGTGGCAATGGGCAGTGCATTTGAACCATTCGCAACTATCGGAATTTCAGCATGCTCAGAATGTGGAGCATGTACCCCGTTGTTCCGGTTATTTTTAACCGACTGAAACATATCGGAGTGCAGCGTGGGCGGCCCGGCACCAAAAAGATTTCTCACATATTGGCATTTGATTGGGAGCTCATTCTCGTTTTCTAATCGAGATGGCCGTGAATGCCGTCGCGCGAACACAGCCTCTGTTACCGTTGGGTGGATTGACCGTTTAGGAAGGATACCCTCATTGCTCCCACTTGGAGTGCAGGAGGGCGTTAAGCAAAGCTATGGAAAATCGCAGAAGGTCACAGGAGAGCAATGGAAGGGTCACCGGGAAGAAGGGATTAATAATAGTCTAGCATTAGAGAGCGACCGTGATAACTATGAAAGCATCCAAGTGCCTGGATAAATGGTTCAAATAATGCCGCGTTAAAAAAAAGTTCGGCCGTACCCCCATTTTTCCCACTCCGCCGGTGGCCCACTCCGGGTTCCAAATTGTCGTGCAAATTGCGAGGTCTGTGCCGACGCTTAGGTTGTCGAAAATTGTAGCAGAGCCTATCTCCTCAACTACCTCTTTGGGAAATTTAAGCGGAGAGACGTGCATATCCTGTGTGGGGAAGAAAACTTAGGGCGGTCCGGAAAAATGTGACTTGCTTAATGAGCCCCCAACCCGCACACTATATAAGAATCGCAAAATCTCCCTCATTTCTAGTCGTAAAAGGTTTATTCTGTACACTACAACAAACACACACAAAAATACACACATGATGGCATCTGTAGCTCCAACTCCACCAGTTATTGGCACCCCTACTCTCTCCTCATCCTTGTCTGCTATTAAGCTTTTGAACGAAGTCAGCAGCAAGCTCAGCGTTGAGCATGTGGAAAGCTCTTCCGCCACCCCATCTGTCGCTCCCACCCCAGCTCCTGTTGATGTGGGCGACAAGTTTCAGCATTTGGTTATTCAAGCCAGATGTCAAGTCTCCAATCTGTATGGAGCTTTTCTCATGACTCAACCGGCCAGCAAGACAATCATGTGCGCCGCTCACGAGTGGTCTCTCAGACACATTGAGACTTTGGTTGAGGATTTGCTCGTTAACATTCCAGAGGGAAAGAGACTTTTGAACACCACTTCATCCAGCTTTGTCCTTGACAGCAAGGCTACTCACACTTTGCACGCTCTGAAGGCACAACTCTCTGATCTCCGTCATTACACCACCATGCTTGAGCTGCATGCCAAGGGTGTCTTGTAGATCCGCCACGTCGAAAAAAGTTTAGACTTTTACACGTGCAGAAAAGTGTGCATATTCAATGCACGACAAGAAAATATTGCATAACCTTAATTTCAGGAAGGCTATAAAGTCCTGCAAGTAAGTTTAGATATGCAGCGAAACATTATTGTACTGTTTCAGTTATTTATTTATGAGTAGTAATAAGATATTTGGATAAATCTTTGTTCTTTTTTTCAGTTCGTGATTTGACATCCTTCGATCCTAGCGGGTGTGTAACCGAAGGAGGGAGGTGGGGCGTTTGCCCGTAAGTGGAATAACGGCCGCCATGGTCCAGTATTTGGCCGATTCTATTTGAGCTACGTTGTCTTGTACAATAACTCTCTACGACAGATAAGAGATGTTTCTCCATATCCAATATTCCTCAAAGTGCTTACAAGTGATCTTCTTTTTTTGCGCAATAGTTTGCATGAATACCACCATATTTTGAGAACCCCACGACCTGCCATCCTTGGCTATCTAGAATTTTCGTGAATCTGGCGTGCAGCCACAGCAATTGGTGCCCGAGCTTTCCGCGTTGACTCAATCCCGGAAGGTAGCTGCAATTGCGAAACGTGGGACACTGTTCTTTGTTCGGCAATAAGCCCGCATGGCCAACAAAGTCTTCAATGTAGCAGCTTCAGCTCAAGCCGACTAATTCACCTTCCCGGTGTCCGCATTTTGAAAGAATTTTTGTATTTGCGTTATTGCTAACTTATACAAAGTTTCATGTAGACACTCCTGAGCTGTGAAAGTGCTCAAATTATGAATAAACTCTGCTTTTGGCGTTCGGGATCGAAGTTTTGTAACTTGATTCCTTTATTCCAAATAGAAAGATCAATACCGTGGTACTTCGTCACGAGTCTGTAGAAAATAGCATTTGAAACGAATTGGCAAGGCAATCTTATTGCGATCAGGGGAAATGGTGAGACTTTACCTTCCTCTTTTGGCAAAGCTTCTTTAGGCGATTCCAAGTGTTTTGGCGTTGAAAAGTTCCACTAATTCTAAACAGAACGAGCTTCTAGCTGTTAAATGAAACTCAATTACTTCGATCTGCCACACGCTTATCATAAATTCTGGGCAGAGCCTGCTTCATAATTTCTGGTGGAGGTTGCAAGGGTGCGCTCTGACACTTGTAATTATTAGTTTGTTTGATGCTTCATTTAAAATAATTAATTCTATGACTATGATTCTAATTAAGATTATTTATACATATTGGGAGAAAGATCGCACTGGAGAAAATATGCCCTAGTAATTGTCGGGTCTGCTCATTCGATTCCCTCAACTGACTCATCTAAATCATTCAAATCGCTTACGTCCAAAGTATCTTCGTCACTTACGTCCAAAGTATCTTCGTCTTCAGGATACTCTTCATGTTGGTACAATTGATGCATCTCCTCCTCTTCCTCAATGTAGTAGTCAAACATGCGGAGTTCATCATCGGCCTCAAGTGTCTTTGAGACTTTTTCCACATCAACCTCCAAGAATGTGCTCAAAAACTTTCCAACATCAGTGTTTTCATTAGACCCACCAAGTTCCTTCAAAAGAGAAATAGTACCCTCTTCGGTTGGTGAATAGGCATAAACATTGACATCCACAGCAGAATGTCCATGGGTAGACCAGCCGGTTTCAGAACGCTTGGAAACCATTTTGACCAAATAGTCAATAGCGTTGTTCTTATTGAGAATAACATTTGACAATTCATGTTTGGTAAACTCTTTGATTCCAAGACCATCAATGAAAATTTCCTCAATGACAAACTTTTCAAGACCTCTGCGAGTGCCGTCGTCCGGGTATTCTCTCAGCTTTCTCGCCAAGTACTCACCGGAATGTTTGGCATTGAGCAAAAATTCTGGGTACCAAGCGTAGTTAGGATATTGAGGACCTGTTTGCAATGCCGTAGCCAGGCCACCGGTTTCATGGTCAGAGGTTGATACAATTACAGTTTCGACATCGGAAGAATCGGCAAATTCAATGGCAGCTTTGAAAGCAGCGTCGTAGGCCAGAGTTTCGCGCACCTGAGCAGCAGGGTCGTTCTGGTGTCCGGCATGATCAATCCTAGATCCTTCAATCAGGACAAAGAAACCTTTATCGGAGTCCTTTGTTGCCTTTTCCAAGGCTCTCAATGCTGTTCTAGTTTCCTCCTCAATAGACGGATGGATGGTGGAGTTGCGATCAATGTCGTACGGAATGTCATAATCGGCCAGTAGAGCCAGCAGGGGAAAGGTGACATTGTTACCGCCCTGGAGGGAATCAAAGCCAGCACGATCATCAACATAGCTCCAGCCTTCTGAGATGGCTCTTTCGATCAAGTCCTGCCCGTCAGCACGGCCCTCTGGTCTGAAGTGAATGCGTCCTCCTCCCATCATCAGGTCCACGACTCTGCCCATTGTGTAGTTGCCCAGCTGGTGGAGCGCAATCAGGTCCTCTTCGCTGCGGTAGTTGACATGCGACGAAAAGCACGCCGGTGTTGCGTCTGTTATTCTCGTAGTAACCACCAGGCCCGTCATGTAGCCGGCCAGCTTGGCAGCTTCAAGAACCGTTCCACACGGCCGCTGATTCGGCAGGACCGCAATAGCACCGTTATACGACTTGAAGCCGCAGGAAAACGCAGTAGCGCCAGCAGCCGAATCGGTTACCAGCGAGTTTGACGCTCGCGTCCTTGAGTGTCCAATAAAGTGTTTGTCAAGGGTGAGAATGTCATCGATAGGAAGATCGTCACGGAACTGGCGAAAAGAGCGAGCAAGCGAGATCGAAGCCGGGCCCATACCATCAGAGACCATAAAAATTAGGTTTTTCTTTGTTTTTTGCTTTGTTGCCTCTGTATTGTCACTGCTTTCAGCTGCACCTTCCCCGAGAATGCGCTGCTGGTCAACGAGACCAAAATCATGGCTATCGACCTTGAACGACTCGGTGCACTGAACCAAAGCAAACACAGCTGCCCAAAGAATATGGAGCTTCATTATATCCAGAGAGTGAATGTCAGGAGATAATATCTGGAGGCGAAGAGTTTGCCTTCGTTATCTCATATGGCCACGTGGGGCGTGCGTTCTGTTTACTTGTTTAGGGCATCTATATCGAACGTGGCGCAAGCGGCGCTGCCTGAGTCTGGCACGGCAAAATAAAGCGCACTAGCGGCTTTTTGATTGGCCAAAATAGCTCTGGTCCTCGGAAGGGTATTGGAAGGCGAAAAACCATTTGCGTTCTTCAGGCACCAGTTGTGGCTAGCTGGCAGCTATTCTCTTTGGGGGTGCAGACCACCTCATCGCGCTGTATGCATCGACGTACTCAGATTGCTGTGCTCGAAAATAATACCACAGTGCGCTACAGTGATGCCGTTATCTCAAATAGCTTGTAGCCAGTGCCGTAGCAGCTTTCCACCAAAGTCATTTCCATGTCCTCTCAAAAGTTGGCCAGCTGGGCCTCTGAGATGAGAGCCGTTGTGCCGAGGATTCTTGACTGGAAAGGCAAACTAATGTACTTGCGCTGGGTGCGCTCGAATCTTTATTAGTAGAGAAAGAAAAGGTCTAGCAAGATCTACTCCTCTGACAGCAGCTCTGTCCAGTACACCAGTTTTTTCGACGCGAGCCTTTTACAGACGGCAAGCGACTGAACGATTTACATCAGCTGTGAAGTACCGTCCACCGTCTAAATAACCACAAACACTCAGATGCTTGTCCTGAGCTTCTGACTGACCTCGACATTTCCGAGACATGCATGCACGCACAACATGCATGTCAACCCTAGCACACACCAAAGGTCACGTAGGCGTGTTAACCCTAACTCGAAACTCCCACTCAAGACGTCTACCAAAAGGCACAGACAGTACACTTGGAAGTTCTTCACTAAAATCAGAAATGGGAAGGTAAGTAATTGATGAGACTTTGGTTGCTCATGAACCGTCAAACGGTGTCTGCGAGTGCCCTCTGAGCATTACAACAACACTAGTTTTGCCGGTTTGTCTACGCTGTTGGAAAATTTGTAAACATACTAACCTCAGAGTCATTAGAGCCCAAAGAAAAGGTGGAAAAGGATCCGTTTTCTCCGCCCACACCCGTCTTAGAAAGGGAGCTGCCAAGCTCACCAACTTGTCCTACCAGGAGAGACACGGCTATGTGAGAGGTGTCGTCAAGGACATTGTCCACGACCCAGGCAGAGGTGCTCCATTGGCCAAGATTGCCTTCAGAGACCCATACAAGCACAAGACCAACGTTGAGACCATGGTCGCCGTTGAGTCCTTGTCTGCTGGCCAGTTTGTCTACGCCGGTGTCAAGTCTTCGCTTGCTGTCGGCAACATTCTTCCACTTTCTGCTGTCCCAGAAGGTACCATCATGTCCTCTGTTGAGGAGAAGGTTGGCGACCGTGGTGCTCTTGCCAGAACCTCTGGTAACTACATCATTGTCATTGGCCACGGTGAGGACGGCAAGACCAGAATCAAGCTCCCATCGGGTGCCAAGAAGGTTGTTTCCTCCAAGGCTCGTGGTGTTGTCGGCATTGTCGCCGGTGGCGGTCGTATTGACAAGCCATTGCTCAAGGCTGGTAACGCTTACCACAAATACAGAGTCAAGAGAAACAGCTGGCCAAGAACCCGTGGTGTTGCCATGAACCCCGTTGATCACCCTCACGGTGGTGGTAACCATCAACATATTGGTAAGGCTTCTACCATCTCTAGAAGAGCTGTTTCTGGTCAAAAGGTCGGTCTTATTGCTGCTAGAAGAACTGGTTTGCTCAGAGGTACTCAAAAGACCAAGGACTAAATTTGAGTTTTATTTACTATCACTGTATCCAGCATGAACCCCCAACCCGAAAACCAAAAGTATAGGTGATTTAGATGATGTATTAATGTTGTTTTATTTTATGTCCTTACCATCTAGAGGCTTTTCACATAGTTGCTATAATTTCAATCGAGAAATTTCATAATTGTGAAGAAGCATGTTGCCACAAAGGCTGGATATTCTCAAGCTTGTCTGTGCTACTATTTAGTGCCAGCAAGGTATTCGGATCTACAGCGTCTTTGACAGTCAAGGTCGCCTGTCAAAGTCTCCTAATTCTGCTCTTGAGTCGTTTACAAGATTCTTACACAGTGAATGCTAATGACTTGATTCAAGGCTACGCTCCGTAAACACTCAAAGCCATGCAAGATAGAGAACAGCATTCTCTCCTCCAACTCTCAGTGTCGAGGTTGCAGTCATATATCAAACATAATCTATTGTACGAGTCCCGTTTAGCAACGATTGCAGCCTGCTTGCAATGAAACAAGTAAAGGCATCTGATCGGACTCACTGATTAGGGGTTGCTCATTCGCCTGCTGGAAAAATGAGCTGATCTGAGGCCGTCTGGACCGGATCGATCATTGCACGAAAGCCCCAAATCGCAAACAAAGGTGCTCAGATATTTGCAACTTGCATTTATCGCGAAGCACGCCATGTAGGGCTTGGCTGCTTCCCATCTACAGCAAATTCCTTGCTGCTCTTTGTATGATTTTGTGATTGTTCATCACGTTAGTGCACCGCGGCTTATCGCCCATTCTCCATTCCAGTGTTTCAAGTCTTGATTGAAAAGTCAATGTCTTGTTGGGCAACTCACCAGCAGGCTGCGAGCTGCCACCGCGATAACAATTGAGCAGGTTGCTGAGCATTGCAACACGCCGAGCACCCGAATGCCGGAATAATCACGCAGAGAAGCCTCTACAGGGATTACTGACAAGGCGAGGACGTAGAGAAGCCTCAGCGTGGCCGGGACTCCTGATTAGGTACTTCTGCCGTTGAGTTCCCAATTTACGGGCTGCATCATGTTGATGGCTGCTAAAGAATTTTTTCATTCCGTCCGCTAGTGCCTGGATCCCAGAACCCGGGAATCCAGAAAAATGGGGAAGGCCGAGACTCGCAAACCAGATTTTCAGACAAGCACATGCATCCGCTAAAGGAGTAATCCAAAATTGAGACGACCATCATAATCGAGAATTATGACTTGCTATATTATGGCTTGATAAGTATGGTCGCCCGAGGATTCCATTTTCAGCAACTGTTCGCTGTCAATTTCTCGTCCAGTCACTCTTCCTTCCGCCGCTTAGTCCCAACGGGCCAATGAACGCACCCTCGCAGCTGTTGGCAATGCCTTGTGGTCCACTGCTCCTGCTGCTCGTCAGGAGATGCCCAGCACCTTGTGACCTGTTCAGCAGTACAAATTGGCTCAATCAGAAAAGAGAAACTGGTCTCGAGGACAAAGACACTGTGTTGCGGCAGGTCACCGACCCGTCGCCACTTACTGCAGCCGGCCCATTATAGGCACTATAGCATTCCCACAATAATGTGTTTCTTATCGCATTAGCGCGCCAGGGCATGTTGTCTTAAACATGAAACGCGGAGATAGTTAATGAAGGCCAGTGTTCAGGGTCCAGCGGGCCCATTTTTACGCAAGCATGGCCACTCCTATTTTCCCGCTCACTTGCTTGTGCAGCAAGCTGGTTAGTTTGCAACTGCTGTCCACGACGCTTGTACCGGTCACAGCTTCCCTATAGGCAGCATTTGGTATCAAACTCCGCAATCTCATCGAAGCCAGAAACAAGTGCCGTTTGGGTTCTCGGTGGCCCCAACCTGACCCAATTGAAGAAAAAGCCGTCTAAGGCGAGTGCATGAATGCGCACTGTTCGAGACTGGGTGCGTTGCGGGCGTAGTGTGCATACACATCTTTTTCTTTAGCCTTGATTGGGTTCATTGTATATATATACCTGGATAGCCTAAGCTTCAATTTACCGTAGGTCGTTTGATCTGTTGCAAATATTTTCACCTGAGTCGAGGACATTAGCTCCATTTGTTTTTGCCAACAATGACGGTCAATCAAACTCCCGGATCTACCTATTACTGTGTTTTCTGTGACAAATCACATCACACTGTTGCCGAGGGAATGTTTCACTACAGAATCGCTCATCGTGAACTCTATGTTGATCATTCAATCATGAGAGCAGTACCGGGCCGAGATTCCAAGACCCCGCTACCGCCAATCATGTCGACAAGACCTCCGCCAATGCAATCGGATCAACATCAGATGCAACAGCCTATGCGAGCGTAGTTGCCTGCTGCCAACAAACCCAAAAGCTTTTGCAATGACATCAGAAATAGGTCAAGCACCGTTTCGCAGAGGCCGGCTCACACTCTATCTATGCTGGCCATTGGATAATTTCTCAGCACCTCTAAAAGTTTACTTTTGTTTTTCTTTGTTTATTTATTTGAATTCAATTTCTTTCTCCTCTGATTTACACTACAGATAATTTTGCAATACACTGTACCACACGACTAGAACTAGGGGGTACCAGTCTGCTCACCTAGCCATTTAGCTTGTCTGTACCTACCTTCTCCGAGACATTGCGAGTAAACAGCACTCAGCCTCAAGGGAAATAGATTAAGTGAGACATCCGACCTGGCATGTTCTAGACATTTTAAGGGGAGGTAAGTCACTTTTCTGGACTTGTAACCCGCAGAATTGTGCAGCCGCTCTAGTGGACTCTAGTAGCACTGCCCGCTAGGCCGGCGGGCTTGTAGCTGCCTAGATAACAGGCGTCAAGTCAGGCATCCACTTTTTCAAGCTTGCTACTTGGGGAGCCAACAACGATTTAAAATGCAACTCAAAATGGCTAGACAGCCGGCAGCTTACGTTCCTGAAATTTCTTATTGCCCAACATTAAGGATCCTGCTTGTTCAAAAAAATAAAAATAAATGCTCAGCGTCACTCGAAAGGGGAATGTCGTTAATACCTTTTCGTGGAGTGTCGCCCCAAACCCTTGAATTTCATGTAGCAAATCCTTGCACCTCTCCAATCTCTTATCTGCATATGCAGCATGGAAACACATCTGTAAAGTTCTAATGCTTAATTATATTTTGTGTGCCCTAAGTGAACTATAGTCTTTAGGTGTAGAGCTCAGCCAGATAGCAGATAAAACTCATATGGTTTAAATACAAATGCCTTTCTCCAACTCGAAAGATTATCTTTTGAATGGCGCTTTGATAGGATCAATAATGGACCCTTGCTTAACTCTGATCCGTGGTTTGATCGCATCCTGATGAGTACCGAGTGTTGTCCATTCTTTTCCAGTGGGCATACGAAGAGCCCGTTCATACTGACTTCTAGATTCGTAGGGGAATGGAACCTGTGAGGCAACATAACGAGGATTGACTTTCAAGGCATCTTCGTCTATAATCACATTGTCCTTAGTTGCATCTCGTCGCCTATGCACGTCGACTCCCTTCGTCTTTTTTATCCTGCGTTTCGTAGGAGCTGCCAAGCCATCTCCACCCCATGAACCCCATCCAATCAGTGTCTCATCTTCAAGTTTGTCTCCTTGTTCCTCAACTTTGCGCTTCTTCTCCTCTTTGAATTCGTCAACAACGTCGTCTCCGGCAAAAGCACGTTTAATCATGTCTTTGTCAGCAAATTTGAGAGACCGTGACTCAACCCCTAATGTACCATCATCTTCCCCTGAATCAGACATGCCACCGTCATTATCATCGCTATCAAATACTCCATTGCCTCCAATCGTCGTGTTCATGTCGATAATAAGATCCCTCTCGGATTGATTTCGTTGGCTATTTTTCTGCTTCCGAATTTTGTCCTGACTTTTAGACGATGCAGAGGAATCTTTGTTAATAACATCAATTTTGGCCCGTTTCTTGGACGCGCCAGAGGACATAGTAAGCCAAGGGTTCTCCTCATCCTCACCTTCACTAACATTATCATCATCAGACACTGGTAGCTCTTGAGTATTATTCTTGCTAGCTTTCTCTGACTTCTTGGTGTTATTATCTTTTTCAAGTTTGCTGCTATCCACAGTAATAATTTCACTATCGCCAACTTTGAGACCTTTTTTCTTTTTCAATCTAGAAACCAGAGATCGCTGGCTTTCTTCATCATGTTCGTCCTTAGCAGCACGTAGCGCCTCCTTTGCACTGTCTCTGCTTTTGCTATCGCCAGGTTTGAATATCATGCGGCCAATGTCCAGCTTTGGAGCAGAAGAGTTATCACCCTCCTCTTCGAGCTCTTCAAAACCTGTTTCGCTACGCAATCTTCTCAGCTCCTCCCTTGCGTTTCGATTCTCTCTTCTCTCAGATTCCTCGGCGTCCTTCATAAACTTCATATTAAGAACTCCCTTACCAAGTTTCGGAACATTTTCCTCTTGTTCATCATCGGAGCTATTCAAAGCGTCTTCATCTCCTCCGTCATCACTATCTGAGTCATCTGATCCTCGAATTTGTCGTCTCAACTCTTCACCACGCCTCAGCATCTCCTCCATTTCAGATCTAGTAGATTGGTCCTTGGTCATGCCATGTTTAATCATATCTTTAGCCCATTTAGAATTTGTTTTATGTTTCAAGGACATACGCTCTGCTGCTCTCCGAGCATCATGGTCCTCCTCGTCTTCGTCATCTCCATCCACCATAAGTCGTATAGCCTCCTTATCCTTTTTATGCACTCTATGATATGACTTGGACTTGATCTTTTTGATACGCCGAGCCTTCTGTTCTTGCCTAAACATAAGCTCCCTCATCATACGAAGCTCATTTCGTCTTCGCTGCACTTCTTCAACGCTGAGCTTTGAAGGTGCGAAATTTTCAAATGACGTTTCGTCTTTTTCATCCGCCAATCTGGATTCCTGTAAAATGCTGCTGATTTTTCTTTCAAGATCATTAGCCTGGTCGATTGTTGAGAAAGTAGAGGGCTCAGTTCGTTCTGGAGCTGGATTGATGGGAAATTGCAAAACCTCAGCGTCGCGGTTAGTTTCAATCGTATGTTTCCATTTATTGACTTCTCCTTTTGTAATCTCGTAGGCCGCCGCTCTATCAAGTTTCTGTTGCAGTCGCTTTGCAAGTGGTGCACTTATCTGCAATTTTTCGTTTTGAAAGCTATCAGTCTGATTTTCTCCCAGAAGGTCCTGCAAAGAAATTTTGGCGCCAGAAGTACCAGATACCGCAAATTCACTATCATTCATTTGATTAACAACCAACTTTGACTGCTTCTTCTTTCCTTTTGGTTTCTTGTTCTCACCATATTCTGCTACAAGTTTCTTAAAATTTGCCATCTGCTCCTCGCTAAGGTCATCATTTGAAAACTCCGATGCATCTGAATCTGAGAATTCCTCAGAGCTCTCGGAGTTGTCGGAATCTTCAGATTGACTGGATGGTTCGGATTGTGAACTATCGGACTCAGAAAGTTCGTTCTCGGAGGCCTCAGACACCGACGCTAACTCAAAATTCACCGTATTTGTAGCCAGTGTAGCTTTTTTTACATTATCAGTTTTGGAGTCTCTTGACCATTTCGTATCGTCCATGTCATCATCGCTACTTTGATCTGCATCGTCTCGATCCCAGACTTCCGTTAACGAGAGCAGCTCACCATTATCAATAGAACCAGTATCTGACAAGTCGGAGTCTTGTTCACGAGTAACAAAATCACTGAAATCATCGTCCTCTCCAAGTGCTTCGTCAGAATCAATTTCTTCATCATCATCAGGTTTCACAATGTGTCTTTCATCTTCACTACCACTTTGAGAATCATCATCACCCTCAACCTCAAAAGCATTCAAAGCTTTTTCTCGCATTTTAGCGATGCTTTTCCTGGCTCCTTTCTTGTTGCCCATTTTATTAGTCACAATAGTCAACGAGCGCTGTTACAGTTAGCTCTCAGTGATGGAATTTTTCTGCCTGTCCCACTTTGGAATATTTTTTTTTTTACTTTTTTTATCGCAGTCCTAATTGAGATTATTGCACAGCCGTGAACAGCATGATAGGTGAAGAGAGCTAGATTTATTTAAAGTAGTTCGGAGGTTCTTTGTTCATCGTTATGGGCAACTGTGAAGATGTACCTATCAAGACCCAATACATCCGATTGTAATAATTCTGTCGTGCTGTAGTATTTATCTTGACTGAGGCTTGGTTCATTACGTTCGTTAACGTCTCTTTTATTCATCGCAGTCTTTGAGTCATAGATTATCCATGTCTTTGGCAAGACCACAATATCTTTACGGTCCTTCAAAATCAAAAACTTGGACAGCTGCTATTTAGTTTAGTGCTTCGAACACTTCGAGCCAATGTTGTAACTTGAATAAAGATCCTAGGTAGAGGTTTGAAGAATTAATTAAGGAACCACCAACATACCACTACGCATGTACAGGCGCAGTGAAACGCGCACCAGGCAAAGTGTGGACCTCTCCCTAGCTTTCCTTTTCATGTTCACTAGATATTCAACTGTAGTCATGTTTTTTCGCTATCGGTCAGTATTCATGAGACAACTCTATTTACAGATGTGAAGCAACAGTGGTTTTCAACTGCTCTCAGAATGCATCTTGTGTATTTTGTTCTTCAAAAGATTTCTATCTCTTGGAAAACTTTCTAAAGGCTGGAATGAAGACTACATAGTAATTGGAAACACAGAATTCAAGATCAAATTCTCAATTTGATATTATTCCGCACAAGTGCAGATGCAAAAGCGATGAGTCCGGCCTCGAATGCTGACGTCATGAGAAACTCCGCACAGATATACGAATAATCACCAAACGGAAGAACTCTAGTTAACCAGGCTTTGGTTTTTGCCCACAATGGTCTTTGGCACAAGAGCATTCTTGTGAGGTGTCCTATAAAATAGATAGGCAGCGAATTTCTACCGACATATCCAAGCACGCGGACTACAGATGGTGGTAGATGGGGCCTCGCTAATCTGACGACTGCAAACTTGAGCATGGTAATACCCGAAGCCACCAAGGCAAAAGAAGGAGTCCACAGAGGCTTGGACACAGGTAGAAACTTCGGAAACAAATAGGAGAGTAAAAACCCAGTCGATACAAACCCAAGACCATAGAGTGTTTCCGTGACCGGGCATTTTGGTAGTGACTTTGCAAACCACGAGCCAAAAAAGATAGTCATGTAGGTACCAAGAGCCCCCAGCAACCCTTCGGGGTCATAGTCATGCCGGTATAGCCAACCTCCAAATATTTTCTTGTCAATGAAAGTTTGAGCAGTAGCATCTGGGGTACTGAAAGGATCGCTGGGCGTGGCTGAAAATCCAATTGAGACTGCAAGCCAGGTGGCTGTCACGGCAGCTAAGGTGGGCCATGTCTGGGGCAGGTAATTGTACATCAGGAGCGATAAGCCATGCCTTTGCAGTACGCCCAGTAATCGGGGAGTTTGGGGTTTGACAGGACCCAATACTTCGGTAGCATTGAACACAATGCCCAGCGTGGCCAGTCCAGCAGACCTACGCCATGGAACCATTGACATTCCGGAAATGAAGGCAAAGGTGGGGAACAAGGTGTCGGCGAAGGAAATTGTCTTGTCTTCTATTGGAGCGTGAGGAAAGCCATCGGCAGTCTCTACCATCTCCATTTCGAGAACCGTCAAGGCTCTGACAATGTCGCGAACTGGATCACGCATTTTGATAAGCTAGCTGTATTGTCACCGGGTGATGGGTGCGTAGAGTTGATAACGATTATAACGTTCGTGATAGCGATAACAGCTCTGCTATATGAGCTAACCTACAAACTGACACCAGGCGCCGACTCGAACAGGTGGTAGCTGTTACTGTTACACAAAATATGCAGGTGACAAGCAACTTTGAACTCACCAACTGCAAGACGACGAATGTGAATAGGGCCTGCAGGACAGAGTCGGGAGTAGTTGTCCAGTTTTGTTTCGCCTCACGAGGTTGAAATTCTGATGCCGTGATGGGACATCTTGGGGTGTAGATGGTTGAGCATGGTAGCAAACTTTGAGTCTTCTCTCCGGATTACTGAGAATATATGAGACTGTCAATCGCTATCAAGACTGAATCTGTTATCAACAAATAATGCTATACGACCCTCCCCTTTATGCACGCGCATGTGGGCCGAGAGGTTGTGCGTGCAAGGATTCCGACAGAGAAATCACCGGAGCTTTCTATAGTTGGAGTGCTACTGTGAATCAAATGGCCAGTGCAACAGGTTCGCGATGGACATATCACTCTGAATACACTCAGCCCAGATCACAAAACGGATCGTCAAAATCTTGGCTTTGTCAACTAACCGCTCGGTCATGCAGAACCCTTGTTGGAACATAAGGATTGACAAGACAGAGCGGGCACTTTTTGTCGGTGACAAAGCGGTCAAAGCTTGGAGTTAAAACTAATGGGATCAACAACTGTATGTGTGCAACGATCACAGGTGTTCAATCTCAAAAAACCGCTTTTCGGCTGTTGTATCGAACGATAATGATAGTAACGGTGATTTCGGATTACTTTATCAATGCCGAAATATCTGTGGGGTTGCAACGTTACACTGGTAGAGTGCGCTGGCCGCATATCTGCCAGATGATAGAGGCGCGATACCCAAAATAGGAAATAGCGTCTGGAAGAGATCATGAAGTAAAGTGACATTTGACGGAAGGGGTGATTCATAAATTTCATTTAAATAATGAATGATCCGCCTCCTATAGGTGAATCATCTTCATCATCGGCACCTTTGCTAGATAATAATTCTAATAACTATCTCATTGCCAACACTCTTAAGATGAACGACAAACTAGACGAACCTAAAGTCCGCAGTGTTGATGCTCATGATACTCAAGGGACGGTCGAGAACATTATCTTGACCACAGAAGGTGCCAACCAACGTGAGCATTCTGTGTCATTTATCGAAGGCTGTAAGCGATATCCATGGGCCATGTTTTTCTCCATGTTTATCTCCTTGGGCGTGGTATCCGCTGCCTATGATGGTCAAATCATTACTTCTTTCTTTGCACAACCTTCATTTATTGCAAGGTACGGTGAAGATGGTGAAGTCTCTGCTCCTTGGCAGTCCGGTCTTAGTATGGGTAATCCAATCGGACAGATTCTTGGCTCTTTGTTTTGCACATGGCCTGCTGAAAAATTTGGAAGAAGATACACTTTGATGCTTTTCAACGTTTGTCTTGCGATTACTATTTTTATTCAATTTTTTGCTCCATCGATCCAAGTTCTCTGTGTTGGTGAAATTCTAGCTGGCCTAACCTGGGGTACTTTTATAGTGCTCGCACCAACCTACGCTGCAGAAGTTTCCCCTCTTGCTATCCGTGGCACCCTTGAAGCTTTTATTAATTTAGCCTTTGTCATTGGTCAATTCATTGCATCTGGCGTGGCTGCTGGCTTTGACAACCGTGATGATCAATGGGCTTATAGAATTCCCTTTGCTATTCAATGGATCTGGCCCGTACTCATGCTCTCTATACTTCCATTCACTCCGGAATCTCCATACTGGCTTGTTCGTGTTGGTCGCCGTGAAGATGCTGCCAAGTCATTGAAAAAGCTAGCTTGGAGCTCTGGTGACGAGTCCGACTCTTTGATTGAAGATCAACTTCTCATTATTGAGCAAACTGACCTTCTTGAACGAACTTTTGAAAAAGAATCTTCTTACTGGCAATGTCTCAAGGGCACTAACCTTCGCCGTACCGAAATTTGTTCCATGATTTACTCCATCCAGGTTCTCGGAGGTAACCCGATGATTGGTTATGCCACCTATTTTTTTACACTTGCAGGTATTCCAACCAGTGAGTCTTTCAATCTGGGTATTGGTGTTACTGCGGTAGGATTTGTTGCCACCTGTGTTTCTGGTATTGCTCTGGGATTCTTTGGTCGCCGAACCATTTATACGTTTGGTGTCTTCTTTTGTTCAATGTGTTTGATTCTCATCGGTGCTTTGGACTGTGCCCACAATTACGACACAAACAGCTCTTTTGCCTATGCTCAAGCCTCGTTCTTGATTATTTATACATTCTGTTACCAATTGACGGTTGGCCCGTTGTGCTTTGTACTTATCGGTGAGGTGCCCTCTGTTCAACTGAAATCGAGGACGATTGCTATTGCCACTGCTATACAATCTGTATTTTCTATTGCTTCCACTGTTGCTGTTCCTTACATGTTCAATACCAATGAAGCCGATTGGAGAGGAAAGACAGCATTTGTTTTCGGCGGTCTGGCCTTTGTTTGTGGTGTTTGGTGCTGGTTCAGACTTCCAGAAACTAAGGGCAGAACGTTTGAAGAAATTGACATCTTGTTCCAAAAGAGGGTTCCTACAAGAAAGTTCGACACTGTTGATCTGAAGAAGCTTATTTTGGAATATGAGTCTGAGGCAGATGGATCGTCTGCCTAAAGATTGGAGGCTATGTAACTACTTTCTAAGGAATTGATTTGTTTTCATACTGGTGAAGAAATGCGGCGTGGTTAGCACTATGCAATCTACTTGAAAACGCCAATGCGCATAGAGTTGCGTATTGTTCAGCATGGCAGAGCAGTTGCCGGTCGATTTAGCTGTGACGTGGTTGTTTATATCTAATCATTTCATAATGCTGCATTACATGTTTTAAATAGTTTGTCAATCCGACCGCTACATTATTATGCTAAGGTTTGATGGTCACTGTAGAATTCGGTACTGCGAGGACAGCGTCCTAGAGCCACAAACATAAAACAGCAGCTGGTAAACATTGAGAACCATCTCTTAAAAAAAAGCCATCTACTGCCCAGTAGCATTTAAATTGGCATGTATATATAAACTGGATTTGGGCACATTGTTATCCTAGGTAATTGTAGTGTTACGTCTCGTCGGAGCATGACATAACTCTGTATTTCCGCGAGCATAATTGTTGCTGTTAACGGAAATTGTCCAATAAAAATGATTCGTGTGATTGTTACCAGGAGGCCAGTAGTTTGCACAATATGGCAGAGGTCGTTTACAATGGGTTCATATAGACTACAAAATCCTAAAAGCACGGACTCTGCGGGAAGAATTTCGCCTCCAGCAGCTGCTGAAAAGACACGGTCGTCGAGCACAACTGATGAACACAGTCATTCACAAGACCATGCCCACGATCACAGCCACGATCACGCCCACGAACATTCGCACGGGCTGTCATCGTTCCTAAGTGGCCATCATCATCACCATCATGACAATCCTCTACTCACTGAGCAAAAAGGTGGCTTCAAAAACCCAGGTGTTCGAATCACGTGGATTGGACTTGGTGTGAATGTTGTAATGACAGCTTCGAAGGCAATTGGAGGTATCATATTTCATTCGCAAGTCCTTCTAGCCGATGCAGTTCACTCAGCTTCGGACATGGTGTCTGATTTGTTGACGTTGGGTACTGTTTCTCTAGGTGCTCACAAATCTTCGGCCCTATTCCCCTATGGATACGGCAAAGTTGAAACTCTGGGATCGTTGGGGGTGTCTGCTCTTCTACTTTTCGCTGGACTATCAATGGGATGGAATGGTGCTGTGTCAATAGCTCATAATCTGTTTGGAGATCTTGGCATGCTTGAAGTGCTGGTTGGTCACGGGCACAGTCACAGCCATTCTACAGTGTCTGCAGACAAGCAGACGTTAGAATCCAGCATGAATGCCTTGTCGCTAGCGCTTGCTTCCGTGGCCGTCAAAGAATGGCTGTTTCGAAAGACAATGTCTATCGCCAACCAGACTGGGTCATCAGTGCTTGTTGCGAATGCCTGGCACCACAGAATCGACTCCATGACCTCTATTGTATCAGTATTGGCTATTGGTGGTGCATATTTGTTGGATGTGGTATGGATTGATGCATTAGGTGGCGTTATTGTTTCTTATTTGGTAGTCAGGACTGGCTGGTCGACCTTCAAAGACTCCGTCATGGAGTTGGCGGGATCCACGGCTTCCATTGATGCTGAGATGCAACAATTGAAGACAGACATGACAGAAGAATCTCTTCACGAAGTCCTGAAGTCTTTAGATTTGGATGCGAAGCATTTCGAATTGAGCAAACTGGAGTTGATCCCTAGTGGTCCCAATTATACAGCTGTTGCATATTTGAGCGCCCAACGGGAAACGTCTTTTCTACAGTTTGGAACGGTGGCCAATATGTTGGAGGAATCACTGAGGAGAAGGGACCCCAAGTGTAAAAAGCTGACAGTCACCCCCATGGTCAGTGGGTCTGGTCATTAATTTAAGTTATTTGAAGAGGTACTATTACAAAAATAAAGGGGTGTATTGGGGCTTGTTGACATAAAATACGAGTTATTCTACCAAGATTATCGAGATTGGTACTTCTTTACATTGTCATATAAATAAAAATTGAGGCGAGTTCAATTTCGTCTTTCCCATTACTGCCACTGTCTGTCATGTACTGGAAAGATTATGCAGAGGAGGAGCCCACCTGCCAGTCGTTCATGCAATGTCTGTTTCTGAAAATTTCAATGGCGTAGAATTGCATTCTGACCACAAAAATGGAATTCTCCTCAGAGTATTCTCCCTTGACGTTCTTTCTCAGCAAACATCCGTAGTTGAAATCATCAATCTTCTTCTCATATTGGTTGATGAAATTTCTCCATCGTTCCTTTCCTTCCTTGGATTTCATTGCTTCCTCGTCAATATCGGCAGCCTTCGAAGGATCCTCAATGAATTCTGGGAACTTGGCGACAAAATCGTCGTAAATCTCATCGTCAATCTTGGTAAGTCTCAAGTCCGACCCCTTCTTCTTTTCAAGAAGACTCCAGTAGGTTTGAGCCTGCAAAACGGCCTTGACGGCGAATTGCTTCTCCATATCTTCAAGGTTTCCGGCAGTATTTGGATCAAAAGGTGTGCTCATGTTGATTGTTAGTTGTGTTTCTTTAGTATGAGTTATGTATATTCAAAAGCTGCAATGGCATTTCACTTCCTTTATATAATTTTTTCAGTCCTAGCTATATCCGAAACAGGTAACTCATAGAAAATCCAGAACGTGCTAGAATGTTTGCAACAATGAATTTAAAAAATATGAGAAATGTGTTTTAAGATACACTCTATAGCTGTAACTAGTTGTTTATGTGTAGCTCCAACTTTACCTTTCTAAAATGAACTTGTGCTGCTCGTCGCTATTGCCAATTGACCTCCGCTCATCTCGGAAAAACACCCAACAATGACAATGCCATATTTGGCGACGCAAGTAACATGAGACCAATCAAGATAGCAACAAAGCCTGTGGCCGACCAAGCCGAACCAATCGGTTTCTCAAGGACAAGTGTGTCTCAATCATCATTTCACAAATTGGGTTGGCTTGCTCGCGGGGAAGGTACAGCAACAGGCAGCTGATACTGCTTCTTTTTAACCGCAAGTGCTTCGAAAAATACGCTATTCCAATACAATGACCAATCTCGTAACAAAGCGTCGTCCTCTTCTTTAACTAGCGGCGACTCGAGAAACTTGGCAGCCACCAAATTCAAATCTTCAAAATGGGCAGCTCTAGTGCTTGGATCGAGCAAGTGAAAAACTGCCGGCCCCTTCCGGTGAATCAGTTGCTTCTCAACCCATTCTTCTTGCTCCCTAACCGACGGCAACTCTGCCAGTCCATTGAACAGTAGAGCTGCAACGAAGGCTGCCTTTTCCCATGCAGTGTAGGTTGGAGTTCCAACTGCATTTCCAATGATAGCCAGTCCTGACTGGTAAGTATCGAAGATGTGGTAATACAATCCAGGAACAAAATGCCCGTAGTCCGAAGAATACGGTACTGTTTGGCCGGTCGCCGGATTGATACGCGGAAGGCTTCGCAAGAACGGATAGGAATAATGGTAGCCTGTTGCAAACACCACGACATCAAACTTGTGCTCAGTACCGTCCTCGAACAAAACTTTGTCTTCAGTGAATCCCACAGTTGCTGGAAAAACTCGCTCACCAAACTGAGAAACAGCCTCCGGGAAAATAGGATGCGGTGATCGCTGCGAAATATACGCATCTACGCCTTTGATAATTGCTTGTCTCATAATGTCAAGACCGCTTTCTCTACTGCCGACCACAAGAAGTCTTTTGTTTTTGAACACTTCCGGCCCCTTGTAGTAGTATGTGTGTGAAATTTGTCCTTTGAATACATCTGATCCTGGCAGCTTTGGAATTCTTGGGACCGAATTATGGCCGTTTGCAACTATGATATTGTCAAACTCTTCATCGGTCCAGCTTTCTTTATTGCCGTCCAAAAATTGGCGAGAGTGGACTCTGAATTTTCCAGAAGTTGTTCTCTCCACTTTTTCAACTGCAGTATTGAAACGAATAAGACTGTGAAAGCGTTCAGAAACCTTTCGCAAGTGATCTTGTACTTCCTTTCCAGATATATACACCGGATCGTTCTCTGCAATATCTTTCTTGAAGGTGTGATGGCCAAACATAATTCTCTGTGGTACATTTGTAACTAGTTCGGGATAAACAGGCGACGTCAAATAACGTTTAGTGGTGGACCGTTCATATGTTCCCTGCGACTGGGGGGGTTCAATTGCTGGGTCAACGAGAGATGTATCTGGTTCTGCTAAAAGGGATGGATTTGTCTCCCGATAGCTGTCATAATTCCAAGTTCCACCAGGAGTGCTTTTTCTTTCAAAAACTACAATATCATAGTTTCCAACTCTTTGAAAGGCACTTGCGGAGGAAATTCCACTAACTCCAGCTCCAATAATGGCTACCCTCTTACGGGGAAGATTTTGAGCCGATACGAGCGGTTGCTTGACGGAGGTGTAGCCAACATGAGAATGGTTGTGTAAATAGGTTTTATCGAATTTGGCAAGTACAGCGCCATCTTTCAATTTCCTGATTAAATCGACATTAGCAGCATACTCCTGCGAAAATGTAAATCCATCTCCATCATCTACCAGGATGGTACCCTCCTTGGTAATCTGGAAAAAAACAGTGCCCTTTCTTGACGGTATCTTCTTCAGATCCTCACCAGCGAGGCCAATGAATGCGACATTGATGGAGCTAAGTTTTTCCACCAGCTGCAAAATTTCATCATAGTTTTCAGGAAGAATAATACCAATCTTTCCAGAGCCAATTGCGGCAGCGATTTTTTTCACCAAATTGAGCAAAAAGAGATGACCATCTTTATACTCGTCTGTTCTGAACTGGCTTTCCCTCAAGAATTGTTCAACCAAAAATTCATCGGCTGCGTTTATGACTATGCCATCGGCTCCAGCATCAATAGCCTCTAGCGCTGTTCTAAGGAATTGCTCTTCAATTTCTTTTACTTGTACTGTTGTGAGAGGTCTTGGCGGTAAAATACGCTCGAACGTTACGGGGTGCAATTTGACGGCCTCCGGATCCGCTACATAATCCGTCACACCAACTGGCTGATCCCCATTACGCTGGTACTCGTCCAGAGTAATTGATCTTCTGATAAGGCCAGGTGTGGTGTTTTTACCTGGATGATAAAGGTTGGCGAATACCACTCCATTTTTAGAGTGGATAGCATCGAAAACCTGTTTCCATGCTTCTTTCTGTTCGTCGTTTGTGAGTTGAGCAGCGAACTGCCACGGACCTCTAGCAGTAATGGAAATAGGTTCAGTGATTATCAAAGATCCTGCCTCTTCAATTCTCTCGGAATAAAAATCACGAGCAAGACTTGAAATAACACCTCGTGGAGCCCTTCTTCGATCCAAGGACAAGTGAACGATTCTGCTGGATATGGTTTTCTCACCAATCTCTACAGGCTGAAATGCATGTTCAGGTACCTTGTACGACATTACCACTTTTCTAACAACAATGTATTGAAATATACGAATTCTTATTGGATTTATATCATATAAATAAAAACTGTTATCTTAGACGAAATGAAGGTTGATACCGATGTCGTCATTCTAAGTAGCTACTTGCAAACCGTGAGCCCATACCGCCTTGCTGATCGTCATCCTTAGTACAGGCATGGGCAACATAAAAACTCACCACTATGCTACTAAGAGTAATAAAAAGCTGAAATATGAAGGGAGTCAGAAAATAGCTTTGTTGCGCCAAATTCTGAACCTCCTGATGCTCTCTAAGCTCATGCCAACGACATTTATGACCATTCTTGCATAGCGCTGAGACTGCATATTGGGTATCCAGATTGGATAGTCATCCAGAATGTGGGCTAAATCGGAACGCAGTAGCAGACAGCTTTTTTATCTCCGAGTTTTAGTACACGACCAATGGTAGCACGCAAGGTCCGTAGTAAGGACAGCCATTGGTAAATAATTGCTGGACCTTAATTATTACGGCAATTTGGAAGGCGGCGGAGCTGACGTTTACAGCAAATGCTTCTATCCGTTCTATCATCAGTGGAGTCATGAACCAAAATGTCATTACGCTCATTATATAGTGCGTAACTCTAGTGAATGACTAACTTCAAAATGGATAAGCGCTTAGTAAGTAATAAGGAAACGCCATGTGCTGTCTGACGATGGATACGCCACGCTAGAGTGTTCAAAGTTCCACCTTCAAGAGAATCTCTGTTTTCAATAGGTGATTCACACCAGTCCCTTTAATACGGTCAAATTTGGATTGTTGGAAAATAATAAGTTTCTTGTCTAAACTATCTGTAGGTGCAGGAAGATGCGATCTCCAAGACTTTCTAAGAAACCTCAACGCTGGTCTACCGAAAGTCAAAGAATTCAAAATTCAACAGTTGAGTTTGGTATGAGCACAATAGCATGCAACTTTTTTGTAATTGGAATCAGGTGAATCTAAGTACTAAAACCAAGCCACGAAGATGGTAGGAATCTACTATGTCGAGGTCAGATAATTCTAGGATGCGACAAAAACAATAAGTTATCCTTTGATCAAAAGGCGACCGACGCTGTACACCATATTGTTTCCAATAGCTCACATCGATCTTTTATAGAGCTGTCAACTGACCCATAATTGCTTCCGATTAGTGCCTCGATGCAGCAGTCGTTGAACCATTAGAGAATTGAGAATTGAGGGCCAAATCTATGATGCCTTTCTCTTTCAATGGTTGCTCATAGACTTCAGATCTTCCCCGAGCATGCGAGCTAGCATAGAATATACCAAGAAGGTCAATGAGATTGTGTCTCGTTCAGATAACCATGGAGGTCCTCATAAAACAGTAGTGGAGAGCTAATTAACCATTGTTTGCAATCTCGACTAGCCTTGCCATCTAACTCGCTAGGTAACCGGGCATCCGTCACTAGACAATCGTTATAACTTCTCCACTAGTTTCCTGTAAATGTCGCTACTAAGGTCTCCCGGATGGATCGGCAATAATCACGAATGGTTTTTGGCCGTTAACGACAGAACTACAAAGATGTAGGAATTCTATAGATCAAAAAGACGCTACAATTTGAATTCATCATTTTAAATTTACTTTCAACAATACATTGTCTGCCTTTAGTGATAGACGTACGAACTTTGCATTAACACTTTACTGGACAGCTCAATGGGAAATAGCGATCGCACTTGCAAAGAGCAAACATTATGAGAATTGCGAATCTACAAGCTCGCTTAGTGTCATCATATGCTCTTAACTATGCTCTTAGCAAAATGAAAGAACCAGTAAGAGCCCACCGCTAATGCTATCATGAGTCATTTGATCAAGGTAGGAGCACTTTCGTTGTCTCTTATTTACCTCAAGGAGCGGGAGCATACATTCAGCCTGCAGTTAATACCGTGGGGAAACTGCTGAAATCGGGCGTTTATGTCCACTGCCGCATATGACCAAACCACTAATGGCTTAGTGCGAAACCAGAAGTCGTGATCCGTAAGCAACAGGTAGGAGCCCAGTAGGAGCCCAGTAGAAGCCTAGTAGGAGCCCAGTAGGAGCCCAGTAGGAGCCCAATGGGCGCCCAGGCGATGCCCATAGATGACATGTACAGACGGTGAACAAGGCAGGCAATATCAAGGACGACTAAGAATTAGTAATCCACATTGCCATATGCTAGATATATAAATCAAAGATGGTAACGTTGAGAATCATCAAATAACAAATGTCTTCATTCCCTTCCAACAAAACGCTAAAGCTTGCAAAGTCTGAAGTTAATGTGTTCTATCGTGAGCAGTCTCCGTCTCCGCAAGCGCCAGTATTTTTGCTTCTTCACGGATTTCCTACCTCATCACATCAGTTCAGAAACCTTATTCCGATTTTGGCCAGCAAGTATCGAGTAATTGCGCCAGATTTGCCTGGTTATGGTTTTACTGAAGTTCCTCAAGGATTCAAGTATACTTTCGAGAATTTCAGTTACGTGATTGAAGAGTTTCTTGACCAATTGGGTATATCGAAGGTTGCTGTTTATATTTTTGACTATGGAGCTCCAACAGCCCTGAGAATTGCTACCAGAAGACCTGAACTATTTTCAGCAATTATCTCTCAAAATGGAAATGCTTACACTGAAGGTCTCGGTGAGGTATGGAACCCTCTTCGAGAATTTTGGAAGACTGGCAATTCTAAGAGTGACAAGGATAAGGTGAGAGAATATTTATTGTCATTTGACGCCATTAAGAACGTCCAATATCTGGGTGGAGTGTCGGATCCATTGAAAATTGCTCCTGAGTCTTATTACCTTGACTACGCTCTTTTGCAACGTTCAGGAAATGAAGACACCCAGCTGGATATCATGTATGATTATCAGAACAATCTTACAGAGTATCCAAAGTTCCAAGAGTACTTTCGCAAGACTCAGATTCCACTATTCGCAATATGGGGCAAGAACGATTTGTTTTTCATTCCACCAGGTGCTAAAGCATTTACAAGAGATCTGCCAAAGGCTGTGGTCAGATTTCTTGACGCTGGTCACTTTGCGGGTGAATCAGAAACTTCACTCATTGGACAAGAAATATTGACATTTCTCGACAAACATAATCTTTAACTGCTGAGCCTAAAAAGTCGACTCGGTTCTAAGAAGCTTGCTTTTTTGTCTTTGTGTTTTTAAGAATTTAGGTTTTATCCGTTTTTAGGTATCATGATGTAGCAATAATTATCCAATTGATGCACAGTTGTAATTTTGATTCAGTTGATAACAGATGATTGAATGGATTCGTCACTGTCAGAGTGATCGTGAGCTTCCAAGTCGTCATCATCGTCACTTTCGTTGACTTGATCACGGCGCTTTCTCTCGAAATCTCTTGCGTGTGCTGTCTTGATGGCCGTCGATGCTGCCCTGAGTACAGGGGTCGCAAGTTCATACAGTGTTCCTCTTCTCCTCAAAGTGGATGGAGTGCCATGTTGTTGCTGACCAAGCCACGAAGCAGAGGGCTCTGTACGAGGGGAAAATGAAGGGAGTTGCTGTTCAATATCAGGACTATTCTCAATCGGTACATCTTGGTGGTTAGGGTCGCTATAAGGTAGTACCATGTCTCTTGTAGCACGAAAGCGGCCAACATTTGTACAGTGTTCGTTCTCCACACGAAAAAATAGCCAGATAAATCTTCGAAGAATTTCGCCCAAGGCAACAAAGAAACTAATAGCTTGCGACATTTGCACATAATCACTGAAAATGGCATAGTTGATCCAAAGACACCTCAATAAGGGATCGACAATCATAGCAGCATAATATGGATAAGGTGAACCAAATCCTAGTTCGTCACGGAGAAACCAATACTTAGAGCCTGGTTGCATCAGAGACCAATCCATGAAGATATCCCAAAACGAAGAATATATTGTGTTCATGGCACCAAATGCGATGAATGCTCCCTTTTTGGATGTAGAGCTCTTTTCAATTCTCCAAAGAGACAAAGTCATGTAGTAGACAATCGAGCAACTGTACTTGCCAGCATTAGCGAGATGTGGAAAAGCGTCGCCTGAATCGGCAAAACGTCGTAGGCATTGCAAGAAACGGAATATAGCTGGAAGTGATTCCAAGAACCCTAACACCCGTGACTGTGACGAAGTACAGCTACCATAATTTGTCCAATAATGAGAATAAGCGCAGAAAAAAAAGGCACAATCTGACAAGGAGTATGCCAGTGACGTTACAATATCTCCCATGAAAAAGTCTCGAAATTCAACAGGGTATAATCCCGAACAGAGTAACCTCCACAATGTGACAAGGAACCACTTTCTGGCGCGAGGAAACAAAATTGGAAGCGGCAAAAATAAGACCAACAATGCGACCCCTAGATAAATAGGTGGATAGTAATACGCGGGGTAAGTTGTCGACCAAAAGTCGTGAAAGGTAAGCCATGCCATAAGAGAGAGGAAGAACATGAAAAAGCACGGCAGTACTCCATATTCTTGCCAGCTAAGGTAATGACGAGGATCAAACTCGAAAATGAATGGATAGTTGATCTTCCAAGTCGTCCATACAAGTGCATTTATAGTAAATAGACACAAGATGAGATTCACCACGAAGAAACCTCCCCAAATTTGAAACAAGAATGCAGTGTTAGGATCGTCCAAGCGCTGTACACCTGCGACAATAGCCTCGATAAACAGTGGGATTCCAGCTCCAAGACATAACCCCATGAATATTGTACAAAAATAATGTGTCTGAATCTTCTCCTCAGCTCTAAGCTTGTCAACTGCCTGCTTGTGATTGCCGTTTTCAAAATTCATAGAATAAAGATCTTCAATTTTCGACAACAGTCGATCCAACTTGTCTGATTTTGCAAAATTCATTTGCTCAACATGCTGCATGTACTTGTCGCATACTCTGTTGCCGGTAGTTTTGTCATACTTCTTCATCATTTTTCGAATGGCAGTTTTGTTGAGTGCACGATATCCTTTAAGCAATTCTATACCCCTGTAAAAATCGACCAAAGCTATTCGCAATTGCCTACGAGCCGAGGAATAAGCAATGGACGGCGCGGTATCTCGTGCTCTAGTGCCACTTCCTCTGATTGGGCCTCCTTCGAAAGCTCTTTCCGACTCCCTCAATGTCACGGGGGTGGGCTGGTTATTCTTAGCAGTGTCTTTGTCAGGATAAAATGATAAAGATTTGAATGCAGATTTCAGGGACTCGGGTAAGGAAGGCAATTGCAGCCGTCTGAGCAGTTCTGACGTCTCGTTAACCCTTGAATTTTCTTTGAGTGTTTTCCTGTGTTCTCTCAAAAACCCTAGCTGGCATTCTATTCTAGCTAATCGCTGAATATCCTCATTCTCCCGTTCGGTGTAAAAGGTGTCAATCTTGCTTACTTCTGAATCGACCCACGAGATGAAGTCTTGCTCAAGGTGAGCAGTTGATTCAGGAGAGCTCGTTGGATAATCACCGTCCACGTTTTCATCACGGTCGGCTTCATGAGCAGTGGTGAATGCTCTAGGAGATTGAGAGGGCTCGTTTGCGACCAGTAGTGGAGAGTGATCACTGATCTGAATACGATTAGGCTTCTTTCTTGGCTGGTTTTCCGTCGACGTTTGTGGTAAAGCAGGAGGTGGCAGTTGGACTGTGTTTATGCGATTCAAAACGCTACCATAACCCCCATCCGAAGCCGATGAGACCGTGTTACCTGAGTGTGGATACGCATCCCTCCCTTGACCACCCTGAGACCCTGCTGGAGTTCGTGGAGTTCGTGGAGTTCGCAGAATAAGCGCAGTAGGAAGCGACGGTGCTTTCTTGGGTGATGACTTTTTGATGATTTTCTTGAGCTTCTTCTTTCCAGTTTTGTAGTCAAAATACTTTGATCGCCATTCAGGAACAAGGTTATCCCTTAAGTGAGAAGCAAAGCGCATTGTGAAGCAGTAGCAAAATGTAAGACCGTATTATCACAGCACTCACCTTCTCAATGGCCAGCTTCGCGGTAGTAACCGTAGAATTTAGTGAGACTACTCTATGGAGCACACTCAAAACGGGGAAACGCCTCAGAGGGAAGGAGGCAATGGAAAGCGAGATCAAGAAGAAAATGGTAGTTCGCGAAAAGTGTTTCTCGGTGTGCGAACCTTGGATGGAAACGCGAGCTATCTCTTGCCGTCCAAAGCAACGTTCTTCGAGCTTTTTGAGAAGGATTTAAAGAACCATGTTAGGGTGTCCGACCACGTGCGTTTGATGAGTGGGTTTCAGCAAGTGTGTGTGGTATTTAGCGGACGCATCATAGAAAGTCGCTACAGGAACTTTCAGCTTTACAGACCTTGAACAAGAGGTAGAATAAGAATAGACGGAGACCGACCTCTCTTCCTTATACACAATCTCTGCATTTGTCAAATAATTGGTGGAGGCTCCACTCTTCGCTAAATACATGTCATGCTAGCCATGGCCTTCTGTGCATTGTTCCTGTAGAAATGTGCATTTTCTTATGTTTTACGGAAAGAATCTCTGTTGATGACAGTCTGTTGTTATCGATGAACAAGTACACGCTTTACATTGTCCACTCGAAGGCTCGGACACCCGAAAGGTGCGATGGCGACGCCGCAAGTTTTAAGCCCCATCTGCACACAGACTCTGCGTGAAATTTCTGTTCAACTTGGATCTAGAGGGCACTGCCTGTTGACAACAGACAGTGTAGTTACGCGTTGGTTCCAATTTGGATCGATGCCATGCCTAAATTGTACTTTACACAAAGCCAGCAGCCAGACCTTCACCAGGCAGAATTGACTACGTTAGAGCCTCACATTTCCTTTTCGGATATGTACTTTTGACAAACTAACAGCTGAGCGGTGGTAGTTAAGATTTGAAGTTTAAACCACTTTAGCCATCATCTCTTTCCTTTTGATCTACGTACCAATAAGCCAGTAATTGAGTGGGTTACTTTATCTGCAACTTTCAAAATGTCTCTGGAATCTTTTATCTACAAAGAAACCTTAAATTATAGTCCATCAAAAAAGTATATCGCTGTTCTTGGAACAATTGATGGCGAGCCTGCTATTGTGTCTATGGACATTTTAATGCCAGCCCTTGAAAACCCGACTAGTTCAATTGCCACGACGGAAATAATTGAATCAAATGATATCTACTCTTGGTTTTCAGCTACTCTCAAAGACTCTCGAGCCAAAGTCAGTCTTACCTGTCCGGCTACTGAGCTTCACATCAAGAAGGCTAGAGCCCAGCGGTTTGCCTTGGTGACTGAAACACCCCAGCAATACAGAGAAATTGTCTCTCCATATATCGAGACAATGAGGGGAGCTCGGCTACAATGGGTAGAAAATATTTTGCATCATGGCAAGGAGGCAGATCGCGTTGTATTTCGCAATGATGACTTTGTTTTGCTTCCTGATATGAAGTGGGATGGAAAGTCTATCGACACGCTGTACCTCGTTGCCATATCTATAGATCCTATTACTAGCGTGAGAGAGCTAACCAAAAGTCATATCCCGTTTTTGAAACGATGCCAAAATCAGATCCTAGAAACCACGTCCAGCAAATATGGTGTCTCCAAAGAACACCTGAAGACATATGTGCACTACCAGCCGTCATATTACCATTTCCATATTCATGTGGCGCATATTGATTTGGATCAAAACGATTTTGGTAGATCCATTTTGCTCAATCAAATTATTGCTGAGCTGGAGTTTGCTCCATATTCAGAGAGAACAATTACTTACAAGATTGGCGAGAACCACGATCTATACGAGTCGCTGAAGGTGTAGCTTGAAAAGGTGTCACTATCTATATCTAATCTGTCACCATGCTATGACAAAGAAAATCAACTGGTATAATTTATTGATAGCAGAGAAGATATTTCAACTGCCATTACACGGGGTGAGCGTGAGAAATCCTTTCTAGATCTCCTTCAGCAAGGGACGTGCGTATCTTATAATTAGGTTATTCATTAAAATATGCGATACATTAAGGTCGTTCAATTTACAAATCCTAGTGCAGAGTAGGCCGGAGGCTGGAAACGGGAGCTGCTCCGCTTGTTGCCGCCTCCGCCATTGCGCGCCCAGCGATTATCCTTCGGCTTAATGATAACCATGGAATCTAATTGTTAAGAGTTGATAAACTTAAAACTGAAATCCCGATTGCTGTCCCGATGAAGCGCCAAAATTAAATTGATTGTCAACAATTTCTGGCTGATCAACAGCGGTATCTTCAGCTTCGTCCTCATCAGAGAAATATTTGTTGATAATAGAATAAGCCCTTTGGTAGATTTCCTGGTTGGCATTCATTTGAGCTTCAGAAATCTTTTCCATGCCACCTGCAGACTCAATGAACACCGAGTACTCGTTGTGGCGCAAATTCTTGGCAATTTTGTCGGCCTCCCCAATCTTGAGAATATTGTCAAGACCGTCCAGGGCGACCTGAATAATCTTGTTATCCATCGATGTCAAAATGTCGCAGAGCGGCTTGATGCATCCCTGCTGAACGAGGTATCGAATTTGGTGGGGCTGGTTCAGGCCGCCGGTCGTGGCGTTTGAGATGGCCCAGGCCGCCTCCTTTCTGGTTTTGATATCGCCGTTGGTGAGCAAGTTGATGAGCGGCGGAATCAGGTTGGCGTCAATCACCGCTTGAATCTGGTTGGAGGTGCCGGCGGTGATGTTGGAGACAGTCCAGCACGCCTCGCGGCGGATGGACTCCTTGGGCGAGGAGAGCAGGTGGAGAAGCGCCGGGAGGGCGCCAGCGTTGATGACGGCCTGGGTCTGGGCGTCGGTGCCTGTGACAATGTTGCCAATTGATCGCAGGATTGGGATCTGCACGGTGGTTTCGTCGTGGCCCAGCAGCTCCACCAGGCGGCGCGGAATGCCGGCCTCCAAGACCTCCTGGATTTTTTGGTTGTTGCCATCAGACAAATAGGAGATTGCCCAGCCGGCATCGACAAGTACATCAGTGTCGGTCGAATAAATTAACTTGGCCAATGTTGGCAAGCATTGGCGAACAATGCTCCAGTCGGGGTGGGGCTGTCTGCCGCGGCAAAAGTTGGAAAGCGCCCAGGTCGCGTTGCGGGTCAAGGAGATCTTTTTGCACTCCTGGAGAATGTTCAAGATTGGCGGCAGCGCGCCGTCGTTCAGCACAGTGTCGCGGCAGGCGGGCGAGTCGCCGGCAATGTTACCGAGGGCCCAGACGGCCTGCTCCTTGACGTCCGACTCGGGCGACGACAGCAGCGCGACAAACAGCGGGACGGCGCCGGACTGCACCACGACGTTTGTTTGCTCTGAGGTGCCCGAGGCAATGTTGGTCAGGGCCCACGCGGCCTCGAACTGGAGCTGGTGGTGCGGCGATCGCAAAAACGTTACAAACCGGGGGATGACTCCGCACTGGATGACCTCTTCAATGGGTGGTTGGCGTTCCTTTGCAAGCAGCTTGCGGAAGCGTGTTGTGGCTGTCAGTTGTTGGTCAATGTCGTCTGAGTAGATCATTTCGATTAGTTGCGGAAAGCCCAGTGCGTTGGTGTCGTTCTCGCCGCTGCCGCCGGCCGCGCCGCTTGCATCAATGTTGGCAATGTCAGAGTCCGAGTCGATTGCATCTGCGCCGTCCTGCAGAACAGGAATGTTGCGTCGCTTTGACAGCTGCTCTTCACGCTTGGCTTTTCTGATCACCACCTGCGCCTCCTCGCGGCGCCGTCTGGTCTCGTCTGCTCCAAATCGGCCGCGGTTCTTGAAGTTTGTTCTACGGTGTTCCGGAACGAATCTAGAGGTGGAGTCTGCGTCCATTTCTACCTAACCTTTCTTAACAGTACAGTTGATAACGTTTATCCAAGTCTTTGTAACCTGAATGTGACTCTTGTTGCAAAAAGTTGTTGTTTAGACGGATGTTGTGGTGTGGAGGGAAGAAAAAAATGGCAACCCACCGTTCAAAAGGGGGTGGACCCCCAGCTTTCCAAAAATTTTGGCGGTGTTTTTTTGCAGCCCATTTCGGCAAGCTCAATATATACGGCTGACCCTGATGCTGCGTGGAGAGCAAAAGAATGCCATGCAAAAAAAGGTTTCGGCTTTATTAGAGTCGCTGATGTCCTGCCGGCGACATTGTCTGCAAATGCCTAGCGTCCGTTCACCTTGCTAGCGACTCATGCTCTTGCCCCACCGCGCCATGTCCCTTTAGCAGCCAAGAGGAGCCACTTTGACAAAGTGCTTGTGATTTCACGTTGCAAAAATCACCAAGAACCCTCAATTCCAGCGAGCCTTGCAGAGACTTACCAAGGACCAGTAGCGGCTGCTCTGGCCCCTCTAGCGGCTAATTATGCTTTGGTCTGTTGGTGTCAACAGCTGAGCATGGCATGCCCGTGAACGTACATTGATTACATACCGTTTGTCTATATGAATAAATATTGCGAGGGTGTCTGCTTTCTCCCAGGCTCAATCAGACGTCATGTCAATCACCTCGCGGACCTTCCTCCGCTTCGTTTGGGGATTCCGGTCTGAATCTGGTGTGATTTCTCTTTCAATGAGACCGGCTTTGGTCTGTCTCTTCTTGACGATTTTCACCACTGAAATCCCCTCGTCTTCGTCGTCGAGTTCGACAATCTCATCCTGGGACGGGCACCAGCGGTTCTCATTGAACCTTCTCATGGCGGATTGCCTTACCAGCTCAGCAAGCGGAAGAGTACTGACGGCCCCACCCAGTTTGCCGTTGAAAGATGGAAATTGAGCCCGTTTTGCAGCAGCACTGGCGGCCCGGGCTGCTGGTGGACCCGGCATGCCCACACTCTGCCCTGCGATACCAACGCCTAGCCGCTTTCCAGATCCCTGGAAACTGGAACCGTTCCATCCCTTACTCATCAATCCCTCGAGCTCTGCCCGATACTCATTCCACAGTTTGTGGAACCGATCATCGTGCGGGCCAATGGTATTGTGAACCAGCTCATGGAGCATGGTGTCTATCAGTTGATCGATGGGTATGAACATGCTTTCATTATGCGGGTATCTCAGTCTGATATGGATTCGCGCTCCTCTGTTGACATTCAAACCAAGCAGCTGATTGTTTTTTGGAAACATTTCTCTAAAGCTTTTTACTTTGAGTTTATGCTTCTTTTGAATCGGCTCTACTAGGTTGCCAATCTTCAGTAAAAGAGCACGGGCAGCCTCCTTATTGGATCTTCTCTTCAATTCTACATACTCACCTATTAAAACGCTGTCCATTGTTGGTGAGCTGTGGCAAACACTATATGCGGTCCCGAATAGGAAAGTGTAGGTTGCAGAACTGCCACTGGCAACGTTGCCTCCCCGAGATGAGTGATTCAAGGTGTACCGCTCCCTGCCGTTGTTCGGACACGCACGTCCACCTTGGAGTTGGATGGCAATTTGGCAAATTGTTGTCTCAGCACACTGTCGGTTCACGTGATGGAAAGATGACACGAGAATGTACAGATGCAAAAAGCCTTTAAACTAGATTTACAGTAGAGGTAGCACGCTTTTTTTATATAAATATTGCTTTTGACAATTGATACCGAGCTGTCAATCTCTCACCAACGTTGAGTCTCATTGCTGTCTGCCTCCATTTCCGACATTGTCGATTGCTGTACATTTTCTCATGGTGGCGCCTTATCATCTTATCAGTGTAGCTTCAACTACAAACAAGTTGTGTAAAAGTCGCTATGGTCCCTGATCCGTTGACAAAAATCTTGGATATTGGCTCCGATTTGAAAGATGAGGCTACTGACAAGCTTACCTATCTTTACAATAATGTCCAGGATCTCGATGCAGTTCAGTCTGTGAAAGATTTTATCTTTGGACAGCGCGGACCAGTTTCTCAAATTTCCTCCTCGTTTGCAACTCGTCCGCCACCTCCTCCTCCGTCCTACTGGTCCTCTTGTCAGTCTTGGGTGCTTAAAAACAAGCTTTTGACAGCGTTCGCTGTGGTTGGATCTGGAGCTGCCTTTTCAACCTGGTATTATTACTACCTCTACCTCCCTAGCATCTCGAGAGGCAGCTTCCGTCCTCGTAGACGCGCTGAACGTGCGGCAAATGGTGCCCGAAAGCAAGTCGTCTTGATTGCCGGCTCGCCTGCTGAACCTTTGGCTAAAAATATTGCTGTTGATCTCGACAAGCGTGGTTTTATTGTCTATTGGACTGCTGCATCTCCAGACGAACAAGCAATTGTTGAGTCGTTCAAGTCTGCGGACATCAGAGTGCTTGCAATCAGGCCGACGGAGGTGTCCAGCATTAGAGAATCAATGGCAAAATTGAGCAACGTTTTGCATACCCCATGCGTTGCTTTTGATGGCGCTGAAGCTCATTATCTGTCACTGGTCGGTGTGATTGTTATACCTGACATGTTTTATCCCACTGGACCTGTTGAATCCATTCGCGAAGATGCTTGGACCGACGTCTTGTATTCAAAGATTCTCGGTCCCATCTTTTTGCTGTCGAATGGGCTGCTTGACCTTGTTAGAGACCACAAGTCTCGTGTTTTGCTGCTCTCCCCCTCCATCATGGGGTCATTGAATCCAGGTTTTCATTCTGCTGAAAGCGTTGCAGCAAATGCTCTTTCGTCGCTAGCCTTGTGCTTGTCACGGGAACTGAAACCTCAACACGTTCCCTTTCTTTATCTCAAGCTGGGCTCTTTCGAGATGGGACACGGTAAGTCCACCCGACATGTTTTCAATTCTATAAATGCTGATATTTTGTCATGGCCAGAAAAGATCAATAAGATTTATGCGCAAAATTACAAAGCCTCAGCACACCTGCAAACGTCTCAGTCGTCAGGCTCGCGTCTCAAAGTTCTTCACCACGCTGTCTTTGATGCGCTGACCACGCGCAACCCACGGAGAGTTTGGCATGTTGGCCGTGGTTCGTACATTTATGAATGGATTGCGCGATACGTTCCAGAGTTTCTACTTGGTTGGTTGATGCAGCCAACTGCTATTCGAGAAGCTGGATGGGAAACAATTTAAAGAGCTCATGTTATCATTTCAAATATATGATTCTATTTATAGTTATAAATATCTGCAGAAACTACATATCCGTCTTGGACTCATATTTTCTGCGTCTGCCCAGAGTGGTTGTCCGTCCCAAGGTGACAGAAGCTCTTGATGCTCTAGACACTCTGGATGACATTGACTTGGTTCTATCCAAGGTACTGTCAGTGTTTCGGTTTCCTACTTCAAAATCAGCAGAATTAGAATCCTCAATAGCCTCCTCCTCCTCGCCATTGTGGTCTTCAATAGTAATGTCGCTAACGGAGGGCTTTGTCATACCGACAGGAGCTCTAGGCATTGGTCGTCTGCGACCCGAGCTGGTCACAAGGGCAGAGGTGCCGTAAATCTTGGCCGCTGCTTCAAGATCCTCTCTACAAAGGACTTCTTGTCTTTGCATCTCGGCTGTAGGACTAGTGCGGGCCTGTGTGACCATGGGAAGAGATGGGTTGTTGTAGGTATCATCTCTTCTCGGGATTTGAAGCGGAATTTCGCGAACCAACAATCCAATATATGAAATAGCAGCGTCTTTGCGCCTAGCCAGCACAGTTGTGTCGCTGAAATTATTCTTATAGGAGAAATTGATTTGGAAAGTCAGCTTATCGAGGTCGTCAAAGTCTGTAGAATACCACACACCCTTCAAATAGTCCTTTGGATGGTCTTCAATGAACTGGCTGAATCTGAATTTGAACACCTCGATATCCTCCAAAGTAGTTTCTGGAAGACCCAGAGTCAGCGTGTAAGTGCACGCCATGGGGCCAGAACGGGAGGTGTTCTGGATGGTGTAAGTGTTGAGTACGTTGTTTGGAAGCTGGGTGTACAGGTTGGATCCCAGGACCTTGAATGTGGTGTACAAAAGATTGACGTCGGTTACAATCATGGTGACGGCAGCGGCGGGGGAGGTTCCAGCAAAAACAGTGACAGTGTCGCCAGTATCGTAGGGATGCTTAACAAAAACAAAGATACAAGAGCCGAGGAACTCCTGGCAGGTGACGGAAAACACAAAGGACAAGCCGAGGATGGTTGATCCAAAGGTGGCCAAGACCGTGCTGACGGACGGTGCCAGCATGCCAACAAAGATGATAATGATAATTATTCCAACAAAAAACAGCAAAACGCTGTGAAGCTTTTCGATGGCGGTGTCCACGTCTTTGAGAGACTTGTAAATGTTTTTGCGTTTGCGATAAATATCAACCACCGCGTTGACCATTTCCTCCAGAGACACTCCGCCGGACTCGTCGCCGTCCATCATATCAAACAGTGCTTCTGCCTCTTCGTGGTGCGCAGCACCCAGGACCTCTTTCAGATCGTCCAAGGTGAGCTCCTCGGAGCCTTCCAGGACAAGCGACATCCAGACACGTTTTGCGAGCGTCTCGGCCAGCCGCTTGGAAGAGAGGGCGTCGGTGACGACGGTCTGCGCGGTGAAGCCGTGCGGGGTGACAGCGCCAGAGCTGTTTCTGAGCGCCTCTTGTATCTGGCGACTCACGGCGCCCACCGTCACGTTGAACTTGCCAACCATCTTGCGCACCTGTGTGCGCTGGAACTTTTCGCCGCCAATGACGTTTGCTGCTTTCGCCAGCAGCGGGCCCGACTCCAAGTCGCGGTCCTCTTCGGCAAACTCGGCGCATCCCGGGGGGAAAATGTCGTACGAGGCATTGAGCAGCGCCGTCAGGCCCTTGACGGCGGCCTTTGACTCCTTGATGCGGGCCGAGAAGCGGGTGCGGTGAAACGACACCGAGATGAGCTGGATAAACAGCCGCTCGACAAAGTACACCAGCGAGGTAATGAGGAACGCAACAAGAATGTTTTGAATGACCGACTGCCACTTTTCAATGGCCGAGGAGGACTTTGCCTCCGCCTTGGCGTTGTGGGTGATGACGGGGATGAAGGTGATGAAGGAGACGAGGGCCCAAAAGAAAAACGTGAGGGCAAACTCCATGGCCTGGATGACCGAGGCCCACTTGCGCCACTTTGGCGCAAAGATGCCGACGACCACGACGTAGATCTCGGGCACGACGTGCGCGACGAGGCGCGACGTCCAGAGCGAGCCCCAAAAGATCTCGAGCCAGACAAAGATCCAAAAGATGCGGGTGTGGCCGAGCTCGGCGTCCGGCCGGCCCCAGGCGCCGACGGCGAGCGGGATGAAGAAGACAATGGCGAGCGGCAGCCAGTATGCAAAGCACTGCGTGATGAGGGTTCTGTGGACGAGGTAGAGCCACATGCTGCGCAGGGCCTTTACAAAGGGCGAGTGGTAGACGTGGCGGCGCTTCTGCTTGGCCGTGACGAGGTGTTTGCGAAAGCCCCGCTGCGAGGGCGACAGCACGGCCTCGCCGTGCTCGGCCGTCTCGAGTCCGAGCGTCGCCTCCTTGAGGTCCTGCACCTCGTCCTCGGACGACTCCTCGTCCTCGCTCTCCTCCTTCACGGTCTCCAGCATGCCACGCTTGTCGTCGTTGTGGTGGTTGTGTTGCATGCCGACCTCCTCCTCCTTGGAGTAGTACCCCGGATGCGAAAGATGCGGCGAGGAGGGGCTGTGCGGGTTGTGCGAGGTGTTGTGGGAGGTGCGCGAGATGATGCGCGAGATGATGGACGGCTGGCGGTGGAGCGGATCGCCGTTTGTGTCGTGGTCCTGCGCGCTGGCATTGCCCGCCGACGCTCCAATTGTGTAGGGGTTCTGCGGGGTCCACACCGGCACCGGGGACGCCACGCTTGCGCCCGATCTGGCGGTGTACGGGTTTGTGTTGGAGTGCTGGGAGCCCTGGCTCGAGCTGGCGACGGACGGTTGTCTGTCGGCGGCCGCCGGGGGTCGCTGGAGGTCCGACATATGTGATTTGTCGCGCTGGGAAGTTTGCTTCGCGAGCTGGGAAGTTGTAAGAAGTTTTGGGAAGTTGTAGGAAGTTTTGGGAAGTTGTAAGAAGTTTTGGGAAGTTGTAAAAAGTTGGGAAGTTGTGAAAGTGTGTCGCTGGGAAGTCAAAGGTGAAACTCGCTCTGGCCACCAGGTCTGGGACACGCAGAGGCGCCGGCAGACTCAATATATAGCAGCGACGGTTGTGACAGGGTTGAAATAATTTACCGAGTCGGGCTGCGGACAGGTTCAGCGAAAAAAATTATCAAGGCGGGCACCGGTAGTATGATATCACACCTCCTGTGTCGACTGCCCGAGGGCTATAAACGGCGTGCAGTTGTCGGAGCAGTGCGCAAGCTCAACGATTGCTGGCAACGGCCAAACAGCGCAAGCAGTGGCAACGGCAGTGACTGGTAGAGCACCGCAGCTGGAATGTATGTCTGCGCAACTCTCGGACTTGCTGAGAAGGGTTATGTTGCTGGTGCAGGGCCTGTGGCTGTGACACGCCAAAACTCCGCTCAGAATATATCTACGGCAAAAGCCGACTGAGCGCGCAGCCAGCCAATTTATATCTTTGCAAAGCGCGTACTAGTGGTTGCTTTTGCGGTGGTGCCTCCCGTGTATTTGCCTCAAGCTGCCTCCTGGAGTGGTTCTGGATAGCGTTTCAGAATTAGCGTTCGCGTCCCTTGCAGATTGGTACAAGCACCTCACTGCTCTGGGTGCTTGGCTCAGCGGGCCTCTCTGACAAGCATGCTTTCTCACCGTGTGCTCATGTACTATTTTTCCCCGCTGGCCGTTCGTTCTCAACCGCTGTTTCATGCTTCATGGTCGTGCTTCATGGTCGTGCTTCATGGTCGTGCTTCGTGGCCGCTTTTTTTTTAGCAGTTCCCGTCACATCAGTCAGGCGGCGTCTGGACCTGTCCCTGTCGTCATATCCAGCAGGCAGTCAGAACAGTGCCTGAAAAAGCAACCACCGGCTGCGTTGCAACAGTCCAATATCGCCACAGAATTCATCTGGAACTGCGACCCTTATCACAAAGCTGACAGTCACCTCCAACCGGGCGAAACTTGTCATATCCCTGTCAGCCCGTTTTAAGGTTCTGAAACATTTGGAAAGCCCGCATTCTCGATGGTTAGGTTTGTCTCTGCCCGCCCCCCTGCATGAAGAATGTCAGCCAGGGTTGGCTCCAGCAGGGACAGATGTGCCCAGATCTCAGCCCAAATGAGGGTGATAAGGAACAGGCTGAAAACCACCTGGAGCAAAATGCACATACCAGCCGACACACGTCCTGAAGCTCTGAAGCTGCCGAGCGCTCGTCGCCGGTCTTGGCGCTTTCCACCGCTCCAGGTGGTTTCAGCCTGTTCCTGTCCAGTCTGGCCAAGGCAACCAGACTATTCCGTTCTAGGAAATTGAAGCGTAGATAACTTTATTTTTCCTCTACGTGCCGTGAGGAGGACAGGCAGTTGGAGACAGCCGTCATTCTCACGATAATAACCTTGTGCCGCTTTGACCAGCGAAATCGTCTTCATAGCTGCAATCTCATTTTGTCTCGCCAAAGGCTTGACTAATTTCACGTGATAAGGTATGATTGCAAAATGAGCTGATCCGGCATTATCTCTAGAGATTTTCTTCCGCTGAAATTTCATTCCTCACCTGCCTAATAAACTTTGCTCATGTGTAAATCTGTGGCCATCATTGGAGCTGGCGCGAGTGGTTTGATCTCTGCCAAAGTCTTTCTGCGTCATGGATGGAAAGTGACCTTGTACGAAGCACGGGATCAGATTGGTGGCCTGTGGAACTATTCGTCAAAGTCAGATAAATATGCTATCCCCAATGAAGATCCAAACTATCCCCTGGATGTCACTCAGAGTGCGTGCTACGACGAGCTCAATGTGAATGTGCCAAAGGACATGTTGGGCTATGCGTCGATTCCGTATCCTCTGGACCAGCCTCTGTTTCCGTCCAGACAACAGTTTCTCAAATACATTGTTGATTCTGGCCGAGACGTGGAGCCTCATGTCAAGTTCAACACTCTGGTGACAAAGATCTCTCAAGAACCCAGCGACCAGGCAAGTGCTAATCCGAAGTGGTCCGTGAAATCGCTTACAAACAACACCTCGTCCGCTGCCAATTATGACCACTTAATTCTGACTACAGGTAACTACAACGTTCCGTTTTCCCCTGCCAAAGCGGGCACTTCATTGTTTGAGGGTGAGACGCTCCATGCCAAAGAATTTCGCCAAGCCTCTAAATTTGCAAATCAAAAGGTGCTCCTAGTGGGTGTTGGCTCATCTGGTCTGGACATCAGCCAGCAGCTGTCTCGTTATGTTGATAAATTGTACATTTCCGTGAGGAGGGCCGACAAAGATTCCGTGACACTATACCCAGGTACAAAAGCATCACTTGTGGGCGATGTCACTTTTGACAAGCATTCCTTTTTGGACAAGGAGACAGGCGAGTCACATCCAATTGATACGGTGATATTCTGCACTGGATACTTGTACTCTTATCCAATGTTGGACCCCAAACTTGGCATTATCACGGACGGAAATCGTATTCGCCAAAACTATTTGCATCTGTTCTACAACAAAGACCCATCGTTAGCTTTTTTGAATATTTCGCAACTGATTTTGCCGCTGAGATTCGCTGAAGTTCAGGCAAATTACCTGTACAGTGTATGGTCGGGTGCTGCAGAGCTTCCTTCGTACCGAGAAATGCTGCAATGGGAGGAGGATAGGATAAAGGAAGCAGGCGACGGAAGGTCGTTTGTCAAGCTTGGCGATTTGCAGGATTTGGATTATGAGGACAACCTGGTTTCCAAAACTCCGGGAAGCACTATTCCCAAACGAACTGCCTTTGAACGGCGATACAGGGAAGTGATGCTGAAGGTCAAGATTGAGGCGATGAAAAAGGAAAGGGAAAGCGGGAAAAAGGTGTGGGATTTGAGCGAGCTGGACCTGGAAGAGTTCAAGGAATTTGGAGTGCTTCCAGGCACCAGTGCGAGCGACATACTCAAAGACCTGCGTTCGAGGGCGAAGCTCTGAGCTGCGCATTACAGACTTGGTACGACCAACGCTGCGCAATACAAACTATAGACTACGACCAACGCTGCTTGTAATAATAAAAGGAGCAACGCAACACAGCTACGCAGCGCTCCAAGCTGCATTTAACTTAGCCAGTATATTGACTTCTACAATTTACAAAACGGTATAGCCACCATCAATGATGATATCTGAACCAGTACAGTACGCAGACGCATCTGATGCAAGATAAATGCAGGCGCCAGTCAACTCGTCAGGATCACCGAGACGGCCCAAGGGGGTGCGCTCCTTCCACTCGTTGAACAGAGTAGTGTATGAACGGTTGAGGGCGGTGTCCATGTAGCCGGGAGAGATCGAGTTGCATCTGATTCCATGGACAGCCCACTCGGCAGCCAGCGACTTCATGAGGTGCTTCACAGCAGCCTTGGACGCATTGTATGCCGACTGCGGCTGTGGCCAATTAACAATTGAGCCCGACATGGAAGCAATAAAGACGACGGTGCCGCCCCGGCCCTGGGCAATCATGTGTCTTGCCGCAGCCTGGGTGACGAGGAAAGAGCCGTTCAGATTAATGTCGATAACGCGACGGAACTTTTCGGGGGGATAGTCCTCGGCGTGCACCAGGTCGGCCACGCCGGCGGAGTTGACAACCACGTCGATGGAGCCCAGGTCGTGTGCGATGGCGTCCATGATTTCTGCGACAGAGGTCTCGTCACGCACGTCGGTTTTGTAGAATTGAGCCTGGACGCCGTACGCGTCAAACAGCTTCTTGATTGCATCGAGGCCGAGATCCTGCTGGACGTCGAGAATGGCAATGCCCTTGAGCCCCACAGAGCAAAGACCCTCCGCCATGGAGAAGCCCAGGCCGCGCGCGCCGCCGGTGACAACCGCTACCTTTCCATCGAGACGGAACTTGGACAGAAAGTTTTTGGCGACAAATGGGGGCTCGGCGCCGCCCTGGGCAGCGGCAATGTCTTCAGCGGTTGGAGGAGGAGGAACCACCGCTCCTTTGGCAGATGACTGGTTGGCTGACATTCTAGTTGTAACTTCTTGTCAAACGGAAACGTAAGCAAAAATAGCACTCGTTCGCTCTACTGTGTTTTATCAGGTGTGTGTTCCAAGCTGCTTGTAAAACTTTCACCTTTTGCAGACTACTCTGAGCGTGTAGATGGCAGGAATGAAGGTTGATAGCTGGTGAATTGTTTGCTGTGCAGGAGTGGTGCAGGGTAGGGGCAAGGGACCAAAGTGTGGGTTGTGCGAGATGGGCTCGGGGGCTGGCTGCGCCAAAGAGCAGGTTGATGACAACAAGCCAGCGGGCGACGCAGCAGCGTTTGGCGACCGAGGGGCTTTGCGGAAAAAAATTGCAAACCGGGAAAAAAATCGTGGTTGCATCCTGCACAGCTCAAAAGCTCGCGGTTTGACAGCTCGTTTATTTGCACACCTACACTGACTATACACGTTGCGCTGTTGTGACTGTGACCACGTCCTCGAGCACACTGGCCGGGATGGGCACCAGTACTCGGGTGGTGTAGCTGATGGCGTGGGTCTCCGCGACGACTCGATGCAATCACTGTGGCGAGCCCACCACAGTGCTGAAAATTTTTATCTGCTGGCCCTCCGTGCTCTTTGGTTGTTGGTGGCCACCCTAGCGCTCTGGCTGGCCACTGACGTCATGGAAGGGAGCTCGAGCAACCTCGCCAGATAGCTCCAAACAAGGGAATCTTCTGGAAATGGCGGTTGCGATTGCTATTCTCTCGGGGCCCTGTAATAGCACAAACCCGGGCGGCTGCCAGCGGTGCTATCCCCTTTCGAATGTTATACACCGACCGATTTAGCAGCAAAGCTTCCTGGAACAGCATGCAGTTTGGGTCCCACATTGGGCGAAAAGTTTGGCCGTTAGGGGGTGCGGGCTGAGAAGAAAGTACGCTAATGTCCAGAAAATTGGAAGATAGCGCCGACCGAGTCCTCCGTCCCTCTGCAGCCCCCAGCGTCGCGACCGCGGTGGACGAGCTTGCCATCACACCCGTCTTGGCTCCCTCACCGCGATAGACTTTTCTGGACGCAATGCCAGACGCGGAAAACCACGCAGACGTATATCACGTGACCAATTTAGATCACGACGCTGGTGCTTTTTTCAATTATCGAGCATAGCACTCCAGGCCTTGCTAGTGCGCACTACATCTCAACATTTTGCTTCACGTTACCCATGGCTCCTGCAATCGACGATGACGATGACATGCCCGTCATTCACGCAAGAAAGCGACAGGCCCCGGCCGCCAGCGCCATCAAATCAGAGTCAGACCTTGACTCAGACTCAGATTCTCCAATCGCGTCGCAAAGGGCTGCTTCTCAACCGGCGGCTAAAAGGGCAAAGACAAATGGTTCTCAACAAAACAAGCGGCCCAAGAAAGAGACGGCGGCCGACGCCAAAAAGGTTGCAAAGAGAGTCGCAAAGAAGGACCCCAAGGAGCCCAAGAAAGAGACAAAGAAAGTTGTAAAGCGGCAACCTGCCCAGGCGACTGGCAAAAGCGAGTCTCCGGACGCTGAAGACGAAGACGACGACTCTTACAAATGGTGGGAGCTCAATCCCGACGCCATGGATGGATCAGTCAAATGGGAGACCTTGGAGCACAATGGTGTCATGTTTCCTCCCGCATACGAGCCGTTGCCCAAGGGTGTGCATCTTGTATATGACGGGAAGCCTGTCTCGTTACCCCTGGAGGCCGAGGAGGTGGCGGGCTTCTTTGGAGCCATGCTGACGTCCGGCGACCACTGTCAGAACCCTGTGTTTCAAAAGAACTTCTTTGCAGACTTCTTGGACGTGCTGAAGGAGTGCGGAGGTGCAAAGAACAAGGCAACTGGTGAGCCGATGGAAATTTCAGACTTTAGTAAATGCGACTTCAACTTGATTCACAAACATTATGAAGCGGAGCGTGAGGCCAAAAAGGCCTTGCCCAGCGCTGAAAAAAAGAGACTCAAGGCAGAGAAAGACCAGCTTGAAGAGAAGTACAAAATCTGCCTATTGAACGGCCGCAAGGAAATGGTGGGCAATTTCCGTGTCGAGCCTCCAGGTTTGTTTCGCGGCCGTGGCGCACATCCCAAAACTGGAAAGTTGAAGAGACGCGTTGCCCCTGAACAAATCACAATCAATATTGGCAAAGATGCAAAGATTCCTCCTCCTCCCGAGGGCCATCAGTGGGGCGAAGTGAAGCATGACAACACAGTCGCCTGGCTGGCTACCTGGAAGGAGAACATCAACAATCAAACGAAGTATGTTTTGTTTGCTGCGGATTCATCTCTCAAGGGTATTTCTGATTTCAAAAAGTTTGAAAAGGCTCGCAATCTAAAGAAGTACGTTGGCAAAATTCGCTCCGACTACCGCAAGGAGCTTCGGGATCCCGTCATGCAGATCAGACAAAGAGCGACAGCCATGTACTTGATCGACGTCCTGGCTCTCAGAGCCGGCGGAGAAAAGGGAGAGGATGAGGCCGATACTGTTGGCTGTTGCTCTCTGCGATACGAGCATGTCATTTTGAAACCTCCACAAACTGTGGTTTTTGATTTTCTTGGTAAAGATTCCATCAGATTCCATCAAGAGGTCGATATTGACAAACAGGTGTTTAAGAATCTGATCAAATTCAAAGCTGCACCAAAGAAGGAAGGTGATCAGATTTTCGATAGGCTTGACCCGCCCACACTTAATAAGCATTTACAGAGCTACATGCCAGGGCTGACAGCCAAAGTTTTCAGAACGTACAATGCCTCACACACTATGCAACAGCAGCTTGACAAGATTCCAAATACGGGAACTGTTGCAGAGAAGATGGTGGCATTCAATGCGGCCAATAGAGCGGTTGCTATTCTGTGCAACCATCAAAGGACAGTAACAAAAGGGCACGGCGCGCAGGTTGAGAAAATCGGTGACAAAATTGCAGAGTTGGAGTGGCAAAAATGTAGACTTTTGAAAATGATGCTACAACTGGATCCGACTCTGAAAAAAAAGAAACCAGGGATTTTCCTGGCCATAGACAGCGTTGACAAGGACACAGAGAAAGAGATCCACGAGAGAATCCTGGAAAGAGAAAAGATTAAAATTGAAAAAAAGTTTGAAAAAGACAACGAAAAACTCGTTGCTGAAGGACAAAAGAAGATGTTGAAGGAGGAACTCAAAAAGCGACTGGAGGTTGTTGCTGACCTCAAGAAGGAATATGCAGCAGAATTGAAAAGTGGAAAGCCCGAGCTCAAAGGTAACGCCACTGTCGAGAAGTTGGAAGCTCAGGTTGAAAAACTTGACGATCGCATCACAACCACGAGATTTCAGTTGCAAGACAAGGAGGACAATTCAACGGTGTCACTTGGTACTTCAAAGACTAACTATATTGACCCAAGATTAATTGCCATGTTTTCCAAGAAATTTGAGGTTCCTATCGAAAAGCTATTTAGTAAAACTCTCAGAAAAAAGTTTGCATGGGCGATTGAGAGTGCTGACAAGAATTGGAAGTTTTGATTAATAGATAATATGCATCAATAAATAAGTTGGATAAATGATTGAGTGGGTGACAGCAAGTCACGGTGATCTATCGTTTTGGCATAGGTTGCAAAAGCAAAATAGTCAGGTAGTCTATACGTCGAGTGACTATGCCAATAGACGAGGTTTGTCTTACCGCTAGCCTTTCCAACAGCACGACACAGTAGGCATGGAACAGACGCCATGCCATAACTTTCACACCGACCAATGTCTGTGTGTAAACACAGCTTGAAGCAATTGCAGCCCCAATGCCTCATTGTAGATTTGGGGCCGTCTCACGCAAATCGCAGCCAACTAGGAGCATACCGCAACTGACATTCCAACTCTGGTGCAAAGCTCTCTATAAATTGCAAATCGGCTTCGCCCTTTCCTTGTGCAAATCTTGAATACTCATCAAATATGAACGAAAGAGACCAGCCCATCAGCATTTTTCTCATTGCCCCGACCAACACTCCAACACGGTGCTTGCCCTTGTTGCTGTGCACCAAAACGGGGAATTGCCGTGTATCAAGCAAGTATTCCAGAGCCGCTGTCATTGCCTCCGGATCATTTTCAACAAACGGCTCTTTGACAGACTCCACATGGAACCTGACAAGTTTGATGCCACGCGATTCCGCCCATTCAATGTAGTCTTTTGATTCTTCGGCAGTCCGATCTCCAACATAAACAATTGTCTTCAACTGGAGTGTCTCAAGAAAAGAATAGTTTACAGGAAGCGGATGGCCGGAACGATAAACGTCGTCGACAACCAATGCAAAGTTTAATGGGGGAACAATCATCTGTCAAACACAAACGGCACTGGGATGGATCTGTAGTGCTTAGTGATTCCTCTGAAGCGGTTAAACTATAGGATAGCTTGCTGTAGAATTATGGCTGGCAATGTGCTCCACGTTTGAGATATTCGGGGAAGGTTTGTGTAATTGTACCCGTTAGAGGTGCTGGTTGGTTCATTCATTGACGGTGGCCCACCTGGTTTGGGTGGAGCGACCTAGGTTGCCCGAAAGTAGCATGGCCAGCACAAGTCAGGTGCGTGGCGAAAACGATCAGCGTAAGGGTGCTCGGTGGTATCCTATAAGCTTGATTGTGCTATGTGAAGGGATTGCAAGCCCGGGGTCCATGGCAGTACCACACGACGCGGGCATGTTTAGCGCTGTGAAGCTGTTTCATTTGAATGCAGAAACGCTCTCTTTTGGAATGAGAATTCGGATTTCTGGTCACCAACACGGCTCACTGCCTAATGAGTCGAATGTGGGCTTGAAGTGCTGTGTGGCCCAAAATGGTGGTTGAGTCCCCCCCGCTGGCCGGGATGTCAATCCCTTGCGCGACCCATCTGACGGGCATTAAATATGCAACGTGACAACTGGATAGGCTGTCGACAAAGCACTCTGTAGGTGCTCCCCCAACGGAATCACCTTGTCAACAGACTAAACCCTCTCCTGGGTCTCAAAGCACGGCATGCCTTTCGACACGGCGTTTGCTTTGTGACAGGTGACAGATTCATAATGTGTGCCTTTAATGGTGTGAAGCCAAAACTGCATGGGACCCACTAATGCGCTGCCTGATTAGGTCGACAAACAGCTGACCCCTGTCGTCTTTCAGCAAATGAAAGCCAGATCTGTAATATTGATGCCATCTACATTATTGATTCAGCATTTTGCGTTGTAGATTGTGGTCTATTGTCAGATCACCTCGAACGGTTGGTCTGATCCGCCTCTGGTCACACTAAGCTCCAGGAGCCAAGAACTGAAACACAAAGTTAAAAGCCGAAAGAGTCCAGATGCATGACGAATATCGTCGTTAGGGCTCTCAGGTGCTGGAGAAGAGAACACGACCAGTCTCGGGCAGAGAGCCACGGTGATCTATGCCGTTGGCTGTAGTGACCACAAGGGGGGTTAGCCCATGTGCAAGCAGTTTGCAACTCAAGGGACATTTTTTGCGTGCGCGCTAGCAGCACCACGCCAGATCAGATTAAATAGCAGACTGTAAATAGCATGATTTGAAAACTGAGTTGCCAAGTTACCCGAGATGCTGGACCTCCACCTTGTACAGAGCAGGACATGCCTTGAGATGCCGTTAACTGCTGCGCCGAAAACGTTTGCAGGGATCCCAAGACCTCTTCACGCGGGTGGAGGATTGGCGCCCGGCGTGGATTCCAACACAAATTCATAGTTTTTCAGCGACCTAGTCCAGCTCGTCTAGACCTTTCCACAAACACCTTCCGTCTCTCCCGGCGTCTCTCCGTCGGTGCCCAGCGCATCCCTGTTGGCTCCTTCGGCTTTTTTTGCTTGTCCCACTGGGAAGCGCTGAGTTTCTGTGGAGCACCCCATACCCACGCAAGCGCTCCCACAAAGGGCTTCCACAGCCGGTTTTTTTTTGCCTTTTGCTTTGTCTCTTGTAACTCTATCTCGTTTGCGATTTCTCGAGTAGCCAGCTGCGCGACAGGGCCTTGAGCAGAAAAGTTTTTGCTTCCGCTGTCCAGCGTCTTCTCCAGACCCCGTTGCTCCCAAAACAGCAGCTCCAATTATTACAAACCAGCTGCAGCCTCTTGTCCCCACCTTCCCGTGATCAAATTGCAAAACAATTTCACTGCACCACTGAAATTCTCACACAAGGGTTACACACGATCCAGCAGATGCCTGTTGCCCGCTCCTCTTGCGAAGCTTGCCGGGCCCGAAAGTTGCGCTGCTCTAAGGGCCCCGTATGTACCAGATGTGCGTCAAAGGGCTGGCTCTGTGTTTACTCGCAGTCGCCGTCGCAGTCAAAAATCGTCGCTTACAAAACAGCCAGGCCGAGACCCCTCGAGGGCTCCTGGTATGACCAGCCTGACAACCGCGCGCTCTCGAAGGGCCTGCTAGGACAAGCCGTGCATCACGCTCAGCAGCAGTCTCAGTCGCAAATGCATCCAATGTACATGGGCAGCATGTTTGCGGAGCCTTCTCTTCCCGGCAATCCACAGGTGCTGCCGAGCCAGCCAGTGCGAGACCAGCCAGTCGTGGCCAGCGGGAGAATGAACGGGGCTCCCGCGGCCGTGCATCATGGATCAAATCACACAGTGCTTAGTGGGCCCAGCGGCGCCGGCGAGAACGTTATGAATCGCATGGCGAACGGCATGCAGAACAGTGTGCATCCGCCGCTCTCGGGCACTCTGTCTGGGCGGCCGAACGACTTGTCGAGTGGAATGCAAAACGATGCGCGTCTAGCGTCCAACATGCCGCCAGCTGGCAAAGCTGGCGCGGTCGCGGCGGACACGGCCATCAGCCTGAGCAACTCCGCGCAAGACAACTACGGCTTCGAAAGCCAAGCCCAGCCCTACTATACCCCTCATAGCTCGACTCTCATGCATTCCATGGCTCAAAATCAATCGTCTCACCAAATGCAGCAAAATGGCACCACTGTGAATTTCTATTCAGCTACGGGTGCACCTATTTATAATAATCATCTCGGACAACATCCCTCGAGTCGGTTGCAAGCTGTCTCCACCCCTGCATCGTCCAGCCAAAATTCAACCTCTCCACCTAGCCATCACTCTCCAATGTCGCCAGGTCAACAGAGCCAATGCAGCAACGGCTCCTCCTCCAGCGGACCGCAATTGGGGCCACCGTATTCTACTAGTATCCCCACCACAACTGCCGCAAACTCCAACGACTCTGTGGGCCAGGTGTGTCATGTCGACAGCATGCTCAACGTGGGCCAGTCCATGGATGCTGTCGACACACCCAACAATGGTCGTGCTAAGCTGGAAGAAACCGACAACACTGAGGATGTGGGTACTGTCGCGCAGTCCATTCAACATCCAAACAACTACATGATGCGGACATACGCGCAAAAATTTGCTCGAGAGTATAGCCAGTCAAGACCCACATACATTTCAACTTTTGGTGCAGATTTTGGACCCACAAACATTCAATTAACAGCGCACCTACGGCCGCCTTCTCGTAATGGCACTCCGGCCCCATCCACAGACGATTATTCATTCGTCATGTCCATCACACATGACCCCTCTCAGATTGCTTCCAAATACTACGGACCATCTTGTAATTTCTCATTTCTATCACAACTATCAATGTTTTTGGACAAAATCAAGGACACAAGGATATCATCCGTTGTCAAAATGGCAGCTCTCCCGAGTCCTCAACAAGTTGAGAAAATGCATGACTCGGATATTTATGACGTTCCAAAATCGTCGACTCGCGATATTGCAATTTACGTGGAGGCATATTTTGAAGCATTTCATGTTCTCTACCCAATCATGGACCCATATGAGTGGATCCAGTACACTAGGTCCTCAAAGTTTGCTCAGAATCCACCTGGGGACCAGAATGTGCGGCAGGCAATAGTCTATCTCATGGCTGCAATGGGCGTAAAATGCTGCAAAGGACGTGGCCGCACAATAGCTGGGCCGCTGTCCAGATCCCTTGGCGTCTATCTACTAAAAGAAGCAAAGAAGAGATTTCCCGACTTATCGGAAGTGAACACGCTCGCTGAAGTGCAGCTCTTATTGCTAGCTGCAATGCTGGGCCTTGACAATGCCAACCAAAATGCTTCATATATGTACATTGGAATGGCCACCCGGGCATCGTATATGCTTGGATATCATTGCCTTGACCCTGCCGTCAAAACCGACTCTGAGTCTCTGGAAGCATATCGTACTTGGATGCTAATTGGCCACCTCGAGACATATGTCGGTTTGAAGGTGGGAAGGCCTTCTGGCAGATCACCAACGCCGCAATTTGTCAAAATCAACGTGCCCGCGTTCACGCGCACAGATAAATATGCACAAAACACTGATATTGTTCAATTGCGTGTTCTCTATTCTGATTTATGCGGAAAGAGTATTAATGAACTATACAACGAAGCGGCAAAGACTGGCGTTATTGAACTTTATGACAAGGTGCAGGCACTATCGGAGCAAATCAACAATGTGGCTGCCAAATATGACCCATATTTTTCCATTCCCCAGTCGCAAGTTTATGACATGGCTAACAGGCTGACAGACTTGCAATGCACCGAATGGTTTTGGATTCGACTGTACTATCTTCACCTGCGCATCACATTGCTGCGACCGTTGTTGGTTTTGTTTGCATATCGACAGTTCAACTCTTCCGCTGGCACCACTGCCCACAGCGACCTGTTGTCTAGGGCCACCACGGAGTGCATCAATGTTGCTATGGAAATCCCCGATTATATGCTTACAATCACCGACCGTCTTGATCGCAATGTGGGTCAGTACTTGTCGTCTTCTTATATTGAGTCGTCGTGCATGGTCTTGGCCTTTTTTGTACTGTCTAAACTGCATGACGCCACGAATGCTTCGCAAACGAAAAACCTTTTACGATCTTTGAAGCAAATCCAGGAATACTTCACTGTAGACGATGGTGATCCATGTTCCTCTCACTGTCGTATGATTGCTTCGTCTGCTGCTGAGTGGGTACGATCTGTGGAACCTGGTGCTCAAACACCTGCTCTGGAGCAGTACAGTTCTGTTCCACTGGGCCCGTCTGGGCTTCGCCAGGAAAATGACGATTTCCAAACTTTCTTCAATGAATCTCTTGATTGGATGGGCATGCCAGAAAGTATTCCGGTGAACTTACATTGAACATAGCTAAAATATTTATATGCAACTTATGAAATTACTTGACTACCTGTACGCTATCGGGAGACGATGGTTTTCCTGTTATTTAGCTTTAGCCGTTGGTGTGAATCTGGATTCGTTTAACGGTAATGGGATTTAGCCTGTATTTGTTGAGTTCGTACTTGACCATAAGTCTCAAACAGGCAAGTCTAATATTTGAGAGTCTCACCGGATGCACATTCATTGCTGAGAACTTCGACTCGTCAACAAAAGCTGCCGCAGGTTTGCTGTAGTTTTCTTTACCTGGGCCCTGTTGTGCCTGACCAAAATTGGAGCCGGTGGCTCACTGTTTGATCATCCTTCCTATAGGGGCAATTTCACGACCCACTTTGCAAAACGTAAACGAAACGGCACGAGGCGTTAAGGCGGAGCCAAGTTGCCAAACCAAGCATTGGCAACCAGTTTAAGCTTCTCCAGAAGGACAGAGATTCAATCACGCCACCGTTGGCAAGACATCTACCCTAAGCCTAATCTTGGCGATGAGCCTGAGCGTCCAGAATTCACGAGACTGCCACCATTTGCACGACTCCACTTATAGCACGCGCAGCATGCATGCGGCAATGCGGCACGCTTCATGTGCGTCCAACATTTTGCTTGTAGTTTCAGGCACGGCAGGCTCGCGCCCAGAGCCTGTCGTCATTGGAGAAGCCTCGACTTGGTGCTAGTGATGGTGGGTGAGACTTTTGGCCCGTTTGGTTCGTTCCGCGGCAAACTCCCTACAGTTGTCTATCTCCGGCGTGAAGGTAATGGGGTGCATATTGTTCTGTGCATATTTTCGGTTGAGTTGGCTGCTGGACTGACGGCACACCAAGAGTACGTCAAGCATGCGCTCTGTCAGGGTCAGTCAGATCTGAGGCACGGTGCTGGCAGTGCCGTTGTGGGAGTTTTGCTCAACCAAGGCTTTGCTGATTGTCCCCGTCACTTGCCCGCTTGCCGTTGAGAGCTGGGCAACAGGTGTCCGGGAGGCTATGCAGCGGATGGACTTTGGGGCACGACTGAGCTGAGCCCCGGCGAGCGTTCTGGCGGGCCGGACAGGCATCACTAAAGCAAGCAACTGGTGAAACCGGTCTTGATGCCTCCGTGGCATGGCGGTGCGTCTCAAAATAGCTGGCGCAGCAGGAACGGTGGTGCGGCCGCAACCAGTCGAGCAGCAAGTAGATGTAAATGTAAAAACGGCGGCCGTGATGGCGACCGCCCAGCGGAGGTCCGTGTGCTGCTGCGTGTTTTGCTTCCAGTCGTTCGGCGACTGGCGATTATTTACTGATTTCTTTTTTTGTGTTGTGTTGTAGTTTCTGCGAGCGCAACAGGCCCTGTTTGACCGGGGGGAGCCAGACGTGAGGCCAGCCAAAATGTGGAAACATGCGCCGGTACAGTAGACGGGCACCGCCTAGCGGTGGAAGCGCAGCGCGCGACGGGGAGCCCGAGAGCTCGCCCACACCACAGCACTGCTCACCACCCACAACTTTTACCCGCTATTTCACCACCCCCTTGCGTTAAACACCCAACCCCTTCCTCCCTCCCTGGCAGAAACCCACCAAAACAACACCTCGCTGAACCTCCACCACAACAAGAATTTTCCTCACCATTCACAACTTGTTGTCCTTGTACTAATTTTGCACAACTGAGCACTTCTTTGAATCAGTAATAAACAACTACAAAATGGCCCCCCAATCAACCGAACTACGCCGCAAGCTCGTCATTGTGGGCGATGGTGCGTGTGGCAAAACATGTCTTCTTATTGTGTTCTCCAGAGGCAACTTCCCCGAAGTCTACGTGCCCACCGTGTTTGAAAATTACGTGTCCGACGTGGAGGTCGACGGCAGACGTGTCGAGCTCGCCCTCTGGGATACCGCCGGTCAGGAAGACTACGACAGACTCAGACCGCTCTCCTATCCCGATTCCAACGTTATTCTTATCTGCTTTGCTATCGACTCGCCCGACTCGCTGGACAATGTGCAGGAGAAGTGGATCTCGGAGGTCTTTTACTTTTGCCCGCAGATCCCCATCATTCTGGTCGGATGCAAGAGCGACCTGCGCTTTGATCCAAAGACGATCGAAGAGCTCCAAAGAACCTCGCAAAGACCCGTGACTCCCGAGCAGGGCGAGGCCGTGCGCCAGAAGATTGGCGCCCTCAAGTACCTGGAGTGCTCGGCCAAGACCGGCGAGGGTGTCAAGGAGGTGTTTGAGAATGCGACCCGTGCCGCTTTGATGGGCAAGAACCAGACCCCCTCCGGCACCAAAAAGAGAAAGTTTGGCGGCGACAAAAAGTGCCAGATTTTGTAAGTCATGTCGCAAACGGGCAGTTGCGAAAATAATTGCCGGTGCATCAAAAGCATCCGCCCTTGCGTGAGCGTTTGGCGGCCCTGGCTCGCTGCCAGGCTCATCGCGTGCCATGCCATCCCGTACTTTATTTAGGTTACCTGCGTGTTGTTTGTTAATATATAAATACAACTTTGAATAACTAGGAGCGGTCCGCGCCTACTCAATTTTTGTAATCTTGCCAATCGCAATGGTTTGGCCCTGGTCTCGCAGAGTGAACCGGCCCAGCTGCGGATAGTCGTCAAACGTCTCCACACACACGGGGTTCGCCGTCTCCAGCTCAGCAATGATTCTCATGCCCTTCTTGGCAAATGCAGGCGCCTTTTTGCTCTTTCTATTTGTGCCCTTCTCCAGCTTGTGCAGCAGCTTGGTGAAGGTGACCTCCTCCACAGCGGTGTGCACATGCATCACGCACGAATATCCGTTGGCGAGAATCGACTTGAGCTCAACAATCGCAACCTGTGCTTGGAACTTGGTCACAGTCTGCACTGGATTCTTGGCCGAGGTCAACACGTTGCCAATCATGACCTCTTCTTCCTCAACTCCCCTGAGCTTGATACGGACTTGCTCTCCACACGGGGCCGCCGGCACTTCCGCCTCCGACTCATTGTAGATGGCAACAACCTCAACACTGACCTTGTTGGGCATGAGCACCAGCGTCTGACCCTTCTTGACGGAGCCAGACTCGATCTTGCCTTCAACGACCGTGCCCAAGTCCTTGGACTTGCCAGCAACAGGCAGCATGAATGGCGCGCTCACTTTGCGGTCCGTGACGGTCAAGCCGTCCAGGTACTCCAGAAGCGACGGTCCGTCGTACCACGGGCACACGTCCTTGGAAACCCGGTCTTTTAGTCCGGCACCAGAAAAGCCGGAAACAGGCATGACAAGCACGTCGGTTTTGATATTGTAGCCAATGCCCTTCAAGAACACGAGCAGCTTCGAGGTGCACTCGTCATATCTTTCTTTCGACCAGTTGACGGTGGGATCGTCCATCTTGTTGACAACAACAATCAGTCGGTTGACACCCTGAGTCTTGGCCAGGATAGCGTGCTCTCTCGACTGACCGCCCTTCTCAAATCCTGCCTCGTACTCTCCCTTTCTCGCAGAGATGACAAGAATACCCACGTCCGCCTGCGAAGCGCCGCCAATCATGGATGGAACATACATCTTGTGTCCAGGGGCATCGAGAATTGTGTAGCGTCTCTTTTCGGTTTCAAAATGCTGTCTGCCGACTTCAACGGTTTTTCCTTGGTCCTTCTCCTCCTTGTTGGTGTCCATGACCCACGACAGGTACCAGCCCTGACGGCCAGCATCCTTTGCCTCTCTCTCATATTTTTCGATAGTTCTCTTGTCAACAGCACCAGTTAAATAGAGCAAGTTGCCGCCCATGGTGGACTTGCCGGCATCAACGTGGCCCATGAAGATAATAGACATGTGCTCCTTGAAGTCGTCGCCACCAAACAGCTCGTTCACAGCCTCGGCATCGAGCTCCTCCTGCTCCTTCGCCAAAGCGTCTGCAGACTGGTTGGTTTTCGACTCCTCATCTTTCTTTGCGGCGGACGCCTTTTGCGACGGCTTGGAGGGCTCTTTTGCAGCGGCCTCGGCCTTGGAGGGCTCTTTTGGAGCAGCAGCCTCGGCCTTGGAGGGCTCATTGGCAGCCGCAGGCTCGGCATCTGTGGTGTTTTTCGCTGACTCAGGCTTGGCTTCGCTCTCGGCCTTTGGCGCGGGTTTGGCAGCCTCCTTCACGTCGCTGGCAGGATTTGCTTCCGGTTTGGTTTCCTTGGGCGCAGCTTTGGCCTCGGCCGCCTTCTCACCGGCCTTGACGTCACTAACCTTGACAACCACCGGCTTTGTGATCTTGGGCTTTGGTGTTAACTTCTTTGGCGCAGGAGTCAGCGCTTCCTTGTTGTTCAAGTAGTCGTCCAACGACATTGTGTTTTGTGCTGGCTCATTCTGTTGCTGGTACTTGCTGGAACGGCCTTGGTATCCTCCCTGGTTTCCCTGGTAGCCACCTTGGTAACCACCCTGATAGCCACCTTGGTAGCCACCTTGGTAACCACCCTGATTGTAACCGCCCTGGTTGTAACCCTGGTTGTAGTTCTGGTTGTAGTTCTGGTTGTAGCCACCTTGTTGAGCATAGCCCTGGTTGCCATACTGGCCGTATGCTTGCTGGCCGTATCCGTATTGGCCATAAGGCTGGAACTGGAAGTTCTGGCTCGGGGTGAACGTGGGAGCGGCTTGGTTGGACTGCCCCGATTGGCCGGCTTGGCCCGCCTGGCCACTCTGCTGAATGTTCTGGCCAGCGAATTTATTTGTCAAATCCTCGTAATTTTGTTGGCCTGACATTGTACTTGCAAGTTTTGATGGGTTGCGTTCGAAAAATGTGAAATTTTGAGGAGCACAAAAGTTTTTGGTGCAGCGCACAGCCGTATCGGGTATGCAGATGAGGCCTCCAGCCAGTGCCCGGAACGAGTCTGGAGTGCACTTGAACGTTCACAATTCGGCTAGAACAATCTGTATTGTACCGTGATATTGCACTTTTGTTCACTGTACCAAACTTGCTGTTTATCCTTTCGAATTGGGGCGAGCCAACTGAACATTGGATATTGATCATTCTTGGGATTGCTGCTAGCGTAACGGCGTAGATGGACAGCGTCTTGAACTTAGGAATGGAGCAAGTTTTGCATCAGTTGAGAAATATTGCGGTTGCCAAAGGATTCAATTATGCCATCAATCTTGGCAGTTCCAGCGTGATGCAGTACTTGAGCAAACTGTCGAAAGATGACCGGCAGTTGCTGGAGAATACGCGGCAAAGACTGACAGAAAAACTGAACGTCATATTGCCTGTCATTGAAACCTTGGAACTGGTGGCCGCTCGTGGAAACTCCAAGTTCTCATACGTGTCCGAAACGGCTGCTTCTTTGCGGGCCCAAATCGAGGCCATCGACGAAGATTTTGAATCATTGGCCAACTCTTCCAAAAAGCCAGACCGGCACACTGTTGATCTATTGAATGCTGAGATGCTGGACCTGATGAAGCGATTAGATGAGAAACAAATGTTGTTGATGCTGTCGTTGCAACTGTCGGGCGCATCAATGTCTGCTAGACTGGGCCAGTCATTTTCACCGGGTCGATTATTGCAAGCATCCAAGTATTTGAATGCTGCAGACGAGGAATTTGAAAGGCAGTTGCGGAAGAGCAGAGGCAAGCCAGTGAGCGTGGCCGTCGGCCCTCCAGTGCGTATGAGACTGTACTCGGTTTTCCTGAGTTCCTCCCGACCAATTCATTCTCCAAGTGATATTCCTTGGCGCGAGGAATTTGCCGTTTGCTATGGCCAGCTTTTTCGCATATCATCGCAAACCTCTGATGAAAAATTTAGATACGCGCTGGAAATCAAGGAGAGCTTCGACGACGAAAGATATCATGACGACGACGAAGAGCCGAAGAGACACTTGGTCGATCTTCAGTCCATCACCAGATTGTTCTTTGCCCCTGCTGGCAGGCTATTACACCTCGATGACGCATCGTCTCCTGTGTTGGTGGCTAAGCTCAACAAAAGCATGTCAACTTACGCGAGTGCAGTAGACGTTTACTGGATTGGTTTGAGGGAATTGGAGGAAGACGAAGTAGAAAGCGAATCTGACAGCGAGTATGACAGTCAAAATGATTCTGGCTCTGACATTGCCACAAGATCGTCAGACGCTGAAAGATCAGATTACAGCTCTAACGTCGACGAGCTCTCGCAGAGAATGCGAGGAGTGTCTATTTCTACCAAGTATGCTAGCATCTCTCTGCTTGAGTATTTGTTACGACTGTCTGCCCTTCAGCAGAACGATCAACAACATGTGGAGGATATTCCTGATGAGCGAATCGCTCTTTACTTGCGAGACGACGATGAGCAAATCAGCGATACCCCCGTGCAGCATGCCGACTGGACCCAAAAATCACCGTATAGAGATCAGAATGCCGAGAACCCGTCCACTCCTGAACGTGCTCGTAAAGTGAAGTCCGGTTCGCCATCGCCACAGCTGACCCCATGGGAGGCTGATCGCATGAAACCTGGTGGAGTGAGCTTGAGAAAGAAGGCTTTGAAAAAGAACCCTGTATTGCGACATTTGAATGAAAGTCCCACAAAAGTTCCTCGGGATTCGGCTAGGCGAAAAGCAAGTAGCTAGATTGTTTCTGGAAATGAAGCCCTTTCACTGGAAAAGGTTGCGGTGCCTCGAAATTGTGTGAGAGAAGAATGTTATCTAGCGTTTACTCCATATACAATGAGTTATTTATTTTAACGATAAGCAAATCACTTTGCCAAAGTGATGGCCGCATAGAGAGCCCTCACAAAGTCCACCGAATGAAATGCGTTTGCTTAAAAGCTGCTTCGCCAAACACTTGGTTTTACATAAAAGTATTTACAGCTTCAAAAACGAGTAAGGGTACCCACCGTTCTTAATTTGAAACTTTGAAATAACAAATGAAAAGGCGAGAAAGTGCAGGACTACAATTGCAATCACCCACAGAAACTGCTTTTGAGTATCTCTGATTTTAGGCAATCTCATGACCAACGCAACGACAGAGAACGCCAAAATGCCATAGCAGCCGGCGATGATTTGCGTTTCTGCAACGACCTGATTGGAGTGACCGCCAACAAAATACGCAATCCCACCATGTCCATCGTTAGCGATGAACGGTGCTTTGCGGATCATATTGAACATGTGGCCAGCAATAAACATGAGAATTGCAACAACCGAAATACCGGTCCAAAGCCTCCTGGTGGTAGCCACCTTGACAACTTGAGTTCTGAACCGGATCAGCAGCGTGAGGAGAATGACCACTGACGATGAAAAGGTGGCAAACTTTGTGTGGTCAATGGGCTCTGCAACATGCACAAAAGCACCAAGATTGACGGCCAGGTAGCGCACGATCGGTGTCACCAGATCTTCTTGGGGCGGGAAAGTAAACGTGTCATGCTGAGAATGAAGACCAGAAGACTTGTCAGACTTTCGGTAGATCCACAGATTTGGAGCCGTTTGAATCCCGAGTTCCTGAAAGGTCTTGCGAGTCTCGTCAATATCAGCCACGGCAAAAAACAAGCCATCAGATTCAGGGTGTTGATCAATCCATGACGAAGCAATTCGGGTAAACTGAGGATGCAACAATTGGCAAAATACACAGTTATATTTCGAAGAAGTGGCTGTCAATAGCAACACCATGTCGTAGTCCCTGGGTCCTGAAATGTAGGTGGAGAGAGTCTGATCATTCAATGTAACAAGACCTGTCTTCTTGTTGACTTTGGTGGCCAGCTCTGATGCCTTGGAGGCAATTACTGCGCCAGCGCATGTAATCAGTGTCAACAGAAAACCAAGTTTCATGGTAGTTGTTGAATGAGTGTTACGTGGTGGTGATAGAAACGTGTTGTGAAATTTGGGCAGGTCTCGGAAGTGCTGAACGACAGGGCCGCGAGATGGGCTGAGAAAGCAGGGATAAAGATAAGCTCTCTGGCGGTGCAGAATCACACAGGGTGACTGAATTAACTACAGCCTGCAGCCTGCTGCGTTACTTATAATTTTAGTTAGTTTCACGACTCAATACCCTAACTCTGCGGATATTTGTATCTGCAACCAAAGATGCTGAGTTGAGCAAAGCGGCATTGAGACTGAATCTGGTGACAGTGTCAGAGTGCCTGATTCAAACTAGCGCGACGAGTATTATAGACGCATCCTAGATCGAGTTAAATTATTAAAATAATGCAATGGTTGGACTATGTACATATGGTAGCGTCGGCTGGAGGTTTACGAGGAATACATCTCATCTGCAAAAAAAGTATGCAACACGGTGGGTCTGAACGGCCAGTCGGCAAAAACCTGTGTAATTACGTGGAACTCTGCAACTGTCAGTTCAAGTGGAGTCTTCTCGGCAATTTGTGGGTCGAGCAGAGGCAGGAGGTCGTCCTTTCCACCAGGCCCGAGCAGATCTAATGACTCCTTAACAGGGACCTTTTTGGTGACAAAAAGCATCTTTGTGACGTACTCAAACTCGTCAATGTTAGGTATTGGATCGGCCCGCGGAATGAGTTGGATGAGAACAGGTCTAAATTTACCGCCTCCTTTCCCCAGGAACTCAATGTTGTCAAGATAGGCTGATGGAAGCTCCATTGAACTGTCCAGAGGATCGGAATGGTATCCACCTATCAAGGAAATCTCTGCGCACGCTTCGGCTTGGACAGACAGGCGAGACCTGAAAGGAGATGAAGGCTGCGCCAGCACCTTTGCTGCAGTAGACTCGTTAACCCAGAAAACCATTGGCACACGACCATATCTGGCTAGCCACGATCGATTTTGGATGCAATTCAGATATTGAGTACACAGCTGCTCGCCCTGAGCCATTGTCAAGTTGGCAACATACATGAGCGTGTTGTTGGGCTCTGAAAACGGCACTTTATGAAACTCGACGAGTCCCTCTTTCTGAATGTAATCAAAAGTGGCCCATCTGAAAGGGTCTTTCTGCGAGACCTGGCATTTTCCCTCATGATTGTATTCCTCGACATGGGCCAGGAATTTGTGATAATATGGAAATGGTTCGAGTAGAACATGGTTGGCCGGTTGAAAAACTTCAGCTAATGCAGCTGAGAATACACCTGCGCCAGGAAATGCATCGACAATAACCAAATTGCTATTTGGATTTGGGGTGGCTAGAGATTTTGCAAGTTGTAGGCCCACTTCATAGTTCATCAAATGCCGTCTAGCATATGGCTTCTTGATAAGCTGGGCAAATGGAGGGATTGACCCTTTAACTGCAGTCTGAAGTGCGAGAGAGACGCGCATTATTGGAGGCCGCGATCCTAGCCTATACGACCAAAAGATTTTGCAACTCGCAGTAAACTTTCAAAGTGTTAAGATTATTTTTCACAGTGTTATGACACATGTGTGGCGACGGACGTGTGGGTGCGTCAGTGGTTGTAGAGCAACCAGAGGTTGGCTGTGGTGAGCCTGAAAAAGCATTAGAATGGTTGCAAATTGATTTCCATTCAGAAACAATGGCTCCTTGCTTGCATAGCTCAATATTTTTTGAGTCCACTGACCAAATGACGTCCTTCCTGGGACCACGCCCAAACTTGGTTCACCAGATTTCACACCAACTCCATTTTTTAGAAACAAGTATTTGAGTTTGCAATATTGCTTAATTTGAATCTGCATGGGATTGAAATTAAAGGTCAAACAGCCGATAGATGGCAAAAACAAAACTCCTCGCGTGGCCAAAACTACAGAAGTTGTTGATTCCAATGCGAGAATCCACAAAACGAATCGCAAGCCGGCGCCAAAGTTGAGAATCTCGGCCGGTGGAAGTGGCTCTGAGGGTATGGGAGGTGCTGGACTGCGCGCTGGTCGTGACGGTTCGGATTCAAACGGGGCCGGGAAAGCAAAGGCTCCCAGGCTGTCCCTCAACTTGAAAAACGCTGGTGATCCTTCTGTTCGCAAAATTCGCGTTAAGTCAGTGCGGCAGCCTGGCGATGGTTATGACTCAGAGGCTCCGGACAGAGAAGAAGATCCAATGATTGAAGAAGGGCTGATATTGAGAATGCTGCCTGGCGATCATTTAGACTACCTGAGAGCGGCTGCGGATAATAATGATTTGTCGTCTGTCAATCTAAAGTTTGTAGATGCGCGAAGAGCGGTGCTCACAATCCATGGCCAAATGTTTGCAGCCAAGCTGGTGGACCTGCCGACGTTGATCGAGGCGCAAAAGACCTTTGATCGCAAAAATATTTATAAGACGGCAGACATTTGCCAAATGCTACTAGTGACGGAGCCGATCGAGCAAGAAAGCGATGTCTTTGAAGTCGAGTCTACCAAGCAACTGGAGGTGTCGTCACGACATTCGTCGTCAGTGACTACAATGTATCCCCACGGCATGGCGCCTCCGTTGTACAATGTGCGCAAGAAGCGGTTCCGTCCCCGAGTTTCAATGCGAGCCATTGAGGAGGTTGAGACCAAGGTTGACAAGCTGTTTGCGGACGACATGAATGCTTTGGAGACCAAGTATGAGTTGTTTACTCCGCAAGAGCTCGAGAGAGCGCCTCCGGCCCAATCGTCCACCCTCAATTCGTTGAAAGCCCCGACTACCACAATTACCATCAAGACCTCCAAATCGAAGGCTGCTGACGGTTCCACAATCACCACAACTACCACGACAACCAAAAAGGATGCTGCTGACGGCACCGCTCAGGGTGAAGAAACTACCACCACGACCACTACGGAGAGCAAGGACAATGCTTCGACTAGAGCTCCGCAAGGAACTGCTTACTCTATTCTTGACAACATGGAGGTCGAAGGTGATGGTGAAGATGGCAACGATGGCGATCTGGACGATGAGCTTGGTGCCGAGCTGGAGCTCGCCCTGCAGAACGATTCAGAGCAGGACGACGACGATGACGACGATGACGACGACGAGGACAACGAGGGCGATGTCGACGAAGACACTGTTGAAGCAAGACAGCACAACCGCCTGCTGCGCGAAGAGATCCGTGAGCTTGAAACGACGCTTGTCAGCAAGGAGAATGACCTCAAGAATACGACCAATGCCATTCTCAAAAACAGATTCAACGGTGTCGTTGTGAAACTGAGGCAGGAGTTGGAAAACAAGAAGCGGCAACTGCGTGAAACGGAGGCCGCCGAGGCCAACGGTGAAGCCGAGACGCCAGTTGTTGTTGACAACGAGGCTGAGGATGACGACGACAAGGACGATGGCGAGGATGATGAGATTGACGAGCTGTTTTAAAACTGATATATTATTTAGCATAAAACTGATATTATTTGAATACTATGATTTTGCATGTGCGAGTGCTGGCTGTGTTCACAGCTCGCTGCTGGACTTGAGGGCCTCGTTGAGGGTGATGGATCTGACGTCCGACTCGACATTGTCCTCGTTGACGCGAATGTCGTGGAACGAGCAGAACGAGAGGACGCGCTTGTCGCGGAAGCCCGAGGCAAACGACGGCTGGCGGGACCGCCGCGGCGCGCTTTGCAAGTCTGGGGCTGCGTACGACTTGACGGTGGACGATCTGCGCAGCGAGGACACCGAGAGCACCTCGATTTCGTTTGGGTCGATGGAGTCGTCGAGGATTGCCTCGGTGGTCGCGTCCAGCACGGCCGGGATGTAATCTTCGATGGATTCGACGGACGACTCTGGCGCGGGGACAGACCGTTCGAAAATGTCCGAATGCAAGGTGATGGGCGAGGTGGGCTGTTCCGGGCCGGCGGCCTTGGGGGCTTCCTCGAGCGACGGCGAGGTCATGGACGTGTCGCCGGCGGACGAGGCGGTGGATGCATGCTGAGACGTTTCGTCCGACGGCGACTTTGGGTTGTGCACGGACGCCGAGCACGACGAGTCGCTCGACGGGGTGCCCGACGGGGTGCCCGACGGGGTGCCCAATGGGGAGCTGGCCGCGGTCCCCCTTGCAAACGCCAGGTTTATTGCGGAGGAGGATGCCGAGAGGTTTTTGCGGTAGCTCGCCGAGCTGCTGTTGTCGGGGCTGGCGCGCGAGAAGCGCGCCGGGGTCATGGACATGGAGAGCCGCTTGACCAGGACGTTTGCCGAGTAGGAGCGGCGCATCTTGGGCTCGTCCGGCGGGTAGGCGCTCAGGTTCGTCTGGCTTGCGAGCGCCGTTTCGACCGAGATTGCAGAGGACGGCGCGAGCGACGGGTTTGTGGTGCTGCTGCGGTGCACCGGGTAGCTTTGCTTTAGCCGGTCGGTGGAGACGCAGCTGAGGGCCGCGAGCTCGGCGTCGGTGAGGGTGCCGTCGTCGAAATCAATATCGGAAGCGTCGATGGACCTTCGACCCCAGAGACCCATTTTTGCACGCAACTATGGAAAGCACTATGTACGGGCTATGCTAGTGGTGGAGGCTGCCGCGACGGCGCTCTTTGGTTTTAGAGAACGGCGTGGCGCAAGGTGGCAGCGGGAGCGGTGGCAGCGATGTGTGTAGGGCCAACCTGTCTAAACTGCTGGCTGTGTGTTGATGGAGAAGTCAAAGTGACGGTGAGCTTTGCACCCATGCAATGTCCGGCAGCGGCAGGCGATGGTGGTGGAGTTGGGGGCTGGCAGAAAAAGCCTAGCACAAAGCCTAGTTTGGAACATGCAAAAGCAAGTGTGTAGATGATGAGTGGGTGGACCCTGGGAGCAATAGGGTGGGCAAATAGCGCGCTGCGGTGGTGAGCCGGTGGGTTTTGCGGCCGGCTGGCGGCGGGCTGGAGGACCAAGCTAGCCAGCGTGCGACGGGCGCGCGAGCCGAGCGCGGTTTGGCCAGTGTCAAGCCTCGCTGGCCCCTGACGCTGGATAAATTTAGCTTCCATCAGCGGCAGCGGCTGGCAGTTCCATCTCATTAGTGGCTCGTTTGGGACGGGGTGCCGGACAGGCCACCGCCGGCGCGAGCGCTGAGCGCGCGGGGCCGCCAGACGCCGCTGCGGAAGGTGCGGAACGCTGAGCAGACCAGGCTCGCTGCAATCCGCTGCCAAAACACGCACCGGCCGCGGGCTGTACTTGTCTGCCCAGCAGTGGCCGTCGCTGCCATTGTCAAACCGCAGCACCCAAAACGGCAGTCTTGTAACCTTCTTTGATGCAGCGCCTGCCCACGCTGGTCTTGCTCGGGAGATAGGGCGTGGGCTGGATCTGGCGTCGAGAAGCGGCGTGCCAGCAGCACAACACATGCGCGCTCCGTAACACATGCGCTCTCCGTAGCACATGCGCTCCGTGGCCGTCACAAGCTTTCTGGGGAGACGTTTCCATGTCCCTCTCGAGCGTTTGTGGTCTGGCGCCAGACGCTGGTGCGGCGATTCCCACCGCATCGGAGCGGCTCTCTACTTCTCTTTACGTTTGCTCGCGGGCGGCCGCATGGGTCATCAGCACTGGGGCTTCCGATTGACATTGCTCGCCGATTGCGCCGTTTTGGGAGTTCTCGCACTGGCAGAGGCGACCGCCAGCTCCCACCTGCCAGTTGCCATCGCGCGCAGATGTGTCGCTGCCCATTTGGCTCCCCGCTTGTGTCAACACTGCTGACGCATGCCAGAGCTGCCCCCGCCTTGAAAAACTCAGGTACCAAAAGTGTAATCTAGCAGTGTCTGCAATGTCATTATGTAGCTAATATCTATTTACCATTGACGACAAGCTTGACGAGGTGCTCCATGAACCCCTGCAGACTAATGTCGTCCGTCAGCACCTGCAGGTTCGACGTCGACCCGGTCGCATCGCGCGACGGGTTCAGTCGTGACATGAGGAACCGGGCCTGCGAGCCGCCCGCCGCGGTGTCAATGAAGCGCGGCAGCGGGAACCTGTCCACCAGCACTTCTGTTGCGTCCTGTCGCGGCTGCTCGAGCAGCGCCTTGAAGTTGGCGTACTCCTCCTGGTCCTGGTAGCCCTGGCGGCGCCACTCGGCAATCGTCTGGCCGTGGTAGATGAGAATGTGGAAAAACGTGTCGAGCAGCAGAATCGTGTCCGGCTTCACCGACACGGAGTCAAGCAGGACCGGCTCGGGCTCCTGGTCGATGGCGTACGACGTGAGGGTGGGCTGGATCATGATGGTGGAGTTGGTCACGTCCTCGCCCATAAAGACGTGGCGGTAGAATGCTGTTTCGTCGGGCGAGTTGTTGAACATTTGCACGAGCCCGCAGCGCCGCAGGTGGTACACAAACTGCGGGACCATTGTGAACTCGCTCGAGATGCGGAACGACTGCGGGGACGCCTTGTTGTACTCGCCGAAGCGCGTGCATATTTGCACGAGCGTCGAGTCGATCCAGCGGATGACGTCGGCGACGGCCTCGTTCTTGTCGAGCTTGTCGAGCGCCATGCGCGCCATGACGGTGACGGCGGCCTCCTGGTCGAACGCCGAGTTTATTAGGTTGGCCTCGCCCGGGCCGACGATGCGCCGCGCAATGGTGGTGACGCGCAGCCGGTTGGTGCCCGACGCGTGCTGGTAGTGCGTGAGCAGCTGGACGTAGACGAGCGGGACGGTGGGCTGCTGGTTGAGCGCGGCCGTTGCGTGGGCGTTGCCGTGGGCCGACGCGGCGGCGGCTGGGGTGAGCTCAAAGAAGAGGGCAAACGTTGTTTGCGGCGAAACGCCGGCGATTTTCCAGTGGTTGGTGCCGGCGATGCCGACCTTGAGCTTCTCGGCGACGAGCGCGGTCTTTTCGCTGGCGGCGCCGTAGCCAATCATGCCGGCGCTGCGGAGCTCGTTGGAGCACTTGACCTCGTAGGACGCGTTGAAGGCCATTCTGAGCGACTGGCCGTCGCGCTCGTCCTTGGCGAAGATTCTGAGGAACGACTGCTTGAAGATGGACGTGGTGAAGGCGTCCGACAGCACGATGGCGCCGCCGGTCTCGCCCGGGATGGAGCGCATTTCCTCGAGGCCGACCTGGTCGTAGCACGCGGCGAGGAGGTCGACAATGTTGCCGTTCTTGGCGGCGCGCGCGGCGAGCTCCTTGTAGTACTTGAGCGCGGCCTTGTGGTGCTTGGCCGAGCCGTTTTCAATGTCGTGGTGCGAGCGGATGGGCTCGCGGAGGGCCTGGCCGACGATGGTGCCGGGGCCGGTGGTGCAGGGCCCGCCGAGGAAGAGCATGGTGCGGACGGCGGAGGATGGGAAGGCGTTTTCGACGATGGACTGGGCAATGTCGAGCGCGTTGCCCGAGGCGCGGAGGGCGCGGTCGTGGCTCTTGACGGCGAAGGAGTCGGCGCTGAGCGCCTCGAGGATGTTTGTGAGCTCGAACTCGGCCTCGGCGACGGGCAGAAAGTAGCGGGCGACGAGCTTGCGGGACGCGGACTCGTGGATGGCGGTGTTTTTCTTGCGGACGCGGGCGTCGGTGGCCATGAGGCCGAGCGCGGTGTGCACCTGCTTTGGCGCGTACGACTTGGCGCCGTTGAAGACGACGGAGCGCTTGCACTCGGCGGCCGAGAGGTCGTGGACCTGGACGTGGGTGCCAAAGGTGAGGAGGCCGACGAGCGCACTCTGGGGCAGCACGCCGAGCGCGACGAGCAGCGCGTCCTTGAGCGCTTGGAGGTTCTCGGCGTCGAGGCACGTGTCGACGAGGAAGAAAAACACCGGGGGCGACTTGACGGGGCGCGCGAGGATGTACTCGATGGACGAGGAGGACGGCAGCAGCTCTGCGGGCAGGTTGTCCGGGGAGATCTCGTGGTACGGGGCCGGCAGCGGGTTGCGGACGAGGCAGAGGCGGCAGGTCCAGTACTTGGAGCTGAGGTCGAGGAGGCAGTAGGGGTTGAGGACGCCCTTGCACGCGCCGTTTTTGCAAAGGACGGGCTCGTAGTTTGCAACGGGCATTGTTTCCGAGACGCTGAGCGGTTTGTGGAGGAGCGAGATGGGCAGCACGAGGCCGTCGGCGTCCTTCACCGCGGCCGGGAGCGCGTTGAACGGCAGCCTGACGCCGTCGGTGTCTTCGTACGTTTCAAAGTTCTGGGTTAGTGGCGCTGCGGCCGCGCAGCTGCGCTTGCGAGCGACGTACCATGCTGTGGCAGATTTTTGCCAGGGGCCGTGTTGCGCGCTGCCAGGTGTTGTGAAAAGTTGTGGTGGGCGGCTGAAATTTGCGGCGCGATTGATTAGATCTAGTCTGTGAGTTGGGATGGGTCAGAGAATCAGTTGGGATTATTTGAGCAGTTGGGATTATTAGAGATCAATTGGGATTATAAGAATGGTCAATTGACTATCAAAACGATCAATGGACTATTAGAATGATCTGGGATTATTGCAATGATCAATTGGGTTATTGGAATGATCAATGGGACTGAATGCCATTGGGACTGAATGATCAATTGGGTATTGCAATGATCAATTGGGTTATTTGCAATTATCAATTGGGTTATTGCAAAGATCAATTTGGTTATTGCAAATATCGATTGGGTTATTGTAATGATCAATGGACTGAATGTCAATGGACTGAGTGTCAATGGGACTATTAGAACGACCATAATATTGAATGATAAATAGAATGATCAATAGAATGATCGATAGAATGATCATTCTATCGATCATTCTATTGTCAACTAGAACGTGCAATGGTCAATTAGCTTCGGATTTATATACAACGTTACAGACTACGCTACAAAAGCAGCTCGAGCGGGTTCTCCAGCACCTTTTTGAGGGCCTTCATCCACTCGGCGCCGACGGCGCCGTCGACAACCTTGTGGTCGAACGACGCGGTGAGGTTGATGGTGTCGTCAAAGCTGACGCCGGACTCGGCCTCGGGGTCCTCGACGGCGGTGCGCTGGGTGGTGCCGACGGCGAGGATGGTGGACTGCGGCGGGTTGATGATGGCGGTGAAGAGCGAGACCGCGTTGTTCATGCCCATGTTGGAGATGGTGATGGTGCCGCCCTGGTACTCGTGGGGCGCGAGCTTGCCGTCGCGGGCCTTCTTGCCGAGGGCCTTGATTTCGGCCGAGATGGTCTTGAGGCCCTTGGCGTCCACGTTCTTGACGACGGGCGTGATGAGGCCCGACGGGGTGGCGACGGCGACCGACACGTCCACGTTGGCAAACTGGCGGATGACGCCCTCCTGTGCGAGCCAGTGCGAGTTGGCCTGCGGCACGGCCTGGCACGCAGCGGCGACGGCCTTGACGAGAATGTCGTTCACCGACAGCTTGTACGCGCCGTCGGCCGACGCGTTGAGCGCCGCCCGCAGCTTGAGCAGCTTGCTCACCGAGACGGTGCTCGACACAATGTAGTCGGGGTTGGTCTGCTTCGACTCGGTCAGGCGCGCCGCGATCGTCTTGCGCATGGACGAGATGGGGGTGTCCGTGTAGTTTGCGGTCGCGGCGGGCGCAGCGGCGGGTGCGCCGGCGGGTGCGCTTGCAGCAGCGGACGCAGGGGCCGCAGCCGCAGCAGGGGCCTTGTAGCCCTCCACATCGCGCTTGATGATGCGGCCGCCGGGGCCGCTGCCCTTGACGTCCTTGAGCGGGATGCCCTTCTCGAGCGCAATCGCCTTGGCGATGGGCGACGCAAAGATGCGGCCGCCCTCGGGCTTGTGCTCGGCGCTGCTCTCGCTGCTCGCCGCGCTGCTGCCGGACTGGCTCGCGGGCTCGCTGGTAGCCTCCTCCTTGGGCTGCTCGGCGGGGGGCTCGTCCTTGGCCGTCGGGTCGGCGGCGTCGGCGGCGGTGAAGTCGGCAAACGCCGCCACGTCCTTCTCGTCCTCAACGTACACGCCGATGGGGCGGCCGACCGGCACGTCCTTGGCGCCGGCCTCCAGCAAAATCTTTGCAAGATAGCCCTCGTCCTGGAACTCCATGTCCATGGAGGCCTTGTCGGTCTCGATTTCAACAAGGACCTCGCCCGGCTCGAGGCGGTCGCCGACGTGCTTCTGCCACGTGCCGACGTTGCCCTGGGTCATGGTGGGCGAGAGCGCCGGCATGCCAATGACAGTGTGAGGGGGGAACGACTTGGAAGCGTACAAGCGGGCCATGGCGGGGAACTTTGCGCTGGTGAGCGACAGCGATCTGGGTTAGTTTGCTCGCGGCGGCGGGCGCACGGTACGTACCCTCGCACCACGTTGGTGGCTAATCTACGGGTGATGATGGCAGACATTGTTTGAATCAGGGTGAAGAAACGAGGAAGTGACAAAGTTGCAGGCTACGACTTTTTCCGGGCCGTCCACAAGTGGGTGTGGGTGGTTGTGGGCGGGGGAGTCCCAACAAATGGTGGGAGTGGGAGGGCTAGTAGCTGGGAGCTGTAGCTGGCTGTGGGAGCTGGCAGTAGGTGGGAGCGGTTGGAGAGACAGTAGATGGGGAGCTGAGTAGGAGTAGCTGAGTGGGAGTAGCTGGGGGAGTAGCTGGGAGTAGCTGGAGCTGGCTGGAATTGTAAATCAAGATGGAACTGGCTGCGATTGTAAATTAAGCTGGAACTGGCTGAGTTGTAAATTAAGCTGGAGCTGGCTGCTGGAGCTGGCTGCGACTAAGCTGAGCTCTGGACTATTATCTACATGGTCAACGCTCTGTGGGGGCCGGTGGGGATCGGGCACGGCCCGCTGGCCAGAGCACGGTCGGGACGCTCCGACAATGCCCGCCAGCAGCCGCTTCCCCTCATTGGGAAACCCCCATCGGTCGGAGAATCTCTGCAAAAAAATTGTTCCGGGCCTACCAGCTGTCGCTGGGCACGCGCTGCCCGTAGTGCGCGGTCGAGAAGCCCGGCCGCTCGCGCCGCGTCTGCTTGAACAGCCGCAGGTAGTCGTCTGTCCACTGCACGGCGGCGCCGCCGTGCTTGTCGAGCACGTCGCGCGTCGTCTGCCACGAGAAGCGCACCGCGGGGCCCCAGCCAAACACCGCGTCGACCGAGGACTTGAGCCACGCCGACGTTTTGGGGTCGGACGGGTAGCCCGAGCCCCAGCGGCCGCCAGACACGTCGAGCGTCTGCAGCGATGCGTCGCGCGTCACCTTGGCGCAGATCGAGGCCGCCGACACGACGGGGTACAGCGCGTCGGCCTTTTTTGCAACCGTGATCTGCAGCGCCGGAAACCGCCGCTGGAGCTTGGCCTGGTAGCTCGCCGGCGGGCCCACCGTGTCGACAAACACCTCGACCACGTTGACCCCGCGCGCGAGCGTCTCCTGGATGAGCTGCATCGTCGTGTCGTGCGCCTGCTCGTTGAGGTTGTACGCGCCCTTCGCGTCGGGCTGGAGCATGCCCGCCGAGATGTCGCGCGCCGTGAGCGTCGTGGCGGCCCAGCCAATGTGCGCCGCGTACGTGTCGCACAGCTCGTGCATCAGCTGCGACCGCGCCGTGTGCGTGAGCACCTTGGAGTCGTCAAAGCCGATCGCGGCGAGCGCGTCCTTGTACGCGACCGGGCAGTACGCGACCGCGTACACCATCGGGCCCACCACGGGCCCGCGCCCGGCCTCGTCGACCCCCAGCACACACGGCTCGCGCGCCGCGGCCGACGACGGCACCGCCGAGTGATACGTCGCGGACGCGTGCGTCGCCGTCGCCGGCACGGAGGGCGGCACAAACGAGAGCGCGGTTTCGGGCACCACCAGCGACTCGGTCGGCTGCGCCAGCGCGCCGCCGCTCGCCGCCACGGCCGCCGCGTCGGCCTCTGTGTCTTGTCTCTGAGCCACGGTCATTGCAACTTGGCAAGTGCCATCGGAAATTGCAAATAAATTACAATCGCGCCGCACCCCACGCAGTCACGCACAGAGCTAGCATAGATTATTTACAAATCCAATTGCACAGATCATTTACAATACCAATTGCATTGCATAGATACATTTACAAATACCAATTGCACAAATTGCAGATTAATTTACAAATACCAATTGCATTGCATAGATACATTTACAAATACCAATTGCACAGATTGCATAGATACATTTACAAATACCAATTGCACAAATGGCAGATTAATTGACAAATACCAATTGCACAAATTGCATAGATTAATTTACAAATATTCCAATTGCACAAATTGCAAAGCAGATACGTACATCCAGTAGCAATTCATACGTCCAGTAGCAATTCACAACAATTTACGTACATCCAATACATTCACTATGCATCCATTACTAATAATTATTTTACGTCATCACCATCCTAGGCCTGCTGTGGAACTTGCTCAGCGGCAACGGGCTCCTCCTTCTTCTTTGGGGTGTGGTCAATAACTCTGGGCTCGAGCAACGGCGCATCCTCCTTTGGTGGGTGGATGTTGACATAGTCGGGAAGCGACGACTTGGGAGCGCCGGGCTTGGCACCCATGGCGGGGTCTCTCATAATCTTGACCTTAAGACCGAGCACACCCGATCTGAGCAAAACGTGACGGGTGGCCACGTCGATAAAGTCGTTGACGGGCTGACCGGAGTGGATCATGAAACCGTCGCCAAACTTCATGGTCTTGGCACGGGCGACTCTGAGCTTGCCGGAAACAACAACCTCGACACCCTTGGCACCAGACTCCATGGCGAAACGCACAATGCCGTAAGCGGCACGGCGGGTGGCCAGGCCGTTGAGCAGCTTGTATCGGAGGGACTCGCACTGGGCGACAGCGGACAAGCCGCGCTGCTGCACACGCTCGGCGTACAAAACAAGGGAGCCTTCTGGGAACTTGAAACGCTTGCTCAAGAGCGAGGTGAGCTCGCGGATGCGGCGGCCGTTCTCACCCAAAATGCTCTGGGTGTGGGTGGCTCTGACAACAATCTCCGTCTTGAGCGGCGAGGTTCTGAGCTCGACGCCAGAGTAGCCTTCCTCAGCGAGCTCGCGGGTGAAGAACTCGTTGATTTCAGCGTAAAGGACACCGTCGGCGACGTGCTTTCTCTTTTTGGAGATCTGGAGATGTGGCATTTTGATGTTTTTTGGTTGTTGGTTGCAAGCGTTGATCGCGGCAGTATATTGGGCCTTGGAGTCGCATGAAACTTTTAGGGTTGGACTGTGAATGGCGCTGGTGTGCATGCACGTATTGGGTCGTGCACGTGGACACACCAAAATGCCCAAAATGGTAAGCACAAGAGCGGAAATAGACAATAAAATGGGAAATGGGGAATAAAAGCGGAAATGGACAATGTGTATAGGCTGTAAATTGCACAAAGGCGCTAAATAAACTGAACGATGTAAGTAGGCTCTAAATAATCTGTAAATAATCTGTCAATAAATGTAATGCTGCAAATAAACTGCCAAGCTGTAAATAAGCTGTAAAAACTGCAAACCTCCATGGCGAATCGACGGCACCACGACTCGCAAACCAATGCCTCAGCGCAAACCTGGTAATCTCAGACCACTTAAATAATGTATTTACTTGTAAACGTCTAGACGACTTATTAATTCTATAGCATGCACAGCGCTCTGCCGCACTAACCGCGGATGGCATGGACCTGCGCGCTGCTCACCGCCATCGGCGTGGCCTGGACAGCGCCCGCCGTGAAGTACGGGTGGGCCAGCGCGCGCTTCGCCGACAGCCGCGAGGCCGGGTCGTACGACAGCAGCGACTCGAGCAGGTCGAGCCCCCAGTCCTCGAGCGCGTCGAGGCCCGGCACGCGGATCATGTCCTTGCGGGTCCACTGCGGAAACGACGTCTTGAAGTCCGGCAGCGACGTCACGCCGGGCCAGGTGTCGTCGTTGGGCGTGCCCAGGATGCGGAAGATCTTGAAGATCTCGTCAATCTCCGAGTCGCCGGGAAACAGCGGCTTGCGCGTGACCATCTCGGCAAAGATGCAGCCGATGGACCACATGTCGACGCCGGTGCTGTACTGGCGCCCGCCGAGGAGAATCTCCGGCGCGCGGTACCACAGCGTCACCACCTCGTGGGTGTACGTGCGCAGCGGCACGCCAAACGCGCGCGCGAGGCCAAAGTCCGCGAGCTTCAGATTGCCCTCAATGTCAATCAGCAGGTTCTGCGGCTTGAGGTCGCGGTGCAGAATGCGGTGCGCGTGGCAGTAGCGGATGCCCGACACAAGCTGGCTCATGAAGCGCTTCACCATGTCCTGCCCCAGCCCCTCGCCCTCGGGAATCGTCTCCATGTACTTCTTGAGGTCGAGGTCGAGAAACTCAAACACGAGGTACAGCTTTTGCGCATCCGAGTGGATAATGTTGTAAAGCGCCACAATGTTCTCGTGGCGCATCTCCTTCAGCAGCGAGATCTCGCGAATCGCCGTCGAGGGCACGCCCTCGTCCTCGGCCTCGAGCCGGATCTTCTTGAGGGCCACGAGGCGATTGCCATTGAGCGTGTCGCGCGCCTTGTACACGACGCCGTACGTGCCCTCGCCGATTTTCTCCAAACGCTGGTAGTCGCTCAGTTCCACCATCTTTACAAATGCCGCGTGGTGGTGATCTCTCAGTAGTCGTTCAACGGGCGCGCAGCGGGCTCCTGTGGTTGTTGCCTGGGGTATAAAGAAATCGCAGACAGCGCGATTTGTCGTTGTTGGAAGGGTGCCGTTGTGGATGCAAAAAGTGCGCTGCTCAACCATCACAAGCAACGAGCACGGCAAATAGTGTGGCGCAACGCCCTGGATGTGGCGTCGCACACCACCGACCGCGCGCTGGCCGCCAGACGCTCAGCAGCTGGTGTGTGCGCACACCGGCCGTACACACCCGCTGCTGCGCCGGCCTGCTGCCAGCCGGATGCGCCGTCCAGCTCCCCGGCGCTCAGCCAGCAGGTCGTGCTGGCGCTCAGCTGTTTACATATTGTCCCGTTTGGGAAGTTGCACGCAAATGGCGAGCCAAACAGCCAGCGGGCTGCTCGCTCTGGCCAGGCTAGGCTGCTCTAGAAAACTGCACGGCTAGCTCACTGTGATTTCTTGCAGTTTAACAGAGTCCGCTTTTGCAATTCTGGGAAAGTTTTGTAATTGCAATCCGGGGAACCGAATTTCTCAGTCGTCCTCGATTAGTTCAGTATCATGCTCGTCCTCGTTAGTTGACAGCTACTACAAAATGCGACTAGATTGTAGTTCTATTGTCTATAGTCTATAATAAATACAGCGCTAGGCAGCGCGCTTCATCAAACGTCTCGCGCGGCAGCGCGCTTCATCAGCCGGTCAAACGTCTCCAGCTGCACGGAGATGATTGTGCCAATGATGAAGAACCCCTTGGCGCTCTGCAGCGCCACCTGGCGGCCCCGGAACCCGTCGATGAGCGCAAAGGCCGCCGAGCCCAGCGCACCCGACGTGGCAGCGATGCCCCAGCTCAGCGCAAACGGCTCGACGGGGATCTTGCCCGGCGCCAGCTGGACGCACAGCGCCGTGTTGGTGCCAAAGCCAAAAAACAGCCGGCCGGCCTGCATGACGTAGGCCTGCCGCGGCAGCAGCTTCCTCTCCACCAGGCTCTGGGCCGCCACCTCAGACAGCCCGCCCAGCGAGCCGGCGATGGCGTTGCGCAGCGGCAGCGGCACAAGGTCGTGCGCGTTCTGCTCCAGCTGGCGCCGCGTCACGTCGAAGATGGAAAACCGCACCAGCGACTTGAGCATGTGGATCGGAACGTGGTGGCGCAGGTACTGGCCGACGTCCAGCGGCGGGCCGAGCGCGCGGTGCCACGCAATCTCGATCGGCACCGTCGCCGCACCGGCCGTCAGCGACGCCAGCGTGAAAAGCCCATACCGCTGCAGTGCGCTGACGCTTTGCGGTCGTGTGTCGAGCAGCTGGACCTCCGCAGCCTCGGTCTGTGCCGCCTTGTTCGCGTTCTCGTTCATGGTGTGCGCGCCCTTTGCTCCTGTCGCTGCACTAGTCAAACACGCGGTTGGCTCTCAGATGGCAGCCAGCGTCTGTTTTATACACGACAATTAGTCATGAAGCGGCATGGGCGGCAAGCCGACGTTTGGTTTTTTTTCCGACATTTTTGACAGCGGCCCAAAAGAGACAGCCACATGTACCGAAGCTTAACGGCGAGGAGGTCGGGCCAGTAGTGTGACAGGTCGGCCAGTAGTGTGACAGGTTTGTATACTGCAGATTTTACATACATGTAGCTACAAGTAGTACCGGCTGCCCAGCTGGGGGCCCAGCTGCGGGCCCAGCTGCGGGCCAGCGACAATGTCGGCACTAAACGCCCCGGCCCTACAGGTTTTTCCTCTCGCGCTCGGCCTTCTTCAACGCCCGTCGCCGAATGTCCTTGTGCATGGTCAGATTCGCCCCAATCGCAAGCTTGGAGTACACACCCACAAAGGTGTTGATGGCCCAGTGCAGCGCGGCGTGCGACCAGTACGGGGTGCTCGTGGCGTAGCGCTCCTGGGCGCCAGAGCGCCGGCCAATCGACCCGAGCGCGGCCGCCACAAACTGCTTGGGGTTGGGGATGAGCCACGAGGTGCGTCGCACCTTGGACATGGCCGACGTCACGAGGTAGGACAGCACGAGCTCGACGTCCACGTGCTCCGGCGCGAGCTCGGCGGCAAGCGCCGACGACCACGCATTCAGAAACGCTTTGGAGCCGGTGTAGGTGGCGAGCAGCGGCGTCGGCACAAGGCCGGCGAACGAGCCCATCGTCAAAATGAGCCCGCGCTGGGCGACCTTCTTGGCGCGGACGGTCGCGAGGATGCGCGGGGCGACGAGCTGCGTCGTGCTCAGCGTGCTGTTGACGTTGATTTGCACAATGTCGTGCTGCTCGCGCGCGGGCGTCTCGAGGAAGGGCACCGGCATGGCGTGCGACTGGCCCACATTGTTGATGAGCACGGTGACGTTGTCGAGCGACTCGACAAAGCGGGCAAGCGGCGCAGTGTCGGCGGCGCTCGCGTCAAACGCCAGCACCTTGACCTGCACGCGGTACTTGGCCTCAATGTCGGCCTTGAGGGCGTCGAGCTTTGCCTGCGTTCGCGAAATGAGTGCGACATTGAAACCCTTTTTGGCCAGCTGCAAAGCGTACTCCTTGCCAATTCCGTCCGACGCGCCGGTGATGACAGCCCACGCGCCCTTCTTGCTGCCATACACGGCCAGGTTCCGGCCGGGCAGCACCCAGAGATCCAGCAGCATTCCCACGAGCGAGATGCCGCTGAAGACCAGGTGCAACAGGCCAACAGCGGCACTAATTGTGGTGAGCCACGCCAGCGCCTTGTGGGAAAACAGTTCGGTGATACACGTCATTTTTACTTGTCCAAAGTGTGTAAAGCGAGCCAAACCGAGTAGTGGACAAGACGGATAATTGCCAAACTTTGTCTGGTTGGGTTGGGAAACGCGCAGGTGCACCACCGGGCACTGGGCCAGCAGCCGCACTTGCGAGTAGAGCAGTGCGGCGGTCTCCAGCAGTTGTAATCATTGGCAGCTAGTTGTAATCATTGGGCCGCTGGCAGTTTGCTCTTTCGGGCCCTTTTCGCGCTGGCAGTTTGTCACTTCGCTGGCCCTTTTCACTGGCCACATTAGGTGATGCGCTGCGTGACTTGCTCGAAGAAGGCAGCCAAATCCAAAACTACAACAGCAACGAGACCAGCCGGGAGCTGTCCGGGGCCGGCGCTAGCGACATGCCCGCCGGCCGCTGCGTTGCCATGCTCACCGTCACGGCCGTCGCGAGGGCCGCAGCTCGGCAGCGTGGCCATTGCTGGCGGCCCTGGCCGATGCGCACACCACGCTCCAGCAGCTCGGGCTCATCAGCAGCACTATTTTGCACTTTTGGGGTGCGCTGGCGACACGCACCCCTGATTGCTCATGTTCGCTGTCAGCGCATCACTCGGCCCATGACGTAGGCAGGCAGTGCACACAGTCTGTGGGGTTGTGACGGGGAGACCTTGCAGGGTGCCCAGGCTGCCCAGGCTGCCCAGCAGGCCTGCCAGCGGGCCTGCCAGCAAGGCTTCTGCTTGGCTGTCAGCTGGCTGCGAGCAGCGTTGCGCGATCGCCGTTGCACCCTGCCGCCAAGTGCACACCCGCTGCTTGCTTGCTCCACCACCAGCAACTTGTTGCACTTGGCGGCGGGGCGGTTCCTGGACTACGACAGCTCGAGCGTCATTTCTCCAGCTCGGCCGTCTCTGGGGCAGTTTTAATTTCCCAGCAGCTCCCAGCAGCACGCGCTGCTGGAGACTGCCGAGAGAGTGACGCACACCGCGCGGAGGCGGCGACGGCGCACCGTGCGGTTGACAGGTGCAACAGCAACAGTGCGCTGGTGCCGGGCACTCTTGCTACGGCTGGGCAGGCCCGCGAGATAAGCGCTGTTGCTGCCGGGATGCTGCTGAGGCAGCTGCGGAGCCGCCATCCTTGCAGTATTTTTTGGCCGCTCGCATCCCCGCCACTTTTGAAGTGGTAGCGTGCTCAACGGCTCGCAATGCCACATGTTTTGCCTCATGCCGAGTGCTCCGCGGCGACGGTCGGGCAGCGTGCCAGCGGCTGTTTTGGCTCGCGAAAGCACGGCAAAGGACGGGCCCGTGTGCAACAACCTCGCGCACGCTCGAGAGCGCGCGACCGGTGATTGGCCGGCTGCGTGGGCACGCTCTGCTGTCTGGCCAGGCAGGTTTGGCCCTGGGGCGCTGCGAACACCACCACCCAAAATAGGACACAACCGACCCCAAAAGACCATAGCCATGACGCTAGTCCTGCCCAAATATAAAATACGCCAGGTGCAAAAATACACTAGTTGCAAAAATTTCCAGCTACAAAAACACGGCACACGTTGCCCAACGACCTTTTAACACAAGACCCGCACCACGGCCGCTCCGCTCCCTATCTCAGCATTGCATTCGCTCGCTCCCAGTGCGCTGCCGATTCCTGCAGCATTCCTCCCGTCCACGCACTCTGGCTGGCCAAAAGAAGTCACCTCCTCCCACCACTCGCAACAGCACACACACCCATCCATCCCTCTTTACCACCAGTATAGCATCTCTCAAGTTGGGGCCCACAAACTGAAGCGTCACCCAGCGCCGCCAAACCTCCACCGCAGTCACCGCTGACACTCTCCTCGCAAAGCACTCCCCGGCAGGTCCCCCACGCAAGCACACTCGCCCTCCGGCACAGACACCAAACCACAAACACGCACACACCTGGCACAAGTGCAAGCACACCCCAGGCATACACACCATGGGCCGTCCAAGAGTCTTGTCCTTTACAAAAAGCTCGCCCGCCACCCCCTCCTCGCCGGGCCGCGCATCCCCATTCGGCCACTCGGCCAATGGGAACCAGCGATCCATGGCCCAGGCCGCACGCATAATGACATTTGGCGACAACGGCACCCCGCCGCAGTCGCCGGCGCTCGAAGAGTTCCCGCGCCTCGCCGACCCGCTGCCGATGCCCTCGCACACACAGGCGCTGCGCTCGCACTCCAACTCGACGTCCACGACCGCGTCGCGGCCCGGATCGGGCCTCCGGGGCTCGCCCAAGCAGTTCCACGACTTCCCCAAGGACACGCCGCAGGAGCTCGTGCCGATCCTCATGCTGCTCACCTCGCAGCAGAACCGGCCGTACATTGAGGGCTACTTCATGCTGCTCAACGACCTCAACTCAGACGGCAAGCCCGCGGCGGACCGCCACTGGGTCGAGGTCTTTGGCCGCTTGACCGGCACCGTCGTGTCCATCTGGGACGCCAACTCGCTCGAAAACGCAACCCCCGACACGGAGCCCACCCCCACGTACATCAACATCACCGACTCGACGTTCAAGGCCATCCCCAAGCTGCCGTCGCCGTCCGGCGAGCTCACAAACATTGTCGTGCTCTCCACCACCATGAAGAACCGCTTCCTGCTGCGCATGCCCACCCGCACGCAGCTCAACGAGTGGACCGCCGCCATGCGCCTGTCGGTGTTTGAAAGCACGTCGCTGCAGGAGGCCTACACCGGCGCCCTGCTCTCGGCCAAGGGCTCCAAGCTCAACGGCGTGCGCACGCTCCTCACCGAGTCCAAGTTCCGCCACGAGGAGTGGGTCTCGGTCCGCTTTGGTAGCGGCATGCCCTGGAAGCGCTGCTGGACCGTCACCACGCCGGCCGGCATGAAGAAGAAGAAGCACGCGCCGCCGCCGGGCACGGTCGCGTTCTACGAGGATGCAAAAAAGATCAAAAAGGGGCCCCTCGCCGTCATCAAGTCGGCCTACGCCACCTACGCCGTCTACCCGCAGTCCTCCCTGCTAGTCGACGGCTCCACGCTCATCAAGGTCGAGGGCAAGGTCGAGTTCACCTCGGCCGACGGCGAGAAGGATGCAACGGTGTTTCTCATGCCCGAGCAGCACCCGGGCGTCATTGGCAGCGAAACGCTCATCCGCTACCTCATCCCGCTGCTCGACGTCTTCAAGCTGTACGGCCGCCCGTCCCGCCTCAACGCCGACAAGTCCGACCTGCGCTCGCTGCTGTTTGGCATGCCCACGCTGCCGCGCGCGCAGTACCTCGAGCTCTCGGACCTCGTCTTGGTGACCGGCGTCGCGGGCTCCGAGAACTGGTCCTCCTACGACTGGAACCGCAACATCAAGGAACTGCTCGCGCGCAAAATGTCCTCCGGCTACAAGGGCGCCGGCAACATTCTCAACACGCCGCCGTCCACCTCCAGCAACTCCCCCAAGGCCGCCGCCGCTGAAAAGGACCGCTCGGTCTCTATGCCCATCAGCCGCTCCCGCGCCGGCGCAGCGCCCGGCGCCGCCAGCAGCCCGCTTGGCGGCGAACTTCTTGCCTCTCCAAACCTCAACGACTCGTCCGCCGGCCTCGGCAGCTTCGCCAAGGACCTCAACCAGAGCCTCAGCAGCCTCTCGTCGGGCAACAACTCGTCGGCACAGCTGCCCTCGTCCAGCCCGTACGCGGGCAAGGGCTCCTCGCCACGGCAGCCGGCGGGCCAGCAGGGCGCGCGGGCCGCGCAGCGCAACGCGCCGCCAAAGCCCACTCCACAAACTGCACCGGTGCCTCCCGCACACTCGCAGGGGCCGTCCAGGGCCCAAACTCCGCAGGACAACATTCCGCGCATCCGCGCCATCAACGCCAACGGGACCAGCATCTCGCCCGCCGGCAGCGTGTACTCCGATCCTTCCAGACAGGGCGTGGCGCACACCCCGCCCATCTCCAAGGCCCACCGCACCGCTATGCAAAGCGCGGGCTACGGCCGCGAGCGGTCGGCGTCGGAGGGCATGAACCCCAACAACCTGATTGGCAAGGTCGACCACGACACCAAGCCTGTCTCGCCGCTCATGTATGCACCTGAGGAGTTCCCCGACGAGCTGCGCACATCGTCGCGCATCGACATGCGCGAGTCGATTTTTGGCGCCCGCGAGCCGACCGAGGACATTGACCGCATCGGCGCCAGAAACGCCAAGGGCTCGTTTGTGCCCATCTCGCCCGAGCGCATCTCGCCCGAGCGCAACTCTGTCATCTCCAACAGCAGCACAATCAGCGGCGGGTCGATCCACCGTGTCCACAGACGACCCGTGTCGGGAGCGGAGCACCCCAAGTACGTCACCCCCGCGCAAGGTGACATGTTTGATCCTGCTGCGCACACAAAAAACATGTTTGACCCTGCCGCCCATACCTCCGACAAGCACATTAGCCACGACAGCTCTGCCTCGTTTGTCTCGAGCCAGTCGCACGTGTCGCGCGTCGACTCCGCGCAGAGCAACTCGCGGCCCCGCATGAACATGTTTGACCCAACCGCCAACACGGGGGGAATGCACTCTCCCCAGGTTTTTGATGACGGCGAATACTTTGACACGAGCTCCTACCAGCAGGCAGACTATCAGCGACGACCAGTGCATGGCCGATGAGGGCAAATGTAAAACTGATGTAAATGTAAAATGCCTTTTTATTTATAAATACATGGGGTGTCATATTACAAACGGCAGCACAGCATCGCTCCGGCAGCACCAGCATCGCAGCTCGGCCCTCATCTGCTTTTGCTAAAAAGTGCACGTGCCGAGCTCACGCTCATTCAGTGTTGCCAAGGCTGCTGAGCTCGGCTATTCAGACAGTGTTGCCAAGCTATTGGAGCTGCGGCAGTGCGAGTCTTACGACATATACGACTGTCGCACTACTAGCCTGATGTATCGCATGTTTTTGTGGTGTTTGTGGTGCTTGTCACCACATCACGTAACAGACGCGAAGCTGGCGAGGCGTGTTTACCGGCAGGGAACTGTGGGAAATGCCGGCACAGGTCAGTAGGACAAATGACCTGTAGGACAAAGGTTACGCGCGAGGAAAAAAACAATCACTACAGAAAGTGCCTGCTGTGCCATTGTCTGACCGAGAACTTTGCGTTGGCGAGCGTTGGAGCGAGCGTCTGTCGTGCCCCATCCTCGCGGCCCGGGCTGCACCTGCCAGTGCGGGCCTGGAACGGTGCCCGCTAGACCGCCAAACACAGTAACCAAACAGCCAAAACAAACATCCTAATTGAGTCCAAAAGCAAGCACGGTCGTGCTGCTCGCGCGCTTGTGCGAGCCGGCAGTCTCTGGAAATCCCACTTGGCACGGCAGAAACTGCTGGTTCTCCGGCCCTGCCACCCGTCCGTGCCCCAGCGAGTGCCCCAGCGAGTGCCCCAGCGAGTGCCTCATTCCCCCGGACCCGTCACGAACCGCTCACGAAAAACAAATGCCACAGCGCAACCCGTTTGGGTAAATGGGCACTCACCGCTTGCGCGCCACTTTCGTGTCCCAAAATGCACAACAGCCTGCCTTTGCACGCACAAATTTCACTATATAAGTCTGCCCTGCCCAGAGCCCGGATTTTTTTGTATCGTAATTTATTGTAATGACCGCGTCTGCCGAAAAACCCGTTGAAGCCACCCCGTCCAAGATCCTCAAAACGCTTCATCTCGACAATGACGAGGAGGAAAAGATGGTTGCTGCGCACCGCGCAAAGGTGGCTGCCGCCGCGACCGCCGACGAGTCTGCCGGCAAAACGCGCAAGCAACTGAAGGAGTCGGAGAAGAACGAGCCCATCCTCATGGAAAACGACAAGCGCTTCGTGCTCTTCCCCATCAGGTACCACGAGATTTGGCAAATGTACAAAAAGGCCGAGGCGTCCTTCTGGACGGCCGAGGAAATCGACCTGGGCAAGGACATGCACGACTGGGAAAACAGACTCACCAGCGACGAGCGCTTCTTCATCTCGCGCGTGCTGGCCTTCTTTGCCGCCTCCGACGGCATTGTCAACGAGAACCTCGTCGAGCGCTTCTCGGGCGAGGTGCAGATCCCCGAGGCCAAGTGCTTCTACGGCTTCCAGATCATGATGGAAAACATCCACGCGGAAACCTACTCGCTGCTCATCGACACATACATCAAGGACCCCAAGGAGGCCGACTTTCTCTTCAACGCCATTGAAACCATCCCCTGCATCAAGAAGAAGGCGGACTGGGCCCTGCGCTGGATCAGCGACGCAGAGTCCACGTTTGCCGAGCGTCTCGTCGCGTTTGCCGCCGTCGAGGGCATCTTCTTTTCGGGCTCGTTTGCCTCCATCTTTTGGCTCAAGAAGCGCGGCCTCATGCCGGGCCTCACCTTCTCCAACGAGCTCATCTCGCGCGACGAGGGCATGCACACCGACTTTGCGTGTCTGCTGTTTTCCCACCTCCAAAACAAGCCAAAGAAGTCCACCATCGAGGCCATCATCACCGAGGCCGTCGTGGTCGAAAAGGAGTTCCTCACCAAGGCCCTCCCCGTCGCCCTGCTCGGCATGAACGCCGACCTCATGTGCCAATACCTCGAGTTTGTGGCCGACCGCTTGCTGATGGCGCTGGGCAACGCCAAGGTCTACAACGTCCAGAATCCGTTTGATTTCATGGAAAATATTTCTCTTGCTGGCAAGACAAACTTTTTTGAGAAGCGTGTGTCTGACTACCAAAAGGCTGGCGTCATGGCGGGTGTCGACAGAAAGACCACGGAGGCCCAGAAGCCACAGGACGACAGCCTGCAACTGGACGAAGACTTCTAATCTGACTTCTAATCTGCCCATATATATATTTGTAAAACATACATTTTTAACTCTGCTATTATTCTACTAAACTAATACACTTATCAAGCCTGCTGGATGAAGACTTCTAACCCATATTTGTAAAACATACACTTTTACTGCTATTATTCTACTAAACTAATACACTTTTATCAAGCAACAAAGCCCAAGTCAGTGGGTCATGGACCTGGTCGCAACTAGCATCTATACGCGTGCTCCTGGCATTGGCAGCGGGCCCAAGACGCGGTGACTAGGAACTGGAAGGCCGTGGATCTACAACAGGTGCCGAACCGGACGTCGGCGCCTCCGTGCTACCATTGGCAGCCTTGTTCCTCCTCGCCCTTCCCTTTCGCGGCATCTTTTTTGGAACAGCAATCGTCTCATCCTCGCGGGAACAGACTCCAGTAAATCTCCCATTGTCATAGACTGCGAAAACCCTCCCATGATCACTATCTCGTACCGCTTGGTGGTACTTTTCTCGACTATACAAGGCAAATTGACTGTCGCTTTTCAAACTACGCAGATATGACTCCTGTGCAGAAGTTGCCGGCTCCCATTCAACCAAACGTTTCGACACATAACCCAAATCCAACGATGGGATATAGTATGACAATATGGCCTCAGATTCTGGCGTGAGCGGATTCAGATTATCAGGAACATGAACCTCATGGAAGTGTGCAAATAGAGCAGTTATAAATTTAGGTACGATAATGCCACGCTTCTCAGACATTTCTTTGATAGCTTCTTTATTGAGCTCAATGACCGCGCCTATGGAATTGTCCAAAGCAGTCGATGCAGTGCCGTCATCAAACTCATCAGGGAAGGGCCTGGTCGCAGCAGTCTGTGCAGTGCCGTCAGGAGTATGACTGACATCTTCGCTCTGCTTGCCTTTGCCTTTGCCCTTGCCTTTGGTTCGCTTTTTCTTCTCCTTGGGGGCTTGCGAGGGACCCTTTTTGGCTGCTTTTGCCTCTGTGGATTGCTTGGCATCTACAGACAGTCCCTCCTCGTTGGGCTGCTGCGCTCCTTCTATTGCATTGTTGTTTTCATTAGCAGGCTTTCGGGCCTTGGGTTCTTTTGCTTTCTTTGCTTTCTTGGTATCCTTGGACGGCGTAGACTCGCCGGAACTTGTAGCGTCTTTACCATCTGCTGTTTGCCGCTGGTTCTTTGTATCCTTGGTGGCTTTGGTCTTCTCCTTGGGCTCTTTAGCCTTCTTTTTGTTTGAGACTTTGCGATCCTTGCCTTTGGAATTATTTGCGGACGGTTTTTCTTGTTGTTTTTCCTTGCTCTTGTCGCTGTTGGTCTGGTCCAGAGCAGCAGCGCTCTGTGGAACAGGAGGGGGGAGTACCGGCTTCGGACTGCTCAGACTGATTAGAAAGTCCTTGAAGCCTTCATCCTCCTCGATTGTGTTTGCAACCGGGTTCTCCTTGGCACTTTTCTCGACGGGCCGTTGATAGGGTGCATAGGACACTTGGGCCAGCGGCTGAGAGTCGCTGTACTTGTCTGCACTTTCGTCCCGAGGTACAAACACCCTGGGAGCCACGGCTTTGAAAGCTTCATGGAACTGTTTTAAGTAGAGCTGGTTGCGAAAGTACAGATACGCTCTTGCGTAGACCGGGTCTTTGCCCTGCTTGTGCGTCTCGTGGCCAGGAACAAAGTACATGTAGGAGCAGGTCTCGTTGTTTGCTGTTTGCGACATGTACTCGAAAAACTCTTGTTCTGTTGTTTTTGGGGGCAGGTATCTGACCACCAGCTTCAGTTTTTGCGCCGGAGGCGGAGGAGCTGCCGCGGATGATCCCGTTGGCTCGGCTCGCGCCATCTCAGTCATGATGGAGGCTAGCACAGTTCTGTCAAACGGGCGCCGGTCTTTTTCCAGTCAGGATCGGAGCAGATGTGCAGCGTGAACAGTGTGCTTGTTGAATTTCGAGCTATTCCCAAAAAGGTAACCTTACAATTAAGTGACAATCGAGCTGACCCAACGTCATCGGGCAAAGCCAGCGACTGGAAAGCAGTGGACGCGGTCATTAAAACACAAAATGTGTGCATTAAATTGAATACAGACTGCAGGGAGGGGAGTGGAGTATTTTGCAGCGTAGAGCATTGATGACAGATCTGTGGAGCTGCCCAGCTGCGTGGCGGAGATGCGTCCGTTATATGACAGGCACAGCAGCATCACTACAAATTTGCTCTCTCTAAAGAACCTGGCTGCCGACACAAGCTGATGAGCAGGACTCCTGCCGCGCTCGCAAATACACAGGTTGCAAGTCACCAACGAGCATTCGCATCGGGACATGATGCCAAGGGCCGTCCTGGCTGGGGCTGAGCCTCCGGCTTTTGTAGTATTGCAGCGATTTTGTAGTATTGCAGCGTCTGGCCGGCCTACAGAACTTGTGGCGCACCAGACGGCCGGGCGAGCACTGCAACGCACGGCACTGTATTCCAGCGGCCGCTCCGCACCATTCCCCGGCGCAGCGCGAGCACGGAAACGCCCGCCGCAGCTTAAAATAAGCATAACACAACGGACCCAGATGCCCCAGCCGCTGCAACAGCCTCGCCGGCGGGGATCTGTCAACAACTCTTGCACAGAGCCATCAGCAGCACTTTTTCAGCAGCAGTCGCAGCGCCTCTCCACCGCCAAACTGCCCAAACAACGGCTGCAACGCTTCCACGCACCTGCCACAGCCCCGCAACCCCCTTCCCAGTTGATGAATGACTGCTAGTATGCATCCCGCAGTGGCCTCCACGGGACGGAGCGTCGATTTGGACCAGTTGCAAAGATCGGCCAAATCAAAGGTGGCCGCCGTACTCGAGGCGCACGACGCGGCCTCTGCCATCCCGCTGATCGAGGAAACCATCCACTTTGTCGAGCGGTTCCGCTCGCTGATGGGCAAGGGCGACGACGAGGACTGCCGGGCCTACGTCTACTTCTGGTGTGCAAAGCTGCTCGTCGACGACTACATCCCGCGGCGCGTCAACCGCCTCGACGTCGCCCAGATGCGCACCGTCGTCGAGGTCCGCGACATTGTCAAGTACGACGCGCAGCACCACCTGCCCATGGTCGAGGATCGCCTCCGCTTGCTCGCCAGCGCCCAGGCCGCAAAGCAGCGCGCCGCCGGCGCCCCGGAAGCTGGCTCTTCCGCACGCAACGGCGCGGCCCGCGCGACCAACGGCGACCACAAGGTCGCGCGCAAGCCCGTCGCCACGGACGACGTTGCAAACCTCGCAGAGCGCTTTGCCCGGCTGCGGCACGGTGCACCCGCCAAAACCACTCAAAGCAAACGGCTCGGCCAGGCCCACCGCGACCACCCGCTGCCGGCGCTCCCCGACGGCCCGCCAACGATCCCCCCGCTCCACGAACTCGAAAGCGCGACTCGCACCGACAGCAACGGCTCCCTGCCGCCCCCGCCAAACAAGCCCCCGCCGCCAGTGCCCGGCGCGTATGTGGAGCGCGCCGTTGAGCCCCCCGCGCCCATCCAGTTTCCAAAGTCGTCCGTGCTGGCCGCCGAGGAGCTGTGCAAATATCTCACAAAGTACCCGGAGCGCATCCTGGTGCTCGATGTGCGGTCGCGGCGGGATTTCTGCAACGGCCACATCAAGGCCAAAAACATTGTCTGCATAGAGCCGGTGGCGCTGCGAAAAGACATGAACGACGGAGACATTGAAAACACACTCATCATGAACGACAAGGAGGAGTCCCTGTTTGCGAAAAGAGACACCTTCGATCTCGTCGTCATGTACGACGGCAAGTCCCACGACGCCCAGCGCGCAGACCTGGGCAACATGTACATTCGCATCATCATGCGAGCTGTCGGCGAAAACGCCGTCTACAAGCCGCTGATGCGGCCGCCCACCGTTCTCATCGGCGGCTTCGCAGCCTGGCTAGAGGACATTGGTCCGCAATACGTCGAAACGGCGGCAGAAGAGCTGTACTCCGCCCCGATCGCGGCCCCTCCGCAGCCGGCCGTGGCTCCATACCCTCAGCAACCGCGCGATATCACATCAAAGCCATACTATCCGTCGCGGAGAAACTCGTCCCAGTCCATCCCCTCCCGCTCCAGCTCATTTTCCAACGGATCGCCCCACGCCCAAGCCGTTCCCTATCCCAGAGATAACGTCGACTATGTGCTCGGCGGTTTCGCTGAGCGAAGGCAAGAATTCGAGCAGTATCCTCAGAATTCGTACCCAGTCACACCATACCCTACTCACCACCAGCATCGCTCTTCACATGGATCACCTGTCAACAATACGCCCAGCACTGCGAAACCGAAAGCTCAGAGCCATGCACAGAAGCATCCCAGACATAGTTACCAGGACGAGCGTGCCACAGCATCACCTCCGGCACCTGTTGTTCTTCCACCCCACCCGCAAGATGCTCAATATTATGCATCGTCCCACCACCAGCTGCAGCAACAGCAACAGCAGCAGAACGATGCAAACTACCGGAAATTTCAACTCGCAGTTGACGACTTTGCCACGGGCCTTGCGAATCTCGGCAACACTTGCTACATGAACTGCATTATTCAATGTTTAGTGGGCTCTTCCAAGCTCGCACTGCCGTTCATTCAAGGAAGCTACAGAGTAAATATTCACGCTAAACTGGGATACCAAGGTGTACTGGCACAAAGCTTTGCCGCTCTCGTGCAAGAAATGTTTAGACGCTCCGGCTTTTATGCCTCTCCGATAGAACTCAAGAGACTGGCGGGTAGACTGCGCGAACAGTTTGCGGGGTTTGAACAACAAGACTGCCAAGAATTCTTGACATTTATACTGGACGGGTTGCACGAGGATTTAAATGCGAGTGGCAATGCTACTCGACTCAAAGAGCTGACTGAAGCCGAGGAACGGCGCCGTGAAAAAATGTCCATTCGCGTTGCGTCGACTATCGAATGGGAACGATATCTCAAAACGGATTCCTCTTTGATTGTGGATACGGTCCAGGGACAGTATTCGAGTCGACTGAAGTGCCTCACCTGTGGATTCACGTCCACCACGTACAATCCCTTTTCGTTTTTGTCGTTGCCAATACCGTTCCGAGGCTCTAAAAGGGAAAGCGTCACCTTGCTACAGTGCTTTGACTTGTTTACAGCCCAAGAACTACTGGACGGTGACAATGCGTGGTATTGTCCTCACTGCAAGACGAGAAGACGAACGTCAAAGAAGCTGAAAATTGCAAGACTTCCCTCACTACTGATAATCCACCTGAAGCGATTCCAAAGCAAGGGACGTTACTCAGACAAGCTGGAAAATTTTGTGCATTACCCCATCACTGGACTAGACCTGACACCTTACTGGCCACAGTACGAAGCGAACGACGAGTCCCAGCTCCGGGGATTACCCGTAGGGGGACAAGTTCCGCCGTTCAAGTACAATCTTTTTGCGGTTGCAAACCACCGAGGAACTCTGAAAGGAGGCCATTACACTGCATTTGTTAACCGAGGGCGTCGAGGATGGCTACTGTTTGATGACACTAGAGTATCGTCCGTGTCGGCAAACTTGGTGGTGAATCAGGACGCATATGTGCTATTTTACATGCGTGTGAATTGAACGCAAGTATACATATACATAAATGAAATTAATTTGCATACGATAAGATACGGTTTAAATATTTCTCCACTTTATTCCCAGTCGTCTTCCTCCTCGTCGGGCTTGGCTGACGAGGAGTTGGCTTGCGATACGACATCGTAAGAGCTTTCAGACGACGGCCTGGCAGACGCCGTTGCGTGCTTCTTGTCGGAGGGGCTCAAATGGGCCTCTTTTGCAACTGCCGCTGGGGCGGGCTTTGTTTGCGCTTTGGCAGTCGTTTCAGAGCCGCCAGCCGCTGCCTTGGCGTCTCCTTGCTTCTGCCCAGCCTGGTGTTGCTCTCCCTCGTCGTCGGAGTCGTCCCACTCAACCTCATCCTCGTTCTCCTGGAACGAATGCTCCAACACTGCCTTCCGCTTGTCTTCCTGCTCCATAATCTGGGCCTTTATATAGAAATACTTTGCCCAAAACGTTTCGTAAGAAACCTTCTCCGGAACCAAGCTGTCCATTGTGGATTTGAGTGCGCTGCTCTCCGCAAGGCACTTGTCAATCTCATCAGCCTGCGATTCAACGGCAAAGGTCTTTGCAAACGCAATGAAAGCGTCGTCGTCCTCGTCATTTGCCAAGAACAGTTCTTGGGATGTGTTTAGGGCATGCATTTGGGCTTCCAGCCTCGTCGAGTAAATCTGGTTTCGAATATCCTCGGGAACGTTGAACAGCAGCTCAGATGGCGCGTCCTGACCGCCGTTCATAAAACCCTCATCATCAAAAGGGGGTTTAATCTTCACAGCTTCCTTCAGGATGTCTTTCAATGAAGTGCCCGCACTCAAAATTTTTCGACCCGCCGCATTCTCCAACTCCTCAAGATCCTTGTCAATGGTGTCAAGATACACCTGGGCCTTGGATGTCAGTTGCGAAAGCATTGCTTTGCCCTTTTCCAAATCGATGGAAGCGCGTGCAACGGCGGGTTTCTCAGACTCAGCCCCCTCGGCTTGCTCGCCGTCGCCCTTCTTGTCTTCCGGAATGAATCTCGCCACTTCCTCACGCACGGCATCGTAGTCGCCCTTCACTTCCTCCAGTACCACCATTGACTGCTTTTTGATTCCCGACCAGATGCCACCCCAGCTGATTTGCGAATACATCTTCTCAATGCCCGTCTCGAGCTGATCAACAGCCTTGTCGACGGACGTGGGTTCATGCTTGTTTTCAACCGGTTCCGGCGCGGGTGTTGCTGTATCACGAAATTCGACGTTCATGGCTACCGTATGGCGACTATAAGCAGGCTTTATGCAATGAGAAAGGCCACCACCCTGGTGCATACATGGACATTAAGTGGCACATCTTATCAGGCAACTTCCGGGTAACTGTGGAGTGACAGCAGAGCGCGTCTTTGAGTAGGGAACACAGCCCGCTGCAGCATGGTGTGGCCTGTTGGCTGCGTGCAAGGTCGCTCCCCCGACCAGTGGAATCGATACGGCCTGCGGGTTGCAACTGCTGCGCGCTGTGTCCCGGTGAGCCTGCATCGCATACCCCAGCAAGATGACTTTCCCCAATTGGGTGGGGAGCAAATAGCAAACAATACAACAGCGATATATAATTTATAAGAGCGTATATACTCGGGTTAAATAATTAAATGCCATTTGCAAGCCTCGCAGCTTTAAACCGACTCACTTTGGGCTTTGCAGAGTCGTCTTCAATCGGCTCGAATTCCTTCTCCGAGTCGGTTCTTTTGAAACCTCCCCGTTCATGGATAAACTTCTGTCGAATGTTTTGATACTGCTCAGACATTTGTCGCTTGCCAAGCAAGTCCTGGTGCTCCTTTTCAGCGGCAAGATCCATCTCCCGGTCAACTTTTCTCTCTAGTATTGCACTGGATAGAATTGGCTCGGCGTTTGTGTCCTTCTCGCCAGCCGACTCTGCCAAATCAGCTTGCTCAGGTGCGTTGTCGTCATGCGCTTTGACAAAATCGTCTTCGCTCATTATCATGCCTTGAAACTTTTCTCTCGCCAGCTTGAGGACATCTGCATCTAGCTTTTTATCTAGTGGAGACTCGACAATGTCGGAAGTCACCGGCTCATCTGGCGGGGGATGCGCACCATCTTCGTAGATTTGCGGCCGCTTGGCTTTCTTCGTCATCTTTTCAGACTTGAAGCGCGACACTTTGGGCGACCTTTTCGGCTCACTTGCATGTACAGCAACCTGTTCAGCAGCCTGTTCAGCAGCCTCACGAAGACTCGCTGCCCTCGAAACAACAGCTGCATCATCACTACTCGCTTCCACTAACCTGGCAATCTCAGCCATGACTTCTTTGGGGTTTTTGAGATCATCTTGGTAAAAGGAGCCGACTTTGTTATTTTCGGAATGGCTCCCAGCGGTGCCGCTATCTTTGCTGTTCAAAGGCTCCTGTTCATCCTCAGGTGAGTTGAGAGGAGTAGTATCAGAGACAGACGATAAAGATTCAACTCTGTGATTGTGGTTGAATTTCCTGACATCCACAGTATCATTGAACGAAACGCTCCTGCGTCTCCTGCCCTTACTTTCGCTACGAGCCTCATCGCCATCACTAGCGGTGCCAACATCCTCGACAGCAGTCTGCTCTTGCAAGCTATTCCTAAACGCAAACGGAAAAAGAGATCCTCCAGTGCTGCCGTGTTCATCCTCGTCCTCCTCCATCTTGTCATCTTCATCCTCCTCATAGTCGGCGTCATGGACACTTTTACTTTGCAAAAGAATGCTCTTCATTAGCTGTTCGTCAACATCCACATCCTTACCATCAAAGTGGTAATTGTCGTCTTCATCCTCAATTTCATCAGCCAAGATTTCAAGAGCCAATAAATCGTCAGAGTCTACATGGTTGAATTTGGAAGGCGGAGGGCTTCCGTTACCATCATGGGCGACATCAGTGGACGGCTCTACGGGGGCAGGCTTTCCAGCTGCGGCGGGTGTTTTTGAAACAGACTTGTCAGACACGTCAATGTTTGATATCTTTGCAGGTGAAATAGGAGACGGTTTTTGAAGAACAGGCTGCTCTTGTGGCGGGGATGATGACGAAGTGGCTGGCAATGGCTGCGTAGATGACTCTGGTTTGCGTTCCGGATAGGAGCTTACAGACCAACTGCCTCTGGGTTTGGCTGCTGGCTCAACGTAGACCGTTTTCTTCAGTATGCTTTTCGGAGGCTCCTCTGGAGCTTTGCCTAGAGGTGAGCCGGCGCGCGAGCCCGGGTTCGAAACGTCTCTTAGGACCTTCTTTTGTTCCGAAATCAGGGCATTTTGGACAGACGAGATTTCTCTATCGATTGTGTCCATCTTCCTTTGTCTGGTATCGCAGAGCATTTGAGCTTGGACCAGGCTGATTTTCGACTCCTCCAGTTCTTTGCGGAATTTCTCAGACTTGATCTTGAGCTCTTCCAGTTTGTAATTCAGTTCATCGATTACCTTGAGGGACTTCTCGGGAAGCTGCGTGGCTGAATCCAAGCGGATCTGCGTCGCCAAATGAGTCGGCAGGGGCGACGAACGATTCACAGCCGGTGGTGTTGAAATGGGCGTATGGGAGGCATCAGATGCAGAGGAAGAAGACGTCCTTGTGTCACTGGGCGCGGTCTCCTTTGGGTCCTGAGGCTGAGAAGCGCTTCTCTTTTCATCAGACTCGGAAGAAGGTGTTTTTGGCGCAGTGTCCTTTGAATCGTTCCCTTGAGCGGCGCTTCTTTCATCAGTCTCCTTACTAGCGTTTGCCCCTGGCTCGTTGGCGGCTTGAGCCTGGCTGGAGGAGACTTTCGATTCCCCACCGCTCGCAAGCGCCTTGGCCTTGGCATCGCGACTGGCCATCACCTTTTGTGGCTCCACGCTGCTGGATACAACGTTTCCGTCCTCGTCCAGCTCCTCCCTGATGTCCATTATCCGGAGACCGTCCTCATTTGTCGCATCCTCCAGGTCTCCAATGTGAGAAAGGTTCTTCTGTGCCTCCAACGCTCCACTCAGCCTCTTGCCCACGTCTTCCAGCCCGCGGTCGCACTCGCTAATTGACTTGCCCACAAGCGCTTCGGCCATCTCCCGCGTGGTGTCCGCAGCGAGAAGCTTGGCAGCAGGGCCCTTGCCAGCTGCGCCGTCCACAAACACCGTTCGCAGCTGCGATTGGATTCTCCTCCACGGTTCTTCGCCCTGCGACCGATCCAGCGCGCCCTTGATTTGCACCCAGTTTGCTTTCTGGTTGTCGTAGGTCTCCTTCTCCGCCTTCAATTTTTGAATTGATTGTTTGAGCTTTGACTGAAGTTCGCTCAGATCCATGGTGGACAACGTTCCAGCGGATTATTTATCAAGCAGTACAATCACTGTCGCAAAGCAGCGTCTGTGTAGATATTGGCAAAAAATAGCAGTAGTTAGCAAATCAGGAGGAAGCTGTTTTCCCTGTTGACTAGCGACAGAGGTGGACTGTTAAGGGTTAGGAAAATCGACCGTCTCTAAATTTTTTTTGTGACTACAGTGTTACCTTAGGCGGGAGCGTTTAGCGTTGGAATCGCAGTGTAGGGGATTGGAGGGAGTACGGGACGGAACAAGACTGCAACAGACATGCACGAAAAATTTCCCTGCTGCGTCAGGGCCAAGTTTTGTAGAGACCACTTTGTAGAGACCACTTTGTAGTGTCCTTTTCCAGCGCTTTTTTTTATTTTTTATTTAACTTCCGGACCCTGGCCGTTGGTTCTGCGAGCTCTTCCATGGGGTTCCATCGGCAGCGGTGTTCTGCAATTGCACTGAGCGGCGTCAAATGATGCCGTGGTGACTGGGCCGGTCGGTGACGACCCCTTTTCAGAACCACACAGTTATTTTACGTATTACTGGAAATGGGTGCAATGAGCACAACCTTTTGAAACCAACCTACTGTAGCCAAACCATGCCTTCCAAAATTCAAATCAAAACGGCCGCTCTGGGCAGGCTGCTGAAAGACCATCTGAGCTATCAGCAGGAGGTCACAGATAATGAGGCGCATTTGTCAACCTTGACCGACGAGCACGAGCGGAAGCAGCAGCAAAAGGTGGTTGACGAATCCAAGCGGGTTTTGCCGTCGGTCGTGGAGAATATCAAGACGACAGTCAAAGATCTCGAAAAGCTGATTGCCGAGGCCGAAACCGGTGTTGAAAACGAAGTTAAAGAGGCCGAATTGAAGATTCAAGATGCAAAGAAGGTTCTGTAAGCTCAAGCTCGAGGTAGAGCTTCCAATTGTATAGGTTGTAGACTAGCTAGCAACTGACGTTTACCGTCCAAAACTGTCACTCCCTGCCTGGTTCTTTTGCTCATTCCAATCATCCAGAGCTGCCTGCCATTCTTCTTCGGCAGTCATGTCTTTTTTGTCTTTTACGCCCTCGCTCTTCTCCTTGGCCCTTTCAATCTCCTGTCTTTCCTCCTCATCGTCATACTCGTTTTTATGCTCAATCCACCTTTCGTGAATCGAAACGTCCGCGAGGTAAGCCGGCTTGCTGTTTCGCGTGGCCTCGATCCACACCGTATCGCCCCCTATTTCTGTAGTACCAAATTGATACCCGCTAGCCTTGTCAATGACTCTCAAAAGAGAAATCATTGAGTTTTTGTTTTCCACCGATAGCACTTCAAAGGACACAAGCGCAAAGTCCTCCACAACCTCAGCAATGGCCTTCGTCAGCGCGGCATACTTTTTCCCAAGCAGCGACGGCGACTCCTTTTCCACGTAGGGCAGCAGGTGTTCTAAATCCTGCACCTCCGTGTAAAAGTCCAGCGGGAAAGGCATTGTGGCAGCGTAGTTTGAAACCAAGTCAATCTTGGAAATGACATTGAGGTGAGGCAGGTTCATTTGGAGCATAGACCTCAGCGATAGCAACAGTACGGATATGTACTGCGACGGCGACGACAAGTACTGAGAGTCGACAAGGTTTATCACCACCAAGCGGAAGTCGAGCTCTTTGGTGAGTTTTGTAAACACATTAGAGAGCGCCGAGTGATGGGTAAACAGTTCCACTTGGCCGGGGCAATCAAACAAAACATATTCCTGAGGCCCGAGAGCCTTTATCTGTCCGACAAACTCTTCAACAGCTTGCTCCATTTGTTCCAATGCATAAATAACACCGCCATTCGGTCCAAGGCCCATGGTGTCCATGACCTCTTCCAGACGCACAAAGTCTCGAATGTCCACAGCGCAAGTGTAAGGAAGACGGTCGTTGGCAGGATCAAGATTAACAACGCTCGTTTTCCTTCCAACTGCGCTCAGAAACTGATCCATTCCGTTGCAGTAGGTTGATTTGCCCGATCCGGGAGGACCAATCACTAGCTGGCCAAACGGCATCTCGGTGTCGACAGAATGAAATACGCTCTAGATAGTATCGCCCCTGGTTCTGGTTTGGATCTGTGCTTTGAAAATTGTTTTGGCTCAGAGTGTCCCATTTAATCGCACTCGAGCAAAGCAAGTGCATCCCGGTGGCTGACTAGCGGTGGCGACGAAGGGCGGGAAAGCTGCAGAGAAAGTCTTCATTTGACGGCATGCGACTGCCCTCATAGCGAAAACCGCACTGTCTCCATGGCGGGTGCTTTCTCCTCGGTGCCTGTTTGCCATAGAGTGCTCGCTTGCGGGCCACCACCCCACCCTGGACGGCCAATTTCTCCGCCACAACAGGCAGACATTGTCCAACCTGTCATCCTCACAATACGTTTGAGCGGAGTAGAATAGAAATGGAACACAACAAAAAATTAGTAACTGTGGCGCCCCTGGTGCTGCTGTCTGTTGTCGATCATTACAACAGAAGCGTCAAGGACTCCAAGAAACGAGTCGTGGGTGTGATTCTGGGCGACGTTTCTGGCGACAGCATCAAAGTTACAAACTCGTTTGCAGTTCCGTTCGAGGAGGACGACAAAAACAAGGGCGTCTGGTTCCTTGACCACGATTACATTGAGGCCATGCGAGACATGTTCAAAAAGGTTAATGCTAAGGAAAGGCTAATTGGTTGGTACCACTCGGGACCAAAGCTACGGGCTTCGGACTTGATGATCAATGACGTTTTCAAAAAGTACACGCCAAACCCACTGTTGCTGATAGTAGACATGCATCCACAGCCGGTGGGAATCCCCACAAATGCGTACCTGGCAGTCGAGGAGATCAAGGACGACGGCACCACGGCCGACAAGACATTTGTGCACGTTCCGTCGCTGATTGAGGCGGAAGAGGCCGAGGAGATCGGAGTAGAGCATTTGTTGCGCGATGTGAGAGATGCAGCTGCTGGCAGCCTGTCCACGAGAGTAACAGGACTGGTGTCCTCGTTGCAAGGGTTACACAACCATCTGTTTACTATCCGAGAGTACCTGCAGAAGGTCATTGACGGGAAGTTGCCCATCAACCACGAGATTCTCGCTCGCCTCCAGGATGTCTTCAACTTGCTGCCCAACCTGGGCACAAGCAACAAGGCCTTCACGACAAAGACCAACGACGAAATGATGATTGTCTACTTGACGTCGCTGGTAAGATCAATCATTGCATTCCACAACCTGATTGAGAACAAGATTGAGAACAAGAGACTGTCTGACAAGGGCCAGAACCAGCTGTGAGTGCGCGAGTGATTTGCTGAACGGCGCGAGGCGGCAACGGCTATTCCGCAAAATCCTGCCTGGTGCGATACAAGTGCATAATCATGTGCAAGGCACTGCCAGTTGTTACCTAATCCCGTCAATTGTAATGGATGTACCTAGATTCAAATAATGTGTATCATGTACCGCACGTTCCGCGCGCGCCCAGATAAGCAGGGTGGCCCCGCGAGGAAAAGGTAAAACAGCAGGTTGAATTGAGTCGTGTCATGGTAGTGAATGTTAAATTCCCCAGTATCGCACCAAAAGATTTTGTGTCCCGTCTCATCTTCTGCCACCAGCCAGAAATATTATGCACTTGGCCTTATCAGGAAAGATTCCCCATTTTATCTTATAGATCACGCAGATAGATCAGAGGCAGGTTTTAGATAAAGGAAGCAAAAAGGCAGCCGCCAGGACATCCATCCCCACAACGCCACTGACCGTACGGGCTGAGTTAAAAATGTGCGGTGGAGCAGGGGGCCCTAAGGGGCCAATCAAGTCGTTCAAATACTTCAGAGCAATGCAATTTGGAAAGAACCCTTTTGGTGGCGGATCAGGAGGCCAGGGCGCCGGCCGCATTCCAAGGATCAAGGAGCTTCTTGTGAAGCTGGACGAAGAGCAGCTTGGAAAGAAGCAGCCGGCGGACGCCAGCAGCAAGCAGCCGCCGCCCAGCGCCGATTCCTTTTACTTATCTCCGTCCATCAGAAGCCATTTGGAACAGTCAAGAAACAGCCTCAGATCCAAGGTCAATGACATCAAGGCTGAGGTTGCAAACTCGGCGCTGGACCATGCGCAGAAGCGGTCTGAACTGCGCTCGCAAATTGCCGCCATGAAGTCGCAGATGAAGGCAGATGTGAGGGACTTCAAGGCTGACATGAGCAAGATCGCGGAAACTGGCAATGATTACGACATTGACTTTGTGACAATGCGAAGAAAACCCAAGGTGGCCGCGGCCGAGCCTGCGAGAGCGGAAGCGGAGGAGCCTGAGATTGCACAGGCAAAAGCAAACGCCGTCAAATCGCATGCGCATGAAATCGCCGACGGGGAAACATCGGCGGCCCTGCTCAGCGACCAGCTGGATCTCGAGGGCCATTCGAAACCTGAAAACTCGCCCTACACGAAATCCTCGACCCCTATGGCGGACCTCGATGCGACGACAAGCGCAAACTCATCTTGTAGACCGCCCGAGTCGGCACCTCCGGCTGCCAAAGAAGCGACCCTGTCAACCGACGATCACGACTTTTCAAAGCCCGTCAGCTCTGTCACGCTGCATGCAAAGGCTTCGACTGGAGACAGCGGCAACGCACCCAAGCAAGACGCTGTGGAAACTGCTGCTTCTGATTTCACAACTACTGAGCCTACGGAAGATTCTAAATTCACTCTATCTGGTTCATACAGAGACCCTAACGACCTCCAAAAGTTACTAGACTCTGTTTCCTCAGACTTTGTCGAGTCGCCGCGTCCAAAGCGTGCGGAACCAAAGCCAGACAGCCACTCCCCTCCCATCATACCCAACGAGCCCATTATTGAAATCCATCCCAATGAGATTCGCCAGAAGTATAGCCGACCGCATCAACCGGCCGACCCAATGGATGAGATCGCTTCAACCGCCTCCATTGGTCAAGCACTAAAGGACGCGCGAGACAACAACAAAAAGTTAGAGGATGAAGAATTCCGAATGAAAAAGGCCTATGAATACAGCAAGCAGGCATCTTCGTCTGAGCCTCACCTGCTTGAAGAGAAGTCCTTCTTTACTTCAAAAGGCAGGGCTGTGGATCAACAGCAAATGGAGTACGTTATTGTTACTCCATCGCAAACCCTCATTCGCACCAACACCCTTCCTTTCTCGGACACTACGCAACGCAAGGATTTGTTTTCATTTTTAAACGAAGTAGCAGATCCTGAAAGTTATGTCAAAACTATCTCCAAGCTTGAACAGCAAGGGTGGAGAGCTATTGGAGGTGGCGGAAGTGGCCAGCTGATTGTCTTTGAGAGACCCAAAGTTTCCAAGTCATGGAAGAAAGCTCTAAGAAAGTTTATCGTGTTTTCACTCCTCTCCTCAGTTGGCCTCGTTGGTGCTCTTATCGTTTTATCCCTGGTGGTTACCCCATCCTCGACAGTTGTGGTTAAGCCTTAGGCAAATTTATTCAGTAGCGGGCTTATCCTTGTCACTAATGGTGATATAAGTTAGCTGAGTCATTCCATCCTTTGATCCATTCCACCGATCGAGCTTGGTGACATTGTCGGGATCCAACAGATCGGGCACCTTTGTACCGAGCTTGAGCTCATCCATTTCCTTCTTACGCTGGAGCTCCAACAGATCTTGCCTATTACTTTTCGGCCGTCCTGGCCGTCTCTGCTCTTTCAATCTATTAAGTTCGGTATCGTTTCGTTGAATATAAACCTTTGCAAACTCATATAGCTGTGGCCTTGTAAATGACTCGGCAGCCTTATTTTCAGAATATGCGAGATTTTTAACGCACTGTTGAAAAAAAAGTACTTTCAAAACTTCTTGATCCTTCGCACCGCTGCGATTCGATTTTTCCTTGTCAAGTTTGTCTTGACGCAGTGCAGCACGTTGTATCTGTTTTAACTTCCTGCTTCGCTCGTGGAGCCCAGTGGCCTCCTTACCCACTTTATTTTGAACTTTTTTTAAACTATGAGCAACTGGCATCACAGGTTGTTGGTTGTTGATCAGCGGTGGTAAAATTTTTGAACACTCGATAAGTATTGATAAATAAATTTATTGTCTTGTCCTAATTAGGAAATACATCTGTTGGATTTTGGAATAGACGCTATCGGCAGATTTTTTACGCCATGCTATAGATTATTGAATCCCTGTTACTTGAACGCCTGCTCGCAATCTTTTCGGTGCAATTCGAGTATTCCAGCGGGTAAGCAAACCACTGCTTGATTTGAGAGTCACTCCCATCAGGAAGCCATTATTTCCATGGTTGCAGCGACTACCAGCGTAGTTAGGACTTATATCTAACTTAATAGAATGAACCTAGACAGTATAATGCCCTTCCTATCTTGTGAAGATAGGAGTAGCGATTAATTCCAGGATCTACTTACTACTATAATACGTTGCGTAAAAATAGCTGTTATACAATACAGATGTAAACGAATGATATAAATTGAAATATAACAGAATTGAATCAAATCTTATCGGTGTGCTTCGGATTCTGGCGGATTTCTCCCACTACGAACCTCGGGATTTAACCGGCATGCAGGTCATGAAGTGTTCTGAGGTTCATCCCTGATGTACAAGCCATCTCTCAATTGGCATTATATTTAAAGGGCTTGCCACCCGTTTTTATTCTTTAGTTTATACTCTTATATTATTTTATCTTACTCATTTTCTCTTTGTGTATTACGCGCATCAATAAGCACATAAATTGCAATTAAACCCTATCTTGATCTTGGCCTCATCGTATGGCCCTTGTTCCTCTACTGAGGGCTTACAGTTCGACGTAGGAGATCAACCAGAATCATTCAAATCAGTCCTCGAAGGAACGGTCGTCCTCAAGCGTTCTCAAGCGCTCCTTGAAAATAACTCGTTCCTCCGAGAAAGTATCCAACGTATAGAAGGAGGCAATAGAGAATTACACAACCTAAGGATCGAGACGATTGACAAAGCTCTAAACAACCTCCAGAGCAACTTTCAAAACAGCTTTCAAAACAGTCTCCAGGTATAGAATGAACCTAGACTCTGTATATTGAACGCCCTTCTTCTATGAAGAATAAAATTAGTGAAAGTGAAGTGAGGAGAATCCCAGAGAGGGTTCTCCCCTTTTTATAAGAAATGATTTAGCGACAGAACCTCAATAATTGATTCTATTTTTATAAGAAATGAATTAGCGACAGAACCTCAATAATTGATTCTGATGAATCACTCAAGGGGTTCTGACGCGGTCTCCTATATTCCTTCCTATTTGGGAGAAGCTACATGGGCAAGGAGTAATGTGATGGTCAGAATCGATTATCAACCACTGAGAAGAAGATAGATAGGAGTGAGCTATCAGGCTTGGCTGCGCCATATAGTTGTTCAACCGCCAGGTTACATAGTGGCTTTGATCACCGAGAGATAACCAGTCGTCGTTGACAACGGGGCAATCATGAACTATTTTGTATTTCAGGGACGCAAAAGGTCAAATGTTGCCTGAGTATTACAGAGCCTTCTCAGAGCTTTGTGAAGGACGCATCAACCCCATGGTCTGAAACAGGTCTGAGAGGCAAATTCTATCTGCATGTCACGCGACAGTTGTTCCATTGGCGATGACTTACGCCTGTGTTTTTGCACTAAAACTAGAAGCTGATGGCGATCTTGCAGGTACTCATTCGGAGAGTCCAACTCATAAGCAACAGTATAAAGGTATAAAATAATGTTAATAAATGTATATAAATATGTGTTCGTTAGCTTTATAAATAACTCAAGATCACCAGTGATCCGATTCTGTTTGTGGTACAATTGTAATACAAGTACTTGCTCAACAAGTGTGGAAGTGAAGAGGTTACCAAATGCCAGGACCTCCATAAGCTGGATTCATAAACCCATGACGATGGTGGTGGCGTCTGCCAACGAAAGCGGGACCGTAGGCAGGACCGTAACCTGGACCATAAGCAGGACCGTAAGCAGGACCATAGCTTGGGCCGTAACCCGGACCATAAGATCCGTAGCCGGGAGCATAGCTCGAGTATGTGGTCTGTGGGGCATCTCCCAAGAAGAAGGAAGACAAGAGACCAGGATTGTGTCTGTGATGAACGTGTGGGTACATTTGTAATAGATAGTTGATTGCTGAGTAAATATGTACAACAGCAGATACGTACAGTCTCTTTATATAGTTTTGGAATTTTTGTGCCAGCAGGCTCGGTTCTATCGGGGGCGATGCAGAGGCATTGCTTGCTCAGCCTGGAACCGTCATCCGATGGGTCATCTGACCGTTTGTTGTCAGTGTCGTCATCGCGCCTCAATTCGTTCCAATTAGGAAATTGCTGGGGAGGAACCTCGATGAGATCACCAACGAGCGGACATTTCGGAAGTCCATTGCGAAGGAACATTAGTGAGTCATCAGTGAGCTCTTCTGCAATTACGCAGTCCACTGCATATGGCTGGAGATAGCTGAGTAATGGTCTGTCCACCTGGTGGTGGTGGCTGATCGCACACGACAGCACTCCAATAAAGAGAGGCCATGCTCAACTAAATTTGGAAGTCAGAGCTAACAATCAGTTTTAATCTATTCTAGTCTACTACCAATATACCCTCGAATGAGACAACAGCCAACTCACCTCAACGACTTGACATGCTCATCCCATTTGCGTAAGCAATCTTTGTAAGCAGCTTGTCGCTTACTTGCCTCAACAGTCTTGACATTGACTTTAAACAGACCAGCAACCGGTCGATGATCTGACACCCTCACTGTGGGACTTGAATAAGATAACGCTTCTGCCCATCTAGATCTGATAAAGATTCTGTCACACCAGGCAGGCACACGTTTTTTTTCTGAAGTATCGTATTCATCACTTCCAACATCAAACTTGTATGTTGGTGGGAATGTAATAGGAGGCTCCTTAAATGATCGAAGCCGGAATGCTGGGTTCTTTTTTAGTTGGATACTCAACTGATCGGCTTCCAGCAGCTTCTCAATAGAATTACTTCGGATTAAATGCATCGCAACCTGGCGGTGAAGATTGATTCTATAATTCAGGTCACCGCTCAAAATGCATGTTTCATGATCCAAAATCATGGTTCCATCGCCACCATTAATAAATAAATTTCGATTTTTAAAAACCTTTGCTCCTTTTTCGCTTTCGTCTAATTCCGCAGGGGTGTTCAAAATAGATTCGATATCTTTGTTTCTGTTCATCGACGATGACTGACCTGCAGCCAAATGGCAATTGACAAAACAAAATGAAGAATCATCAATGAATAGGCGTACTACCAATGCTCCTTTGTTACCATGCATACCGCCCAGTCCATTTTTTACTGCCCACGAATCAACACCTTGCAACTTTTTGGGATCTCCTCCATGAAATACACAGGTAAATAAACCCATTAGATTGGATGACTGCACCATTCTGTACTTTCCAGGATGCGTCTCTTCCAAAGCAGCACATAGTCTATCTTGCCAATTTTTGTATTGATGGGAAATCTTTGAGTTGACTGAAATATCCTTAGTTCCACCTTTCTTTCTCTTTTGAAATATTGATTTTGCAGACGCAGATTTGTTTTCTAAATCTACAAGCTCCTGGAATCCAAAAACAATAACTTCCGGTGGCTGACTATGACTAGGATAACTGGTCAAGTTTCTCAAAAATGCTGCACCTGTAGGGTCTGCATCCAGCCTCTCTGGTTTAGCAGCGCCGGCATTCCAGGTGACAACTTGCACGGTGATTTCTCTGAAAGTGGAAAATGTCTCTGATGCAGAATACATTTCTGACTCAATCCAGTCGCATTTCAAGAGACCGTCCCAAATTTTTAAAGTTCCATGACCTACTGAGAAGGAACATACTGGCAACATTACAGCATCGTTATCGAGGCGGTGACAGAAGGAAACGTCATCACAGATAATAGATGATACAGTATGATCATGCGCCTTGAACCTGCTCATCACTTTCCAAGGTGTTTGTGTAAGATCACATACTATTATTTCGCCAGTTTTCATACCAATCCACAGTTGTCTGCGAAACAAAACGCGGAGGGAGCATATACTGTGAATTCCAAACGAATAGATATTGGTGCATGTCTGCCTTGATTTTGAAAATACTGATATTGACCCATCAGAATGACCAAAGTAGAGAGAATCATCGAGATTCAACCCTTCATTACTAGCTGCGCACGTAAAGTCGCCAACTTGTCTCTGCGCTCCAGCATATAGAGGTAACGAAATTGGCCTCGGAGTTAATTGTAAAGTTTCAGAGGAAGGCTGGTAGATTTGAATTCCTTTATCTCTAGCCACCCACAGCTGATCTCCGTGGGTGAGAAATGTGTTGAATTGTGGTAGGGTACGAAAAGTTTCTCTGAGAGTGCCATCGCTCGCTGTTAAACTATCAGCACTCCAAACTCCCACTTTACCATCATCGCTCATAGTCCAAATCTCCCTAGATTGGTGGCAGACAGAGATCATTGCTACCGATGAGACGTGAACATTCGTACGGCGGGATTTCAAAGTTAAAGTGTGAGAATCTAATTGCATTAGACTGCCATCTTTGCAGCCCAACCAAAGGGATTCGGTTCCATTGCCTAATGATACAATACAAGAGGCGGTGACCTTTAGATCATCATGAGGATATGATGCAATCTCTTCCCCGCTCCGCACATTGACAAGCTTGGTTTTTGCTCCGGTGGACACATAAATGTTCGTGCCAGAGATAGCTATGGCACGAACTTCAGACTTAGCTTTCAAGAAGTCAATTGAAGAGGGAAATGCTGGGCAACGGCGGGCTGCATAAGCAAAGTCCGGATATTGATAAGGGTCAGGCTTTATTTCATCATCCTCACAACTTGCTTCAGAGTTTAAACTTGTGGCTGACTGTGCGAATCCATTGTTAAGCGAAGTATTGCTGCTAGAATACGAAGACGCGCCATTGCCATTCGTCATTGGCGATACCACGGGAACTTGGTACTGGCCGTAAGGGTTAGACTGGGTGGGAAACGGTGAGTATTGCCTCGGAGGTATTGGCGGAGCCGGAGACAATTGCTGTGGTGACAAATGAGTAGTTTGAACCTGGTAAGTTTGAGGTGGTTGTAGGTTTTGTTGAGGATTGGTCGTTTCAAAATGGGGCACCTGGCTGGACGTTGGAACGATTTGCGGGGCATGTAAAATACCAGGATAAGTTTGAGAAGTCTGTACATGTGGAGCTTGCATTTGCTGAGATCCAGCCTGTTGTGTTTGCTCAACGCTTGTTTCACCTGAAAGCAAGCTAGGGTGAAGCTCAAAATATGACTTTGCAGAGGCTGAATCAACAGATGGTGACTTTATTTTGCGTGGAGGTGGTGGCTTGGGGCTTTTTGATAAATTCAGTGACTGCGTCAAGTTTGAAGATTCGCTGGAAGGTGTTCTAGATCTAAAAATAGAGGGAATATTTGAATTATCAGATGTAGAAGTCCTTGCTGGTAACGGCGGAGGCAGAGGATTGACATCGTCATGCAAAGAGATGCCGTTTCTCGGTTTGTATTCAGCATTTGACGAAGACCAATCGACAATAGGACGAGGTTTCGACTCATAGTCAGGAAGAGGAGGGGTATAAGAATGAGAAGGAGAACTCGAGGACTTGGTAGCATTGAGTTTTGGAGGTGACCAATTTGGAGTATTATTGGTATCGCTGATTGGTTCAATATGGGTTATTGGAGTGGTGCTATCAAGATGTGACTGGCCAACTTGTTGTCCCTGTAGTCTGACTGGCTTAGGTTTTACAACAGGCTTTGCCTTCTTTGCTGTTTGAGGAATTGTAACTTCCTGTGGAGATGCCATGGAAATGGATTGCCACATGTTACGGACATCCTTAACAGTCATGTTTATCTCATCGTCAGACATTCCAAGAAATATAACTTGAACTAGAGAGACAATGCAAAACTTGGTAGTGAGCTTTTTAAACAGTAGTCTTCCTTCGTAACTCCAGTTAGAATCGATGATAGACAACCTTAGTAGGACTTACTCTGGCTGGGGAGTTTAAGTGGCATAATATTTCAGCTACTGCATTGGTATGTTGGTGAAGCGGCGTGACAGCGCCACTTAAAAGGGATCTTGGTTTGAGGCTGATGACTGTAGTGTGTTGAGAATAAATGGCTGGTGAGGCATTGATTTTTGCTTAACGTGATCTGCCCACCCCCATTTCATTTAGCCCATCTTGTTGTTCTTGCCCTCAAAATACCGGCTTGATTTGCTTGAATAGATATTTATAGAAATTTGCACTCATGTAATAAAATGATGGACTGCGTCAAACAGGCCATTGTCCGGTGACTCTCAAAAAACATGAAACTCGGAGTGAACGTGGGAGTCAGTATTTGGCAAAAACATTGTGCAGATACCAGCAGAATCGTTTAAATTTAAAGTATTAAGAAATAGCCATTAGCTTCTCCAAACTCACTACAGTGGATCATTCCTCACACTAAGGTCACCTATGGCACATAAATTGTTCGTTATGTAACTGTTCACGAATAACTTGGATCTGGTGAATTCATTAAATCTGGTGAATCCATTAAATCTGGTGAATCAATTAAATGCGATTGGATCGACGCACGGCTACACAATAGAGGGGATACAGCTGCCTAGGGCTCTTTCAACACTAGATATCGAGCTCGAAGAGCACCATAAATAGAGGGCAACTGAGTAGTGAATATCTTCACTAACTGATTGGCCAATTACAGTCTAACAGTTAAAAGTTAGCGTTATCGAGGCCCCAACAGTTGCAACGAACACTTATCGTAAATTGACTCACTTTTTTTTTGTTTTTTCACCTCTCCACTACAATATTTTCCGGGTACCCCGCAGAATGACATCAGCTCAGACTTTGTTTGAAATAAAAGTGAGGGATGTCTGCAACTCAAAGCCCCATTAAAAATCGCCAGACCAAACAAACACTTGCAGTGCAATGCTTGCAGTTCTCGACTGTGAGTTAGCTACTGCGAAAAATCCGCAATACGCTATTGCATTAATTTTTGAAGAAGGGAAAACTTAATATGGATCACATGTCTCTATGCAAGCGAACACCAATCGTGTGGCATTGGATAGTCGTGACGATCCGGGGTTGGTCAAGCGGGGGCACATAGTTTTTTTAGGTATTCTTTCGCGTCCGCCTGTTACTCGCGGGTTGAACCAACCAAATGGCTTCTGATGGGCAAATTTCCATACCACTGCGTCATCACCTTTCTGCGCCGCAATGTTCGGCACAATGTGCTAGCAGATACTCAAATGGAAATGCTTTGAAGACGGTTACACTCTCTGAGAATGAAAGTATTCAGGCTTGGATGTTTGGCAGAACATGTAGAGAAACGCTCATTCCCCTTCTCCGCTTTTTCCGACTTTCACTAAATCCGTCCGCACCTAGTTGACCCGAAGTGGCTCTATGCAGCCACTCTGCGGAGAAAAGGGTAAAGGCGGGGAAATTACTTCATGACAAGTGGAAGTCCCGTTGAACGGCGACTCGCTAATGCAGATAGATGACCAGTAAAAACTGTCACAATTGACCAGAGTGGACTTTGCAAAAGCATAGTTAGGGAATGGTGGTTTGTTTAGCCAAGTGAGCCAAGTGAAGCCAAGGGAAGCCAAGTTTGTTCTTCCTGCGGGGCGCATTCTTTGTCTGAATTTTTTCTCGGACGCAATTCCCCTTTGGTATAAAGAAATGTGACACAATTTGCATTCTGCCCAATTGTGTTCACTGGAGAAGCGGAGGCTCGCTCACAGAATCATATAAATATGTTGCGGTCTCCAGCTCACAGCATTCAATATCATAGTTGACTTTGATCCGTTTAGCAATCGGCTCCAAGTGTTTATCAAAATAAAACCAATATGTCAGAGCCAGCTCGTACAACCACAAACGATACCGAAAAAGGCGTAGACGTCTTCGAGATCAATGCAAAAGAGGAGTTGCACAATATTCAGGGGATCCAGGTAAACAAAAAGGATGAGCAACAGCTTCTAAGAAGTTTGGATATCCGTGTTGTGGGGTATCTTTCTCTGCTTTATCTCTTGTCCTATCTCGATAGAGGTAACATTGGTAATGCCAACACCGCTGGAATGTCAAAAGATATTGGCTTGTCTGATAGCCAGTACCAGCTTCTTTTAACTCTATTTTACATCTCCTACATTGTGTTTGAAGTTCTCATTGTGTGCTGGAAAATCTTTCCTGCCCGATACTACGTTCCGGTGGTGGTCCTCGCTTGGGGCATTCTTTCTACATGTTCATCAGCAGTCAATGGTTTTGGTGGCCTTGCCGCAATCCGATTCTTGCTCGGTGTATGCGAGGCTGCATTTGGTCCTGGTGTACCATACTATTTATCACGATTTTACAAAAAGAAAGAACTCGGACGAAGAGTAGGTTTCTTTATTTCCATGTCTCCGTTGGCATCAGCATTTTCTGGTGCACTGGCTTATGGTATTACGTCAAATCCGCATTTGTCAATTCAAAACTGGAGAATTTTGTTTCTGGTTGAAGGATTACCAACTATAGTTGCTGCCGTCGGGGCATACTTCATGATTCCTTCGTCTCCCACTGACTGTAATTTTCTCAATGACTCACAAAAAGAAACATTAATGGTGCGTTCTGTACAACAGAATGGTGATGTAGATATCACGCACAAACTCAAGCTTCGCGATATTACTTCTTCTATCCTTGATATCAAGAACATCATTATGGCTGTCATGTTCTTTTCTATCAATGTATCGTTTTCTGCACTGCCAGTCTTTCTTCCCTCTATTCTTCATGGTATGGGCTATACATCTGTCCATGCCCAAGGCCTGAGTGCTCCTCCCTATGTTATCACGTTCCTCATCATTCTCGTCACCACTTGGCTTTCTGACAAATATATGGAAAGAGGTCTTGCAATTATGATTCACTCTGCAGTTGGTATTGCGGGCTATCTAATTCTTGCCTTGTCACATTCCACCCCGGTACGATATTTCGCAGTGTATCTGGTTTGTGTTGGTATTTTCCCATGCGTTCCTGTTCTTTTATGCTGGGTCAATAACTTGCACGCGTCCGACGGTCACAAAAATATCGGCATGATTATTCTTCAGATTGGCGGTCAATGTGGCCCTGTGCTTGGAACCAGACTATTTCCAGCGCGTCAAGGTCCTCACTATACTGAGGGAATGTGGATTGGATTTGGCTTCACATGTGCCATTTTCCTTCTTGCCGCATCATTGAGAACATATCTCAAATTTCTCAATAGGAAACTTGACAAGGAGCAGGGCTTCACTGTCAATATCAGAAATTATGAAGAAGTACCATCTGAGCATGATGCCAACTTTCGCTATATTGCATAGTGGGCTTACATTTGGAAACAATATTGAATAATTAATCTGTTTATCGTATTTATCTACTTGAATAATAGCTGGCCTCTAAAAGTAACTTCCTTGATGTGGCACCCATATCCCCACTACCGTCATGGTTGATTGGCTCCATTTGCCGCTATGATATCACCAGCCATCAACCACGTGATGATTGAATTGAACCTCATCTGACACTCGGCATCTCGTTGCCGAGACTTTCACACCCTCAGTCAGTGCATCAGAATGATTGTTCGAAAACTGTATTCAGGGAGTATAACTTACGCATTCCAATTTCTTACAAGAGAGGCCAAATGGAGTGCACCTGCCATCTTGAAGGCGTATCCACGCACAGCTGCCAGTCTTGCCAAAATCTGTGGACAAAGTCGCTATTACTCGAAGATTCCGAAGGGTGCAACCGCTCAAGGACTGAGGCGATCTCCAATCACCCAGCAGTCTGCTGTCCCTGATACGCTGCATTTGCGAAGCTGTACAACAGCTTCCACATGCGAGATCTACGATATCAAGGCTTTAGTCAGAGACAATTCAAATCACCGGGAACGACCTGCCGCTCGATTTTTAGTTCCTCACGAAATTGCATATTTCTCGCTATCCACAGAACATGGCAAGTCTGCCGACGTCTTTGTGCTCAAAAATGGCACTGTTGTGGCATGGGGATTAGGAGAACAGCAGATGACTAGCCAGGTCGTGCCGATGCTGAAAGACTATGAAATCAGGTCTTACAAGGACACTGAAACTGAAGACATGGATTTTTTTGAGGATGAGGAGAATGACAAAAGCAGGATGGTGGGCGAGGTTATATACATTGGCGGTGAATCTGACAAGGATCGTATCATCAACAAAGCTGCCTTTTCGTCCGGACTCTCGAGATCAACAAAGCTGGCTGCTCTTGAAATGTCATTGGACAAGTTTATGGCAACCATCAAGGGCATATCTGATCGAATGGTCACGGGGAGCTTATCCAAACTGAGCTCAAATGATGTTTTGAAAATAACAGGAAGACTTCTGCAAATCAGAGGCCAATTGAATCTCCACTCAGAGCTCATTGAAACCCCGGATCTCTATTGGTCGGAACCGGAACTGGAGGCTATTTATTCTTTGATATCTCGTAAGCTGGACATTTCCCCGCGCATTGCAATTCTCAACAAGAAATTGGACTACGCGTCTGAGCTGGTGGGTATTCTTCAGACACATATTTCGGAACAACAGTCTGTTCGTTTGGAATGGATGATCATTGTACTAATCATGGTAGAGGTTGCTTTCGAAATCACTCACTTTGTGGACAGTCTCATGCTCAAGAAGGAGGAGAAGGAGCTAGCGGATGCAGTGGCAGCGGCTTCCAACACAACTTTGTAAATAGATATTATTATTACTACAATTACTATACCTAAACCAAGGTCACCCTACCATTATTGTTGATCGTCATATTTGAGATGAATGTTGAAAGATCATTCTTATCTTCAAAATCAAATTCGGCCTTCTCCTCGCTGTTGGAAGACTCAACGTCGCGATTAAGTGGCGAGAGGCTAGTTGTTCTTCCTAGCAATGCATCTCTCAGTGATTCAGCTCTTTGGCTCGGTGCACTAGAACTAGATGCAAGACGTTTCAACTCCGAGACGCGTGGTGCAGAAATGTTTGAATTGTTGGATCGAATGCTGCCATTCCTGATCGTGCCCAAAGCAGGAGGTACATTCATTTCCATGCCGTACATCTCCATCATCTGAGACCTAGTCTCGCCATTCATTGGCCGCATCATGAACGAGTTGGCCACACCTACCGAGTCGGAAGACGTTTGCACAGTTGGTAAGCCAAACTTTGTTGAGCCTGTTACGGCTCTGACAATCTGTTGGCTAATGGCATAGTCTGGAAGGGAGGGCAAACACTCTTGAGCACGCGCACTTCCAATCTCTTCACTGAATGGTGTACCCAAAACCAAACTGGCCACAACTTCGTACCTCATTATTTGTTTTTCTTTCTCAGGCAGCTTTTCAGTTTCGTTCAAATAAATATCACAGTTTGTATAACTCTCAACTGGTATAGGTAATATCATTGAGAGATTGTCTTTGATGTCGAGCGGTTGCGAGACGTGGGGGCTGACATCTCTTTCTTTCTCTGAAGATCCACTCAACGGGATCCAGACTTGATTTTTTTGCCTTTCTGTAATTTCACGCTTGCTGATATGCAATAGTTCATCCATTTTAAGGACCTTTGCAGCTTCATAGAGACCAATCAATGCTAACGAGGAGATTGACAGGAGATGGACAACAAGATTTTCTTCATCTTGGTGCTTGTGAAGCAAAGAAACCTGGCTTTTGGATGCTGCTGAAGACATTAGTGATGACTTCACCTCTTGCTCTGTATGGACTTTTGCGTTGGTGGATTGCAAAAGATCACTGCTAAGTTTGTCGAGCATGAGAAGAACAGCAAAAGACCGTATAGCTCCTTCAGAATGCAACGTGCGGATACACCCAACCACAAGCAGTTGCAGAGATTGAAAGTGAGCAAGGAGCTTTGTGTTGTCAGGTGGGATTATCGCTAAATTATACACTTCCAGCATAAGACGACCAATTGTTGACTGAAATGGATTCATAACAGTGGACCCATAGCTTTGATAGAGAGATCTTGGTGAAAAGACCTTTTCACTTTCAGGAACAAGATTGGATTTCAAGTAATCCAAAAACCCAGAAATAAAAGTTAACCGCACTTCCTCATTCTCATGAGAGAGTAGATGCATTGACTCATCCCATGCAGAGAAGGCAATAGGTCTGACTCTCAAGCTCTGAGTATGATAGGGGAAGTTAATAATGGCAGCAATGTCATTTAAATATGCAATGAGAGTTTGTGGGTCAAGCGTTTCACTTGAATCGAAAGATTGTTGTACAGCCAAACCTGAGCCTGACGAAAAAGCTCTTGGCCCGTCAATGATTCTGTCATTGACGTTAGCATTTACTTCATTGTCATCATCGACGTCACTGTAATTACCGTCAGAGTCAGGGTCGTCAACCTGCACCGTTTCCGAAGAAACATGTCCATTGCCTCTTATTTTATCCCTCAAGTTTTGACGTCTTTTAGCCCGCTCTTCTCTTTGTTGCCTGATCTGCTCCTTGACACCGGCAACTCTTTCCTTTCTCGCTTCTCTTCTAGCCTGGCGATCAAATTTTCTGCTCGCAGAACTAGAAACTCGACGCTGCCCATCGTTTTGCGGACCCAGTGACTGAGCCACGGAACCCACCCCGACATCACTAATGCTGAGACTAGCGCTTGTGGAGTACTGATTTGATCCCAGTGACAAATGAGGCAATGTGCAATGGTTCAAGATTTCTTGAACAAGATTTTGAATTTGATCTCCATAATAAACGTGGTACGACAAGGCCCCAATGCATCTTTCAATTTTCTCCACAATGACATCAGTTTTGTTTGTGTTAGCTGCCCCGCTTTGGCCGAATTTTATCGAGGAATGCTGAGATTCGAGCAACAGTCTGAGTACATCAATTACCGAAAGTCCGACCATCGACACTGAGGAGCAAAGCATTCTATACATTAAGTCAACAGTGAACTCGAGTTTAGCGTGTTCAGAGGGGAGTAATTTGGAGTGAATTTTTGCTAGTACAACAACAATAGCAAAGCGGAATTGAACAGGAATGTACTTTGAAAGACATTGCAAAAGCGTGGCTGTCCATTCCAAATTGCCAACATTCGATGTGGATACAGGGTACGCCTCATACATCTCATCCGGAGAAAGTGCCAGAAAGGAGTTACGTTGAGCGAAAATAGAGGGGTGGGTTTCAATCCTGGAGTTTCTTTGAGACTGCCTAGCCCGCAACGATTCAATTGACTTGGCAGCCAGACGCCTGCTCGCAGTGCTGAGCTGTGGCGGTTGCAGGTGGTCTTGAGTATCCGGCGGAGTCGCAAAACCACTACCACCACCCGAGTTTGGTGATCCGCCAAGAGGATTCTTTTGATTAAACAAAAAGTCTACAATTGCGTTGAGACAATCCGACAGTTGATTTCCAGAAGTAGTTTCCACCAAGGCAGTTAGTGTTTTGAAAGACAGTGCAGCAATGTCATGAGTAGTAGGAGCTTGAGAGACTGTTTTTGATGACGGTGGGGAGACGGCTTCGCTGCGAGCAGACGTGCTTGTGGATATTCTCTCCAGCTGTTTCAGTGATTGTGGAGTTAAATATTGTAGTAGGATGGGGACAATTGTGGCCACCTGTTGTTGGCCCACCGTGCTTGAAATTGCCGACGAAGAAGCAAAAGCATTGAGAGCAGAGATTCCCACCAGATGCCACTCTTGTAAATTCACGGCGTTTCCGCTTGCTCTCAGCTGAGACTCTGTGGCAGAGGCAGTGTTGCAGTAGCGGGTCAGAACTTGTTTGAAAACCAGCGCAAACTCTGGCTTTCCAGTCAGCAATTCGCGGCTGTAGTGCTGGCAGAAGGATGCCCAGAGTGGCGCAGCTCTTCGACACAGACTCAGGTCATTTGACTGAAGAGTGTCGTTCAAAACATTCATAATGTTTTCCGCAAACTTGTCCAAGTCGGCATAGCAAACATCCGTAAGAGCTTTGAAAATGTCCAGAGAAACCATTGCATTGCCTGGCCGCGTCTTGGCAATGTCTGACCTCGCAAGCTTCTCAACAAAAGGAGCCACTTTGAGTAGTTTGACTCTCCTCGACGATGCGTAGTACAATAGGTAGGAAAGATCAGAAGCGTTTGGCTTCTTTTCCACATCTCTGCCCGGTGGATAGCAGTTCAAAACAAGCCTCTGGTGTTTTGAATGAATCATCGTGAAAGAGGCCCAGTGAGCTTTGCCAGTTAAACGTAAGGATCTGAAATTCTGGCTCGGCTTTTAGCAAGTGGGAGTCAGAGTTGGTGAAGTTGACCCGAGGATGTTTTTTGGGAAATGAGCAGGGGAGGTGAGCTGTACCTAACGAGCTACTGGGATTTGCGACTACGGCCCAAAACGAGCAGACGGTAAAGACGGAGGGGAGCGGAGCTCTCAATGCAATAAATAGCGGCTGGCTGAAAAGCGCAGAATATTCCAATAGCAACTTTTGCGAAAATGTCTGCAAGCAAAACTCTCCAATGGATGGAAACAATAAACCACCGGAATTAACTGTGGGGAATAGCGAGAGAGGCGTGGTAAGCAACCGTATTTTCTGAAACAAGTGTTCAGCTAGCAGAGAGCCCTCGTGATACAAACGTTGAGGAGATTTAGTTTCGAATTTATTACTTTGCAGTCAGTGAGGAGGACAGAGCTGTTTGTTCCACGTCACCGCTGACCATTGTCTGCTTTCCGTGAATTTCTTGGCCGGTATAGTCCAAAACGGGAATTTCTCCAGGGTGCACTCTGCGGAAGCGACCACGTTATTTCGCCATTGGTGGCTGCATCCGAGAAAAAATATTATGCATGAGCTGGCTGCCTTCACTGACCTCGCCTGGTTCTTTGGTGGCATCACTGTCTGACATCAATGTTTGACAACTAAAGCATAGTGCCACGGCTTTATTACCTCCGCAACTGAAGTGGAGCCTGCCTGGGGATGAGCAGAACACCACGACATCATCAGCGGAGTGTGGAAGTTTTCGATAACATGGTAAGACCCTTCCATTTAAATAATACAATAAATAACCAATAAAATAAATAAACCCGTTGAATCAACTCAAGAAGCCCTGATGCAGTTGAGCCAAGCGTTTCCTTAGGTACCAGTGTTGCCGGTTGGGGGCATCAAGTTTGCTGGTGGCACTCCTTTACCGTGGGCTACTCCGCCAGGGAATCCAGGTGGAGGTGGCAGCCATCCTTGGGCAATCAGCATTTCAACAGGTGGAAGTTGGATCTCACCCGAACGCACTTTCTCGAAAAACTCTGGTGGAGGAGGAGGAGGCATACCTCCGAATCCACCTGCCATCATGCCAGGATACGGGCTGGGGATATGGCCGTCAGGATGCCGTGAACGACCGTTAAGTCCAGATGGCACATGGGTAGTTTCTGGCATAGAGTGGGTGGCATTCTCATTGTAGCGGGCCCGGTCTACACCAACGTCACCAGCCGGGCCATAACTGAGTGATCCATCACGGATATCCTTGGACAAGTTATTAGGACCCAGAGGAGCGCCTGGAGACATCTCTGGAGGCATAGATAAAGCGTGAGACAAACCGGGGTGCATTCCGGGGTGCATTCCTGGGGGCATTCCGGGAGGGATTCCTAGAGGCATTCCTGGAGGCATTCCTGGAGGCATTCCTGGAGGCATTCCTGGGGGCATTCCCGGGAGCATTCCTGGGGGCAATTCTGGTGGAATACTTAGCGACATACCAGGAGGGCCGTGGAGTATTCCTTGCGGAAAGTCCGCGGGAGCACCTTGTGTGAATGTGGAGGGCACGCCGGGATGGGGAGGTTGCGAATGCAGACTCGGATCCTGCCGAATCTGCTGAAACTGACGGACGTCTGGCGGCAATCTGGGGGGTGTCGCCGGAACAGGCGATGGAGGCATAGTGGATGGCTGAGACAGATGGCTTGTCTGGGACAGCTTTTGCGACTGGGGGGACATTTGAGAGAAGTGAGAGAGATGCACCGGCGAAGCACCAGCGACCTCGGAGGGCCGCGAGTACTGCGAGGGCAGCGGCGTCTGAGTCGGTGACTTTGGCCGCTCCGTGAGATTTGCATAGACAGTGGGCTTGATCGCCGCACGGGCGAGCTTCGCAGCCGCTCTCGTGTGCGGAGGAGAGTACTTTGCGGCCGAGGGAGCCGCGTCGACAGTCTGCTTGTCGGGCGCGGTTTGCGAAGCAGTGTCCAAGTCGTCGTCGTCGGCGGCCGACCACGACAGGTCCATGCCCTGGGTCGACGTCTTGTGGGTGTCGAAAAACGAGCTATATTCCTCCACAGCGGTCACAACTTGTATGCCGTTCTCGCGCTTTTGCTGCGCTTTCCAGGCTTCAAACTGCTGCACCGCGTCCTGGGGCTTGCGCGACGCGCCGGCAGACGCACCAAACTCGCTGCGCGCGTGCCTTCGCCACGCGCGCTCGTCGGATCCGGACTGAATCCCGTGATAAGAGTATCCATGAATGTTATTACGACTACTTCCTGCTTCAGTACTATAGCTCTTGCGGCGTTCAGAGAATGCACCAGAATTGTTGCTACCCTTTCCTCCACGAATTCCACCTCGTCCGTGCTTGGTCGGCCGAACAGAAGTCCAGCCGTCGTCGGCGCCAGAGATCTCGTCAGCAATAGCAGTTTCAGAGGCTGCCGCTTGAGCAGCAAACGAGGGTCTGACCGCAGCCGATTCGCTCGACGAATCGCTACGCTTCTGACCGCTTCGTTGCAAAAAGTACGAAACCAGGTCGTCCACGTCGTCGCCTACTTCCTCCTTATCAGTTGCTGCGCTGTAACTAATTTCGACCTTCTTGGGCACTTGTGGTTTTACTCTGCGTTAGTTTCTGGCGCTCCCCACAACCTCGCTTCTACTTACTGCTCAACCTTCTCTTCGGGGTCTTCAAACTTGAATGCAAACTCCGGAGGACTACACAACTCAGACTGACGCAGGGTCAGCAACTTGTCAACAGTATAGACAGGCATTTCTGTACCAGATACAAAACAGCTTTTTCCAAAAAAAAAAAAAAAAAAAAGTCGACAAAGTTCTTCTGTTGTGGTGTGGAGAAAGGAAAACGACAAGTCGCGTGTCTTTTATACTCTGAGCGGTTTTTTTCTTGACGTGGAAGCCAAAAGGCCAGCGAGATCCCAGTGATGGGTGACCGCAGCAGTCGATTTTCTGGGGAGAGGGGGCCCTTTGCAGCCGTAGCCGTCCGCGTTGGAGGAGATTGCCGGGCGGCCCGATGCAATTTACAGTCAATTATGTATACTATTGTCAATAATAAAGTCAATTGAGATAATTTTGCTGCGCAATTGCCTTGATTGTGGTAGCTGGCGGCACAGAAGGTACACAACTGCTGCCCGTGGAGCCGATTGCGAGTTACAACTGGGAGCTGTCAAATTGGGTGCTGCAGCAGCGACAGCAGCGTTTCCACCAAAAGTCTGGATTTGGAAGGTGAAGAAAGCTCAGTTGCAAGTAGCTGGCAGCCAAAACTTTTCAGACATGGCTTTCGCACCAAATTGATTCACTGCGAAGGGAAATGCGCTTTGTATTTTCAATCTTTTCGTCTAGACGAACTTCAATGGAATTGTGTTCCAGGTTATCTCACGACGCTAGATGCCCGACCGAACGGATGGCGCATCCCTCGTCATGAATATGCATGTCTTGCTCGTTATTTCTGTAGATTCGTTGTATTTCCGTGTCAAAATCAGGGATGCATTCTTGCACCTGCCTATTTTGGATGTGTAAGTTACAGCGTCCACATATAATGTAGCCAGCCCGTCCTCGCACCGCTTGCCAGTGCCAACTGCCAACAAAAATTAAAGTTGAAAATGCTAAGAATCTACGAAGAACCGACCTTGGTAAGGCCATCCTACGCAAGGTACTTCTTCCATCTCATAAATCCCTTGAGATGGATAAAGCGCAGACGTGCTGTTACGAAAATTTCGTTGCCAGCAGAAAATGGTGAGTCTCATCCGCGACACCAACAAAGAAGCAAACAGCAGACTGTTATGCTGAAACGTCGAGCGAGGAGCCGTTTACGAATCAGACAAAGGGAAAGATTCAAACAGCCACAAAGTGCACGGGGTGGTATCAATTCTCCTCATAGATATCGGCAACTGATACCTCACCATCCAGTACGAAAGTTAGTATTGTTTCCATATTATGCAACGAGAGCCGTCAACCGAAACCTCATCAAAACTACTTTAAAAGCTCTGCTTCGTAGTGACCACACTATTGAACCAGATGAAAATGTTGCTGGGGAGAATCATGGGCGTCTTCGCCATCAACTCAATTACCGTCGCTGGGCATCTCATGCAAAACATGATACCTCAGACAATACTTCCGACTCTACCTTGAAGCCGTTCAGGCGAATAAATGAAGTCACATCACTTTTTCGTTATGCTAGACATCCACCAACGATTAGAGAGCTGGCGTCCATGTCAAGACACATGGCTGTGGAGTGGACTGTGGGTTGCGCTGCTAGATATCTATTAGGAATTGACGCAGAAAATGCTGTCGTGTCTGCTCTACGACAACGTGTTCCTCTGAGCGAGAGAAACTGGAGGAGAGTGGTTTCTCGGTATCCTTTGGTTTAAAACAGAGCAAAAATGTTCAATTTATATCTTATATCTTATATGGCGAAAAAAAATATATCCTTCAAAGCTGCAATATAAACGCTCAGAAGCGCATATATGTCACAATCTCATCGATATTAAAACAGACCATTGAGTAAAGAAGTACCCGAGCTGAACAAAGAACTCAAACTTTTAAACGTTTTGAGCAGAGAACTAAGGGAAGAGCTCGATGAAGAGAGCAAAGAAGCTATAGATGAAGAAGAAGAAGAAGAGGAAGAAGAAGTACTGGTGGCACGTTTCTCATGTCTTTCGGTAGAAGAAGCACTTCTCTCGGTGTGGCTCGCAGCATCACCGTCAAATTCTTCAGCCATGGCGCCGTCGTCAACAGATGGAACATTGCTACTCTCAAAGTCTCCAGAATGCACAGGCAAATCTACTGAGGTAGCACCCATAGCCTGGTTTCCAACGATAGAATATGACGCTGGTTCCTGAACAGGAGTGGCAATGGCAGCAGAGGAAGCAACGAGAGCAAGTACAATGTTATTGATTTGAACCATTTTTATGAGATTGTTGATGTTGAGAAAAGAACGGATTGTGTTTGTGTGATACTGTGTAGAAGAGAATCTAGCCTCCTTTTATATTTTACAAGTTGAACTAGAACTCATAGGTGTGCCCGCTCTGCCACTACTACAAAACACAAATCAGCTAAAATGATTTGTTTCAAGCGAGCCTCAATAGGTCAAAACAACCTGAGACACAAGTGGAATTGTTATACGTCGAGCTTTCAACTAGCCATGCTAATCCACTCTAGATGTAACCTTAGCAGAGAACTACATACATGGCTCTGGGCACACATGTCTAAATGTTTTGCAGAAACTCATTTCTTCTTTCCCAAGTTAGCAAACAATTCTGAATAAGAGATCTCATGCAAACAGGAACGAGCCTCAAACCTGGCTGCTTGTTCAAGCAAGATCTCCTGCACAAGTTTGTCAGAGTTTAACGCTGTAACGGAAACATGGATATCTGATTTTTAGTGAATGGAAATACAATGCGATGCTCTATACCCCCCAAAGATTTCTACCGCATTAATTAATAAGAGACTAGTCAAAACTAGCTTTCTCCACCGCGACAATTCATGGTATGAAACGATAGTGCTTACATATGAAGCGATATGGGAACCATGAAGAAATGCACATGGATTTCAAATTGATGGTGAAACTTAAATTTATGTTCTACACAATGTTTTGAAGGTCCAACCTTCAAAATGTGGCTTCTGACAAAACATAAACTTTATTGCAGTTGGACAAACATAACCGTGGAAGAAACCTTTAAATCATTCAAAAAGCTTCTACATGTTTTGATCAAATTCGCTCCAAGAAATGGTTCTACAATTTAGATATATCGACATGACTCACCTCAGTCATGTCAAGAATCGCCAATGGCATGGGCCACTGCCCCTTTGCTACTTTGGTCACTTGGCAAAGCGAGCAACGATGACACTACACAACAACTAATAATGCCTTACGATGATGATGGTAAGTTGACGTTGAGGCCAATCCTTGTGACAAACTAACCTTAGATCTTTACGATGATTATGATGAGGAATACGATGATGGTAGGTTTGATATAATTGACATGAGCCTCTAAAGCCTTCAGCATTACAGGCTCATCGCTGAGTTCTTAATTACATTCAGCTCTGTGTTTGCTAAAGTCGAATACGTACTGAATTTGACTTTTGGCAAGGGTGAACATGTTGCTTTCTATTTCGGTGCAGTCTGCATCGCCTATTTCGAGAGATCAAGGGATCGTTGACAATTGAAATGGTGTTATCGAAATGTGTGTTTGTCTTCTCCTTTGCTCTCATCAGGTACTTGAGTGCGAAAAACAGATGACACATATCAAAGATAGGCGTAGAAGTTCCTGTTCAGGAATTGATGGCAGTACCTGCTCTTGCTTGCGAGAGCAGTAGTCTAGAATCGACAGGTTTTGTTCATACTAACGCAGAAATGCTAGATGCGATTGACAGCGTTAAAGCCAACTTAAAGTCTAAAAAGTTCACCGATGATGAGATTGCAGACTTTTTGTATGATAATGACTATGATACAGTGGGTGCTGTTGATTATTTCAACGGAATTTCTGAGAAACAAGCGCAGAAGGAAGCTGACAAGCAAAAAGCAAAAGATTCAAGAATTCAAGAAGAGAAAGGTGAGTATATCAAAAAAGTTGATGACGGGAGCAAAAATGGAGAGAGTGTCAAACGAGCGAGCTCGAAATTGAGTATGTTGGCGGGAAAGGCCCGTGTCGGCGATTCCACAAATGAGGTCAACAATCAGAGCGCGCTTTCCAGGCTCGCAGCCAAAAAATCGTCCAATAGTCATGAAAACTTCAAAACTAAGGTTGAACTTGAGCCCAAAACGTCTGAACTCAGTGCACTTGCTGGCAAGAGCAATGAGAAAAAAGAGATTTTTTTGACGCCTATAGAAAAGCTCGCGGCCTCAGCCAATACTTCAACAGCGAAATCAAAGCTTTCTGCACTTGCATTGTCTAAGAGTTCCGCTGATAATCTATCGGCCTTAAAGTCTAGACTTTCGAAATCATCTGCGAATGTAGGCAATAAGGGGCATTCACAGCAGGAAACTGAGAGCATACCAGCAAGTAAGCTTGCATCGCTGGCCTCGAAGCGACGGCCACTCCAACCAGTTTCGAGGCAAAGCAAGCCACAACAAAACCAACAGCGGGCTCCTGAATCTCCTAAAAAACAGACTCCTGTTGCCAAAAAACAGATTTTTCCAGACATTGACTATTCCTTTACGGGGCCCAATTTTCCTCAATCACCATCTCAACAAACGAGCTCCCCATTTGCATCTTTCATTTTTTGCCCTTTCAGAAACAATGCCGTTTTGAAAGAAAAAAGTACTAATATTTTACCAGTTGCTAAGAATTTATCAGCATTTAACAAGCCTTCTCCGGATGATGTGGTAGCTATTGCTCAAAATTCTGACCACCAGAAGGCACCGAAAACAGCGGTTAACGAGCTTACCACTCAGTTGAAAAATTCCACCATTAGCGGGGCACTCGCTGTTCCCACTGCCAAAACGCTAGCAGAGAGACGTAAGGAGTTGTCGTTGATGATCGAAAAGGCAAGAGAGAATCAAAAATCCCAACTTTCATTTGTGGTCATTGGCCATGTCGATGCTGGAAAATCTACCCTCATGGGTAGATTACTGCTAGATACCGGCAATGTTGATAAACATCTAGTTGAGAAGTATAAGAAGGAGGCCAACAGCATTGGCAAGGGTTCCTTTGCACTGGCATGGATTCTTGATCAAACTAACGAGGAGAGATCGCGGGGTGTTACTATGGATATTTGTGTCTCTGCTTTTGACACAAAAAATACCCACTTTACTATTGTTGATTCTCCTGGTCACCGTGACTTTGTGCCAAATATGATAGCCGGTTCTTCTCAAGTGGATGCTGCTCTTTTAGTCATTGACTCTTCTCGCGGTGGATTTGAGTCTGGATTCGAAATGGACGGACAGACGAAAGAACATGCGGTTCTTGCCAAATCCCTCGGGGTGGAGTTTATTGTTGTTGCATTGAGTAAGATGGATAATGTTGAATGGGCTGAGGATAGATTTGTTGAAATTCAAGACATTCTTTTGGATTATTTGACAAAAAATGTTGGCTATAAGAGCTCGTCCATCATTTTTGTGCCTTGCTCTGGGTTGAGTGGAACAAATGTGTCCAAACCTCCGGATGGAAAGGAAGCAAAATTGCTTTCATGGTACAAAGGAGATACATTAGTTGGTGCTCTGGAAAAAGTTGCACAGGAGCAGTCTCAAATTTCTCTAGATACGGATGCAATTGCCAATGGCACAATTCCAATGAGAATTTCTATATCAGATGTAGAGTCGGAAGACCACACTTCTGGGATTACATTGAGAGGAAGAGTCGTAGCAGGTGCAGTTCTGAGTGGAGACATTGTGGTTGTATCACCCTCTATGAAGAAGATTGAAATCAAGAGCATTGTAAAGAATGGTGGCTCTGGAGCTGATTTTGCGGTCGTGAAAGATCAAGTTTCTTTGGTTGTGAATGATACACAGTTGACCGACGTTCACGCTGGAGATATCATAACTGATTTGGGGCATCCACTGAAGGCCACTGCCAAAATCACTAGTTCCAGAATCATTACTTTTGAGCATACACGTCCTGTGACAGTGGGCACTAGGGCCTTGTTTCATCAGGGACGACTTGAAGTGCCGTGCAGAATCACCAAGCTTATTTCATTGCTAAACAAATCGAGCGGAGCTGTGATTAAGGAAAACCCCAGAGTTGTAGTCTCTGGACAGGCTGTAGTTGCAGAAATCACTCTCGAAAAACCAGTTTCTCTCGGATTGTTCAAAGATAGCAAAGAACTAGGACGCTATGTATTGAGAAAGGATGGTAGGACGATTGCGGCCGGTGTGGTGGACGAAATCAGTTAGATTAGAAATGCCATTAATTTACTATAAATATATTCAAGCTTCAACTCACTCTATGTGGTTTTTTTATGCCACCTGCGATCTTACCACTAAAATCACCGAGTCACCCCGTAGAAACATTTTTGAGATGAACCGATCTTTATTGACAGGCTTGCCCTTGGTTCCATTGGGAAGTTTCGGCACTTCTGTCCACATTTCTTTCACGTTTTCAAGAACCATATTTGAATGTCTATCAAAAGCTTTGACCCTTGCAAGGAGTTTTTTGTTATTTCGGCACGAAATCAGTACCTGTGAATGATTTTGAACTGCATTTTGAAGAACCGCTAATGGACCGTTCGAAAACTCGTATTCTTCTAATTGCGCTCTTTCTAATGGGTTCAAAGTACTTTTGTCTCTTTCCACAAGGTCTGCCATTCTAGGTGGTGTTGAGGTGACTAGTTTTAATTGCCGAAAAAGGAAGTCTTAGGCAAAAGTTTGAGCCAGAGAAAGCAAAGGACGAAGAGAAAATGAATCAAGGGAAGGGGGATTATGCGAGTAGGAGTGAATAGTGCTCAAAAATATAGATGACTCCTTGGGAACAAGGCTTGGAAAGTGGTTGAGCACAGCTCAAAACCGCGCACATGTCCACCGCAACGTAAAAGAAAGCTTTGGAATCTTGGACTTGCAGACAAAACCACTATGTTCTGTTCCGTAAGGAGATTGGCATTCTTCTTTGTCGAGCACCATTTCGTCAATGATGAAAGTTGCCTTCAAATCCTAAGGCTGGACCCCCACCGTCCTGCTTATTTAATAGCCACCAAAACACATCTCACAATTAAGACCGTCCACTCTAGGCTGCAATGGACGTCACAAACGAATATTTAGACCTTGTCAAATCGTACGGGGGAGATCCCAGTAATCGACCAGCATCGAATTTGCCTCCTCAAGATGCTCTCACAAAGCAATGCTTAGAGATCAACGAAGCGTGCGACCAGTTGTCACAATACCTGATTTCAGTGCGGCCAGCTTACCTGGCGCGCGGTCGAATTAGAAACACTAGGATGAGCAAGAAAGAAGGATCCAATTCTCAGACTTTAACCGAGAAGCAAAAAGATGGCATTGATTTCCAGGCGAGGACTATCATTCAAAATAATATGGATAAAGTTGAAAAACTCAAGAAATGGGAAGAAGATGAGCGCCAGAAACGAAAAACAGGAAGGTCTCTTTTTGTGAAGTTCATGGCTGATGCCAGCGACGAAGGGCAATACGAAACCATTGCGCTGCATCGCCAAGGGATGTTTTGGTATCTGTTTGACAAACTGGCCAACGTGTCTGCGACCCACAGTAAACAGCAAGAGATAAGAGTCTCGTGGCAGCTCGAGAAAGCGAGGTCCACCTTCCACAGGCTCCCGGAGGAATCTCCGGCTTCAACACCCACTAGCCAATACTTTGAGAGATCGACACAAGAAGGAGCTAATCCGCTTGAAGCACAAGTAGAAGATCCACAACTTGATCAGTTGCCGGCCGAAATGGTCCAGCAGCTTGAATCGGAAAATAACGCTCTGCTGGAAGAGCTGCAGCTAGAGTTGAATGCTGCTAGAAAGGCTGAGAAGTCTCTTATTGAGATCAGTGAACTACAAACAGCGCTGGCTATTCAATTGTCATCTCAAAATGACAAGATTCACTCCCTGCTTGAAGATGCATCGTCGACGCATGTGGATGTGTCAATGGCCAACAAGCAGCTGGAATCTGCCAAGAGGAGAAATCGCATGGCTTCAAAAATTATTATTTATACGTGTTTGGTGATGTCTATTCTGTTGTTGTTTTATGATGCTATTCTATGGTGATTGCTTGTAAATGCGGGCAGCAGTCTTTCTGGAGTGTCGCTCTCGTCTAGCCACGATAGCATTCACGTTGGACTGCCGTGCCATGTCCTGATCTGATGACCTTTCCTGTAACCGGACCCTTGCATATAACGTGTCAGCGATCGTACGTGGAGTCTCACGACACCAATCAAATTGAATGCCCACCGGGGAGCTTTCCAAATATTTGTTAGACTAGTGTAGTATACATCTATTCAACAGTGTTTGCGCAGTTGCGTTGTGCCGGAGCAACCTACTAATCACATTCATTTTCACGTGCACGTTACCGCTAAGCCCAAATCGGATGACGGAGAAGTTATAAAGCGTGGGCGAGTCCCGGAAACTCGCTTCCTTATACATTGTATTTCTACATTCACTATGGATAAATCTTTTACGCTCGAGTCCCTCGTGGATGTCAAGAAAAACTCCTTTACCATGTGCCTTGTCCAAATTGCATTCAATCCGATCTTTTGGAATGTGGTGGCAAGATATGAATACAAAACTCAATTCATTTCAAAAGTGGTGGGTGCAAGAATCGGCTGCTATTTATTAGCCATTGCCATCTTTTCCCTCGGTATTTGGCGCGATCTGCTGTACCACTGGGCTCTTGAAGACCAACCATCCCATCCATTGCTGGACAATGAGGTTGCCAAAATTATTGGAATTGGATGTTTCTCCGCCGGAAATATCTTGGTACTTTCATCCATGTGGGCTTTGGGTGTTACTGGAACTTACCTTGGTGATTACTTTGGAATCTTGATGGACCATCGAGTGAGTGGATTTCCCTTCTCGCTGACCGATAACCCCATGTATTGGGGATCCACTCTGTGCTTCCTTGGAACAGGACTGTATTATGGTAAACCAGCTGGAATTCTCATCACTCTAGCAGTGTTCAGAATGTACCAAGTTGCCTTGAAGTATGAGGAGCCATTTACGGCCAGCATTTACGCCAAGCGCGAAGAAGAGCGAAAGAAGCAAAAATAAATGCTCTTTGTCTATCTGAACCAGTAAATGGTTGGGCCAGGATGTCAAAGAGTTGTAAATAATTGAATGTGATCCTCGATTGAATAGTGTAGACGCCTGACGGTCAGCCAAACGGTCAAAATAAACAATAAGCATTTCTAGTTATAATGATGGACTATTTACTATTTCTGCACTGGGGATGGCAGGGTTTGATGAGTGGGAGCGGCTAGTTACTGAGGGCCGTTGATGATTACCTTCATTGCTTTGCCGCTCATGACCAGCTTGAATGCTTCTTCGGCATTTTCAAAGTCAACTTCATGGCTGATCAAGGTCTTGGCTTTAACCTGGCCAGATGCAATCAAGTGTGTAGCCAGCTTATAGTCGCCGTATCCATAACGGAACGAGCCCTTCACCTGAAGTTCCTTATTGCACACCGCAGATATGGGGAAAGAAACGTCTGGTTTGCCGTTTCCAGCCTGCACAAAGGTTCCACCACTCTTCAAAGCGTGAATACCAGCAGCAATTGAGGGTTCAGCACCCGAACACTCAAGAACAATATCTGGCTGCTCTCCCAAAACCTCGCCGATGGACTGAGCGGCCGCTCTTGGATCACCCTTGCTCAAAAAGGTGTGGGTGGCACCCATTGTCTTGGCCACATTGAGTCTGTCTTCCGAAATGTCAATTCCAACGACCTTTGCAGCTCCAAAAGCCTTAGCACAAGCAATTGCCAATTGACCAACGGGGCCACATCCAAACACAGCTACAATGGATCCCGGTCTGACATTTCCAAGCTTACAGACATGCACGCCAACAGATGTGGGCTCCACTAAAGCTCCCTCTTCCAATGACATTCCTTCTGGAAGCTTGACACAAAAGTCTTCTGGAAGCAAGTAGTATCTTGCCAGAGTGCCGTCGTAGGGGGGTGTTGCGGCAAATGCCATATGTGGACAAAGATTGTAACGTCCCTGTTTGTACTCATCGGAGTATCTCGACGGAATGCCAGGTTCCATTGCCACGTTGTCACCTACTTTGAGAGAAGTGACGGCAGAGCCCACCTCCACAACGGTGCCGGCTGACTCGTGGCCCAAAACCATTGGCGATTTGACCACAAAGTCCCCAATCGCTCCGTGTACGTAATAATGAACGTCTGATCCGCAAATGCCGGTCTTCTTAACGTTGATTTTCACATAGTGAGGGTCCTTGATTTCTGGAACAGGCCTCTCTTCAAATGTTACGTCTTTGACTTTATTGAGAACGAAAGAGGGATTTTTCATTGATTTAGTGTCGACCATTGTGAGGGTGGTAGGATGATTGAGTTATCAGCAATTCTCTCATATTTATAGATTGCTCCCTCATTGCTATTAATCCGGGGTCAGCCTTTTGATTTCCTGTTTGGGACGCGAATTTTGCCTAGTGCTGTGGTTTGATTTCCGGGGAAGGCGAACATGAAAACTTTGTGTCCAGAGGAGTAAGGGGCGTGTGCAATTTGGCGGTGGACGGCAATAAAATAAAAGTTACAACAGGATGATCAACTGCCAGCTACTCTGCAGTTCATCCGCTGGACTGTTCTTTGTAGGTTGAACAATTGCTGTGGGATGGCGGCCTCGCTGCGCAAAGTGCTATTCGCCTGGTGTATGCCAAGCGAACGTCTCGAAGTAAGGTGCCCAAAAAGTAATGGCACATTTGGGTACAAAAGTGGCCGCAGGTATGCAACTGCCTACCGTGATAGCTTGACACATCGTTTATGGACGAACGATGCATTCTGCAAGCTGTATGCACCTGAAACGCTAAATCCTGGCTGCCTCCCTTTTATTTCAAAAATAATTCATTCAGAGGCAAGCTGGTGTAAGTAGAAAATCAATACTATTAAAACTGTCTTATGGGCTATACACAGCTAGTCACTTACAACTCAATACCAATTTTTCTTTGGACGTCTGGATAGACATGCAGAAGATTGTAGAACACGTCTGGATATGACTGTTGCAAAACCTCGGGATCTGTAGCCAGAGCCACAAAAAAAGTGGATACACCACTCCGAATGGCAACATTGGTAATACTGGCAATTTGCATGGCCATTAAGAAGGTATAAGCAATAACCACTGGGTAAAATCCTCCAGAAGAATTGTACTCAGGTTTCGTGAATCTCAAGTACAAGTATGCCAGCAGTGCACATGTGTAAGCAACAATGAGGGCCCCAATATCCAACACCGTACCAATCAAGCAGTCGTTGATTAGCGCATCGATACCTTTTGTCTTGAGCAAATTCCACGTGTCCCGAGCTGCCGGAATATAAGCCTTGCCGTATAGAGCAATATAGCTGTAGGCATAATGGTTGAAATAGTTAAGAAGCCAGTCCAGTATTCCCATAAAACATTGCATCAAAATTATTATAACATCCGCAATCATACCACCCTGAGACTGAGCAACTCTTCTAGCTTGATCTAGTAAGGTGCGCAGCAAATTTACAAACGCCACAATCAGTGATCCAAAGCAGATGGACCCAAACGAAAATGTCATGGACCTTCCAAACGCACCCATAGCAGGCCATTTAGGCATTCCCTGATCCGACTTGGAGCAGTAATACCATGACCCGTACACGCCACAAATTGTGGTGTGAATAACGTTCTTAATCACCTCCGTAATGTAGTAGCCAGCAAATGTGGTGAAAACTATTAAACCAACAAGTTTGCCCTGAGAACAGGAACCATCTTGCTGGCATTGCACATCGTTTCCTGAATACTTGACATAGATAGAGATGAGTGTGATGGAAAAAAACATTGCAAAGGCGCTAGCAACAAGGCATCCCAGAAAAGAAACAAACAAAACACTGGGATGCTTCTGCGTGACACTAATAATTACCTTCAGCACCAGAGATGCAAATGGAATTCTTGATCTCATTGACCAAAATGCAAATGTCTGGAAAACCGCCAGCACCAGAAACACAACACCTGCAGAATAATACTTTTCCACCAGGTAGAAAATGGCCGTTCCGTAGGCAAGCATTAAAGAGATGATGGTTGTTCCTATAATAAACGCCGAGGTGAATACGCGTGCCAGCAAGTAGTACAGCATTGAAATTGTGAGCGCGGTTGCCGTGCAAAAGGCAAAGAGAATCAGGGTGTTTGTGTTGAGGGCAAACGAATTGTTTCCTGAATAAATGGTGCCACCAAAAATGTTTCTGTTGCCAGTATAGGAGCCAATCGTGATACCTGCAATCGCTATAAAGCCAGCCACTGTTGCCAAAAAGATGATTGTAAACGGCCAGTCATTAAGACGACGCTTAGGCACCTTGAAGCGCTCATCAAACGTTTCTCCAGTGCCAGTTGGCTTCGTGGACCAATCGATAGGAGGAGGATTGGCTGGCGGTTGATATTGGTAGCCCTGCTGCTCGTTGTTATAGGCTCGCTGCTGGTCTTTCGGCTCGGCTGTGGGTGCCTCTTGTTTGTCGTACATAGCTGTGGAGTGACCAAGTTTCAAAGCTGAGCACAAAAAATACACAAAGATGTAAACGCAGGTGAGAAAAATTCAGACAGGTTACTATTCTTGTTTTAGCAAGCGTGTTTGTCTCAAGTATAATGTCAGGCGCAGCTGCAGCCACGGTTTGCTACCGATGCCCAGGAAGAGCCACATTCCTGTTTATTGTGCAGACCTTTCCGAAATAGGAAACGTCTCGGCGTTGACATGCACATGCAGTGAAGCGTGACATTGGCATCCGTGCACTGTGTTGTAAGAGGTGCTTAGGTGCAAAAATAACGTCAATGGAGTGGAATCATCGCGACAAAATAACCTACAACTCTCAAAATACTTCAAAAATAATTCAAAAGTCTTGAAGTCATCATCAACAGTATACGGAGCATGGATAAAACTCAGATCTCATCGCTTGTTTCTCCTTGACATCCCGTCGGAAATCTCGAACGCTAGGGCTTCTGTCCATATCTCGATCGCGAGCGGACGGCCGGCTATCAAGACCTCCATACTTTTTGTCTCTTCTGAGAGGAATCTTCTACCATTGGAGCCAGATGTTGAGTATCGCCATATCTTTCAACGGTTGAGCCCGGTCGAAGATAATGATCCAGCATTCGATACATGTCATCTTTGTTGAATGGCTTGAACAATGCATCAGTCATACCTCTCTCTCGATACGCTTCGACGGTCAACTTTTCAGTATTTCCCGTCATTGCTATTATGGCAACATTTGGATCACTTTTACGGATCAATTGTGTGGCTGTAATACCATCCAAAGCCGGGATAATGACGTCCATAAAAATAATCTCAAAATGCCTTGATTGGGCAGCTTCCAAAGCTTTAACACCATCACGAACAAATGTCACTTGACAGCCGTAATTGCTCAAAAATTTAGAAGCAATTCTCAAGCAAACATCATCATCATCAACAAGCAAAATGTGAGGAGCTTGTTGTGCATCAGTGGAGCCAACAGAAACACCTGCTGGGCCATTCACTGTGACGTTACTCGGCACTCCGCCGGGAACAACACTAGGAACTCCACTGGCAACTCCGTTAGGAACTCCGCTAGCGACATTTGGCACCACACTTGGAAGTACAGTTGCAACTCCATTCCCACCGTTGACCGGCTGAAATGGTTGTGAATTAATGTCGCTTACTGTGTTTGCGTGTGCCATCGATCCCGCGACGACATTCATAGTAGCTCCTCTCATTTGCTTGGGTGACGGCAGTGGATGTTGCGTGTCTGGCGATCCTGCACTACTTCCCGACGAAGTTCTGTGTTTGAGCTGTGGTGGAGACGCTCTCAACAGTCCTAAAATGTGTTGAATTGTTTTGCCCTGGTCAACTAGCTGTTGCTGTAAATTTGCAACGTTCATTCCGAGAAGACGATTCTGTTCCTCCAGGCTGCTGATTCTTTCTTCTAAAGACTGTGTAGAAGGATCTTTCCTATCTTTCGGCACAGCCTTCCGCCTAATGATTTCCAACAACTCAGGTTTACCTCTTGCAAATGACTCGTGTGCAAACTTCCATTCGTTTTCATTTTGAGAGTTGGAATCTTTGTTCCTCAGCTTGTGAAAATCATACTTGTTCAACTGTCGTACAAATGATGCAAAGTTTGAATGGTTAAACAATTGAGGTAACACCAGTCTGGTAAACTCTGCAGCATCATGAACAATAAAAGAATCTCCACTCCAAGACCAGGAGACAATGTCAGGATGTTGCGCATCCTCTAGCATGCTGGGTTAGTCACATTCATAACGGCTAAAACGTTGGGGTATATTTTAACAATCTACCACAGAAATCATTGAAAGCTAGTTCCAATCACTGCAGGAGAGTCGTCGTGGGCACGAACGCGTCATTAAGTTTAGCAACAAGAGCATTAAGATATGCTGGCTCCTACCTACCCGTATAGCTTCTTAACCTTGGTTAGTAATCAAAATCGGCATCATCTGAAGGAATAATACTTACAAATGTTGTTGTACTATCTCCTGCTCCTCTTTCATTCTTTATCGACATTTGGCAATTTGATTGAACAGGTTGAAACAGTCTCTTTTGTTGATACTGTCATAAACACAGGTGAGGGGCCTAGACCATGTCTACTGTTCCCTGAATTAGTCGGGACAAGCAGAGCTGCGCGGAGTCGGAGAATCGATTACTGGAAGCGGGCTTTTTTGCACAGGGATTTACAAGGGGGAGGGCAGGAGCTTACTGCTTACTGCCGTCTTCCGTCAGTGGACACGCTCTTGGGCGACTGCACCTCGGACTTTTTTTTTTGTCAAAATTTTGAGGCAACACACAGGTTACGATCCATCAATCGGCCGCCACCTACATTCCCACTGGCATCCGCACATCCGTCTAGGGGCAAGAGAAGAAAAATCAAATAAATTAATAAATGGCTAGGTCTTTATATATAAAAATTGCTCTTTGGTCTTTCGTAAACTATAATAACTGTATCAGGGTTTGTTTGTGGGATAAATATTACTGGCCATACCAGTATTGGTAACCGTTTTTGTCTGCTGCTGCAGCTTGATAGTAGTTCTGCGGCAAGCCAGGTGGCAGCATGGAAGCTGGAACATGCTGGTGAGCGTTTGCGTGCAGCATTCCAAGCCCTACACCCATCATGTCAGCCGGTAACTCCCCTGGCTGGTGATGTGCATGGTTAGCAGCTCCCGGAATTAAATACTTTTTTGGATGAGACAGTAATGGTTGCGAAAGCTGAGGATTGTGTGGGCCAGAAAGATGCTGAGCGAATCTTTGGTGACCACCATGGTCATTACCATAGTACACATAATCATATCCGGGATATTGCTGGACATGAGGAGCATGGTGTGACTGCTGCTGCTGCTGCTGCTGCTGGACTTGCTGCTGGACTTGCTGCTGGACCTGCTTAGTTTGGGCACCGACATCCAAGGATGGCAAAGAATGGCTGAAAATTGACTGTCGTCGGGACTCCTGGTGATCAAAATGCTGTGGATTCACTGCGCACATCCAGATGCGTGTTTTGTAAGTTCTAAAGAGCTCCCGCACTAGATCTCTGAAGTCTATTCTATGGGTTGCTGAATAATAAAATGTGAGCTTGCGTCGGTCCCACTGGTATTCAGCATCGATAACTTTCATGTCCAATCCTTTTTCCTTGACCTTCTGACAGCAAAGCTCAACAGCTGTAGCTTCATCCTTACTTTTGAGGACAAGTTGTTGAACCTCGCTAAGGTTGGCAATTCTGAGGATTTGTTTTGGCATGGAGACACTTGGCGTCGTTCCACTATTGATATTTGGGTTTTGCTGCAAAATTGCCTGTTGTTCTTGGTGGTGAATCAGCTTGAGCATGCCTGCCTCGTGATGGCGAACATCACGTTGAACAACCTTCCCCAGATCCTTTCCACGGTCTGCATCTACAACTACCAAGTCCCCCACCACTACCTCGAGGGTGGATGAGTCGGGTAAATAAAACACGTCAGTTCTACCAGCTTTGAACTGTACAAAATACATTTTGCAAGATGGCAAAGTTATAAGCGAGGCGGCATCTGCCACAGTGATACCAGCCGACGACACAGGGGTTAATGGTGAGCCACCGGACGAGGCAACTGACCGAGGCGATGAGCTGGGGCTGGAAACACGCGCGCTACGATCAGAGAAATACAAGCCAACCTCATCAGCTACTTCCGATGACGTACCGGGAGGGACCACCACCGTGCCGGAAGATGTGGAGTTCACAGAATTGGCTCCTGTGAGAGACGACTGGCGCCCCGCACTGGTTGGACTAATAGGCTCGACGCGATACTCTTGCGATTGCTGATTCTTCAGCAGCTGGTCGGAACGCTTCTCTCTGTTGAACCAAAGTGAATGCCGCTCTTCGTCGTCTTCGTTCGGCGAACCGATTAGTGGATTGCCCGAGTACGGGTGCTCCAGCTGGGCAGCGCTAAACGACAGCGAGCGGAAAGCACGAAACGAGCGATCAGGAGATTGCTGGTTCTTGGAGGGCGACGGCATCCAAAGCGACCTCATTGGAGCCAAATCAAACGCCGAGTCAGCATCAAAGTGTTGTGTTTGTCTAGTTGAGAATTCTGCCGCAAATGACGGACGTCGCGACGACGCCGCTGAGATGTTGGAGTTTCGCAAAGACGCAGGAAGCAAGTCCGTGTAATTGAGTTCAGACATGGCAAAGAGTACCTAGCAGGGTGCGTGGAAAGTAGTTGAGTGTCGCCGGTGCAAGCAAACAATTTTGACAAGCCACCACTTCGTCAACCAAATTTCAACAATGTCAGCAAAAGTGACGTCACTCACCAGCCAATGCAGTCTAGAACAATGTATCAACGTCAAGTCTAGTATCCGTTGATAATGTGTATTGAAAAGAACTCTGAAATTATCACAAACCTGAAAACAAATCGGGCAAGCGAGTCTATTTATACCAGGCTACTACCAAGGGCTATGTGGCGCCATGATTGTTGGACATACGCCTGGTCGACTCATTGACAAGCTCGGCATAGCTGGTCAGAACCCCCTGAAAATCAAAACAAGAGAGTACGGGGCATTGCAGGCAAGCGGAGTGCAATGTATCTGTTGACTTTTTCTTCTGCTGTCAGCAACGCGATTGGAGTTGCATCTCCTGGCCTGCTTCATGGCGCTCCAGGCTCACACCTGGTGACCCACCAGACAGATGAACAGGTGACCCCGCAAAACTCCAGTTCCGCGAGCCTTCGGGGCAGCTGTCTCTCTCAGGCTGAAACAGCGCAGGGCAGCAATGGCCCATCGGCTCCCAGAGTGTTAGCAATAACTGACCATTTCTAGCACTACCTGGCGGGTGCCTCACTGCTAGCTGCTACGCCAGATGACTCTCCGCAACCCGGATTTTCTGTTCTTGTGACTACACACGACGATGCAGCCGCTGTCCCAAACAGGCACTAGCAACTGTCTAGACCGCCCAGTCCAGACCACTTGCTGTGGAGAAAACTGGGGTAAATGACAGGTTAGCACATTTGGCATACGAAGCAACAAACCGTTTCTGCAAAACATCGGTTCAAAAGAGCCACCAATCGCAGTACTATGTAACTCGGATGCCTCGCATTGAAGGTCAGCGTTTTGCTACGTGGATCCGGTGTGGCGTTTCCCGACTCCCTCATCCATGCCCGGTGTTTCCAGCAGCTGCTTCAAAGCACACCTAGTTCTTCTCCTCAGCGCGCCTGATTCCACTAAAATCTTAGGTACCTGGTTTTTTGTTGAGCGTTTAGTGTTTGGTGCTGCTCCGCTAACCTTGTAATATTCCCTGTAGCCACCATTCCTAATTTTGCTAAATCTGAAATTTTGTCCCACAATTTTAAGTTGCTGCATAACGGCTGTCAAGACAGCTGCGATGCAGGTACATGCTCGATGATTGGTACCATTCGTTTTAAATAACATCTACATTTTAAATACAAACTGTCTTTTATAACTGTCAAAAGCGCCTGCTCGTTAACAATTCACCTCAATAAGATGCTCACTGTCTGTGGCAGCACTGTAGAGCGGAATTAGAAATCTAATAATCCATCCAAGCTGAACTCCTCTGCCCATTCCTGAACAATCTGAGTCTTATCCTCGTCTTTCAGCTCCTTCTTTGAGTTGCTGGAGGATTCAACCTTTGGAGGTTCGGCCCATCCTACAATTCGGCCATCCCTCCAGTCCGTGACAACAGCAGTCGCAGCACTCTCCAAATCTGGAATGCCTCGTTTGCCCATGCGCCCCTTGCGACGAGCAACATGCAACAAAAATTCTGTTACATAGCGATCATGTGGAGAGTCCACGATTGGAGGAATATCGTATACTTCGTATAATTTTGCCAAATGCTCTTTGTTCTTTGACAGTCGCTTTAAAAGAAGCGACACCGCACCTCTTGGATCCTCAATTTGCCTTGGTGGAAGAGCATTCAAAAGAACCAAACGTGCTGTAGAAACAGCACCATCATCGTTGGATGGAAAGACAATGCCCGGAGTATCATAGATAGCCAACTTGTTATCAATCTTGACTTTGCGAATGGCAGTTGTCACACCAGCCTGTGCACCTGTTGGACAAGACGAAGTTTTTCCGCCGCCATGTCTGGCAAGTAGTGAATTGATCACACTGGATTTACCAACGTTTGGATAACCAATAACACCAACAGACACAGCACGCTTCAATTTTGCTGAAGAGGCGTATGTTTTCAGAGCTTCAAGTAGAGCCTTAGATGTAGTGATATTTGTGAGCGTCTTGTGATTAAATGTGATGGCATTAGATGATGCACTAGATGCGGCCAATGGGAGGGTAGGGAATGATAATTTAAGATGGTTAATCCAACGCTTCAACACGTCAGTTGAAACCAGATCAATTTTGTTCAAGACAAACATCAAACGCTTGGAAGGATCAGCCAAGACTAATCTTTCAACTTCTCTTGATCTTGTACCCTCAGGGTTTCTAGCGTCCAGCACATACAGAACGACATCAGATTGCTTGACAACCTGTTTATAAAATTTGTCAAACGCTTTGCGCGAAGATTCACGTGTAGTGCCTTCGTCCTCCTCATCGTCGTCAGAGTCCTCATCTACCTCCTCGTCATCCATCATCATTTCGTCGTCCTCTTCCTCAGAACTTTCATCATCGTACTCCTTTGCAGCTGCTTGTGCAGACTCGACCAGCGCCGCTAACCTATTAGAATTCTCCATCTGTTCCTCTTGTTGCTCCATCTCGTGAATTTGTTCCTCTGACGCTCCAGCCTGTTTTGCGGCCTCCCGTTGCTGCTGTCTACGCAACTCCTTTTGCTCTTCGTCTTTGCGTCTTTGTTCTTCAATCTCAGCCAAAATCTGCTCCTTGTATGGGAAGGAGTTTGGAATGCCCGGGTCCTTCTTGTGCTTTGATTTCCATGTAATATCCTTCTTAGCTAATTTTCTCTGCTTCCTATGATGGGCATTGACCTTCTTTTTAATTCCCTCCGTCATACGGGTGGTTCTTCTTTTTGACGTGGGCTTCTTGACTCTCATTATGCGCTACAAGTTATCAATGAAAGTTTCAAGCTGTTGCGTCCCTATATGGCAAGAAAAAAAAATATTTTGGAGGCGGTCTGAAAAGTTTCATCATCACGTTTTAGATCACGTGACTTCACTAGTAATAAATAATAAATAAAGGTAAGGTAAAGTGATTGCCAGAGAGCAGAATCAGCTTTGGACAAATGCGCCCTTTCGCACGACGCCGCTTGTACACCCCTCTTCGCCAGTTAAATAGTCGGGTAGGTAATCACTGTCCAACACTTGATCAATAGCCAATTCTCTAATGCCAGCAAAGACGTCGTCACCGCTGAATCTGAGAGTGATAGCAGGAGTTTCATCTGGATAATCTTTCATTGGTTCTATAATTTTGACTTCAAAAAGTGTCAAAGGAACCGCTGATTTGTAATTCGCCTCTACCTCTTCCCTGCCAGCGAAGCGAATATTTAGATCCTTGATAGAGACATCATGTGCATTCTGGTTGTGGGCCAGCGACGTGATTGGCATGGGATAGCTAGGCCTGTCATGAAGCATGTTCAAAGGTGCATTGTCAACAGCATTTTCCGCGTACATTTGATAGCGTCCCTGCATTGACGCATGTCGATTGACACCCTTGAGTTTTAGCAATGACATCAAGCTTTCCGGTACCGAGCTTTTATTGCGAGCAACAGTGACCATTTTCCCTGGTTTGGACAAAACAGTGCCAATGGCGTGCAAGACAGCGTCAAGCTGAGGGTGCCTGTCTGTGTGAATAATAGAGGGAGATGAGAAGGGAAATGCAACATAGATGGGTTTGCGAGGAGAGTAGCCGGTGGTAAGAGGAGCTGACTTTGAGTGATACTCGTCACTATTGTAAATCTTAGCTGACGTTTCGAATGGAACAACGCGTAACAACGTCATTTGAAGGTCCTTGTACGAGTTCATGTATATGTGACACTTGTACGCAATTCCCATTTCGTATACAAAAGCTTTCAGAAAAGACTCATTTTCAATCTGACCGTTTTCAAGAATGTTGATTGGCCGGCCATTCTCAAGCATTTTGGACTCATTCCATAAGTGCATGGAGGATGACGAAGAGATTACATGCAGGGATTCAATCTGTGCCACTTGAAGAAGGTTAAACTCGGATCTGTAGAACTCCTTATAAATTTTGTTAGCCAAGTTTGCTTTCGTGAGGGTTACATTCAGACCTTCCTGGTCCATTTCAATCAATGACTCTATTTCCGATTTGCAGTCTAAAGGTATGGGGACACGATCATCGCGATACCAGTCGCGAAGCAGGCTCAGGAGTTGCTTTTTGTCCAGCTTTTTGAGGCTACTTTTGATTGCACGATTTGAAAGCTCTTGGTCAAATTGCCTGTCATCCATTGCCACCTACCGTGTTATTATTGTTGATGTTATGTGTGTAAGCAAATGTTTTGGGCGGTCAACATTTCGCGTGTTGGAACTTCCCAGTGTGGGTGAGGCACTCACCATCAGGAATTAGCTCAACACTGCAATCCTTCTAGGCGATACAGAGAAATTTGAATAGCATGAAATATTTTATCCATTTTGGAAACGGCCGTCTAGGAACAGAGGCAGACGGTTTCAGCGCTCAAGAAATTTTTGCTAGCTAGTGATAAGATAATTGAAACAATGAAACTGCTTGGCAGTTCCCATTGAGGCAGTTGCAAACAATTCGACCAGTCTAACAATTCTTTTAGAAGGCATCTACGGCTATACTAGCAAAATCAATTCTCCGTGTTTTACCCTCAGACTTGGGCGGTGCATTATGAAAGTGTCTCTTGTATCGTTCTCACCGAGACCCACATTGCGCAGACCTGGCTGAGCATTATGGACAATTCTTTGGGACCCTATGCCCGTCAAAAAAGAGTGCCGCTCTTCATTCGTAATGTGCTGCGACAATCTGCATACAAAGTCCATTGAGATTCACACAAACAGTATCGTCTGCACCATGATGCATTACCCCTTCTCTTTGCAGCCCTTCGTCACATTGCGCCCCTGTCGCTGCAGGCACAATATGTCGACGCCATTATTCATTCAACTACCCGAGGCGCTATTTCAAGGGTCCAAGACTTATCGCAAGACATCGCCTCAAAGATAAAAGCGCATGTGGGTCAGTTGAGGACTGCAAGGGGTCCACCCTGGTTATAATTGACAACTATGTGGGCCAGTGTGGAGACACGGCACGGCACCAAACAGATTTCATATCAACGCTAACGATTGCAACACATTGAGACATTGAGACAGGCGAGGTGATCACACCGCTATAGTTTCACAACTTACACAAGAATAATTTTTTGAGATGCACCTAATAAATATTTATGACAACTTTTGTTGAAGCAAAGGGAACGCTCATGCCCACAGACCTTCGCTGAACTGTGGAGATTCATCCTCCTCTTCCTCCATCAAACGGATTCTTTTTCTTAGCTCCGAGGAATAGTCCACTGCTGGGCTCGTGTGTTTGGCTGACACTTGTGAGACAGATCCGTTTGACGATCTGGGTCTAAAATTTTCAGACGAGTCAAAAACTCCAGTGAATAATTCTTGAGCCCCAGGAACGCTGTTCCAACTTGAAGAAGAACTAACAGGATTGCCGTGCCCGGGAGAAACATCCGATGGCGGTGTCATGACATGCTGAGTAGTGTCCAAGTTCAAAGGGGGGCTATTGCGGGTGTGGCCACTTTCCGAGGAGAACGAGCCATGTTTGATAATGTCAAGAGGAGAGCTTTGCTGGCTGCTATTGTTGGCGGCATTGTTATTATTTTCAATCCCGTTGCCAGAGTGACTGCTGCTGCTATTGCTCCTATTGTTGGAGTGGCTATTGCCAGCGGGCAGGTTGCTTGCAATGTTCATACCATTGCCAAAACCAACGCCAGACTCAAATGATTGCCACCCATCGCCCCCGATATGCAATGCTGATTGGTCTAGCAGTGACATTCGCCTCAAGTGTTCTTCCTGTTGCTTTTGAGCAGCCTTCAACTTATCTCGATAGATGGCTGCATCACCTTTCGGCCGAAATAAGCGCCCACTGTCGCACCTTTCGAGCTCCTGCGGAGCCACAACGAGGGCTAAAGTGGTATAGATCTCATCCCAAGATTCCCAAAAGACGATAGACACCGCACCCTGGACTCTGTCAGCAAGATCAGCAAGAATGTCACGAGATCGCTTGATCTTCGAGTAGAGAGCCAAGGATACTGTGAGTGACGGTGTTTTACTGTTGCTTCCTGAAACAGAGTTTGACCGGCCATTCTGGTTATGGCCACTGCTATTTTTGTTGCTTACTGCAGAGTTAATCTTCTCTCCCTTGTGAGAAAAGAAGTGTTGAATCCAATATCCAACAATGGAGTTCCGTTCTGCCAACTCGAGAACGGTTGCTGTTTGCTGGCTAAGGGTTTCGGGTGTTAATTTTGGAATTTTCGGCAGAATGGACTTGATTTTTGAGTTTGAAAGCTCAGAGTTTTTGTAGACATCTGCAAGGTCTTGCAACATGAGAGGCAAGACTGGAGCAGCAGAATCAACCACCCTAGTAATGAGTTCCAAGCAAGATCTTCTGGCTTGCAAATCGCATTCAGGAATTATTAGCATTCGCACCAGTGGGTGATTCAAGACAACATCCTGGATTCTGCCGTCCATCATTGAAGTGTTGAGCGCAGGCAGAAACTGCGTTTCTCTGGAAGGAAGAGGAGGAGAAACAGATGACAGAAAGTTTGCCACTTCTTCAGACATTGTAAGGATAGTGATTGTTGAGAGGAGAAGAGAGCAAGTGCACAAGGGTATTAGGTATGTTTGGTATATTAATAAAATCAAATTTGGCCACAGCTGGTGATCAAAGACGCAAATGCAGACGCAAATGCAGGAGGACAGCCCAGTGTATTTATATGAAACGGGACGGGATTGGCGTTGCTGGGCGCTAAGGGGACTAGCTGCAACTGGGCTAGTTCAGGTTGGTGGGCGGTAAGGTACTAATTGCTTTCTCTTGCTGCCCAGAGAAGCGCTACAAAAGATTGGTGCCTGTGGAAAGGGCAACCTGCGGAGATTTTCTACGTCACCTTTTCATTGGCTATATGCAGATCGGAACGATTGCGGCGAAGTACAGATTTTGTGAGATTTGAGGAAAGTAGCTGAAAAGTGTAGACCGTCAGGGCCCGATCGGGAACAGAGGACCACCAGGGCAAAAAAAATATTCCTGCTAGTTCCTATGAATTGTCGCTAGAGCCAAATTACCCCAGAATTCCTTTGGACCTATTAGGGCTGCGTGAAATATTTTGTCATTCAAGTGCGGGGTAGGGCTGCAGGCTGCAGGCTACCCATGGGGAAAGCCCCAGTGACCCTGAGACATAGCCGAAAACATACATTAGGAATTCATGTGAAAAAGAACAGCCCAAAAAATTGGTCCAAAACGATGAGAAGTGGACAGAATTTGACAAAAATTGACAAAAAGTGTCCCAGTTCACTCCTTCGTCACGAAAACAGTCCAAATAAAATTCCAGCATGAGACATATTCCCGCCAGTCGTGGTGGCGATCTCAGGGTTAAGGCTCGCCCGGATAAACGGTACCGGATTGACACCTGCCAGCACGCTCAGCGCTGGCACGCGGCCACTAACTAGCGCTTTCAAGTTGAAACTGTTCCAGCCACGTCCAGCTGACCATGTCAAAGTTGCTTGTTTGCACCTGTGATTTTGCGCTGGTATGCAAGTACAAACGCTCCACAGAGTGAGTGTTTTTTTGCAGGCGTGAAATCATGTGTCAGTAAACGTTCGCAGGGCCGTTGTCCGGCAGGGGTCATGGTATTTGCTTCTGTCGTTCATGTTTCATCTCGAAGTTGCTATTTCTGGATCGGTGGAGAGCATCGCTCGTCATTGATATGGTAGGTAGTATAATATATTAGGGTTGGGTATGATAAATGAATGTTTTAAATTACTGGGCCTTCTGGCCAGTGAGAGGGTCGCGTCTGCTGAAAGTTTTGTTTTTGGATTCAGATAGATACTTGACACACAGTTGAACCAAGTATACAAGTGATCCAAGACATCTAAACACAGACATTCCAGCAACAGACCACAAAATAATTTTCAAGTATGTGTTGTTTTGTGTGTTGCTTAATGGGAACACCTGGATCATAATCATGGCAAGAAGACAGTTGCAAATGAGCCAGACGAGAACCACACGCGTACGCACTTCTTTGTAATAGTCGTCACGAATAGTGTCTGCTGAAGGCGGTGTCGACACCGCGGGCCTGTGCTCACGTAGCCCACATAAAGCTTCTTCATATCCGGCATCGATGTCCAACTGTTCAGAAGGAATGTCGATTTCAACAATGTCTTTGCCCGCAGCACTTTTGATAACAGCGGCACCAAGATCTTGCGGAGCAACATTGTCTCCTTTGGTACCCCATGAAACATCGTGCGTATTGCAAAAGGCATAAATTTGGAGTGTACAAGAGTATGCCGGCATGAGCAAAAAGTATTGCGCAAAGGACGTCACTAGGTGCCATGGCTCAAAGTACAGAAGGGAATTGAGTAGATAGACGCCGTATGTGGAGGCCATAGAAATCACAATATTGGTGAAATTGTTGTCGCCAAGAATTGCACCACCATCAACTTCCACCGACCTAATCACAAAAAAGAATCCTGCAAACAAAGAATACGCTTGAACGGCTGACAACAGAGCAATTGATACTGTGAACATCTGCTCTGATCCTTGTGGTCTGTTACCCAAAGAGAGTACGAACTGAGCAGCCAGTGAGCATACGCAAATGTATTTGAAAATCAAAAACAGAATCAGTCCTCCATTGTGTGGAATGATGGCTCCTTTGTTTCCTTCGGAAAGAGATCCTGCAACAAAGTAAAACGTCAGATAAAAGTTTGCCAATGAAAAGAATGTAAAAACAAGTTGAATAGTCATGTAACAGAACTCAAACATGAGCAAGAACTTTCTCAAAAATGAGTGATCTGTGTCCCAAATCTTCCTCCAATGAGTCAACGAAAAAATGGCGGCAAACAATGCACCGTTAAGCCATCTTCTTCTCTGAGACAAAAACTCTGGTACTCTTTCAGGTACATCAGTCTCTCCAGTAGCTGCTTTGACATACTTGAGCACCCACTTTTCACCCTTCTTTGCCACGAGTTCCCAGCAAAGAATACGATCCTCTGCAAGATACATGTTTTTGGTGAATATGTCAGCATCCGCATCTCCTCCGTGAAGTGTTTCGCCTTTGAAATAGGAGCTGAGAGGGCCAGTTCCATCCTCGTTATCTTGAAGCGCACGGTATCTATAAGCTGACAACGCTCCTGGAAGCACAGAAATGTATCCAAAAACTGACTCCAGAGGCTTGTCAAGAATGTTTGACATTTTGTACTCAAAGTTTTGTGCTGCCACAAGCGGGTTCAACAAAAGATGACCCATTTTACCAATCATTGGTTTGATTTCACCGCAGGCTCCAGCAACATTGGAATCACTGTCGAAAGCTTTCCACAAATGGTAGAGAGAATCAGTGCCAGGCTTAGTACCAACATCCAGTAAAATGCACACGTTTGGATCAAGCAAAGGACAGAATGCCTTGAAGAGCCATCTGTGGGAGTTGATTTTTTTGGCATTCTTTTCCTTCAAACAGAAAATCATCTGAACGGGCATGATTCCTTTCTCAGCACCTTGGAACTTGAGATCTGGATCAAGAGATACTTGTGTGGTGTACTCAAAAATGTGAGATTTGACTTCGCTACCGTTCACGTAGTTCTTTGCGATACCATCTTGATACACACCCATAGCCGCCAAAGCATCCAACACACGTGGGTGAATTTTTGCACGACCATCTGAGACAATCAAAACGACAACTTTTTTCCAGCCCTCCTTGCCCCACACGCGCGATCTGTTACGAGAGCACAAATGGGCAATGTTTTTCATGACCGCGTGAAGAGTGCGTGTAAACAAGACTTCGTCCTCGTTGTACATGGTGATGCATATGCAAAGTTCAGTCTCACGCTCGTAGATGGATTGACGGAGATTGAAACCAGCGTCCGCGTACTCGTCTGCAGAAGCTGTACAAGCGGTGTATCTCATGTAAACAAATTCATCGTTGTCTCGTCTCGGCAGGAAAGAGTATAGCTTGGTGGGTACCGGGCAGTCAAGCACCAGGTTGCCTCTGACCAGCTTGACTTCTTTTCTGCTAGTTAGCTTGTTACGACGTGGCTGCTTCGCTGGTGCCGACAAAAGCTCTTCAGCAGAGAGTGTGTCTTCGGACGCTTCAGACCCTCCATCCGAGTCGTCTGAATCGCTTCCGCTGGTACCATCATTTTCGTCCGACACGTAATCGTCTCCGCTGTAGTTGGGTGGAGGGGGAAGACCTCCTCTGTGGCTATTGCCGCTACGTCGTAGGTGCTCATCTTCTTCCGACTCGGAGTCTTCGACACTGATAGACATTGTCTCGTGGTCGTCGTCAGACGCAGGATAACCAGCACGGGTGGGCTGTGGCATGGCTCGCAAAGTTGTCTGTGAGAAAGATGGTTGTGGTGGAATAGGGGGTAGGGTTGCACCGCCAGAGCGTCTCAGAGTATCCTCCTCATCTTCTGACTCCTCTGTCTCCTCAGTTTCACCTTCAGAAGAAGACTCAAGGATGATGGGGATGGCTTTGTCCATTCCAATTTGCGAGTTTATGGTGGGCATGGACTGGCCCAGTTGCGACGACATGGGCGACTCCACTCTTGACCACTCGGTGTTTGCACCAGGCGCTGTGGACGGTGGTCTTGGAAGAGTGCTGGCATTCTCGTTTGGACGAGGAAAGGCACTGGTCGGCTCCGCTTGGCGGGTTTGGCCCGGGTGCATCATCTGGGGCAAGCCCTGTTGCTCACCAAAGTGAGGAGAGCCCCCAGCTTGTGGGCCAAATCTCTGTGGAGAAGGGCCCGCGCCGAACCGTTGCGGAGAGCCTGCCATTTGCTGTGGAAATCGCTGAGGAGCCGGGCCTGGAGTAAACCGACCAGGATTGCCAGCGGACGGGGAACCAGCGTGGGAATACGACCCGGCACCGGCTGTGCCGTAGCCGGGGGAGTTCCTGATGGGAGAAGGTCTCGTAGGAGAAGAGGGCTGTGGAAATCTTCTTGGAGATCTTGTAGGAGAGTTCAGCGTGTTCATGTAACGCTGCGAGCCCTGTTGGCCGGCGGAGGAACCATGAAGGTTGACGGAGGGCCCAGACTCGTTGCGAAGAGGAGAAGAACCAGACATTTGCCTAGACGGAGAGCTGGCTGGGGAGTAAGGATTAGCTCTGTCCATGTGAAGCTGCTGTCGAGAAGGCGAGTAGCTTGGAGAATGGTGAGCAGCGGCTGGCTGCTGGGGAGGCAGATGCGGGAGGTCTCTTCTGTCCATTTTAGCTTTTATAGCTCAAATGCCAATGGTTCCCTGCGGTTTTAGGTTTAGCTGGTATGGCTCGCTAGAGAGACAGTTGTGCAGTGTGCAAAGTTTATATTGAGCACTGGTGTTTGTTGATTTCCTAATTGGGAAGTAGCATGCTGTGCTTGACAGGGCTCCTGGCGATTAGTTGAGCGTTTGAGGATGGCTCTGGAGTATATAAGGAGTTGTTTAGAACTCAGCTGGATAAACAATATTTAGCAAAGTTATTTTCGTCGTAAATAATCATGGATCTACAGCGGGTCCACTTGTGATGTTCGCAGGCAACGGGTGTGCGTCCTGAGACAGCGACTGCGAAGCCCCCTCCCAATCTCATGGATGACTAGTGTGGATACAGCTTAATCATTGAATTGCTATCCATGGTAACAACTGTCAGTCTGGTGGCTAGTGCTTCTGTGTATGCTGGCGTGAACCGTCTATCAAGAACTCGAATTGCTGGAACCGTCATTGTACATCATGTTCACGTCTGCAGAGTCACCCGCCTTCACAACAAATGGGGTTTGATGCATGTATGAAGGTTTAGAGTACGGAATAGTGACATTTGGCATTGCAGCAGCCCACCAAGACTGGTTTCTTGCCTGGGGAACCACATGATGGTTCGATAAAGAATGACAATTTTGAGCAAACTGAATCTCAATTGAGTGCAATTGGGTTCCAAATGACTCACAGGAATCTATGGTGTGAACAAGTTATTTTCTCTGCTGCTTTCATGTGACTCTTTGTTCTCTTAGTGCTATCTGCACCTTCTTTGTTCGCTGGTGCTGTCTTGTTGTTTCAAAGAGATAGTCACATTCTACTATTCTCTGCCATTTTAGGCGAACGTCATAACTAGTCATCAAATGCCATGACTATTAGAGGCAAAATATAAATATCGTACTGCCCGCCGTGGTGAACAGTTACCTCATACATATACTAGTTGTTAACGCAAAATCCCGGTGCAAGTAGTCTTTTACATGTCGAATCTCCCGCGTACTTTGCTGACGATCACGTCCACTAAAATCGCTGAGTATCAGTCTAATCGTGAACAATACCAAAAGAAATACAATGATACAGAAAGCAAAATCAGTCAGCTGTTTGGAATCGATCGTGTCTGGCTGCTAGTAGACGCCTTATCCTCAATCGAATGTGGTTTGAGTAAAGAGAAGATTGAGGAAGAGAAGCTGAAGCGTGTAGCACTGCATACCCCTGATGTTGAACTCAAAAATATCAAAAAGATGCTTTGGGCATTTTCTGCTGGCGACCCTTCCATATCTAAAGACAATGTTGATGCGTGGGAGTCTGCGTTGAGAAGGAAATTGGACCTTCATGAGGCAAAGCACCAGCATACCACGTTGCTATCGCAGTTTGTGGTTGATTGGCTTAATGAATTCACAAATGTTGATTCTCAAGCAGAATCCAACATAGAGAAGGGAAGAGAGGAAATGCGTGAACAGCATAAGATTTGGGAGTCCTATGTTTTTCAAAAGCCACAAGATTTGTCTGAAAAGGTTACTAAATACCTGGAAACTCTCTTCTTTGCCTCCGATGACAGCAAGGACGCATTAGCTCATGCCAGGAGGAAGTTCAAAACCTTTGCCGATTCATTTCACTTACGTCCTGTGGAGACTGATCAATTCCATCAACAAGTAGTAAAAGGCATTTTGAAAACCGACAGTCTTTCAGCGTCAAACACACGACTGCTGAAGGAGCTTTCTAGTGATAAGCTTGTTCTGAAGGAGCTCACTGGTGTGTTCAACATGAAGCTCAGAAACATTGAGCAATGGAGGTGGTCAGGGCCAGTGCCGGTCGAAACTAGACGTGCGATGAATGGAAGATATCGCGTATTTATGGATGAAGAACTACTTGACGCATTACTATTATTTTATATTGGAAAATCATGGAGTGCACAAGCTTATTCGGTTCTCAGAGAAGAGTTTTGCAACTCGGCGTGTTGGAAAATGCTCAACACTATAGAGTCTCACGAGCTAGCTGCAAGGAGAATCGACTATTTTTTCGATCAAGGAATCACTCCTTTCCGTAATTCTGTTATCAAGCAAAGGTTCGAAAGCTACCAGCCTTACTTTCTATCACATTTGTGCGAGTCCGGGGGATACGAGGAGACTGCTTCATGTCCCACCAAAGATCAACTTCTAGAGCTGATGATTAAGGAAAGTCTATTACAAACCACTTTCTCCAAAGAGTTTGCTGTTTTTTGCACAGACTTCAAATGGTTTGGCCCTTCGGTAAACCACTCTGCAATTTTGGCTATTCTCAAATTCTTCAATTTGCCAAAATTTTGGATCGACATATTTGAAGAGGTTTTGAAAGCTCCCATGTCTGTCAAGTCTTCAGTGACTGAGCCCCCTGTCTCCAAGCGACGAACGAATGGATTGGCCCTCAATTCTTCGATAGGCGACTTTTGTGGGGAACTACTTTTATTTTGCCTGGACTTTGCCGTCAACCAAAACACCGGGGGAGCCAATATCTATAGGCTCCACGATGACGTGTGGATGTGGGGTCCTCCAAAGGTTTGTTCGACTGCATGGCGGACCATTCTTGAATTTTGTGAGACAATGGGACTAGCTCTTAATGAGGATAAGACAGGGTCGAAAGTGCTTGGCGAGCGGATTTTGGAGTTCAGCTACATTGACGAAACGGATGATTGCGTCAGCTCACATCTATTGCCAGTCGCGAGTGATAGTTACGAATTGCTGTTGCCAGCTGGCAATGTCTCATGGGGTCTACTCATGTTTGATGGTACAACAGGCAATTTCAAAATGAATCACCCGAAACTGCTTCAAGAGATTGAGGAAATTAGATTTCAGTTGAATGAATGCGACTCGGTGATGAAAAAGATACAAACTTGGAACAGCTATTGCAGATTTCTTGCAAACAAATTGGGTGCTGCTTCGCCCTTGTTTGGAGTGGGTCATATTGATATGCTCTTGGATGTTTGGAAAACTGTGTACGAGCTACTGTTTCCAAAGGGCCAGGCTGAGTATTTCCAAGAACTTATTCATACAACATACAACGTAAGTAAGTTCCCTCGCGCGCTGTTGTACCTGCCTTTCGAGCTCGGCGGATTGGAGCTAAGGAACCCCATGATTGACTTGTTTTTTGCACGCACCTCAGCGACTTGCGTGACGGCTCCCGTCAAGACGCTGGCGAAGGGCAAGCAAAGTATGACTCGCAAGTACGATATAAGGCGTGAGCACCACTTGAATGGAGGTGGTCGCTCTCAGAGGAACGCGGATCGTGGGGAAGAATTCAAATCCGAAGACTTCATGCCCTTTGCTGAGTACGTCAGCTATACAGAGGCTATTTCTGATGAGATTGGACGTGTCTACATGGAGATTGGCAGTCAAATTGAGATTACAAAAAATCAGGACCAGGAGGTGAGTGCAAAGGTACGGAAAGCCGTCAATGGGCTAGAAAAGGCCAGGATCTATCCCAGTCCTAGCGACGCTGACCTGTGGAACTTTGAACTTTTCTTCAGCGAGATGGAGCAAAGCTACGGAGGGCTGTCGGCGGTCGACAAGGACAACATTCCACTTGGAGTCATGCAGTCGCTCAAGAAAAACAGGGTGCGGTTAGCCAACTAGTAACATTGGTAACGATTGATTCACGTTTCCGATTTAAGTCCGTGCCGGATATGTGGACATGTAGGCACTGTGGTTAGACAACTAGTAGCATTGTAGTAACGATTGATTCACGTTTCCGATCTTTCTAAAGTCCGTGCTGGATATTTGTCACATTTGGACAAATAGGCACTGCGTTAGACAACTAGGTAGCATTGTAGCAACGATTGATTCACGTTTCCGATCTCTCTAAAGTCCGTGCCGGATATGTGGACATATAGGCACTGTGCGTTAGAAACTTGTAGCATTGTAGTAACGATTGATTCAGGTTTCCGAAGTTTCTAAAGTCCGTGCTGGATATTTGGACATGTTGGCAATGTTATCGCCGGCTGAGCGCGGCGATAACCCGGGGCAGCAATGCGGGTAAGCGGAAAAGCCTCGGAAATCGCGCACGCTTGTTGCCTGGCGTGCGCAAAGCCCCAGGCTGAGGTGCGGCCAGGCCGATTGTGTCTGGGGCAGGCAAGCCTATAAATGCTCGCCAAGCTGCTGGTGGAACTAGACAAAGAATGGCCTCTAAACCACCAGGACTCTGCTGCACCCTGGGTTCCATCCACGAGGGAACACCCGTGGGCGAATACTCAACTATCAACGAAGTGGACGTGTACGTCACGGGCAACAAGGCCGCGAAAGATGTCCTTTTGATCCTCCCCGACGTGCTGGGTCACAAGTTCAAGAATGTGCAACTGCTGGCGGACCAGTACGCCAAGTCCGCGGGGTATTTTGTAATCGTGGTGGACCTCTTCAACGGCGACCCGCTGCCCTTTGGCTACCAGCCGTCGTCGCTCGGGCCCTGGCTTGCACACCACCCGGCGGAGGACGTCAGCAAGATCCTCGACAAGGTCCTCGCGTACGTGCACAAGGAGCTCCAGCCGACCAACCTGTACGCCGTCGGGTTTTGCTTCGGCGGCAAGTACGTGGTGCGCCTGCTCAAGGACACCCTCACTGCCGGCGCCATCTGCCACCCGTCGCTTGTCACCATTGAGGAGATCAGGGAAATCAACCGGCCGCTGATCATCCTCGGCGCCGAGACCGACCCCATCTACACCGAGCAGCTGCGTGCCGAGACGGAGCAGGTGCTGGCCGAGCTCAAGAAGGAGTACTTTCTCACCAGAGCGTCGGGCACCGAGCATGGCTTTGCGCTGCGGGGCGACATTAAAAGCGACAAGGTTGTCAAGCGTGCCAAGGAGAAGGCCTTTGCCGACATTGTCTGGTGGTTCACCGAGCACGCCAAGTAGTCTTAGATTGAATTGAATTTGCAAACCCTCATGTAGTAGCCCGATCTGCGGACGAGCCCTGGACGCTGCGCCGGAATAAGATAATGCAGAAACAACAGAGGTCCGCTGCCTGCTGACAGATAACGCTCTGTCGGGCCACGCAGCGTCCGCGGTCTCGGAGCACCCAAACTCGCCCTGGCGTGCGCTCCGCTCGCCCCGCTTGGCAAATAACCAAATTGCTGGGCAATGTGATCATCGCGACGACGAAGCACCTCATCGGGCAGCCATTTGCAACCTTGCGATTTTTGAAAGCGCTCGCTGGCTCTCTAAACACGGTGTATTTTCAGCAGCATTTGCATATCCAGCCAATCACAGACACTTCTCCACAAACGCCTACTGCGTGCACAGCTTACTAAAAAATTCCAGCGTCTCCGGCAAGCGTGATAGCACATCATTGGAAAAAAATTTCAGAGCAAATTGCGCAATCGGCGCAAGATGTTCCTCGGGGCACGCTTTATAAAATGCCGGTATAGGTACGCTGCCATCTGATCTGGCTCCAAGTCATCTATAAACACATAAAACTATCAAATATGGCCAATACTCCTCACGGCGGACAACTCAAAGACCTTCTCGCCAGAGATCTCCCGAGACGCGCAGAGCTGCTCGCAGAGTCAGAGACCCTGCCGTCGCTGACGCTCACCGAGCGCCAGCTGTGCGATTTGGAACTCATCGTGTCTGGCGGCTTTTCCCCTCTCGAGGGCTTCCTCAACGAGAAGGACTACAACGGTGTTGTTGAAAACCTGAGGCTGGCCGACGGATCGCTCTGGTCCATGCCAATCAACCTCGATGTCTCCAAGCAGGAGATCGAGACCCTCGGAATCAAGCCCGGTGCTCGCATTGTGCTGCGTGACTTTAGAGACGATGCCCCGCTGGCCATCATCACCGTCGACGACGTCTACCGTCCAAACAAGGAAAACGAGGCCAAGAAGGTCTTCAGAGGCGACCCAGAACACCCCGCCATCAAGTACCTGAACGAATCTGTCAAGGAGTACTATGTTGGCGGAAAGCTCGACTCTGTCAACCGTCTCAACCACTACGACTACGTCGCTCTTCGCAACACCCCCGCTGAACTCCGTTCCCAGTTCACAAAGCTCGGCTGGAGCCGTGTCGTGGCTTTCCAGACAAGAAACCCAATGCACAGAGCCCACAGAGAGTTGACCGTCAGAGCAGCGCGATCCAGACAGGCCAATGTTCTCATCCACCCTGTCGTTGGCCTCACCAAGCCCGGCGACATTGACCACTTCACCCGTGTCCGTGTGTACCAGGCTCTCTTGCCCCGCTATCCAAACGGCATGGCCCTCCTGTCCTTGCTGCCGCTTGCCATGAGAATGGGCGGTGACCGCGAAGCTCTGTGGCACGCCATTATTCGTAAGAACTTTGGTGCCACCCACTTTATCGTGGGCAGAGACCACGCCGGCCCAGGCAAGAACTCCAAGGGCGAGGAGTTCTACGGACCATACGACGCTCAAGAGCTTGTCGCCAAGTACAAGGACGAGCTCGGAATCGAGGTCGTTCCGTTCCAAATGATGACATACCTGCCAGACGCTGACGAATACATGCCAAAGGACGAAGTTCCAGAGGGCACCAAGACCCTGGACATCTCCGGCACCGAGCTGAGAAGACGCCTCAAGCTTGGTTTGCCCATCCCAGAGTGGTTCTCATACCCAGAGGTTGTCAAGGTGCTGCGCGAATCCCACCCACCAAGAACACAGCAGGGCTTCACTGTGCTCGTGTCTGGCTTCCACAACTCGGGTAAAGACGCCATTGGCCGTGCTTTGCAGGTCACACTCAACCAACAGGGTGGCCGCACTGCCACTTTGCTTCTTGGAGAAACTGTTCGCTCCGAGCTCTCCTCCGAGCTTGGCTTCACCCGTCAAGACCGCTTCACCAATATCCAGAGAATCGCCTTTGTCGCATCCGAACTCAACAGAGCCGGTGGTGCTGTTATCGCCACTGCAACTGCTCCATACGAGGACTCGAGACAACTGGCCAAGTCCACCATTGAGAAGTCGGGCTACTTTTTGTTTGTCCATGTGAATACTCCATTGGAGTACTGCGAGAAGACAGACCGCAAGGGCATCTACGCCAAGGCCCGTGCCGGCGAAATCAAGGGCTTCACCGGCATTGACGACGTCTATGAGCAGCCAGACAAACTCAAGGCTGACCTCACTGTCGACCTGTCCAAGACGGACGTGAGATCTGCCGTTCACCAGATTATCCTTATTCTCGAGTCTGAAGGTTTCTTTGGATTGTAAAGCTGTATAAACTAATTGTATTTGCTAATAAATATAGATTCGGGACGTGTTTGAGTCTACCCCAGTAGGTCCGTCACCGTCACCTTTTGGGTGGCAGCAAACTCTCCCTTCACCGGCAGTTGATGTTTGGCGTAGGCGCTGTGAAGCGGCGGTAGCTGGAACGATCCGGTCGCTCCAGCCTGGGGAGGATTGTTTGGCGACAGAGGCGGCGTCAGCTGGAAGTGCAGCGACGGTAGCGTGACCTTCGTGCCAGCCAACGGCTTGCTGGGGGGAGACATTGAGGACACGGGAGGCAGCGTGTTGAGCGCCGAGTTCCTTATAGAAGCGTCTGGAGAGCTCACCACCGGCCTGATGGGTGCAATCGAGGTCGCAGTCGGCGAGCTGACTGCCGAGCCGGATCGCAGGTGGGCAATGGTGGAATTGTTTGGGTCTATGCGCTTCATCTCCTGCTGCAGTTGCAGCAAGTGCGCAACCGTTTGTTCCAACACATCCAGTTTGAAGGCAGACTCCAGCGAGGTGTTGGTGCGCGCCGGCAGCAGGCCCCTTAGGGTGTCGAACTGCAGCTTCATCTTCTCACGACGGCGCTTCTCAATGTCACTGTGAGACGTCTTTCTCGACGTCTTTCTCTTTGGGCGGGAAGCAGGCATTGTGACAACGGTTCCTGAATTGCAAGCGAGCGGGTGCGACTCGTGATAAAGGCTTGCCGAGCTCCAGACGATGAAGGCCAGTTCGGCACATATTTATGTGTCTGACGAGGGACACAAAAGCAACTATGCCCTTCCTGCGCCCAGTGAAAAACGTGCGCGCGACGCTCTGCGAAACGAGATAGCGTGTGCGCCTCCGAAAGAGTCTGGGGCCGGCCCTCTCGAGAAGCGCCCGATGATACGATGCACTGCGCTCCCGGCCCGGCGCGTCAACGAGCCTGGCAAAGAAATTGTCGCACAATGGACGGTGCAAATTGCTTCGGCCAGCCAGCTGGGCACGGACCGCTCCCGCTGCTCTCTGTGCAAATTCGCTTCGTTACCGAAAAGCCCTCGTGCTGGTCCCGCTGCATCTGTCGTGTGCTGGTGTGCCCTGTCATCTATTCCTAATTGGCTTTCACCTACAGAGAGGCGTTTTGGTGCAAGTGATCGCATCAGCCTGTGGTGTCGCATCGCTCCCGCACGTGTGGCGGCCTGGGTCTCACGACACAGAATCAAGCAACGTGCCAAGGCACGTGAAAACAAGGACGTACTGATCCCGGGACGATCGGGGTGGGAAGGTCCAAGAGAGCGTACCCTTCTGAAGCGCTACGCTTTGCCTGCTCTGGGTAGTGGCCGCAATGATCAATTCGAGCATGCCCAGGGGGGCCACCCTCAGTTGTGCCATCATGCTATTCCCTGGGTTGGGCTGAGCAAGAAATGGTGCCTTGCTGAGACAAATCCCTCATGCGACGGAATGGCGCTAGCTGGCTGTCGTGTGAGCATGTTTCGAGCCGCTGCTCAGAGAAAGGTGCTGTTTTCTGCCAAATAGCTTTCCACTCGAAACTGCCAATTTGCTATTCAAAAGCTATTATTTTCTCAACCGCATTGGTTTTCCTTTGGCCCTGTTTCCCCAGCACAGACTATGTGTGGCATTTGGCGAGCACAAGACCCGTTGACACACTTAATGGCTGATCAATTGAAGTCAACCAATTGAAGCCAATCAATTGAATTCCTCGACAGACCACCGACCTACTGTATTCACGTACATAAATATATGAGTTTGTTTATGGACATGACGGAGACGTTAGTCTGAGACGCTAGTCTGTTGAACTCCGTTTAGGCTTGAACAATCTTGATCAACGCAGAGACCTCTTTTCTGATATTTCTGTCTGCAGCAAGACAACGACTGTCGTGAACTGTTTAGAGGTTGGACGTTTCCTGCATCTTCATCCTCTCCTCTGGGCTTCCACCACCCGCGTTTGCAAAGTTCGCTGCTCGCTAACCCTTGCAACGGCAACTTCCCAATTGGGAAACACATAAACAGCGGCCGGTTCAAATCTGAGCTCAGCACCATTTTCTTCCTTTCACACCTGGTGCTTGACGCTTGACAATATGGGCATATTTGACAGCCCTAGAAGAGTACACCTGTCACCAATAGACACTCCAAACACAATTGAAAGACAACTCTTCCCTCGCATCCATCAAAAGCAACATGGCTCACCATACATTCCAAAATCAAAACTCACAACTCAAGCAATTGAGTTCTCTTTAGCATCTGCAACAGCATCATTATCATTATCCGCATCCAATGCATCCACCACATCTTTGTCATCTACATCCTCGTCGTCGTCTTCATCTCCAAAAAAAGGAAGAGGCGACAGATTCATTCCATGTGGCTCCAACAGCGGGTTTAAAGCCCACAGCGAGGCCCGATCCGATGCCGATTCTGCATCAAATAGTGCTAGAACCGACTCCAATTCTGAAGAGCCAGATTCCAACCCGCGAACATCCGTGGGTTCCACAAGCTCTGGGGCCAGCACCGAATATCGACAGTCAGTCGCCGAAGCATGCGGAATTTCCCTAAACCAAAGAATTCTTGAGTATCAACCAGCAGCCCCTGAGGCCAAGTATCAGGATCTTCGCACTGTTTATAACAGACCCAGCACCGCACATTCTGCTCAAATGCGTCGCAAAGTGTCCACATGTCCTGAGAAGGCTCTTGATGCGCCTGGCATTATAGACGACTACTACCTTAACGTCCTTGACTGGTCCAAAACAAACTGCGTAGTCATCGGCTTGGAAAATGCTGTCTATGTGTGGGATGCATCAAACGGGAGTGTCTCCACAGTCACTCGTTCAGCTGCCACAGGAGCAGATGGCTATGTGTCATCTCTCAAATGGATCAACGATGGCGATTATTTATCGGTCGGTACTTCTGATGGTACAATTCAAATATGGGACGTTGAAGCGGGCAAGAAGATCAGAACAATGCAAACCCAGACGTTGAGAGTTGGCGCACTGTCATGGGCGGCTCCTCTTGTGACTTCCGGCTCTCGTGATGGAACCATCCAAAACCATGATGTTAGAATTGCCGACCACAAAGTTTCGGAGTTTTTGAACCACACGGGTGAAATCTGTGGACTTAGCTGGCGACAGGATGGCCTCAAGCTAGCATCGGGGGGCAACGACAATCTTGTAAATATTTGGGATTCAAGAACCACAACACCAGCATTCACAAAAACTAATCATAAAGCAGCTGTCAAGGCCGTCGCTTGGTGCCCCTGGCAATCCTCGCTGCTGGCTACCGGAGGAGGTACTCAGGATAAATGCATTCACTTCTGGAACGCAAGCAGTGGGGCCCGAGTCAACACAATCAATACCGGGTCGCAGGTAACAGCCCTTCACTGGTCAACTACTTACAAGGAAATCGTCTCTGCTCATGGCTTTCCTAATAATTACTTGACAATCTGGAGCTATCCATCTCTAACAAGAAATGTCGACATCAAAGCTCATGATTCTCGTATTTTGTACTCCTGTCTTTCTCCAGATGCTCAGACTCTTGCGACCTGTTCATCGGATGAGAACATCAAATTCTGGAAGATATTCGAAAACTACAAGAAAACAATCGAGCATGGTACTAGTTCGGGGTTGAACAAGGATATTAATAGGCGCATGCTTATTCGATAAGGCTAAAAATTGTGTCAATACAGCTATAAATGATGGACTGAATCTTCCAAATTCAATACCCGAAAAAAAAGCTCATAATAATAAATGCAAGTATTATTTACAAATGCGTACTATGTACAGGTTAATAGTCATTAGCAGCGACTATCGTGAAATATACAGATATTTTGCGAAAGGATTTGTCAAAAATCTCCTCGGCGGCATACGAAGAGCACTGATTACGGTTGGCAATAAGCTCTATTACACGCGATCTGCAGTGCCTCATCTGGCTTCTCAATGCACTAGAAACCGTGAGAGGAGGTAGTAATGAACTCTGCCTTTGCTGACTTCTACGTTGAATGAAACCTTGCATCAGCTTGTCTTCCACCAATCGAAATCCCTTCAACATGTACTGATCGTGTGACAAGTAGTGTTTCGCCAGATTATTGTAGTTGCGACTGTTGAGCTCAATGCCTAAACTTTCTAGACGAGCAAGCATATCTGTGATTTTATCAATCTGACCTTGCGCTGCCATAGAATCCATTTTGCCATTTATTTGACTCCAGAATGACTTTCTGTACCTTGGAGGCACGGCCAAAACATACCCATCACTGCCATCTGCTTGGATGCGGACAAGTGACTGCTCAAGAGCCTGCTCAAAAAACGGCCACTCAGCCTCAAACTTCTCAAAGTCGCGGGCCTTGGCAAATATTTTCAATTTAAGTTTGAGGCTCTGAATATCGCGAGCATCTCGAAGATTATCTTTCATTGCCAGTTGTGCACCTTCATGATAAAATCCAGTCCTCTTATAAAATGGGTAGAGCGCTTCGGTCATCTCTGGGGACAAGGAATCACGGGGTAAATGATTGGAGTTCAAATCAAGCACTTTGACACCTTCAAAAGCATTATATAACAGCTCAGCTTCATCTCCTAAGCCTGTGTTGGTATTTTGACGTGTCAGAAGTCTAATGAATTGTGCCTGAGTTTTGAACCCTGGCTTGATACCGTTCTCGAGCATTTCATCGTACAAGGCTTTACCATGCACGTAGTCACGTTTGTCTGCGTACATTTTCAACAGAGGGTTATAGTGATATACGTTTGGATCAGGTATGGAATGTAGCAACTCTCTTGCACAATCTTCATCACCTTTGCTGGCGTAAAATCTCATCATCAACGCATTCCAATACGAATCAGGCTCAAGCTGGAGCCGTGAACGTTCCAAGTTCCAATATCTCACTTCCTCCTCGTCACTGAATCGCACGCATCCATTCAACATTACCGTTAACGTTGCAATTGTCGGAGTCAAACCCACATCCTGCTCTAGGCGATCATAATAGGCTTTCGCAATCTTATATCGATTGGCCTCCACAAGGCATGCCAACAGACCATTGTATACATGTATGTGTGAGGTGCCGCACTGGCGCTTGTACCAATTAAGCAGCTCTAAGGCAGACGTAGTATCACGTCGTTGTTTAAATACAGACATTAATAATGCCACATCGTCATAGTTTACTGTGATTCCATGTTTTTTCATTCGCTCCAAATGCTCAATAGCATTAATATCCATTCTGGCGTCACGTTTAGCCATGGTTAGAATAAGATATGAATGCCGGTTAGGAACGAGGCCAAACTTTTCATGAATTTGACTGAAAAGGTTTTCCACTTCATTAGGTTTTCCAAGAGCCACATAGGCATACATCACAGCATTGATGATGGATAGATTTGGTTCAAGATTTCGCATCAACAAACTGCGATAAAGAGCCTCAACAATGTCCACTCGAGCAATCTCAGAGATTGCACGTATCACAATAGCATATTGACGAACATTGGGCAAATCCCCTCTTCCAAAGAGACTTTCAAATTGTCGATGCATTCCCGCCCAATCTCTAGATAAAGCATGCGCTCTCAGCAAGATGTCAAATTGGTCGTCACGGTGAAGATGAGGATTCAGGTTGTAGTACTCAAGAGTCTTTTGAGGTAAGTTATGGCGCACATAGAATGACATTAGGGATTTGAGATCAAGCGTGCGAAAATGCAAACTATGAGCCTCTTTGAATTGCCAAATTGCCTCTGCAAGCTTGACTCGATCGAATCGTGATCTTTCATCGCCGCCAGCAAACTTCCCATCAGCTAGCATCTCCAATGATAGAGTTAAGAACTCGGCCATAAATTCTTTGGGGATGTGTTTGTATAAGTTCAAAAACAAATCGTTGAGAGGTTTCGATTCCAACCTAGCCATACCATCTAACAACTCATACATTATTTGCCTTTCGGTTCTAAATCGATCATGATCACTCTGATCAATCAATTCAATGGTGCCAAACAGCTTCAGCATGGAGGATTGAAAAATTAGTAGGCATTCCAATAAATAGTCATGTCGCAGTTGACGGGTAGCGGTCGTCAACAGGCTCAAAAATTTTCCCTTTGGAAGAATTTCAACAGCATCCTCTAGAACGTCACGCACGTTGAATATCACTCCGGTGGGATTGGACGAAATCACCGCTTGTAGCAGGGAGTTGAAGTCTATCAGGTCCATTTGATCTCTTGATATTTTGGACACCAATGCTGGAATCAGGGCAATTTGATTCGGGTCTTTTGATGCAAGTATATTTGAATAAATATGGGCTCGACTCGATGCTGGCAGTTCTTTCACAGACGCTAGATCTATCGATGCCTGGTCAATCCCGGCTTGTGAAGCTGTATCTGCTGTCAACGAGTTCCTTGCCTGCTGACTACAAGCATAGCAATGAAATTGACAACGACGGCTTGGCTGATTCTGGTTATGTTCGAAACGTGCACTCTTGCTGATCAACCTCGACGGGCTTCGCCACGACGTACCAGCTGTGCTGCTGTAAAATACAACCCTTTTGAGAGGCAAAAAACGTAGCCAGCGTTGCCTCGTCATGTGAATTGCACTTTGGGCCTTTCGGCTGCTTTAAGTTCTCAAAATGATCAACTTAACTGGATTAGAGTCTTCAACCTGTTGATATGGTCTGAGGTTGTGATTTGTAGGCGTATTTTTTCTGCTACATCAAATTAAGTGAATATTTCATATTGTTACGCAACTCGGCAGATTGGCCTCAATTTTTGGTCACGGGACTTGTGCCTTTGCATGCACACACACATTGCCCTCAGCCCTAACAGTCACACTCCCAACGCCTCCCAGTGTGTGAAATTCCACTCAACAATCCCGTAATAGGCCTTGTATTAGACAACCTTTCAACACACATCTGTAAAAACATTCAAAACAATGGGTTCTAAGTTTCTTAAGCCAGGTAAAGTTGCTATTGTCACCCGTGGTAGATACGCCGGTAAGAAGGTCGTCATCATCAAGCCACACGACGACGGTTCAAAGGCTCAACCCTTTGGCCATGCCTTGGTTGCTGGTATTGAAAAGTACCCATCAAAGGTCATCAGAGCTCACACTGAGAAGCAAGTCGCCAAGAAGACTGCTATCAAGGCCTTTGTCAAAGCCATCAACTACAACCACCTTATGCCAACTCGTTACACATTTGAATTGGATGGCCTTAAGAACGCTGTTACCACTGAGGCTTTGAAGGAACAATCCCAAAGAGTTGAGGCCAGAAAGGTCGTCAAGGAGGCTTTTGAGGAGAAGCACAAGGCTGGAAAGAACAAGTGGTTTTTCACCAAGTTGAGATTTTAAAAAAGGAAAAGGTTTTAAAAACAAAGCGCAGGAAGATGTCCACTAAGTTATTATTTCCACCACCCCGAATGTTGTGTGAGAACGTGCTGTTTTGTGCCCTCTACACTTCAGTAAAATTAAAAACAAAAGTATTTAGTTAGAGTTATTCTTTCTAGATTAATGTAATGGCATGAACAAGTTAGAACGAGTGCTAGTAAGTGAGGTTTCCCCTATGTAGGATTGTCGTGTGAGAATTGTTTTGTAAATGCTCTGGAAAACGCTCTCTGACAGGGTCAAGCACAACAAAAAACGGGCCGGTCCGAATGTACACTGTGCACAGAGACCAGCACCTACCTGCGAGCCGCTTGTTACTCTTGCCCAAATAGGCAACGTCCAACCAACCTTCATCACCAGTTTTGAAATGCGACCGTCGCTGGTGTTCAATTTGAAACCCCCTCAATTTCCTTATAAACAATGGATATCTCGACTAGCAGAATATGATTCGTCCATTGTGTCTCGAGAAGTTTCGCTTCCCGGGAAACTATCAATGTCAGATTTAGCAACCTGCTATGCCGACCATGTTCAGGCATTGAACAAAAGAAACGATTTGGTCGCCGAGCGAAACAGAATTCAAAAATCAGGCAAGGACATGGATCGCGACCGGCTCAAGTCGCTCAAGTCAGAGATCAAGCAGGCTGAGCTTGAATCGTCCCGATTGTCGTCTCTGCTAAAAAGTTTAGCCGAAGCTGTTCCTAATCTAATTCATAAGTCATCGCCGTTGACGCAGCCCGACACTAAAAAATATATTAATGAGTCAAATCTCAAAGCTCTACGGGAGTCCAAGGGCACAGACCATACAGAAATAGCTCAGCAGCTGGGTCTGATGGAGTCGGCTGCCTCAACCACGGGTTCGTCCTGGTACTATTTAATGAATGATGGGGCATTGCTCGAGCAAGCTCTTGTGCAATATGGTTTGAAACTGGCAAGAGCAAGAAATTGGAAGTTTGTCATTCCTCCTGCTGTTGTCAAGAGCGAGGTCACTGAAGCATGCGGGTTCCGCCCGCGCGATCAAAATAACGAACAACAGGTCTACCTTGTTGATGATGGCCAGCTGTGCTTGGCCGGGACCGCTGAAATTCCGCTGGCTGCTTTGTATGCTGAAAAGAGCCTTGAGGAGACCACAAAACTGGTGGGCCTCTCCAGATCATACCGCGCAGAGGCTGGATCGCGTGGGCGTGACACCAAAGGGCTCTATAGAGTTCACGAGTTTACCAAATTGGAGTTGTTTGCGTGGGTTGCCACTCCTGAGCAGGCCGAAACAATGCTGCATGAGATTTTGGAGTTGCAGATGGAGATTGTGCAAGGTCTGGGCCTGACTGCTCGTGTTCTGAACATGCCTGCAAACGATTTGGGTAACCCTGCATTTCAAAAGTACGATATCGAAGCATGGATGCCTGGACGTGGTGACTGGGGCGAGGTTTCCTCAGCGTCCAACTGTCTCGACTTTCAGTCACGACGGTTGCACACCAAATTTGGCAAAGAGTATGCTCAAACCCTGAACGGTACTGCCATGGCTGTCCCCAGGGTCATTGTGGCTATTTTGGAAACGTTTTGGGACGGCAAACGAGTCAAAATACCCGAGGTATTGAGAGATTATATGGGGAAGGACTACATTGAGTAGCTCACATTTTGTATATAGTAGCAAAGCATTTTAGACAAAGCAAAGCATCTTAGTAGGAATCAAACGGATATGTAATTGTCGACTAGGGGCAAAATCGCCGGCGCTGAGCACAAGGCAGCTGTGCTAGCTGATTGCAGTGGTGAATCCATTGCAAGTTGTTGCAATGTTTACATGCTTCCAAGATTAAATTTGAATGTAGATTACACGACTAACACTATTGCAGCTTTTGCTTCTTTTGAGGAGGGGCCTCGAATGCCTTGTATGACACCTCCAGGGACGACAGCCAAGAAAGGCCCTGGAAGAGAATGTAGAGAAGTAGGAATGCGACAATGGTTGCCTGAAAAATACCAGGGCTAAAGAACTGATACTTTGCAAAAACAGAGTCGCCAAAGGTGATGGTGGAGTTTGCCTGGGGCGCGGGCGACTCGTCCAGGTTGGCAGTGTCGTCGACTGCGAGGGCGGTAGGAGAGGACATCAAAAGCACGTAATTATCGGGCAGATTGCGAACGGCTTCACGGAGCAGCATGTCGTTGGCGGCCGCGACGGTTTTGCGAGCTTTTTCTTTGCTCGGCAACTCGTGCAGCTCCAGCGTCATGACAGCGGGCAAGGTGTAGCTGGAGCTGTCAGCGCCGGCGACCGCTGGCATCGCGTCACAATGCGACGTCAAAAAGTCGTAGACCTCGCCGGCCGACTCGTCGTTGAAAAGCACATGCTGTTTGGTGTATGCGCTCTTGGCGCTCTGGACCAATTCTTGCAAGGTGGGCATGGCGCCGTCCTTCAAGTCTGACGAGTGGAGGCCTGGCTGCGATACCAGCAGATAGCTGTCGGCGGGACAGCCGCCCAGGGACATTTGAAGTGCGGCCTGGAGATCGCTTGAAGTTGCAACATGGCTCTCGTCGAGCTTCAGGTCTGCCGTCGACGACAGGAGAACGAACGGCGAGGTATTTTGAAACGCCGCGGCTGTAGAAGCAAAGAATGCTCCGGCGAAGGAGAGTTTGCTGGGTCTCATTTCTATTATTTGTGCTTGAGCAGTCAGGACGCCGGCGCAGACTGGCGTCGTTCCAATGGCTGTGGGATGCTGCGTCGGACAACACTGGCATGGACCAGTAACGGACACCTTGGGGCGGACAGTGTGCTTTGCAGCGGCAGCGGCCGCTGCTCAGCAGTGTATGGTCAGGTTTGTGCTGTGTGGCGGATTCAAAATATTTTTGATGTTATCACCATGAATGCCACATTTTCGCTCTCAAAAGCGATTGCGGCCCAATGCCCACTACATAGCGTCCGGGCACGCTTTCCTCGCACAAGTCCGATATAGTGTAGTGGCTATCACTCCTGCCTTTCACGCAGGCGACCCGGGTTCGATTCCCGGTATCGGAGATTCATTTTTTTTTTGCAATGGGCGGCTACTTTGGTGCCAGCCTCCACAGCGTAGTCTTGGCAATCAGCACTCAGGTGGACCAATGGAGGTGGACCAAGGGAGCTAAGTCTGAGTGCGACTGGCGGCGACTGTGTTTTACCCGGGCAGTGTCTGGCCGGGATTTACCCGCGTTCCCCACAGCACGAAAACCGGTTGTCGGTGATAAGTCAGCACGCTTGGGCCCGGCTCGCCGCCGTCTGGTGCGGTCGGAAAACAAGAGAGCAGCGCTACGAGGCCGGCTGCACAGGAAGACGCCAGGTACCTTTCAGTTTGTGCAAAACGGGCCAAAAGGACCACACAACGTCATTGGCAGCGCGCTCTGTACCTTGCTGTCCGTCATGAGTCCCAGACGCCGCGGGCTTACTAAATGACGTGCGTCGATCGCCAACGAGTCACCCGTAACCCCAATGCTTCTGCTTCGGAGGGAAGGGGAGAGCAAGTGTGGGGAAGGGTCGCTTTGAGCGTCGGGGACCGCTGGGGCCTTGCGGCCAGTTGCCGCGCCAGGGCCGCGAATCTAGGTTTGGCGCGCAACAACGAAAAAAAAAAATTTGGGGATTACTCATCACTGAGCTGCGCATTACCAAATAATCCGGAGACCCGCTGGTACCGCGCTGCTGTGCCGGCGAGCCCATCTGGCCGCTAGCGCCGTGTCCATCAGCCATCCCGACGCTGGGCGCTCGTACCCCCTCCACTGGCCGCCCCAAAAGTGGGGTAAGCGCATCAACGGGGACACAATTTGCAATCGTCGAGGAAAGCGAGCAGGCCCAGCAGCGGGTATAAATAGGCAGCCCGCTCCAGGGCAAAGCGCTGTGGACACAATGAACTTCAGACGGTCGCTCTCAACGCTCTCCACAACCATCAAGCTGCCCACGGGCAAGTCATACACCCAGCCGCTGGGCCTGTTTATCAACAATGAGTTTGTCGCCGGCAAGGGCGACAAGATCCCCGTCGTCTCGCCGTCGACCGAGGAGCACATCACGGACGTCGCCGAGGGCACGAACGAGGACGTCGACCTCGCCGTGAACGCGGCCGAGCAGGCGTTTGACGGCTGGTCGCGCACCGACCCGGCGCAGCGCGCAAAGCTCATGTTCAAGCTCGCCGACAAGATTGAGGAAAACGCCGAGCTCTTTGCATCCGTCGAGGCGCTCGACAACGGCAAGGCCATCAAGCTCGCGCGCGGCGACGTCGCCCTCTCCATCGCCACCATCCGCACGTACGCGGGCTGGGCCGACAAGGTCAACGGCGACATTATCGAGACCGACGAGAGCCACTTCACCTTTACGCGCCGCGAGCCGCTCGGTGTCTGCGGCCAGATCATCGCCTGGAACTTCCCACTCCTCCTCCTCTCCTGGAAATTCGGCCCGTCCATCGCGACCGGCAACACCGTCGTCCTCAAGCCCGCCGAGTCCACCCCGCTCTCTGCGCTCCTGTTTGCCTCGCTCGTCAAAGAAGTTGGCTTCCCGCCCGGCGTTTTCAACGTGGTGCTCGGCTACGGCAAGACCGGCGGCCACATCTCGGCGCACCCCAAAATCAAGAAGGTTGCATTCACCGGCTCGACCGCCACGGGCCGCCACATTATGAAGTCCGCCGCGCTGTCCAATCTCAAGAAGGTCACCCTCGAGCTTGGCGGCAAGTCGCCCAACATTGTCTTTGCCGACGCCGACCTCGAGGCCGCCGCCGACAATGCCGCGCTCGGCATCTTTTACAACTCGGGCGAGGTCTGCTGCGCCGGCTCGCGCATCTACGTCCAGGAGAGCGTCTACGACGAGTTTCTCGAAAAGTTCAAGAAGCGCGCCGAAAACGTGCAGATCGGCGACCCCTTCGACGAGAACACCTTCCAGGGCGCCCAGACGTCGCAGATCCAGCTCGACAGAATCCTCAAGTACATTGAGGACGGCAAGCAGGAGGGCGCCCGCGTCGTCACCGGCGGCAAGCGTCTCGACAAGCCCGGCTACTTTGTCGCCCCTACCATCTTTGCGGACGTCACCGAGGACATGAAGATTGTCAAGGAGGAGATCTTTGGCCCGGTCGTCACCATTACAAAATTCAAGGACGTCGAAGACGTCCTCGCGCTCGCCAACGACTCGGAGTACGGCCTCGCCGCCGGCGTCCACACCAAGGACCTCTCCAAGGCCATCAACGTCTCGCGCAGACTCAAGTCTGGTACTATCTGGGTCAACACGTACAACGACTTCCATGCCAACGTCCCCTTCGGCGGCTACTCGCAGTCGGGCTTCGGCAGAGAAATGGGCAAGGACGGCCTCGATGCGTACCTGCAGACCAAGGCCGTCAGAATGAGAGTCTGAGCAGCCATTTACGTAAACAATAAATGTTAATTGAATCAGCCGATGCACTGGGCACGTGAGCGCTCGCCCTAACAAGTACAGTATATAGCGATTCAATACTAGCGAGCAACTTCGATGCAATTACTGAGCAACTTTCAATGCAATTACTACATAGTTTCGTTACATAGTTACCACCACCCCTTTCTGCCTGCACTGTGCACCGCAACCTTCGCCGCCGGCACCTTGGCGGGCCCCTTCATCTCATCCTTCAGCTCGTCAATCATGCTTCTCGAAATGGCCTCGTTGGCCTTCGCAATCGCCTCCTGCGCCCGCGACGCCTCCAGCTCAAGTCGCAAGCGCTCACAGCTCGAACAACCGCTGTGAGCATCCTCCGGCCGCGCGCACGCATCGCCGCCAATGTTGTACGCACTCTTGACATTGTCAACAAACTGGCTCGTGGCCGCCGTCAGCGACTCGCCGCTCAGCCTGCCAATCAGCTGCTGCAGCAGCTCTCGCTCTTGTGCTCTGCCGCGACGCTCAAACTCAAGCATCGCACTGACTGTTTCCAGCTCTATTTGAGACGTCAGTTTGGCAGTGCTGCCCTCGAATCTCTCAACGGCGCTATCGGGAGGAGAATCAATCAGCGTGGAAATGGACGACCCTGAAGAAATCGAGCCTTTCGTCATCGAGCGCTTAAATGGCGCATATCCCCTTGACGCGGGCTCGTCTTCACTCAAACTCGTCAATGACGGCGACGGTCTCAGCGAGCGGGTAGGGCTCGCACTTCGCAGACTGAACCTTCCACCAAAGAAACCCGTCGATGTCGCCGCCACCACTGCGGGCGGGGGCGCAAGGCTAGGAGGAGCAACCGTCGAGACGCTGGAAGCACTCGGTAGCGTGGGTATCGTCGATGGGGCAGACAGTCTCGACATTTTTTGCGTGAGCTTGTAGGCATTTTCAAATGCATTCAGCTGAGCCATGTCACCAGTGTCAATGCTCGAGAGATGTCTCATAAATAAATCACCGTCACCTCCAAACACATCCCACGCATCGCGATTCAGCAAATGCTGCAATATCTGATCCTCTTCAGTGAAACTCATCAGCAATGCCTGATTGCTCTTGAGTAAACACACTGCGGTCCTCATGAGAGTCGTCAAAACACCTTCACAGAAAACAAGATCATACATCCGCATGAGAATCGTAAATGGAGCCGTAGAAGCAAACAAAGACAAAAACCACTTGGATGCATAAATGTTGGGGACACCCAGGGATGTGAAATGAGCGCTCAGCTCCGGCAAAACCTCGTCAAACAGTTGCTGAAACTGAAACAAGCGCAGGGGTAGGCCAGACATGTCTGACGTGAACATTGATCGAAGATTGGAGTCCTCCATAAGTTTGGCCAGCAAACAAAAGGCTTCACGGTCACTCATATGCAAAAGCAAAGGACCAGCAATGAACGTGAGTCCTTGGCAGTAACCAACATCAACATCGTAGGCAGCGTAGGCTTGAAGTAATCGACCCAGTCGAATCTGCCCCTCGCCACCTTCTTGCTGAAATAGTTTAATCTCCGGAAATGTCCGATTGAGATCGCGATTAATGCAATCCACGGCCTTTGTCCATTCAGAGGCCAGCGAGTCGTACAATGATTCAAGAGTGTCAGAGTGCGCTTCGGCCAGTGAGCTCCAGACCGGGCCCCGCAAGGCTGGCGGGATACCGGCTACCACCATCTTGTGAATATAGTACGGAATCTTGGCTGCAACGCGTCTGTACTCTGATATAACTGCAACCCAGAGTTGCAGGGCGTCATCAGATACTTCCAAATTGCTGGGCTCCTCGTCAACGTCTTCGTACTCAACAATTTCATCGCTAATAAGCTCGCGCAGTTCTTGCACAGAGAAAAATTCCCGGACGCATTCATTGTGTAGCTCCTGATCGCGCAACAGGTCTAGTCTATCGAGGTAAAAGCGAAACCCAGTAGCGCTCTTGTTCTCTGCATCTTGCGACCTGGACTTGATTTCAAGATCAATGAGGTGCTCCCAGTTAACATCTGAAATGAGAGATTGGATGCTGTTGGCTGACGTCGAGGACTTCAATGGCGATTTACTCTCGAAATCGGCGGTAGACATTTTGCAAGTGGCTTGTGGGTATGAAAGAAAGTATGGCAAAAGATCTCAATATAAACTGCTGGAAAGACGATTATCCTGGGGTTTGAGAGTCGATTGAAACGGTTTCAAAAGATTTGCTGATGAAATCTGAAAAAGTTTTGAACTTTGATATCAACCTCCGAGACTAGTGAACTCCGAGAGGAAAGTAAAATAAATGAATGAATGAATAAATGAACGTGTGTTGATTAGAGAAATGAACGAATGAGCGTGAACGACTGTAGAGATCTGAGTGAAGAAAGGAGTTGCTGAGCTGGGTCCACTTCAACAGCCTCCTCAATTTTGGCCTGGCTGGAAATATGCAATGTGTCAAGCAGGGGGGCTGCAGGGCGCGTAGAGTGTCGTGCCGATGGAGATCAAAGGAATTCAGCACAGTAGAATAAGTCCTGCTTGAATAATGGTGAAAAAAACCTCAGATTAAACAGAGTGATAGCAAGGAGGCTAAAATGTTGTTCAAGGCACAAAGGTCCTCTCAGTGCGTCCGAGTGGACTCCACCTGGACTCCACAATGTGTCCACCAAGTGTCCACTATCCAGCCCTTGACTTAACCGCAAATGGAAAAGTAGTGCTGGGCGTGTGCCTGGTACACCTTTAGAGGTTTGAAACCAGCCAAGGAAAAATCCCAAAAGGGCAATAGAACGTGGCCTAGGGGTGAAAATCCGCCCTGCAAAATACTTTGAAACGGAATGACATGTGAACAGCCTGACCTGCCTGAAAGGCATGCACACCGCGGCCATAAAGTCAGCCTCAGCACATGGGAAATTGCAGGGACCTGCAAGAAAACGTCCGGACAGTGACGCATTCAGATAGAGTTGTATCAACTAAGGTAGTAGCGGCTGTTACAACGAACTTTTGATTGAGAACCGCTGTTATCCATTCAGTTTGTTCGATGGTCACCAAGCACGACCGTGAGTTAGTGCTCAATGCCTAGTGGTGAGGCTGCGCATGTATGTTGGGTAGCTTCATTTGGAGATCCTTGCGCGCACCGAGGGAATCCAACAGCAGGCATGGGAATGATGTTCGGTCTCTAGAAATAATCAGCTCGCTACAAGGCATAACTGTACATATAGAAACTTATTGCTAAAACATATTGCACAGTGGACATTGCTTGATATAACTCGCTGTACCTTTATCTGATGCTTACTTGTCAGTCGACGAGAAGTCCACCAATTGTGAAATGGGTCAACCACAGGCACTCTGAGGTAGAAAAGCCGTTATGAAAGACCAATGGATGTGTTTTATTCAAACGTTTCTCGACTCATATCTCTGCAGTGCCTTTGGTGCTCCCGTTGTCTTATTTTACAATTTCTGTGAACATGACTACGACCATGACCATCATACTGTTTATGCGTACCATTTAACCAGCACAATAAAAAAGCTAGCTTATAGGTAGTCGAGCAGAAGCGTAAGGATGAGATTTACGACAGAAAGTAGACTAATCAGACACCCTAGCAAAGAAATCAAAACCAACCGCAATTGCCAAAACATCTGCTACTACCTTTCTTTGAATGTCCCTCTTACTCATCTCGCCGCACAAAACTGTCGTTAGTGTAGCCAACCCACAGACTGAAAAGTTCCAACAAATAAGGTAAATTAAGTTTCACTGAACAATAAAAAGGCTGACAGTTTATCAGCATACTAGAAAACTATTGCAAAGACCGAAAGTTTGATTTGAAAGTCTCAAGACCAGATCTGCAAAGCAAACATGCTCCAAATACGCCGTGCTACAGTCGAAGACTATCCAGAAATGCAAAACGCAAATCTGACAAATCTACCTGAAAATTACCAGCTCAAATACTACCTTTACCACGCTCTATCATGGCCACAAGCCTCATTCGTTGCTACAGTCACCAGTGACACTGGAAAGGAGAAGGTGATTGGTTATGTCCTGGCAAAGATGGATGATGATAATGCAAATGCTGACAAGTCTTCGGCTCCTCCAAATGGTCACATCACCTCCCTCTCTGTCATGCGGTCGTACCGTAAAATGGGAATAGCGGCAGCTTTAGTGCGACAATCGTTAAGAGCACTGGCTGAAACTTATGGTGCTGAGTATGTTTCTCTGCATGTCCGTAAATCAAACACCGCTGCCCTTCATCTTTACAGATCGTCTCTTAAATTTGAAGAGAGAGGAATCGAGACTGCATATTACGGAGACGGCGAGGACGCTTATTCAATGAGGAAGGATTTGAGCAAGTTTTTGAAGGAGGTAGACCAAGGAGATGATGATGATGAGGACTTGGTGGCTGGCGGAATGGCTCTGATGGCTGAAGAGGTTTCTGTGTAATTTCCGCCCGCTAAGTGTGTATTTCACACGGCAGTCAACCTGCCATGAAAAATTGGTAATATACTAGGGCACACCATTGCATGCCTCACTGTAATACCATAAAAGATGTTAATGTCGTAATTTACTATGTTGTGAAATAAATAAATGCCCAAAGATAACTAAACACCTCTGGCAACAACAGAATCCTCAAATCTAATCAAATATACCGTCCGTCTGGGAAATTGGCTGGTTTCTGAAGAGTGCGCAGTAACATCTGCAGTGAAGAGCTGGCCGTCCAAAATAGCCTCGATTATACCAGCAGCGTATGCAGCGCAGTTGAGTGAGCCCAGATTCTTTGGCACAGATACAAACTGTGATATCATTGGCGAGTTGTCAAAAATCATATATTCATGCTTATCCTCATTTGACTTTTGCAGTCCGTCAGCCGGCCGCCCAAATACTGTTTTCCACACCGTCGTCATAATGAACTGCAGTATGCCAAGAGTCGTGATTTCGCGCTTGGCATTTTTGCCTTTGCGTAGCGTTGTCAATTCCAAAACGCGCTGTCCAACATGATACCCCAGCTGATTCAATCTCTTCTCCATGTCTGAAATTCCATTTGACTGGCGATTCGCATACTGGACAATCTCTGAAAAAAGGTAGGCAACAGCAGCAAAGGAGACGTCTGGAGACTTGCGATGCAAATTGCGCTCATAAATTTCTGACCGCGATACCGGAAGTGGTGCATTTGCGTTGAAAGAAGGATGAGGGATCGTAGATGAAGGAGTTCTTGGGATCACAGCAGGAGCTTTGGAGGACGGCACAATAGGCGTCGATGGGCCAACGGGAAACATTGCACTGTATCTTAATCCTTTGGATTGCTGGCAACTGTTGTCACCCGTTTAGGAAGGTATAGCGGCTGAGATGAAAAGCTTACGAGAGAGACCGCGTGTGGGTGTGGATTTAATTTCTCTGAATTTGCAAATGCAACTGACACTGGCAGTAGACCGTCAATCAAGCGCGCGAGTGAAGCGATCAGAAGGGAACAAGTGCGTGTTGGTACTAAAGTAATATTCCGAGTTTTGTATTAGTTATGCTAAACGGGGCACCGACCCACAATATGTTCGAATAAATAGATGGATTGCTAGCGATCAGGCTTTGTGAACATCGCTACGAGGCATCAGGCAATTGATGTGCCCATCCGTCACCTGGCAGAGCCAGCTCCTTTTGACTCAGCACGATTGTCATCAGAGGAATCACCTGTGTTGCTTCTAAATCACCTTCTGGCGGGGAATAAATAGAAGAATCGTCCTCAATATCGTCCTTTGGACTTCTTTTGCGTTTCTTATTGAGCTTTCTAGGACATGAGCCTACTTCTAATAAATTATACTGATGACAGTTTGTCATTTTGCGCACCATTTCTGTGACGGCAATCAATTTCTGACATGAAGCATCGCCGTTTCGAATCCAAATAGAGCCGCTGCTGGCCAGGATTTTGCCAACTTGTGAAACCCTAGACTTGGCAGAATCTCCAGACTTTATTGCTAGTATTTTCTGTGGAGTTTCCAACATACAGTTGTGATGGTTTCGGTCCGCAGATTATGGAGATTGAAAAAAAAAAATACAATGGGAGCTTAAAACAAAACGCTCGCGAAGTGAGATGGTGACGAGAAACGCCGACAAGGAGCGATGATGCTAGGACAGTAATTGACTAGCTGAGTTATGACATATTTGGTAAATATTTTACACCTCAATCTATGGCAGTTCATCGTACTTCCAGTAGCACTAAGTGTCGACTTTAAATCTTAGCTTTTGCACTCTGCATCCACGCAAATTCCAACTTTTTATCCTTTCCACTGTCAATAATTACGTTGATAAGGGATGTACGTCCACTTCTTATACTTTTGCTAACAGCGTCCTCAATTTCACTTGGTGTTCTCACCAAATAGCCATCGCCGCCAAGAGACAGAGCCAATTCATGATACTTTGTATCCAATTGCAATGCTGTTGATGGTAGAGGTTTGCCGCTAGTATAAGCTCGTGGATCGACGCCGTGATACACTCCAGAGTTATTCATGACAATGATAATTATCGGCAGTTTAGACCTTACTGCTGTTTCAATCTCAATAGCAGAGAATCCAAAAGCAGAATCTCCTTCAATAGCTACAACTACTGCATCTGGTTCAGCAGCTTTGGCTGCAATGGCGTAGCCTAAACCAACGCCCATGGTGGCATTTGTTCCAGCATCGAGACGACGCTTAGGATAGTCTAGAGGAAATGAAGAACGCGAAATGTCCATCGTATTTGCACCTTCACTGACATAAATTAATCGACTTTTATCAGCCACCAACTTGTCCAGAGTATTTCTAACAGATTTGTAGACTGGTTGATATTTGAGAGGCAAGTCTGTGATATCCTCAGACGTGGCAGCTTTGGCAACGTTTTTCTTGATTGAATTTTCCACCAGAGAAAGTAATGGCGGCGATTTCCAGTTTTTGGGGAGTGCCTGCTGAAGCTGCTCAATCACTAGCCCGACATCACCTACCATGCCAAATTCCGCCGAGCCAGCGTTGTTACCAATCTCCTCAGCCGCAATATCAATCTGAATAATTTTAACGTCTGGAGAGAACTTTGGAGCCTGACCATAATGCAGAATCCAATTGAGCCTGGCGCCAGCCAGCAGAATGACATCAGCAGACTTGAGAGCAGCAGATCGAGCAGCCGAGACATTTAACGGGTCAGAATCGGGCAAAATCCCCTTACCCATTGGAGTCGGCAAGAAAGGGATCTGAAACTTCTCATGAAATGAACGTAGAGCTTCAAAACCACTTGCAGCACCCTTTCCAACAATAAGAAGAGGCGATTTAGCATTTATCAGCAGAGACGCGGCTCGTGATACCCTCACAGGATCAGCTTGAGATCTCGGAGCAGCACCTGGAAACATTGAAGTAGGAACCTTGACAGATAGCCCAGTAGATTGAATGATATCGGCAGGGAGATCTACGTATGTAGCACCTGGTCTTCCAAAGTAAGCTGTTCGATACGCCTTTTCCAGCAGGAACGGCAGTGCATCAGGGCTCGCTGGTTTAGCAGCAAACTTGGTATATCCTTGGACCGCTGATACTTGATTCAGTTCCTGAAACGCTCCTCGTTCTATTTGGTGTGATTCAGAAGAACCTGCAATCAAAAGGAGGGGAAATGCATTCGCTTTGGCATTCTCGACACCTGCGAGAGCGTGAACAACTCCTGGTCCACCTACTACCAGACAGACTCCTGGAAGTCCAGTCAAATAGCCATAAATAGAAGCTGCGTAAGATGCAGCCTGCTCATTTCTAAATGAAATAAATTGAATACCACGAGCAATACAAGCTTCGGCAACGTCGATTACGGGTATTCCTACAATGCCAAAAATGTGTGTGATTCCCAAAGAAGCCAGGGACTCAGCTATAAGTTGTGAACCGGTAAGGCCAGAGGAGGACATTATCGAGTCAATGGCGTCAGAACCGGAGTAGCTGATATTTTAATATATACTTGCGACTGGCGGATGGCGGATATATATGGGGTAAGGGCGTTGCGCTCTTAAAGATTGGGTGTGGTAAAGTAAGCGCTGGCCGAGGGTGTGATTCTTGAGGCCTGCAGAAACTGTCAGGCAAAGAACAAGAATATATGGTGGTACTATGACATTGGGATAAACCTTTTCAACCACTTTCACAAATGAACGAAAGAATTTCTCTTGAACCTCGGCTCTTCCTGAGCGATCCCGCGGATAAACGTTTAACCTACTCATGGGGTGCAATCATAATCATCACGTCACAATGAAACTAGATATATTTATTTTATTAGTCTCCTTTTTATTGAGCAAGTGCGTAGCTAACACAGAAAATGTTCAATTTGACTACGTGAAAAACGAGGTTCAATTAGAATCAAATTCAACCTCTCAATTCGTCCCCCTGACCGTATCAAACCCGTATATTGTTGAGCTATCGCCAGTTCCAGAGCCTAATTCACTATCCATTCCCATAGAAGCCGATTATTCTGGAAAGTTTCATGTTCATGTGTCTTGGCTAGCGTCATCTCCGATGGCTGTTTCGCTACAATACGATGCTGAGAGCACTGCTATTCTTCTTAGCTATGAGTTTGAGTCCTACTCTCTAGCTGGTGACTATCCAACAACTCTAGCCGAAGTGCGAATGATGCCTGTTATTTATGGAGTTCCCAAGGACTTTTTTTACATTATTGGAACCATATTAGTGGTTATGGTTGCAGCCAGCATAGCAATACGATTTGTCGACACCACCTTAGGGCATGGCAGAACTGAAAAGAAGAAGCAAAGTTAACGCAAAATCTAAGCAATTTAATATTTATAGTTGTCTATTTACAATACAAGTATCTCTCATCTATCACGGATAAAAATTCCAGTGCTGAACGATATTGCGGTGACTCGTGTGTCCATTTTGAAGGCTGGCAGTGGTTGGTTGGCTAACAATCAATTCGCCCATACCACCTGGGAAATCCTATTGCTTCCCTTATATTGTCCAAGTTGCAGACATAACTAACCAGTCGTTCAAATCCCAGTCCGAAACCTCCATGTGGGGATGTTCCATACTTTCTCAAATCCAGATACCATTCAAGCCCCGCAACGTTTTTACTGGACATGTTGGCAAGAAGCAAATCGTAATCATGTTCTCTCATGGATCCACCTATGAGCTCGCCAATATGAGGAACTAATAGATCAAAACACTCGGCCACGGGTCCGTTTGGAGAGTCAGAGAGCTTCATATAGAAGGGTTTCTGTTCTGCAGGATAGTGTGTTACAAAGACAGGGGATTTGAATATTGTTCCTGCCAAAAACTTTTCATCTTGACTCGATAGATCGTCTCCATATTTGATGGCAGGATTTGGAGAATGAGGTGTCTTTTGAAGCAGTTCAATGGCATTAGCGTAGGTGGTTCTGTTCCACGTTCCTCCGAGAACTGACCATCGGTGTTCCAATTCACGCACGCTATCGCTGTTTCTCCTGTGAGCTTCTAGCAAGTCTTGTGCTGCGCGTCCCGAGGGGACTGTGCTTTTGACCATTCCTTCGGCGACCTGCAGAACATCATCGAGAGAGTCGGCCAGCAATTCGGCCTCAACCATCCAAAATTCACTCAAGTGTTTGTATGTGTCGGATTTTTCCGCTCTAAATGCTGGTGCCATATTCCACACTCGCGAAAGAGAAGCGGCAAAAACCTCGAGGTGTAGTTGCGACGATACTGAGAGATAGGCAGGCGCACCGAAGAAGGCAGAGGCGGGGTCGTCAGATCCGCTTGACTGCGATGATTCTGGAACAACGCTGAACACCTCGCCAGCTCCTTCGCAATCTGACGATGTCAGGATGGGTGAGTTGACCTGCGTGAATTCGTGGTTGCAGAAAAAAGAGGCTATTTGGTGCTGAGAAAAGGACCTGTAGCGCAAGGTAGCAGCAAGCAGCGACGACCTTAGTCGGAACTGAGGGATAGTTCGCAAAAAGTCATTGGTATGAAACTTCTTTTGCAGAGGATAGTCGCTGGGCGACGGGCCAATAAGGCTAATTTTGTCAGCGTGCAGTTCGAGATCGTTTTGCTTGTGGCGCTTGAGGGTGCCTCTAAACTCTGCAAACGAGCCGGTTGAAAGCTGCTTGGCGATCGAAGGTTCGAGAACGACCATCAGGGACTGTGAGGACGAGCCATCTGTAACGTCGGCGAACGCGACATTTTTGAGCCTCCGCACAGACTTTATCCAGGCAGACACCGTTACGGGTGTCTCAGGAGCCAACTCTAGAGTGGATCTGAGGGTAGCGAAGGACCTGCAGCTGGCCTTGGCCTGTAGCAGGTTTGCCAAAGCTCGCACCATTGAGCAGAATTTACAGTGTTAAGAGTGATAACTGTTGTATTCAATTTTGAACTGTGCGCCTGACTGAAAATTTCCCAGTTTGGGGTGTTTGGCAGCGCGTTGTTTGGATCTGCCGGGGACGGCGCCACACCGATTGCCGCGAGACGGGGGGGAAACGGGTGCAGCCAATTGCCATGCGGGAAAGACGGCCGGTCGCTGTTCAATTGGCCGTGTGCCCAGAGTCCTGCCTCTCTAACAAACCGGAAACCTCGAGATCTCCGTCGAGGGTGCGCATCTACAGAACACAGGGTAACCTCCGCACGCTGCGGAAGCCGCCCCCATTTTCGGCGCACCTCCAGCCTCCTGTTGGGCCATCCTCATCCTCCCCATTAAGCAAGCCCCAGAGCTGCAGCAGCTTCCCCCTCCCATATGGCCTGTCTCAATATTTCACCAACGCCTCCGCCTGTTGAAACTTAACAACCCACCCGCGACTTTGCTGTTGAGAACTGACAGCTGCTACTGGTTCCACAGAGTTTGTTGCAGACACACAATCCATTGCTGGTAGCAACGCGCAAGCTCGAAGCGCAGCGAGGCAGACAAGGCGCCACCACCACACGGCACCCCGGAGCACCGCTGGAAACAACGGCCAGTTTGCAGACATTGGCAAGAAGGTAAGCATGACTTCTCGTACGCGCCGTGCACGCACCGGCGTGGCCAACAATGTGACTAACGCAAGGCCAGCAACGTTTTGCAATGTCAAGAGCAAGGATGCAAGACTAACGCCACCGTACGACAAGCCGTACGACGCTGTCTACGACGCCGGCGACGGCGCACACGCGCCCAAGGCCGCGGGGCTCGACGTGCTGGGCCCGCTGTCGCCGGTCACCGACGGCGAGGAGGACAGTCGCGCGGAAACTGTTGCAAACAGTGTTGCAAACAGCCCGGCCGAAACTGTTGCAGTTGCAAACAGTGTCACAAACAGTGTTGCAAACGGCCCGGCCGCCGACATTATTGCACAGCAGTTTGACCTGGAGATTCTGCTGAAGCACAAGGAGCTGCGGCTGATTGAGGACGAGATGGCCAAGATCCGGCTCACCATGAAGCAGATACGCGACTCGACGGGCATCCTGCCCAACCCGCAGGACGACGCTCCCACAAACCCCTGCGACCTCACCCCTATTTATAAAGAGTACTTGCGCAACACGGCGAGCCGGCGCTACTCGGTCAAGTGCAAGGCCGGCCGTGTCGCCAAGGGCGACGACCCGCGCCCGCGCCGGGCCTCGGCCCTCAAGTCTCACAACCGCTTCATGCAGTCCGTGCTCAACTGCGTGTTTCGGCGAAGCGACGGCCAATTGGTGCAGCTGGTCTGCCCCGTGTGCAACAAGGGCTCGTTCTCGTCGGCAAAGCTGTTTGTCAACCACTGCCGCAACGTCCACCAGCGGTACTTTAGCTCCGAGGACGACGCAGCGTTCCAGTGCGGGTTTGTTTTGTCGGACGTGTCGGGCGACGACTTTAGCAACATCAAGCCTCTGTCCACACGCAAAATCCCGTCGGCCGTGAATCTGGCCATGTATGTGGGGTCCGCCAGAGGCACCGACGACTCGCTGGATTCTCTGCTGGACGAGGTGTCGGAGGCAGTGGAAAACCCTCACTTGCTGGAGGGCGAGGAGGAGGTCGAGGACGAGCCGGAGGCCGCCCACAAGGCCGCAAAGCTGGACAAGCCAGTCACTGCCAAAAGTGCACAGCCTGCCGACCACACCAAAACCAAACGGAGACCGCTACGGTCCCGAGATGCAAAGCTGATAAAAGATACAGTTGCTCCAAACGATAGCTGCAACCCTCAGGCCTCGAGCTTGTCAAAATACATGAACCTCAGTAGGTTTTTTTGAATACTTGTACATAACGAATTGATTGCTAGTCTAGCTATGTCTGTGACCTGTTGCAAACCAGCCACGGTGCAAACAAGGTAGTATAAATAGATGGTGGCCGTTGGAGTTGAGTCTGGCCGTTGGAGCTGAGCCTAGCTCGCCTTCATGGAGGCAGCCCTCTTTGCCCTTTCTTTCTCATACAGAACAATCATGGCGAACGCTCTCGCCCGGACCTCTGTCTTCGTATAGTTGATAAACTCCTCAAAAATATCATCAGTCAAGGTAGGGGGATGAAGCAAGCCGTATTTCGAGAGCGGACCAAGCAAGACAGACAACCGGTCCCACTGCCGTTTGCCCCAATTTGACCGAGCTCTTGCCGGCGGTCTTCGCAAACTAGACGGGGTCTTCAGAGGTGACGCGCTTGGCTTTCTCTGAGGAGTCACAATCGAAGCCTTCAAATAGCCTTTACGCGGCGTGGATATACTGTCGGCAGCCGGCCTATCCAAGTCTTTCAAAATCTCCACCTCGCTCAGCTCCTCTTCTATCGTCGACAGGTCAGCGGTTTTCAAACTTGGAGGATCGATATAGCTTTGCGACACCATTTGCGACAGCTCGGTGCGAATCAACGGGGGCTGAAGCTCGTCTTCCGACGAGTCGTAGTATGAGGGAGCTTTCGACGGAGGGTTCTCTGGCTGAGACAAAGTGGCCCGCGAGGGATTAGACAAATGGTCTTTGCTGCTTTCCTGCGGTGAATCGTCGTTCAGATCGTCGGCCGATATCTCGGCGGTCTGCTCAGGTAGGTTTGCAACCGCTTGTTCCTCCCCCGCATCCTCCTCTGCGTCTGGCGCTCTCACAGACGCATCGAGAAGCTTTTCTACGCGCCTGGCTCGCGCATCTTGCTCATCTTGCTCGGGCTCGTCTTGCTCGCCATGTTCATACTCGTACTCTTCATAAGCAATGACTTCCACCTGGCCTTCATCGTCAGCGTCTTCGCCAAGGTCATCGTCTCCATCTAGATGACGCATGTCTGCCAGCGAATCGTCTTCATCACCAAAAATGTTTGGAATGTGCAGCGAGCTCGCGGTGGTCTTGCCGCTGTTTTGAGACGAGTCCAGCAGGCGGTTCACGGACCGTGTGTAGGCGTCGCACTTCTCCAAATGCTGAGAGATGGAGTCGTCTGGATATGGCGTCATTGCAATGGCTCGCGCTGTTGGCTGCTCTCTGACGCGTGCAACCTGCCATCATTTGCTAGGCTCGGCGAGTATATCACGTGACCGTCTCAACCGTCCGCCAGAGTCCAGCGGCGCCGGGCTCCTGAGCAAAATGCGCGGCCGGCCTTGAATGGCTCCTCTCGTCGTTCTCAGAGGCGCCTGCATCGCTGCAGTGCTCGCTTGAATGAATCCTGGCAAGCAGTGGTGGCGCGGTGGGCGCATTTGCAATGCGTTTCGGCACGGACTCGATGGGTCGCGGAGGCCAGTGCTGCACTCGGGCAAGTGGCAAGCTGGTGCCGTTGCCGCGTGCGCTGAATAAACCGCGCTGGAGGCCGCTAGCAGTATTATTCTGGCCTGCGCGCGCCCCAGCCCGTCTGGTTGCTTCGTGTTAGTCGTGTGCCACCAGATGCTCAGCCACCTTCGGATCCTCCAGCGTCCGGCCGCTCGCGAGCCCGCTCAACAGCTGTCCACGCTGCCAAACCCGCTTGCCACCGGCGTAGTTTGCTATCCACTGGCATTAGCATTCTCATTTTCCTTCCACCGTTTTTCCTCTTGGCAATTACCGCCTACCGCACAGCACTCGTCCCAGAACAGCACTGCCTTGACAGAGCGCCACAACTGTCAAAAAAGCCTAAACGTCACCGTGCGAAAAAGAAGCGCTTTTGCTGAGTATCTCAGTCTCTGCTTGCCCGCACTACACAGCCCGTATTTGCCCGCAGTTCCGCACTGCGACCTGGCTGCCCGTGCTCCAAGCGTCGTGGTGCGTCTCATCTGTCACTAGCGGAAGACACTCAAACGCGCAGAAAAGGCGTTGCCTAATCAGAGAAGCACTTGTTTTTCTAGCCAACTAAGCTCGCCTCATCGGTTGCAAATTGTCCCGCATTTATCCGTCCTACTTTGCTCCCTTAGTTCTCGCTGACATTCCTGATTGTCACACTTGCCTTGTGACCTTCCCACTTTGTGCGTTTCTCCGTATCTCGACCACTCCATCTGACTCAACACAGCCAATCACTTGTAAGTCTACTGATTACTAGCAACCCCCGTCATCTGGCCACAGTTAAATTGACAAACTCATTGAGCAACAAGCATCTGCAAACAAATATTGCGTTTACAAGCGTCGCACAGAATAAACCCCCTCTGTCAACAACGGCAGACACAGCCTCAACAAAAAAACACTCCTCGCTCTCGGTTGCAAACACAATCATGTCGACCCCATCTCGTCCTACCCCGAGACGAACACTCTCCGCAAACACCTCGCCGTCTGAATCCAACGCAAACCGCCGCCGTTCCTCCTCGATCATTGCTCATTTGGAGCCCGAAACAATCGAAGAGAAAACCGACCAGCAATTGCTTCCGAACCTGAACGCTTCGTGGGTAAATGCAAAGGGCGCGTGGGCGGTACACATTGTAATCATTTGCATTCTCAAGGTTATTTATGATTTGGTACCAGTCACCTCGCAGGAACTGTCGTGGACGCTGACAAATATCACCTACGTGACGGGCTCGTATCTCATGTTTCACTACGTCAAGGGAATCCCGTTTGAGTTCAACGCCGGCGCCTACGACTCTCTCACAATGTGGGAACAAATCGACGACGGCGACCAATACACTCCTGCAAAGAAGTTCCTGTTGGGTGTCCCCATTGGTTTGTTTCTGCTGTCCACTCACTACACCAATTATAACTGGACTCTCTTTGTTATTAATTTTGTGGCTTGTGCCATCTCTGTCGCACCAAAACTGCCCGCGATGCATAGGCTGAGGTTCTTTTTGAGTGCCGAAGACGAGCTGTAGAGCCGGCACCAGGCCGACCCCACCTCATCTCAGGCTCGAACAAAGCAGTGTGAAGCCAGTTGTGCGACCCCGATGAACGTCAGCTCATATCTGAGAGGCACAGAGCTTGGAGGCTAGCTCGGCGCATGTCCAGCTCCTTTACACAAGTTTTTGCTTCGAAAATCTCAATTGCAACTATAAAAATCTGTGAACAATGCTGTATTCACTCTCTCAACATTCTATTATCGTTTTATTATATATTGGATGTAAACAGCTTTTCGGTAGCTCTCTGTCTCATATTAGCATTGAGCCTTAGAGTGCGATTTGCTATAATCTATTCATCTCATTACTTACCAAGCGGCTCCTCCAGCCATGTAGTTCTTTGCATCGTGGACTATGTCCACCGCTCGTCAGATCGCACCGGATGGGGAGCCCCACCAATCTCTGGAAGTTTGCCATCTCCATTCGGTTTTGGGTCGCGGAAGGCGTTTGCTGACAGCCCGTAAACGCTAGGGTCGTTGATTGAACATTTTTGTCTCTTTCCCTTCAAGCAGTTACTCAAAGTAGACTTTTGTTAACTTGCTGTCTGCGGGTTTACTCAATTCGTCGAATATCGTTGCCGGTGGTCGATTTTGTTTGCGTTTCAGAGAAAATCATCGGCTACCCAGTGTGATAGGCTGATTAGGTTTGACAGTTGAAATGGCGCTCTTGCATTCAATCGCACGCATCTATCGACCAGTTTCTCGACCGCTTGCTCTATGCCCGGTGATCTGGTCGCGCTGCTCTTCAGGCGCTTCTGATACTGCCAGAGTTCATTGGTTCTATGCCACGGACGTTCCTAAAAGTAAACCTCCTTCCTTCAATTATACACCAACCAAAGTGCCCAAGGTGTTTGAACCGTTTTCAGCGGCAGATTCTAAGCGATTAGAAAAAGCATATCTTGGACACAGCACAGATACTGTCAAGGTGAGAGATGATGGCTTATTTGAAGTACATCTAGACAAACGGGAAATTCTTCCTGTATACTGGTTAGGGCCAGGGTACCAAGTTTGCAGAGGCTTGTGGTTTTATGCTGATGGATCCAAGTTATCTCCTTGCGACGAGTCGTTCACTAAAGATTTGGAGGAGCTAAGGATTCAGTGCCACAATTCTTCTCAAAGAACCTTTGAGCTTGATAGTGGTAACATTATCAAATTTTCTCAAGATGGTGAATCTGCAATGGTGTTGGAAAAAGGATCTCTTAGTGAAAAGCTAAACATTGGCGGCACAAAGCTTGTGAGAGGCTTCCGAAGCAAAGCGCTCCAGGCTCCCAAAGATGAGCAAAGCAATGAGAAAACTACTGATTCTGACTCTACAGAGGCAGCTCAGTTGACACATTCTGACCATCCAGATCTCATCTTTCGCATGGCCGATAAAGTTCAGCGTTACTTGGGTACAAAGGGCGATTCACCGGATGACTCGCAGGATAAAGAGACCAAAAAGCAAATGTCCGAAGAATATTCCACTAGACAAGGCAATTCCAAAGCGAGAGAAATTAACCACTTGATTCTTTGTGTCCACGGAATTGGTCAGAAGCTGTCAAGGAAAATGGAATCAGTAAATTTTGTGCATGATGTAAATTTCTTTCGGCAGCTGCTACAGAAAATTAGAGCCAACAATAAAGTGCAGGTTCTCCCTGTTCTGTGGAGAGACTTAATCAAAATGGAGACAACCAAGGAGGAACAGGAAAGAGCAGTTGGTAAAGATGTCACAGACGCTCCAATCACATTGGAAGAGATCAATTTGGAAGGTATCAATAACTTGCGGGGTATTGTTGGCGATGTCGTTTTGGATATTTTTCTCTACTATCAGCCTCAATATCATGAAACAATCATTGATACTGTTGTTGATTGTCTCAATGACACGTATCACAAGTTTGTTGAAAACAATGAAAGTTTTGCAAAAGACCCGAAAGTGTCAATTATTGGACATTCCCTTGGGTCAGCATTGTGTCATGATATTTTAGAGTACCACGGAGACAGACTAGATTTCAAAGTTGAGAATTTGTTCTCCATTGGATCACCGAAAGGTCTTTTTCAAATGTTGCGAGGGAAACCACTAGAAATGCCGCAAAACATTGGCGCACTTTACAATATCTTTCATCCTTCTGACCCAATTGCCTATCGTATGGAACCCCTGATATATCGTCCAGCTTCGCAATTGAGACCTAGTCTTATTCCGTATACTAAGGGAGGCCTTACCACTCAGATTCAAGAACTTGGCGAACTGGGTATGAGATTGACGTCCTCTGCGACCGATGTTTGGAAGACCATAGCTAAAGCGTGGGAACAGGAAAAGAAGTCTGAGATCGGCGGAGGAAAGGAATTAGAAGTCGAGAGAAAGGAAGACTTTGGAAAACTGGATTTCAAAAACAAAAACGACATTACCGAAGAAGTTATCAATACAATTAGAGAAAAACTGGGCACCTTCAACCCGCATGGGCGTGTGGATTTCTCACTGCAAGAAGGTGTTCTTGACATTTCCATTATTGCGGCAGTTGCATCACATCTCTTGTATTTCGAGGACGAAGATGTTGCGTCATTCGTATTAAGGGCAGTGCAAAATGAGCAAGAAAACATTCAATTCGATAAAGAGAGAGAAGCCGCTAAGTACAATGAGGAGTCTGATAATTCGTTAGGAGATTAAACGGCAGCCGAAAGCAGTGCAGAAATTAGATTTTATTATCTAGAGCTTTGAGTGCCCCTCAATTACTTGTGTAAATAAATAAAATTATGATGGATGGGATTTTTTTATAATAAACATGGAAAGTTCACCTTCTGCATGTTTGTGCGCGTCTTCTTTCTTTCCCATTTGATCCATGAGTGAATGCAATACATTCGCCGTGGCATTTCTCTTTGCTAGAGTTGATCTGTACCAGTCGAATTCTTCAGCCAGCCACCTGTGGCCCCAGTTAGACCAGAGCCCTTCGTCAGTGCACAAACCTTTATGTACCAACTCCCCACGAGCTCCTTCGATGCCTTGATCATCTGTCAATAAATTGCTGATAATATCGCATTGTTCAGCAAAATCTGGTATAACGACTTTTGGTGCTTCCGACAAATCTTCACATTCAGAAGATGTGATTCGGCGAAGTGCGAGAAGACGTAGTAGAGCCTTTGATAACCAGGGCAATACCATTTTAGCAAAAAAGTCGCAAGCAACAGGAAATATCACGACTAAAATCCCGCCGGCCTGTAACTCTCGGAATCTGCTTTGCACAAGGTTTTCAAAATGAGGTGTACCATGTGTTGGTAAAGTGTAGACTGAAAATGACATGTGAGCACTTGTAGGGGCTACAACAAGAGATGTGTCCGACTTATCTCTAACGGAATACGATTCATAAACCTTGCCGGCTAAATGTCGTAGAAGTGCAGCTCTGGACAGAGAATGAGCATTCTGACTACAATGACCCGAAGTTGCAGTGTCATCACTATTATCTGTGGTTCCACACGTGGATAGGTCAATGTCGAAAAAGTCAGCAAAATCCAGGGCAGTCCCGATATCATCTCTCTCTGAGAAAGTTGATGACATTACAGAAGTGCTAGAACAAGTTGAAGATGACCTTGACACGGGAGAAACAACAAATGGCTGACATTGGAAGCGAGATGGGGGAGTGTCGACGGGTGTCAATTGTGGTGTGGATAATGGTGTCAACTGAACAGATTGTACAATGGCGGTAGGATTTGAGATTTGCATATTTTTCCACATAGGAAATGCGGAAGCGCCCCTGGTGTCACCGCAAAGTTCTGCATTTGACTCAATATGAACTAGGTGGCATGATATGTCGTAGATTGAGGTTTGCCGTAAGATTTGTGCCATAACAGTCGGGACCACAAATCTTGTAAGAGCATTTGTATGGCATTTGGAAATAATTATGATCGGATCAGCTGGTGGTGGCTCCAAATGCTGAAAAAGGGAAGGAATGATCAGCTGAGCCAGACAGCGATCTGCTTCTGTAAGGCCATCCCGTTGGTGATTCGATGATTCAAACATAGCTGGTTATAACAAATGCAAATGTAGAGGAAATTTAGTTTAATGGATAATGATGTTGAAGGTTCGAGAAGAAACAATTGAGTGTGAACTTTGGATGGAGGTGTCTATTGCAATGGTTTGTCGAAGTTGGATACAATTAGAAACCGTTCCTCTTGATCCGTTCTGAAAATAGGATTTCTCCGTGCCCCCCGAAGATGACAAGGCGCGCTTCTAAATCAAGAGATTCGTATCGAGTCACCAAAGGCTCACAGGGCAGTCAGATGTCTTTCAAACTTTGAAACGAAAGTGCTCTTCTGACGATGTCGAGCTTCCAACTTTTGAATTTAGATGATGAAATGAATGGATAGAGAAAAAACAAGAATCAATCTAACTGTATCAGGATATGCAGCTTCTTACGGAGGCTTTCCCGCTAGTGTGAAAGTATGAGACAGTTGCCCCACTTTGTAAAGACTCGAGACAAAGGTGCAACGATGAAAATGCCTTGACTGCAATGCAGATCAGTAGGATGCCCTGGCAAGATGCTAATCAACAGATATGTTGGTGATCTCAAAATGATACTTGTAATCAAAGGTATCTTGTTGATGGCTGAGCGGTGACTTTTCCTTGATGACTTTACCACAACAGATGCGTTGTAAAAAATACCCTTCAAGTCTCGAACAAAAAATGTAACAACAGTGCTTACCAACTCACCCCTTAGCCGAAGGTTGACTAGTTCGTTACCACCTAGTTTGAAGCAGATTGCGCGAAGTGATCGACAGGAGCCTATATCAAGCGCCTAACAACACGGATCAGACAATGAGAAAATTTTAGGACAACAGCGTCAATATATTGCTAAAGTTGAAAAATGCAGTGAAAAGGAAGGAAATATCATAAACCTGAATGATTAAATAACAGGAGCTGTGTGATGGGAAAGTCCTTCCGCTTCCATACATTTAAGCTGCCACTTTCTTTTTTTTCATGATTAGGCGCCCCAGCGGGCTATTGCCTGCATGATTGGATCTGGTTCCCTAGGAGCGGTAGAAGCGGAATTTTTCACCGTGTCAGACCGAGGCAAGGCATGAACAATGTGAAGACATTTCCGGTTTGACATAGCATTTGGGCTGTCGGTAATTTGAATCTCTCTCGGCGTATAAATTGTAACATTTTGTTAGGTGTCCTTGTCGCCGGTGGATTGACCATTTAAGGGTCTTTACATGATTATGCATTCGGACTGCAGTGACCTGCAGTCTTGTAAAAACTTGTCAGCATGCTTTTGAGCACAGCTCCAAAGTGTATCAGCTGTCAGTTGATGTGAACAGATGAATGTGACGACTGACGAGTGTTGACTATGCACTAATAGGAAAAATATTGCAATATTACATTTTTGTTTATTGTCTTGAAATTTCATTTACATCTGTCTTCACGTTGCTTTTGGGAGCTTTTTTGTTACTCATCTGCCGAAGCTTGCACAAACTATAACAAGACAGCACTATGGGCTCTGACATGACAAAGTTTAGTATCAGATAATTGACTGCAATTCTATGATACTGCACAACAAGTCAACTTCAGAGATTGTTACAATCAGCTCTGTTCTTAATTGATGTGCTTCCGCTACTATAGATCACACTACCCTGCCTCGATGGTGTGTCTACATATTACTGTATCAGGAAATACTTCTTCAGCAATGTCTTTAATCATTGTGACTGCTGTGAAGGAACAGATGGTAACAATGTCACACTCTACAGCTTGGATCAAGATATCCCCACGTTCAATGGGTGGGGTCAGAAAAGCTTTACACAACAACGACACTGAAACAATCACCTCTTTTCTAACCAGGCTGGTTTGATGCTTGTTAATCTCTCTTCATCTCGGTGATGCTTCGCTTCGCAGATTCTTGCCGCTTACGCACAGAAACCACCTGCTCACATGTGCTACCCTCAGCCCTTAAACCTATTAAGGCAGCGTGCATACGTCCGGCGACAATAATTAGCAACCTTTTGCTTGGATGAAGGCTTTTCCTAAGACGTGTGGAAGTTCCTCCTGCGTTGTTCCATTTTTTCCGTACACTTGCCACGGAAGGCGGCAAATCGCCACTGGATAGATTTCTGAATCCGTTGCAACCGGGCGCGTTACTTGCATCTAGACCCCGCACTAAGCTCGGACTTTCGAGGCCATGTTTGTAGTATGCCATAACAATTGATGGGAAAAGAGATTGGACAGAGTTAGTCTCTTAAATAATTCTAAAAATGCAGATCAAGTGTGGAAATTGGTGCGGGCTGATCCACCAAACCTTTTTAGCGCACCATTCTTCAATGGCTCGTGGGAAAACAGACTTTTTACATGCTGAAAATGCCCCCCTAAACTTTTTTGATTCAATTAGGCGAATCAGCTAGATACTTGCGACGAGCAATAATGGACAGCTACTGCTAGACGATGCTCGTTGAATTCAGGATATACATTGGGGCATTCACGTCAAGCCGATAATTGACTTTGAGTGTATCTGTCCACACCTATCCACAAATTCCCCTGTAATTAAAGAGTAACAATATAGACTGCCGTCAACTAGCAGAGATGCTTTTCTGGCCTTTATCGCATTAAATATGAACTCTAACTAAGTTATTGAGATATAATCTGGCTTGTTCAGTGCAAACCCATAAAGGAATCTATGCACGCTGTGAGATCGTACTGGAAGACCTCCCATCCTTCTGATGCTTCGATATCTCCATCTTCTACACCCACCCCTTGTTTGAGTCTTCTCTGATCAGTTTGACCATTCCCTCTGGCATGATTGGTTTGCCCTCATCATCAACCACATAACGGAATGGCATTTCCACGGATTCGTATTTGCCAAACTTCAGTTCAGGATGATCCACATACTTGATTTCATCGAGCTTGATTTGCTTATCACAGACAATTTGTGCAACCCTAACTGCAGTATCTGTCGTCATTTGTACAGATCCCAGATGACGACCGGCAAATCCATACTTTCTGAGTTCGCCTGTGCGATCACGGGGAGGGTCATCACCAAGAATTCCACCAAACAGAAAGTAGTCAAACTTCTCAGCGTCCTCTGGGGCAAATTCATCAGTGGCCTTTGGATCCAACAAGCAGACACGAGCTGGATCAAGATCGGCAAAGTTTGTAATGTCGTCATGGGTCCATTGGATATCTAATTTGGCCAGCTTTTCTGGTAACTCAGTGACTTCTTTTGGAATAGAGGAAAGCCACAAGTTTTTGGAGCCAACATCCTGACATATTCTTGAATATTCCAGCTGGACCCAAGGAGAAAACTCACTTTCCATGTGCTCAATGACGTATTTAGGCATACTGATAATTTCGATTGAATCGTCAAGGAAATTTCTCGTTGAGCTGAAATAATTTTTTGCCAGCCTGGGACTTCTCGACGGGGATAGTGTGAAGGTGGACAAGATGCCATGGCTCTAGGCAATGAGCCCTGAACACAACACTCCAACTCGGTTGGGGCAAGCAATAATTCGTGAAAGAAATTTGCTATCGTAAATAATGTAATTCTACAAACTACCGCGTTCTACTTATTTAGCCTCCTTGAACAATGCCTCAATCTCGCTAACAGACTGGTTCAACACAGCTTGCTGGAATTTTGGGTTTTCAATTTCAGCCTGAACCTTGGCAATGACGGACTTGGCAAGCTCCTGTTGTTGCTTTTGTCTAACCTGGGACTCGTATCTAACCCAAGAGTCGAGAACAGACTTAGCAGCGGTTGCATAGTCGACCTTTTGCTTCAGCTCGAAAGCCTCGGCTTCAAGTTTGGCAGTTTCCTTGGAAACATCGAAAAGAGACTCGGTGATACCAACAACATCCTTGAGCTGACCAACAGACTCGATTCTGTCCTTGACAGCAACCACGTGGTTCTCCTTTGCGTCGTTCAAAACCTTCTTGACATTGGCAATGTAAGAGTCAGCCCATTCCTTATAACCTGGAGCGGCAAACTTTGAGAAGACAAAGAGGAAAGAAATAAAGACAGCGAGGAGAGTCGATTCCTCGTTGACAACATAGAGTTGGTGAGAAACGGCGTAGACGGCGGCAGCTGCAGAGGTAGCCAAAATGCCAGTCTTGGAAACAATGCTGCTACCTGGCAAGGCATCAATGATGGAAGCAGCCTTAGCCTTTGGTTCGGTAGAAGTTGAGTTGTAACGAAGACCAATGCTGGGTTAGTAAAAACAGTTCATGCAACGAAATCAGCGACGCAGATAGACAACACGAAGCGATTGTGTAGGAAAAGGACTTGGAGGCTGCGCCTGGACAAACCACGTCGGCAAGGACATTGAGAATCTCGTTTAATGTGCTGACGTAGATATTCTTTGTACATTGTCACAAATTGGCATGGAATGCGATTATCCAGGCAATAATAGACGCTCCTGCAATCGAGAGGTTCGACTTCACTGTTGTCACTTGTTACGTATCATTTTAGACGCTTTCAATCTCTTTCGCACAATCACACTCTCTATTCACGTTACGCTCTCGGAGCTTTTGAAAAAACTCCAATCACGCTCCTTCCAAGTAAAAACTTACCTAGCACATGCAGGTCTAATTGGAAGTCTAGCCAATGACCGTGTAGCCAAACGAAGACTCATTTTTCAGTATTTCTTGTTGTGTTGGACAAAGTGTGTAGTGAAAGAAGTTCCCGGGTTTGACCCAATTAAAATCGTGATTGGTTGGTTTGGTGGGTGACCGAGGGGCCCAGGGACATGACGGACTCTAGAGCACCTGGGACGAGGTACGAAGATAGGAGAGGTAAAACGGAGTGTTTTCGGACCAGTGGCAGCAAAAATAGACAACACTCATGACACTTTCACCAACAAACCGCGTAATTTTATACTCTTTTTCATTACCTAAGGTAGCTGCGGGCACTCGCGCTGCCCCAAGTGCCTGGAGCGAAGCATGTCGGCCACATCTCTGCAGGGTAAAGTTGATTTCAATTTTTTTTCCGCCTCAACGGCAGTGGGGGTGGAAAATTTCAAGTGCAATAAGAGTCTTTCAAGAATGGCACGATTGGCGTCAAGAACATCAATGTCGCCAGTCAAAAGACGCAAAAGTAGCTCTTCACTAACAAAGAAACTTGATTTCAAGGTTTTGGCTCAGAACATCATAGACAATGCTAAAAATTATAACGATATTGTGAGAATCATCGAAGACATTGAACACAATGAGCAAAATGGATCTGAAACCCTTGTCAAGGACGGATGTAAGGCTTTGCTCAAAGTCTTTGGTACGTTAATGAAACAAGGAAAGCTAGTCGCTGATTTTTCAAATGCCACACCTTCCCAAAAAAAGATTCTCGAGTGGCTAAATGGTCAATATGCTCAGTACAAAGAACTGGTGTTAAGATTGCTGGCAACTGAGGCCTTTGCTTCTTTTGCATTACAGATTCTTTTCAAGCTAATGCCCTATGAGTACAACTACTGGCAGCCGTCTCACTTTCCTTTAGCGCTGTTAAAATCCATTGTCGCTGTTTGTTTCAACTCTGGCGATAGTTTGACCGAACAATTGATCGAAGACTACGTCAACAAAAAGGATGATATTCGACTCTACTTTTATTTGGCACTGGGCGAGCTGATTGAAGAAAAAATGTTCGATCGTGAGCAAAAACGCTCAGAGTTGATTCTTCGGGTGTTGCTCGCGGTCAACAATGACGAGGAGGATGAGGAGGAAGACGAAGACGAAGATCAAGATGACCGAGGTCGCCTGTTGGTGATTTCTGAGGAGGACTCGGACAATATTGATGAAGAGCTTTTCTCTGCCAACTTTGAGAAGTGCTGGCTTGGTTATCTTCAATCGTTTCCAATGACTAAAGCTCAGTACAAGCTTCTTCTATCGGGTCTACATCATAAAGTCTTGCCTCATTTCACAAAAGGTCCCTTGTTGATGGACTTTTTAACAAAAGCATATGATACGGATGATCCTGCCATTCCATTGCTTGCTCTGAATGGCCTCTTTTCTCTTATGCAAGATTACCAATTGGACTATCCTCACTTTTATGCCAAGTTGTACAAACTGGTATCACCGTCAATGATGAATATCAAATATCGCTCGCGATTTTTTCGATTAATGGAACTGTTTCTATCATCAACCCATATTCCGGCAGCAATTGTTGCGTCTTTCGTTAAGAGACTGGGAAGACTAGCATTGTTTTCACCTCCTGCGGCAGTGGTTGCGACTATACCTTTTGTCTACAATCAACTGAAGAGACACCCGATTCTCATGAAGTTGATTCATAACCCAGACCCGGTTGACTCTTACTCAGATCCTTTCAATAATGAAGAGATTGATCCTCTCCGGAGCGGAGCTATAGATTCCTCGCTATGGGAACTCAAAACTCTTCAAAATCACTATCACCCCAACGTTTCAACTCTTGCTAAAATACTTTCTGAACAATTCAGAAAGGATTCTTACCAGTTGGAAGATTTTCTGGATCTGTCCTACAAATCTCTTGTGGCCTCTGAGAATAGTCGCAAGTACAAAACTTTGCCTGCCCTTGAATTTGAGGTCTTTTCAAGTGCATTCGACAATGCAACTGGTGACAAAACCGACTGCTACATGAGTAATTGGGTTTGATAAGTATTTATATTAAGATTAATAAATAATGGCATTAATCTAGAGCAATTGTTGATTTAGCGGCTCTCAGCATATTCAACGACCGCTCATAAGTCCACATAGTAATAGCAGATGCTGGAGCACCCTTCACCAATGAAATAAGTAGTCCTTTGTACAAGCCTCGTATCCCTTCAGAAACACAAATTTGACGGACAGATTTGATAATAGAATTTGTGTAAACGGGTGTATCTCCATGGCCATAAGAGGCTAAACTGGGTCCTTGTAGCTGTGCGCGCTTCCGAACTACATCTAAGGGAAACACGATAATTTTCGAGACAATTCCAGCAATGAAACCAGCAGTGGCTTCTGGGGCGATTTGACCAATATGGGCGTTTTCTAGCGATTTCCTTGATATTTCATAAGCAAGAAAGAAAAAAGTGGAATTTGGTACCACAGCTGCTAAGGTCGGGTAGATGCCTCGTACTAATCCACTATAGCCTTCAGTGGCCGTGATTTTCTTGACTGCTTGAGCCAACGACGTGTATATGGATGGAGATCGCATACCCTGAGCTGCAAACCTGGTCCTTAATAAATCTAAAGGGTATGTCATCAGCACTGAGGTTGTTGATGCGAAGCTGCCAGCCCCAATTGTCACTGCGTAGTTGGGCAAATGTTGATATTGTGATAAATACGAGTTCGCAACTTTATAGGTAGTGAATTGGCTTGAGCCATATATCAGATACATCAGTTCGGCGGACACATTTCCCTTCCACAAGGCTCTAATTCCTTCGGTCTTGACAGTCTCAGACAAAGTGGACCAAAATAAAGAACCTTCTTTTATAGTATGACGGTTAGGTTGAATTTGTATACGAATTTTGATAACATCCAGAGGAGCAATTGCAAACCTTGATACAAGGCCGGCAACAGCACCGCAAAAGATTGACTCAGAGGTTGAGATGTCAGAGCCTTTTTGAATATGGTCGACGTGTTTTGATGGCATTGGCCACCGTCAGTCAATTAAGCCTTGGAAGCTTTTTGAATACCTCTGCGAGCTATCCAGCGTTCCCGAGTCTCCGTCGCTTAATGAGTAAACCAAAACAGTAATTGTTGCGATCGGAAAAAAAGTATCTCTGCAATTGAGGGTGCAGGGTGATCGGGGAAGTAAACGTTCTTTGAATACAGACAACCAGAGTAATTGCTTTTCTGTACTGTCGCGCTAGTGTATTTCACTCACCTTCCGGCGAAACAACTAGCAAACGTTTGTTGTCACCCAAGTAAAAAGTTAAGCTGTTTTGGGTAAATATTTTTTCCAGGCACCAACATCACTATTTGAGTACCCGTGGTGAAAAATTCGAACATCTAAAACCAATCAAGGCAAAAACATATCACATCATGGCCTTGCACGATTTGCAAATAGAAACTGGGTTGCTGGAATCTGTTGATGGGTCATGTCGCTGGACTCAAGGAATATCGTCAGTGCTTAGTTCTGCGTCAGGTCCATTAGAAATAAAGCCAAGGGAAGAACTGCCGACGTTAGCAACTTTGGAGGTGCACGTTCGTCCTGCAGTTGGTGTGGCTACAACTAGAGAATCTTTAATCCAGGAAAAAATCTTTTCCTCGTTAGACGTTTGCGTGATGAGAGATAGATACCCGCGAAGTCTACTCCAAGTAGTGGTGCAGATCATGGAACCTGGTGAATCATCTTCATTCACTTGTCTTGAACTATCAACGTCAATTAATTCTGCATATACTGCGTTACTAGAAGCCTCTATACCGATGAGATCGGTGGTTTTGGCTGCTGCCTTGTGTTTCACGCAAGACAATGAACTTATAATTTGGCCAACTTCTGAGCAACTGGAATCCTCAAAGTCAAATCACGCAGTGGCTTATTCAATCACAAACTACAAAATTGACAAGCTGGTTATCGCTGAAAGCGCTGGCACTTTTACTAGAGAACAGTTTTTCACAGTTCTTGATGAGGGGAAGACGGTGTGTTTAAACTTATGCCGTGAATTACTGACCCATATGGAATCCACAGTTGAAAAAGACTTTATTTGGAAAAATCCAAATTGAACGATCAACAAGCGTACGTCTATCTTTTTCATTGAGCTTGTAACAATAGATTTTGGGGAGAAAGGGTAATAACCATGGTTATTACATGTACGGATCCATGATGAGAGTCCTTTGCGAACGTGATAACATCTGGACATTTGCCCACCGAGTGACCACGAAAACGTAAGAGCGCGCTATGGAAGACGTACATTTTTACGTGAATCACTTTTGTGAGAATCCCCCGATTTCCTAGCTCCGGTTGCTCAACATTCGGAGCAGGTATGATTTTTGCCCACAAGAATTGAAATAAGTTAAGCAATCGAAGCTGCATTGGCTGGCGCTTCGCACCTCACACTGACAAGTGTCGCAAAGTGCAATTATATAAAAGTAGTATTTATTCAGTATTAATCGAATAGCAAAATGATTTTTTGTTTACAATGATCCTAACTGTATTTGTGACATTCGAGTCTCAACTAGATTTATTGAATTGCTAATAGTCTCTTCAAGTTGAATTGAAGTATTATTGTATCCTTTAATCTTGGCTTGTCGAAGCATTTCTTGCTGAAGCTTGAATAGATCCAGTTCAATGTTGTCATACACATTCTCTTCCATTGAAAACAGAACCTGAAAGATAACACTTCAATGCATCGTCATTTTTACAATTCTCACAAGATTCTGCAACAATTCACTTTAAACAATGCAAAAAGATTCTTAAACTTGCAATTGCAAAAAAATCTCCCGGGCGCGAATCGAACGCGCGATCTCAAGATTTCGGATATGCAATTACAGTCTTGCGCTTTAGCCAACTAAGCTACCGAGAGGATTGTTGTCAGAATGCTGTGCAATAAATATATATATATGTATTGTGAACATTTTCAACTAGCTCTCAAAAATAAAAGTTCACAAATCGCTTATATTTGTAAAAAAAAAAGCTATATTCATGTTGATGGATACAATTCATATTGTGTGCTTTAGCTGAGCGACATGTTATTATGGTATTACTCTGCGTAAGTGCCATTTTTCAGCCGTCCTTGATTAATACAAGGTTTTGTGGTGTAATGGTTATCACGTCTCGTTCACACCGAGGAGGCTCCGAGTTCGATCCTCGGCAAAATCACTTTTTTTTAACTGATGTCTTGCAATTGAAATTTAAACAAAAACCCGCTACTTTTAAAAATCTATGAGAGGGATTTGGGATCGTAATAGCCGCGGGGAACCGAATTGACAATGCAATCTCAGTCGTCCTCGATTATTTGATAGTATTTATATTATTGATGTGTGCGACTATAAATAAAGATTTATTCGTTCGTTCGTCTTCGATTAGTTGATAGTATTTATATTATTAATATTATTAATGTATGCCACTATAAATAAAGCTTTGTTGTTGTTGTTTTTGTTGAAAGACAAGTATCACCAATAAAAGATCGGTCTATCTAATGTTGAGTTATCAATGTATGGCACATACTTTATCGCCTTGTGAAAGTAACTGCACAATGGATAACAATGGCAAATTCCTCCGATGTATTGTGTAGTTCAGCACCTAAATTATCACTAAGCATAAAATTCTAATTTCATCCAGTTGTAATTATTCTCTTTTACTATATTACATTATTCCTCCTCCCCAAACAAATCATCATTGCCGCCGACATTTCCATTCTCATCGCCATCGCCATTGGCCACTTCTCCGGCGTCCTCGTCATCGCTGTCAACAATTGCTCTTTTCGGTCTTTTCACTTGTGTGGAATCTTCCGCATCCTCATCTTGACTGCGTTTCAGGCCCTGGCTATCGTCGTCTTCACCTTCAGACAAAGGAGGAGGTGTCTCGTTGCCAGATGAAGCATCACTATCGTACACAATTTCATCACTAATAAAATTGCTGTCCTTTTTACCCTTCTTTTTGCTGCTGCTCCCATTCCTAGTACTTTTTGACTTCTTGGTCGCAGTGTTCGACTCTGCTTCTGCTTCAAGGGCAGCAGCAGCAGCCGCAGCTTCAGCAGCCGCAGTAGTCCATTCCTCCGTTTGTTTTTGCAACCGTTCGCGCTCCTCTTCAAGCTCTCGTTCTCTTTTCTTTTCTTCTTCCTCGCGAGCAATCCTCTCCTCCTCGAGTCTCTTTCTCTCAAAGTCTCTCAACTTAATGTTCTCAGCCAGTTTGGACGAAGCATTCATTTCAAACACCTCCTGTTCAGTCATTATTCTTTCCAGTTGTTTTTTCACGGTGTTTTGACCCATCAGCGCACGCTGCTCTAAATCGCTAGCTGGGAATGGAGCCTTCTTGGCCTTAGCCAGCTCTTGAAGTGTAATAATTGCTTCATCTAAATTCGACAAAACCGTCTTAATTTGCTCCAGCGATCTAAGATTTTCAGGCACTTTTCTGATGAGCTCCGCCATTTGAAATTCTATAAATGCTGTGTTGAATTTAAATGACATGTTGTCAGGCATGGCCGTCTCTGCTTCTTTAGAGAATTTGAGTGCGATGTCAAGGGACTCTAACCGCTTCTCGTGCATTCCACGAATATACCAAGCGCGACCAAGTAAACTTTTCAAGCTTGCATCATCTTTTCTTCCATATCTGTTCATTGCAATTTCATAAGACTGAATAGATTGAGAAAATTGCTTGAGCTCAAGTTGGCAATGACCCATATTTACGTAAACCGAAATATCATCAAGACTTTCCTTAATTTTTGAAAAAAAGGACAGAGCCAAATCATAGTTTTTGGTTTCAGCAAACACAATAGCGATACCCTGGGCAGCGTAAGCATTACTTGGGTCCAACTGAAGGGCTTTGTCGAAGCATTCGCAAGCTTTAAAATAAGACTTAGTACGTTTCTCATTTTCATCATTTGGGTTAGAGCCTCTAATCTCACGACCGACAAGAAGATACAGATTTCCCATCGCTACCAAGGAATATAGATCGTGATTGTCATATTTGACAAGAGTTTCTTTGTAATGCTTTTGCTCTGCATCTTCTCCCAAGCTCTTGATGACGGTTTTTCGGGCACGACGCAAAAACCATCCATATAATGCTCGCACTTCCAAGTTATCCGGGTTCAATTTGATGAGCTCGTTAATTGGCGCAGAATCGCCGTTGTAGGCATAAGCAATGTATGCCAGACGAATTTGAGCATCGATATGACCTGGGGCAATCTCAAGCAGCTCATTGTACAGGGTTTTCGCCCTTTCAACGTCGCCAATTGCATCGTAGTATCTGGCAAGATTGAATTGAACCGTTGGGATATGTGTTTTGTCAGCTGTTTCGAGTGCTTTTTCAAAACAGAGACGAGCAGTCTCGTATTCATGTCTTGAGTAGTGCAAAACACCAACGTTGTTTTGCAATAACCCTTCCTGTTGCCCTTTAATAGTCTTCACTTGCTGTAAAATGGTGAGTGCTTTTCCAGGATCCGATGCTTCGAGCAACTCTGCCAACAGAACAAAGGCTTCCGTCAATGGCAGCTCTTGATCTTGATCTTTGACAAGTTTAATATAACGCTCCAATAATTGGATAGCTCTCGGCACTTCTTTACGATTGTGAGTTTCAGCCAGTAGCAACCCAAGAATGAGAGAAGGCTCTGGAGCCTGAGGGTGGTCAGCTACAATAGCTTCAAAGGTAACAATAGCCTCTATGGGGTTTTCCTGAATTTTCACCAAGCCAAAGCCTATTCGGGCCAGCAAGCTCGTTTTATCAATCTCGAAAGCCTTTTGATAGTGATCTTTGGCCTGCACGAAATCCCCCAGCAACTCGTACGCTCTAGCCAGCCAGAAATGGCATTCTGCTTTGATTGGCTCAGTTTCCGCATACTCCAAAGCCTTTCCACACAATTTCTGCACAGCAGTTGGATTATTTTTGGAAAATAAATAGGTTGCCAAAAGAATATTCGCCGTCGGTAGGTTGCGATTGAGCTTGTATGCATCTTGAACATACTTCATTGCAGTCTCGTAAACTTGGGCAAACTTGTCTGAACCAATATTCTGAAGTGCATTGGTCATGTAATATATTCCAAGTAAGGAGACAGCAACAAAGTTTTGAGGGTCCAAGGAAGCAGATCTCTGCCAAGCACGCAGTGCTCCTTCGGAGTCATGTAGTTTCCAGAAACAAAGACCAATTCCAATTCGAGGATCGGGCTTGATGTGAGGTCTTGCTGCCAAGACTTCTTGATAAAGCCTTAGAGCCCCGACATAATTTTTCTTGTAGTACATTACACGTGCTCTTGCAAGTCTTGCAAGCAAGTTTTCATTGTTTGAACTCTTGAGTGCAGCGTCAAATGGAGCTAATGATGACTCCAAAGGGCTGTTTGCGGTTTGCCAAATTAAAAGGCCCCGTGCCAGTAAGGTTGTTGGCCATGATTTCGATCCAGATTGAGCACCAATTGTTGTAACGTTCGAGAGAGAATCGTTGCACAGTCTCAAATAATCAGCTTTGTGCTCAACTGGAGTGGTTCGCAACTGCCTAAGGCGAAGCCATGTCAAACACGAATAAAATGGGAGCTTTTCAATGTCTTCTTTGAACAGAGCTAGTCCCTTGTTGATGAGCTCATGGGCGCCATCCATATATCCATTTCGAGCATATGCAGAAGCAATAGCAATCCAGTATGTCGCTTCGCATCGTTCATTCTCGAGAAGGACTGTTATTTCTGTGGGGTCTTCCGGCAGGTCATTGTCAAGGTCCAACGTGACGGCTTCACCTGAACCATCAGACAACGGAATTTCCAAAATATTCCCTGCTCCGGCATTGGCAGAAGCTGCAGAAACAACAGTCAAATCCTCCTCGCTAGCTTTGCTCATTTTAACTCAGTTGAACGAAGACGTTGTTGGTCAATAGACGGGATTTGAAATTTGGGTTTTAGTGAATTCGCGTCACGTGATGATTGGACCAAAATGGCCGCCTTGAAAAATTCAATCGTGATGAGGCTAAAAAAATGCACAGCCGGTGAATTAATTTTTGATAAAAGAGATTGATCATTATTTGAAAGCCGGTCATTGCATAGAGCCAACGAGCTAACACGATGAGATTGCACATTAAAGGAATCTCGCAATCGCTGAGCGAGTCAGTGGAGGAGCTGCAGGAACGCATAGAAAAATGTAATGCTCAGATTATAGAGCCAATAGAGCTGCATCACAAATTGGATAATATATATGCATTCGTAAGCATTCAAGACGATGTGACAGTCTTGGAAGCTTTGAAGAGATCTCTGAATAACCATAAGTTCAAGGGATCAACGCTCCAGATAGATATCGCAAGACCGGATTTCAAGGAGCGCTGGAAGCAGGACCAGCAAAAAATGTCTAAAGAACAACCTGACCATTGGCTGAATAAGGATCAGCTGAAGAGAAAGTATTCAACTACGGAAAATCGTCAGATTGATGTCATCCCAGGTCGCTTGAGAACGAGCCCCAGAGATTTGAAAAATGCATTCGTTCGATACAAGAAAAAGGATGGCACTATTGTTAGAGTTCATGCAAAGAAGCAGAAACTTTGGGGATTCCAAAAAGATAAAAAGCTGGTCAATTTGGTATATCGATTCGTGGACGGGATCTGGAAGGACGGTGATGGTGAAGCTGTTGAATCTGTTGCAAGCAAATTCAAATCTTCAGATGGAGCAACAGCTAGTAAACAAATTGCTTCAAATACCAGTTTGAGTATACAAAAGGGGAGTGACACTAGCCAATTATTGTCCACTGAATACGAGGATGCTGACATTGGCGAAGATGAGCGTGAGGAACGAAGAAGAAATGAGTCTATCCTCGACGGAATGCTTAAGAATTTTGTACAACCACAGATTGATTTGGAGGGTGAAAGGATAGGGCAAGCTTTTAAAGACGATTTTAGCGGTACAGGAGAGGTTATTGAAATGCCTGAAAATGATAGTGGCCCTATTAGACATGTTGTTAAGGGACAATATTTGGCAGACTCTGACGATGACAATGACGACAATGATGGCCATGTGGAAAAATTTTCCCAGGATGAAAAAGAAGATGAAGATTTAGTCAGAGATTCCTCGATAGAATCAAAATCTGCCTCATCACCTGAAGACGCTGCACCTGATTCAAATGATTCAATTGAAGCTTCAGATTCTCGAGCAGACCAAAAGCCCAAAACTGAAACCTTGAGGTCTCTATTTCAGCCTTCTTCAGCGCCGTTCACACTGTTTGGCAATGACGAAAGTGAGCACGAAGATGCGATGGAGGTTGACCAAAAGACATCAGACCAGCCAATAAATCCACCGGCACGTCAAATTCAAGCGCAAACACTAACTGCGCCGCTATTCTTTGTCCACAAAACCTCGCCGTATCTTGTCACTCAGTCACAAATATCCAAACTCAAAGGGAAACCAGTTGACTTGGAAGAATGGAATAAAACATTTCATGAGCAACGCGGTTCGATGAATCGAGCAATGAGGAAGAGGAGAAAGGACGTTGCCAGCCAACTGAGTAGAAAATCCAAGGTCTTTTGAGACCTTTGGAGGAATATATATTTAAGACAGGTTCATTAATAAACGCTTTTAAATAAATCAATTACTTGGTGTTTTTGAGAGTGCTTGCAAGAAAATTGCTTCCTCCTGCCTGCTTCAGCTTTATAGCCATTTCAACGGCCGCGGCACCCCAGTCTTGGCCATGATTGTGACCATCAGGAGTAAGACCAGCACGAGCTAAGGCTTGCTTTTCAGATAAACAAGTTAGAACTCCGAAAATGACAGGAATATGAATGTCTTCCGGTAATTTCATGAGGCCGCTAGATACTGCATCCGAAATGTACTCGAAATGCATGGTCTCTCCCTTGATCAAAGTACCGACAGCAATGATAGCATCAACGTGCTTGTCCTTGTGTTGACCATTCAACCACAGCGTTTTGGTACCAAATGGCAGCTCATAGGAACCAGGAACAGACTGCTTAATAATATTCTCATTTCTCACACCATGCTTTAGTAACTCCTTGACTGCACCATCTACCAGCGCATCAATCACAACAGAGTTCCATCTAGCATAGACAATTCCAATTCTGAGACTGGATCCATCCAGTTCCGAATCTAGCGCTCCTACTCCTTTGATATCGTGGCTCATTTTTTTATACTGAATTACTAATCTTTGGTAGTGGTGAGGGGATTGGAGTCTGGCTTCCAAAAGTGTGCCGCGGGCCGCGCGGGGCGTATCGATCGATGACGAGTATAATAAAAGAGTATCAACAGCAGGCCATATTTTATTTCTTGAGTAACTGTGTTAACCGCGTGTGCACCTGTATGCGTTACCTTCTCAAAGCTGCTGATTACTTTCTCTGCTCCGAGTCTAGAAAGATGGTGTTCATCAATAATCTTGATGAAGCCGAACAATACTAGAGCCTGTGAATCTCAATAATTCTTGCAATGCGTGTCATAATCAATTAAGCTACTTTCGCCTTTTACCTCTCATTTTCAGTAACCTGACGGCTATGATAAATGCTGATAATAAAGTGTGATTAGAATATAGATAATAACATCAAGGAAAGCCAAGGCATCGCCTAGTTTGACATTCTACAAAGTTCATAAATAAAAGTCAGAAGCTGAATCTCACATCATATCTGGATGAGCGTCCAACTGCAAGTAGGGGGCTGTCCCCGTCCCCAAGCCCTGTAAATCCGCCATACCTGTGAAGGGTTCAAAAACGCTCTCCATCTGATACATATCCACAGTGTTATTGAACATAGCGTTTGCCGGGTCGAAAATGCTTTCAAACAACTGTCCACCATAAGGAGACGACGATGCTGTGGACCCACTTCCTCCGCCCATTGAGCTACTACCGCTATGGCTGTTCTCGAGCAAAGCTGAACCCGCTCCTGGCACTGAAGGAACAATATGTTTTCCCTTCTTGGATCCTTTGGTCAAACGACATTTTTGCACATGCTCTTGCGCAATATCATAAAAATTCCACCATCCTTTTATTTGGGGAGGAGCGTTTTTGCAACACGATTGAATTTCGTCAGGGAATTTCATCGCCTTGACTGACCTTTGCATTAACTCCAAATCACCTCCAGTTGAGTCACTGAGGGGTTTGCTGATAACGTGGATAAAAAGAGCCATAAAGGACGCTGACACATAATACTGAACACCAAACAGCCTGGCGATAGCAGCCACTTTGGGTGATGAAACAAACAAGCGCAAGGTATCGCGTGCACTATTAAGTAATAAATCCATTGAAGAAGACAATCGAGAATACTTGGGGTTGAGATGTTGTTTAATGGAAGCCCCCGACTTTGTGCTATCAGGAGAATTGCCTAGTTCCTCTTCCTCGCTGCGTCGTGCTAATGAAACCCACCCTGGTCTGTATGCCGGAAAGCGATGGATCTGACCTAGAGCTTGGTGATAGAAGGCAAACAAAATAACCTGTGAAGCACTTCGATAAGCTTCCACACTACAACTGTTAAGATCGGAGGTGACGCTTTTTTCCACTTCAGCCTCAAGTTTTTGGACATCCGAGATCATTGCTTCTGGAGGCAGATTCTGGACCCAAGCTCTCAACATTTCATCAAGTTCATAGACATCGTCCATAATCTCACGTGGGGACTTTTTACTTGCAGTAGCAGACATGAGCTTGGTAAATATCGGTCCACTTATACGATGTAGATCTAGAAGAGCTTTTGCGAGAGGACCTGAAAATGCAAAAAGGTCTTGTGGATAGCTCACAGAAATGTCTTCATCTGGCAAACTTGGACATTTTCCAAATTTCAATGACAAATCACGGTCCAGGACATAGAGGATCCAGAACAACTGCTTTCGACCTTCAATGTTTCCTTCATGGCTAGCGACATCCTCACGATTGAGTCCAGCCACTTGGCACATGTGAGTTCCTACCGCCACAAAATGATGCAATTGTAGCATGGCGCCAAATTTGAAGAAGTTTAGGCAAAGAAGCACAATGCCAGTCAGAGTAACATAGGAAGCACTCATTGAGCTTGCAAAAGCTGCATAATGGACTGCAATGGACTGATATCTTGAATGGACAGACCATAAATACTCAGGAGAATAGGGCTGAACAATATTTTGGTTGCTGTGAAAGAACTCTTCCAGAATCATTGGGATTGCCACCGCAATGTAGGCTGCCAACAACATGCGATCTGCAATGCCGTTAGGAATACCATTGATAGGGTTGACCTCGCTCACAATGATTTCGCGTATTCTTTCTGAAGAAATTATTTTATCAAATACTCGAGGTTTTGAGCTCACAACGTTTAAAATGTAACGGCACAACTCCAAATCGAACGCAAAGCCAGTCGTGAGCTTGAAATCCTGAAAAGGTTTCATGGACTCGACGTGGCTCTTGTGAATGTCTTTGAAAATATTTCGTATTCGGACGGGCACTGATTGGTCACCTGTGATATCAGCCACCCACCTGAGGCCATTTTCTGAGAATAAAGTGAGCACTGTTCCCGACGCACAGAATCCCATCTCTTCCTTGAATCTGGATTGAGACATTGTGCGATCTTCTCGCTCAGACAGCGACGTTGTCAAGAAGGAGGTGTCACCAGCGTACCACGTTTTTTCTCCCTCATGCTCGCTTTTCACACCATTGGACGTGTCTGTAGTATCCTGGCCAGCAGTATCATCTTCTTCCTCCTCCTCGTCGTTCTCTTCCTCATCATTATCCGAGTCGCCAGTGTCTTCGGTAGTAGCACCCCTACGCAGCATGTCCTTCATACCCTTTGATTCAAGAATCATTGAAAGCAATGATTCAATCCGTTCCAGTCGGCCATCTAGGTGCTTCTTAGCTTGCGGCGGCTTGCGAGGGACCTTTGGCTTCTTTGGAGTGAACGAGTATACACACTGCAGGCCATAACCAAGACAGTGTTCACAGAAAGGTTTTCCTCCGTTGCAGCGAATCTTCTTTCTTCTGCAAACGTCACATGCGCGGGAGACACGCTGACGTTTTCTTGAGGGTTCATCGTCTGACATGAGGAACTATGGAGCCAATCTGATTGCAATCGATATCACGGCGTGCAGCTATGGACTTACAAACTCTTCCGAGGGAGATCTGTTTTCTCGTTTATATTGTTGACCGAGGCAGCAAAAAGTTTCTTTTCCTGGTCTACCTACGCCACCACAAGGTTGGGTCCAAAACAGTTAGTATTTCCTGTCGCAGCTCGACTGTCAGTCACTCTCTTTGGCAGCGCGTTAATTTAGACAAGCTGGAGACCGTAGGTAATAAAACGAAAACAAATAACTAGTTGAAAAGGAGATGCACTATGAGTCTAGGCTTTGACATATAAAAAATATATAAACCAGTAGGCGGAGTTGACCCATCCCGAATCTGGGTTATTCCGCAACAATGTGAAGACGGGCACCCGTTGTTTGATCATTCCATCAGCAGCACGAATCTTTTCTGCTCGGCTCAAAGCTACCTCGGAGCTCGGTATAACCGAATCACTGCGAGCTTGCTGCTATTAATGCCGGGTATCTACTGCATGCGGTTCTTGTTTGAGCTTACTCACGGGGCATTTCTGAAATCGGAGCGGAGGACGCGGAAGGATACCACCTTACGTGAGCAGTCGTCGCTGTTCCGCATCACACCGCTCGCCTGAAAGTCAATCTGCGGCTCGGGGCTACTGCAATGGGTTCCCAGCAACAGCTGGGCCTCCGCTTTGCAGCTCTCGCTCTCTCATTACATCATTGGCCACATTGCAACAGCTCTTCAGCAAATGTCAAGCATCACGTGATGAGTTTCTAGTCGAGCAGGTCCGACACGATTCAGTTGTGAATGCGACTCGGCCAGCAGGAGGCTCCCGGGCACTGATCTGAGCAGTGTTGACTCACTACGGCGCTGACATGTGGCTCAAACAAACACTGATGACAGCCTTCATAAACAGGCGTACTCTTTCCACCAAAGACGTGAAAGACATTGTGGAAAAAGCCCACCCGGAGAATCTCGATCCTGCGTCAGTCAATCTTTCCGAACTCATTGATGATTTGCGTGGAACTTTGCATGCAGTCGACATGGACATTGCCCGCGTGACTGATCAGTTTGCAGACCAGCGTGTATTTGTGCTCATCAACCGTTCTGCAGGAGCAATCGGTTCGCAGCTCGCTACCGAGCTCAACGCGCTTCAAGTGGAATACATCAGAGCCTTCATCAGCGCCATCTTTGGCGACGATAGTGCACCAGATAAATTCCACCTCACTCTGTCAGAGGTCTCTGAGGTGAATCCAAATCGCTCCTTCACCGCCGTGGACAAGTTGCTAGACTCACTGGTGGCAGAAGGGTGGTTCCATGTAAATGACGGCAAATACACACTTTCTACCAGGGCACTGGCAGAGCTTCATGACTACCTGAAACTCGAATTCGAAGACAGGCTGCAAAACTGTCACGCATGCCTACAAATCGTCACCTACGGGAAAAGGTGTGAGTACTGCAGTGCATACTTTCACTCAATGTGCCTGGAGAGAGCCTTCAAAGTCAGAGACAATGAGTCGTGTCCAAAGTGCAATACAAATGCGGCTACATTTGTAGTGGTAGAGTGAAAAAACCGTCAGCCTATCTCTCAAGGCTGGCTCTCAGAGATGCATAGCCATCTATATTTAACGCTCGCCATCAATATTTAAACATTAACACTATTAAAAATTGTAGCAATTAGTCGCCAATATATAATCCGTTTTATTGCCAAGAACCTCCTCCAAGATTCGACATGAAGTTTTGATAAGATTCTTTCGAATTCATGTCCAATGGAATGTCAGTCTCCGTTCCATAGTAGAAAGCTTCCATGTCGTAGCTGATATCAATGTTATCAATGTTCATATCTGCATCGCCTACCGGGTATATCTGACTAGAAACCTGTGGCGGTTGCGGTTGAGATTGCCGCTGTTGTTGAGCTCCTTGATTTGACAAAGGAAATGAGGAAGGATACGTTTGAGGATGGCCGCTGTTGTCATACATGGTCATCACGGGTAACTGTCCGGTGTCTGTGCCATTATTCATGCTCACACTCTGCTCGGACGGTTGCGGGGGTACCATTTGAGAAACCATTTGGCCGCTATCTCCATGTTGGCTACTAGGGCTTGGATGAAAGGAGCCACTCGAAGCAGAATGTGGTGAATGATGATATGGGGAAGCCGCAGGTGGTAGTATTTGCTGATGAGGGATAAATCCACGTATGGAATGAGGTTGTGGAAGAGCTGGGTGTGAAGAATGGGCGGATTGTGCTCCGAAAAACATAATAGGAGGTGTTGCCACGCTTGGTTGCTGCATCACTGGGGTCGGAGGCATTTGAGCAATATGAGGTGGGGGATACTGTGGAGGCTGGTGTTGCATAGAAGGCTGCTGCGAGAGCGGAGCAATCATCATAGGAACACTAGAAACAGGAACCACCGAATCCGTTGCCACTTCTGGTGCAGGCTCACACGACGGCTCACCCGGCGGCATTGCTGGCTGAGCTTTCGCAGCAACGCCATCACCTGAGGACTTCTTTGATTCTTCCAACGTACGCTGCTTATACCGAGCGTAACACCGTCCCGCGGTTTCCGTCAAAATATGCCAAAACCGAATATCATTTGTGTCCGTAGTCATTGTCAAGAACCGTTTGTACCCCAGTCGATCAAGGCTATCCACACATCTTCTCATGAGCAGAACTGCCTTACCAGCTTCATCGTCCATTCTAGACAACACATGCAAAAAAATAGTCAGTGAGTTGTTGACGGCATATGGACACATTGCCACTATTGGACCTTTGGGCTCATTCTTCAAAAGTGTGAGCATTTCCAGTGTTTGGGCCGAGGAAGAGGCAACAATGCTCAGAGAGGAGTTCAGCACTTTGTACTTTGTTTGAATTGCAAAAATTTTTTGCTTGTCGTTTGCAGCAGCAGTTAAATCCTTACTCTTAGCGTCGTTTATCCATGACGGACGATATGCTGCAGGACGATGAATAAATCCCCTGATTTGCTGGTACACTATAAATAGGGGAATCAACCCGTCGTCAGCTTCGTGCTGCCATTTATCCTTTGCCAAGAGCTCTTTCAGAGCATCTACTCCCTTTTCAGGGTTAACTTCCGGATCGATATGTTTTTCAACAAGTGAACTCAAAAGGCAGTCAAGCTTGTAGACGTCATCAATCATTGCCTTTGGTGATTTACGCGACGTTGCCTCTGCAGACATTAGAGTTGCATAGCAATGATTTTCAAATCGACTCAGAGCTAGGATGGCATTTGTGATTGAAGGCTGTAGACCAAATAACGATTTTGGGTACCCGATAGTGATCTCGTCGTCGGCAATTGAAGGTGGCCTGCCCGCAGTGTGACAGAGCTCTCTATCTATCAAATAGACCAGCCAAACAAGCTGACTGCGTAGCTCCACCTGTTCTGCCTCAAAATTGCGGGATATTTCCAGTTTTTGGATGCCAGAGTTGAGAATTGCTCTACATGCAACGCTAATGATGGAGCCTGCGGACACAACGGATGAATAGCGTACAAACAGTAAAATTAGAAATGCAAGCCCCTGAACAGCTGTTACGGAGGCGTTGACTAGCACGATACGTGGGATGTTGGAAAAAGCACCAGACAAATGAGACGCTTGTTTCTTACAGAGAAAGTCCTCCGCGTAGGGGTCCGCAGCATCAGGGTTATTCCTTATGTCATTGAGGACATGAGTGATTGCAAACGCAATGTAAGCGTTGAGAAGAAAAATGTCATCAGGCTCGTTTGGCTTGTCGACGTTCCTGTTGCGCAGGGCACCGAGGATCTCTTCAATTTCAGAGTCTGGCAGGATGCTGACCCATGGTCTATGCATGCTTTTGACCCGTGAATGAACATAGCATGCGAAATCAACGTCCACTGACAACGACGACAGAGGCTGAGGCTCGATGATTTTTTGCAGGCAATCTCTGTTGCGCGACATTGATGTCATGAAGGCCTTTTTCAGGTACTCCAGTATTGTGGAGTCGCCGACTCTTTGTCCAAACCATTTGGATCCACGGTTGGTCAGCAAGGAAACAAACGTGCCGGAGGTTGATGTTCCTTCGTTCCATTTAAAACGAGTGTTTGCCCCAGCGGTTGTTTTAGTTGCTTTTTGTTCGTATACAAAATAAAATACCTCATCCTGTTTTGACGCGAGAGCGTTGGGTTCGCTGTCGTGCTCTTCGTCCCCATCGGGGATTTGCACAGACGCTTGATCTTCCTGTTTTATAGTGACCTTTCTTGAGGGTGTCTTGGATTCTTTTCTCTTGCCGGCGCCCATGCCGGCCACTCTATCTCGCTCCTGCTCCCCCTCGTGATTGCTGTGTCCACCGTCTGGCGCGTCGGCGTTCGCGTCGGCGTCCTCGTCGGCGTCCTCGTCCTCGTCCTCGTCCTCTTCCTCTTCCTCGTCCAGCTCGTCTTCGAGGTCCTCGTCCACTTCCTCGTCTTCGAACTCGGCCAGCTCCTCTCGCGTGCTTTGAGTGGACGGATTGGATCTGGTAGAGCGCGTGGACGCGGGGGAAGAGGTGTGCGTGAACTTGGCGCGCTTGAGCGACGGCCGGTTGGCGCCCGTGCCGCCGCCATACCTGGAGGACGACGGAGCGTCTGCATGCGAGCCGGCGGCGCCTGTAGGAACGCTAAACATATCAAACAGCTGCGTCATCATGCTCTCTATTCCCGTCAGCCGGTAGTCAAAGTTTTCGGCCATTTCTGTCATTCTATCGTGGAGTTTTTTGCCTCTTTGCGAGGAGCGTTTCACCTCGCTATAAATACATTCGCTCGGCGTCGAGGACTTTGCGCAGTGCGAGCACATTGGCTTTTCGCCGTCGCAACGGATCTTCTTTTTGCGACACGCATCGCATGCTCTTTGCACTCTCTTGCGCTTCTCGGCAGCATTGGCTGACATTTCCGGTCGCAAGTTGAATCAAAGCGGGAAGCGCAGGGCCGGAGCGTCGCTTGCAAGCACTTTGTAAACACGTTGCGAATGCAAGTGCAGAGCGCAGCGGTGCTGTATTTTCAGGCCGGGATGTGCTGGCCAATCACCGGTCACAACTTTCCGCTAGATTTCGAGCGGGCCGCGAATTGATACAATGCTGTTTTAGCAGGTGCGACTGTCGTGCAAGTGTCTGCGGACGATTAGTGCTCCGGTCCGTGCACCAGTCTCAATTTTGACAAGAGCGTTTTCCGACAGCACGGAAGGGACCAAAGTCCGCCAACGTGGATAAACGTCAACGGGGAGGGGGGAACAAGGTGCCAGCCAAGGTTGCGGAAACCGTTTTTTGAAGCTGGCAGGGTTCTAGAACAAAATCGCAGCTGGCGCCTGTGGAAAAGTGTCGGACGCAACTGGTGCGGTTTCGTGCGCGGGTGTGAGCGAGCGAGGGACAAAGCGGCGGATGTGTGCTGTTGCTTGCAAGGATGGCAAAGAGCAAACACTGTGCGGCACGGGTCCTTTTGTATATATGCAACACCATACAGGTCGCAGAGCTCACAGTGTGATATCACAACGCCGTGCCGTGCCATGTCTCAGACGTCAACTGATCGCTGGCCTCACAAGGGGGGGTCATCACAGTGCACCAGATGAGCCGCCAGCGCGGGAGCGCGCCAGCAGCAGCGCACAGACCAGACCGCTGGAGGGCAATTGCAGTGTGCGCGCCAGCCAATTGCCGGCCAGCAGTTGCTTGTCGCACGTGGCGAAACACCCCTGTGGGCAGCTCGATGCCGTGCCAGTGTTCTCCACGCTGGGCTCGGGGCCAATCCATGCAGCGAACCAGCGATCGGCCCCTGATTGGGCCACAATTGAGACAGCTGGGGCAAGGGTGATGCAGGGCTGATGCAAATGGGAGCAGGCAGGGAAGCACTACACACAGGGCAGCACAAGACGCACAGGGGCAGCGCCGCGCTTTACAAATTGTTTAAACACATTAATGTATCTACATTTTACAACCTTCTATCCAAGACGCGCTTAGAACTTCTTGCCAAACATAACAAGTTGGGCCTTGTCGTAAAGGGAGATGGCACCGGCACCGGCAACAGCACGGAGAATGTTAGCACCGCAACCCTTGAAGAGAGACTTGACACCCTCGTTCTTGATGATGGAGCCGAAAGCATCCAAGGACGACTTGTACTTGACGGCCTGGCCGGAAGTCATCATCATTCTTCTTCTGACAGTGTCGAGTGGGTAGCAAGCAGTGGATGCAAAGGTGGTGACGACCCAGCCGAGAGCAAAGGAGGCCAAAAAGTTGCCCTGGAGAGCACCGGTGAGAACAACTGGCTTGAGCGAGTCGTAGCATCCAAAGTAGAGACCTCTGTAGATAAAGATACCAACAACGGATGGAGCGAAACCTCTGTAGAGACCAGCAAGACCGTCGGAAGCCAAAGTCTTCTTGTAAACGTCAATCAGACCGTTGAACTCACGCTCGCCAGTGCCCTTGGAGGACTTGGCGTCGTTGGCAAGACGGGTTCTGGCGTAGTCAAGGGAGTAGACAAAGGTGGTGGAAGTGGCACCAGCAAGACCACCAGAAACAATGTTGGCAGCAAAGAAAGACCAGTAGCCGTCCTCCTTCTTGACGGAGAACATCTTCTTAAACTTGTCCTTGAAGGCAAAGTTAAGGGCCTGGGTTGGGAAGTAACGCAGCACGTTGGCGGTGTTACCTCTCCAGAAGGAAAGGTATCCCTCACCCTGGGCAGTTCTGGCGAAAGCATCGCCAATACCGGCGTACTTGCGGTCAAGACGGCCCTGCTTGATCATCTCGTCCTGGTTTTGGATAAGAAGCTTGACACGCTCGATTGGAGCGGCAGCAGTCTTGGAGATGGCGGCGGAGACACCGCCCATCATGAAATCAAGAAAAAAGTTCTGGGTTAGCAAAAAGCTGTGCAGCAAAAGTGCAACTGGCAGCAGCGGAAAACGCACTCGTTCTACAAACGTGAGCAACCGCTCTACAATCGCTTTACGATCGCTTGCTGCCTTTGCACCGCGTCCGTTCCATACGTACCGAATCCTTGGACATTTTGCCAGTTTTTGTTGGTGGTGAGGAAAGGTCTGAAAGTTGGGTAGGCGCGCAATTTTATAGTCTGGCTGCTTCCAGCCAATCAACGGCTGCTCAGAGCTACTGAGGCGCGCCGCGCGGCGTGGGCTAGGGTTATTCGCCCTTTTCTCTCACAAAAATCTGCACGGAACTAATCGGAACCAGAGTCGTTTGAGGGCCTTTTTCGACCAACCGCGCGACCGCAGCACGCTCCAGTCACCGCTGGCCGCGGCCGCAGGGCACCAGCTACCACTCCGCACTTTGTTTTTGCAAATCGACAGCGAATTGAGCGCGCAACGAGCGGCTGGGCCGTTTCTCTCGGAATTTCCTGGAGCTATCACTTTCCCACTTGGGAAGGTGAAAAAAAAACCGGCCCCCCACTGCCTAATTTTGGAGATTACTGGCCAATCACATTGCACCCCTGAAAATTGCTGGCGGCCAGGCATGAGGCCGTCAATGGCTGCAAAACAGCGTCGAATCAGAGCGCTCGATCCGCGACTGCGAGCCGAAGCAGCAGCAGCAGCAGCAGCACTATACGTAATAGCACGTGTGCCGCGGCGCACCGACCAACCGACCTGCCGCGCTCCAGCGCTCGCACTAGGCCCAGCCTAGCGGCCACTGACCGTGTCGTGCGTCTCGGCCGGTCGTCCACTTGCCGATAAGCCGTGAAGTATATTCCCAGATTGGAAATTGCAACTCGCAGCGGCGGTATACAGACCGGCTGACATACAAAAGACGTTTGAGCGACCATGGCTCACGGATGCAAACGGCATCAGCTTGCAAATTCTATCGTCATTCTCTGATAAGCTCCGAGAAAAACAAACGCGGCGTTCTCACTAGCAAGCTAGTAAGCCTCGTGGTGCCTACTCACACTCCCGGCTAACGGGGTTAGAGCGATGAGCTGGTGCGCCGGCTCCCCTGCTGTGCGCTCTACCAACTCAGCATGTTTACAGTTTCCGACTCTGATCCCGTTTGTCGACGTCATCTGAGCCCAAAATTTACATCTTGCCCGAATTCTCTCCACAGGCACTCAAGCGAGTACATTCGAACGCTCGCCAAACGCTTGCCCGCTTGCCAGCCATTATTTAATCCTTGTGGTATGCTTTGGATCAGTATGCACCGAGAGCACACTGCGGTCCGAGGGCAATTCACGGGTTCAGCCTCTGTAGCTCTTCGCACGAAATCGCGGTGGCAGCCATAGGCATTTCATAGTAGGCTGAAAATGCCCAGCTTGACGTCAGTTTCACAAGCTGACAGCATCAAGGAATGCAAAGCCAAGGGTGTCGCACCTGAATCGCGCATCAACCCCAACAATGTACTAGTGTGTCTTCATTGTGATCAGTTCCAGCCGGTCCAGTCGCATATCAGCTATATTTTATGTCCTGCAATGTCATTATTATTTTCAACCAAGTATCGGTCCGCATCCGACGGCCTTGTCAAATCCATGCATATCCCCGCTACCTCTCCCTGGTGAGCGAGTGAGTCGAAAGTGACGTCCGTTAATAATCCGTTGCATGCTTATCTACAGTGGCAATTGTCTTACGTACAACTACGTAGCTTAATGCGTTTTTTCTATTGCTACTATTTAATTGAAATCTAAATCATGTCTCTCCCTCCGTACAGCCGGGTTCTCTGCACATGTCGGCACTGGTTAGAATCAACCCGCTTGCCACTGTCTCTTGTCCGGGCAAGCTCTACTGGCCCAGCTTGCTGTACGCTTCCATGTCTCGAGATAATATCAAGACTTGCACGTGAAAAATCGTGGATGCTGCAGCAGAGTACGACAATATCAAAAATATGTCTCAGCCATCAGACTTGATGGCGAGCGCGTGATCTGATCCACCGTGGGCACGAGCCCGTAATTGGAAAATTCCTAAAGTGCGACTCTCCATATTGAGCTTCCAGAAGGTATATTGCTCTGATCTCGAAAGATCTGGACTGGCCGCTCTTGGACAAGTGTAGTAGTGAAGCGCAAAGTCACATTGTTGCGGCTAGCTGCATCTCACATGTTAAGCTAGTGGGTCCAGTGGTCCACTCAAGACCCACAGGCTCCTTTGGGTCTGTCGAGCAAGTCCCATGCCATTCGGAGTAAAAAAGTCAGTCTCGTTACGCTCCTTCGCAACTGTCTGTTTTTCTTGAGGTGAAGGGGCAAACAGCTGAGCTCTTTGAGTGCGATATTGCAGGGTGTCTGAGATTTTCCGGCAGTTCCTGGCTAAGACTGTGCTTTTCGGCGAGAGCGTACTGCCGATACCCCGCTGAAGTCGGCCATGCTACGCTAGCAGTCACCGGCGTGCGAATGCATCAAAAAGTGGGTCAGAATGGTGGCCATGAAGATAATTTCTGTGAACGTGGACGCTGTACTACAAGTGACACAAATACCATAATAAACAGATTAGTCAGTGGGGCCTCCAGTCGCTGAGTACTCGCTCGTGAGTTGCTCTCTCGATGCGGATGGATTCTTTACGCTTTTTGGCATCTTCTAGCCATTTTTTGCCAAGCGGGCTGGTTTAGCTTCGTGCTGGGCACGAGAGGGGCCACATCCACGCAAAGTGGACGACAGAGAAGTTCTTGACTGGGCCATCGACAGATCCATCGTAATTGCTTCCCAGTTTGCTGGTCAGCATTTGGAAGTTTGCGTTCTGGAATCGTGAACCGCCCATTGGTTCGAATCGCGCATGCCCAACCGGATCGTCTGTCTCAGTGGGCTCTGAGCTAATCTCAAAAAGGGCGAAATGCGCTCACCAGCGAGCGCATTTTTCTTTGCAAACAAGCAGCCAGTGCTGGCTGCGGACCATGTTGCGGTTGCACCGGACTCACAAATTACCCGAAGCCGAATCCATCTTGTCGCGCTGCAGTGCATACCGTTTTGACCTGCTTGACCACGACGGCTACCATGTGAAGAGCAGGCGGTGCGGCCGCACTGGACTTAACGATGTGATGATGACCTGATTTCTGCTCCGTAGATGGTGCTGCTCACCTGCCCCTTCCTGGAGGTCTGAGGAGGATCAGCCCGTGCAGCAGATCTCCAGCAGATCTCTAGCGGCGTGACCGAGACGAGACCTTTGAAAGTGCTTCAACATCCAGCGCGTAGTCACGCTGGCGGCGTCCTGGAATGGAGAATATAGTCAAAAAAGTAAACCGTTGCAGAATAGCATAGCCAAGAAGCCTCCGTATCCAAAGGTTTGTAGTATAAACATTACTGACGCGCTGCCAACGGTCTTGAACAGATCCGGCCTTTGTCCAAAAGCAGAAGAATTTTCGACCCTTGTCGAGTTTGTCAACCATGCGCCAGATCTTGACATGTTTCAGACCGCCCGCAGCAGTAGGGCCGGCGACCCACTTATCGGTGAGTGATCGAGAGGCAAGACGAGGGCCGTGCGAGAGTAAACAGAGCAGACGGAGCCTGGCGGCAAGCAGGAGCGATCTGCAAAGAGCTTGTAGTGAGCGGCTCTAGTGCACTGCTTTGCGAATGGTCAGTGGCGCGACGGAGCGCGCCGTGGTACGTTGCAACACGACACGCAAAGACAAACGGTCACTGCGCAGCGTACACATGGCTTTGCTCACAAAAGCTGTGGGCGGCAGTCAGGGCGGCGCAGGAGAGGCAGGTAGTAGCATCCAGAATGGGCAATAGAATTTTTAGTTTATCTGGGGCAGCGACCCAGGGTTATGGCGGCCAGCGGCATTGCCAGTGGCATCGCTAGACGGTGGTGACAGGAGGAAGCAAATCGTAAATCATATTATAAATAGATAAATAACTTAGTAGGCAGTGAGAACGTCTCTGTTCCACATTCGGTTGAAAAACTTGTTTTTGCTTCTCTTTGGCGAATGCTGAGCTGGCGGGGTAGGGTACGCCATGTACTGCTGGTTCAGTGACGACGTCGAAGAAGATGACGAGATAGACGAGCGGTTGGAATGCGACAGGTGCGGGGGCGTCTGCGGGCTGGCCGTGTAGTAGTTGTGCTTCACGTGGCTGCTGGAATGGCTCTCTGCCAAACTGTGGCCGTGGTTGTGGCTGCCGGCCGGGCTGTGGGCAGGAAGCTTGTGCAATGGCAGAGACGCAGCCTGGTATCGCTGGCGCTGCTGCTCCTCGAGCTTGAGCTGCATCTTGATGGGCTCGAGGAACGGGGCCAGGTGGTGGTACAGGTCCTCTGGGTGGACTCTGAGCTCCCAGTTGAGGAGCTCGAGCAGCTGCTTCTCCATGAGATTGACCTCGGCAATGGAGAAGATGCCCATGGTGTAGCGGGCCCAGTGCTTGTTCTTTGGCGACGAGTCGTTGAGGTTCTTGGCCGCCATGATGAGACAAGCCAGAAAGATGCGGTGGCAGGTGCAGGCCATGCCCTTGGCCATGGGAGGCAGCTTCTTGCGCAGACGAGCCAGATACACCAGTGTGGTCATCAGCGTCGGGGTCTGGACGTTGCTCTTGGTGATGAGATTTGTAATGAATGCATTGAGCGACGGCAGCGACGTCTTGGAGGAGACTGGCGACTGCGACGGCGACGCCGGGGGGGAGAGCAGCGACGGCGGCACGGGGTCGCACTTGATGACGGTGAGGGCAGTGGCCGCGAGGTAGTTCACCATGGAGGACGAGACGGGCTGCGTTACAAAAATGTCGAGCGCACGTTTGTCAGACATTGTGCTGGCGATAGGAGAGGGGAGGAGCGCCAGGATTTATAGCCAGCGGCAAGACGGAAGGGTTACGCTGACAGCCGGGTGAGGGACTCGCTAAGGACTCGAGGAGAGCTGTACAAACGGCTCAAAGAGAGGAAAGAGCTCGAGATGAGACGGTGAGGATAAAGCTGCGAGCTGTCAAAAGAGGCTCGGCTGGTATTTGGGGAATGGCGAGGGCAAGATGCGGACGCTGTATAACGGGTGTTTGGTAGGGCTAAAAGACGTTGTTTTGACAATTTTCACAACTGGCGCCGGCTGCGATCCCTCGCCTTTATATTCTGCTGTAGTGGCTGGGTCAAGCTCGTTCAATGCTGGTGATGCATCTATGGCCATCTCCAGGGATAAGCTTTGCAGGGGTGGTTGGGCTGAAAGAGGCCCACATAGAAGGAGGCGTGGAAAAAGCAACTTTTGAGAAATTAGAGTCGCAAAAGAAACGTTGGGCATGCACCGGAGGAAAAGCAAATGTGAGAGGGAGCTACAAAGGAGGCCCAAAAAATATCAGCACGCTGTGAGGAAACGCGAGCGCTCGGAGCAACAGAGCAGCAGCTGCGGAGCACAGCTGCTCCGGCAGAACTTGCTGGGCCCGGCTGGGCTTGCTGGGCTTGCTGGGCTTGCTGGGCTTGCAGTGCAGGCTGGGGCTTGTTGCTCGTGGTGCGCGGGCCTTGCCAGCCAGCCAGCCAGTGGGCAAACACCGGCATTACTTTGACGTGGGTTTCACCTGCGACCCAATCCATTCACCCTTGAGCAGACCCACCAGCCCAGGGTTTTTCATCCCCAGATGTGCAGGGTTCAAGTCCTCTCGGCCGCAAACAGCTCCTCGTCATTTCCTGTTCCTTGCGCGGCTATAGCTGGCGAACCTGCCAGACCAAGGTGGCTCACCTAAGTATCAAACGGTGCAGGCAGGGCCCAACTGTCGACGGACATTTGCAGCTGCGCAAAGGGCCTAGGCAAATGGCCGGTGCAACGCTCAGCGCTTGAAGAGCCGTGCACATGTGCTCTGCTGTTGCCAATCGTGCAAGCCGAGACCGTCTGATGTAGCCAACAAGCCTGGAGCGTTGAGACTTGCTGTCTGGAGCACTCCCATCGATACCGCGCAACCCGAGTCCGCAACCTCTGTTGTGCATTTTCGTACGGTTTTTACTCGCTGTGGATAGCCCATGGGCCGCGCTAATTACCCTCACACCCTGCCGTAGTCCCGTACCGTCTCCTCAACCTCGGCCTCGGCCTCGTCCCCATCTGCTTGTATGTACCAGCTCTCATCGGTACAGTCTGCCCTGCCTGCCCACAACCTGCCTCTAACGGCGTCCCTTCCCAGTACACAAACATACACAACAGTGATGGCGGTTCAGTCCTGCACCCAATCGAATCTCCAAAACCGGCCAAATTCTCAACCCTGGAAGGAACACAATAGGTAGTTGTTTGAGCTGCCAAATTGGACACTCTGAGACATCAAACAGAAAGAAAACAAACATGCCGTCTCTTTAACTAGAAATTTGCCGAGCTACACACCTCCCGCTGGCATAGCATGCTGACGTCCCTCCGCCAAGTCGGCCACACACAACCTCTGCAAATCCCAGCAAATCCCAGCACGGGGGTCACCTACATTAAAGATCTACAACAAGGTTTACAAATTGGCACACATCAACAGTCTCGCAGGCTTCCAATTAGGTTCCACGGACTCCTTTATTGAGCGCTTCACTTGCTACGCAGGGCTTCCAAGCTTCTAAATTGAATTTAGGTTGTCGCACTAATTTGTCACGTGTCGTAGATGGTCGCAACCCAATCCCGAGCCCTGCCACCGCATCGCCAGCATCACTCCAGCTGCCAACCATCAGTCCTAAAGCTGTTCGGCCCCAAAACAGGCCAAAACGGAGTTTACGTATTCAGACGGGTCCAAACGGGTCCAAACGGGTCCAGCCATGCAAGCATTGATTTGTTTCAAGTGTCAAACTGAATTCCACTTGACAGGCCCACCTCCTTCCTCTTTTGCCTCGCGGACAAACGCCTTCATCCCTTCAGACGCGACAGTTCAAGCAGGTACACGTTCAAAGTTTTTAGACAAAATGCGCCAATTCAAAATAATCGACCAAATTGAGTTTTGCAAACGCACCTGACTTTATTCTCTCAATAAACTCTCCAAATCAAGGTTGCTTCTCCCCTTGCTTCTGAACCTTGACTGCAGCCACCCTGTTTTCTCTTTGAGACAATCCCGATTTGACGCAACAAAGGGATGAAGGAGTAGCAAAGGGATCCATCGACTCCAGATTGGTTCATTGTCCTTCCGCTCCGTCCCAGTAGATAGCCAGTTTGGAGAAGACACAAGGCGCTCCAACCGGGTCCACATCAGAGACCCTATTTGCACAACCCGGTCGGTGCTTGGCTTACGCAGTATCTCAACACCCAATCAATATCATTGACACACCGACCCTTGCTTGGAGCGCGTTTTTAATGTCGTGCTCGACACCGCCCAGCCTGGTTTTAATTTTGATATTGCACGCAAGGTGTTTCAGTGACTATTAAACAAACTGCCTCATGTGATGGCTGAACAACGACAGCAACGCAGCTCTCAACATCCTGCTCGCTGCACCATTGACAGATGGCGACTGCTCAACGCACATAATTCCTGTAGACCTCCCCTCAAATCTTGCAACGCTGCCTATTTACGGTTGCCCGTTTGAAGCTCGTTTTTACCTCGACAGCAATTACCGTTGTTCCCCCAAAAGATGACACATTGTTTGCCGTCTAGTACCCGGCCTGCTCCTCTGTTGATGGCCCGCTGAATTATATGATGAGTATGTAGCGCCTTCTTTGATAGCAGAAACTGTCAACGCTACTGTTTACACTTGTGAATGGCAATAACCAGCTAATGAACAGCCCCAGCCTAACTTCCCGCAACACATTCAGTGATTTGTCGTCCCTATTCAGTGATTGGCACATTCCAAGAAAACCGCGACCGTTCGTTCAGGTCCGATTGAGTCCATTTTTCCTTCAAATTCCACTTTCGTACCCTTCAATCGTATTTTCTCCAGAAATTGCCTCATGGGCAGCATCGAGTTCTTCTCCTGTTCGCTCTCGGATGCCAACTCCTTCAAAATCTCTCGATAGCTGCACCAGCTCTGAGTTCATTTGTTGCTGGTGCTCGGGTTTTGTTGGGGCCGCATTTTCTTCGACACTGATGCTCTTGAACCGCTCAATCACAGACATTAGCGACATGTCGAACTTGCTGCTCGCCTCTAGTGCCTCGTCTAATAGAAGCATTTGCACTTCATAGTCTGTTTGACCGTATGGCAGATATGTCACATTGGGTCGCGCAAAAAGCGGCGCTGTAGACAGCTGCCTCTCGTAGAAAAGAGACTGCTGGAAGTGCTCCTTCCCGCAGAACCTCCTGGTGTAGATAGATGTAGGTAGTTCAGGTCTGGTAGAGTACGATATTGAGTGTTTGCGTCTGGCTCCTTTTGGTTTCGTTGGACACAAAGGATACCCACAGCGGTGAGCCAAGTTACGTTCGTCGATAACGTCACGATAATCCTGAGGCGTTAAAAACCTAGAGAGAAACTTGAGTAGTTGCGCATCAACTGGCTCAGTCAAGATCTCAACAGCAGTGATGAGCACTAACGTCGCTTGCGACGGATTTAAGTTTCCAGGGGCAGCATACGCAGCAATCATGGGTAGGAAATCAGACAATGTCTGTACTTTGTTGGGTTCTGTCATGTCGAACCGTGTAACCAAGCAAAGTGCAAAGTGCCACCGGCCAATACCAGTTCCAGGGTTCCAAAGTGTCAAAGTTCCAAAGTTCCAAAACGAAGGATGGTGGGATCACCTGTGGAACTAATTTAGAAGGTACAAAAGATGGTAGACAATATGGAAGCGAAACTTCACACTCGAAGACGAGCAACTGAGAAGTATAAGAACGATTCTATTAACAGACGGCCGACCTTTATATATTTTTTTAACTTTTTGTTCTCCCCTCAACAGGGCCCCTTACTAGAAGCGTGCTGAGACCCGGGGCACTCAAGGCAGATGTCGCATCCGCATAGTCATCTTCACCAGTGCCATTTTTTGCAAAACTCGACAAGAGTTTCAAGGGATAGACAACATTTTCTGATCCGAAAGCTTACTATCAACTGCAACTAGTAATACCAAATTATAGTTCCAGTTCCCTGTGGAGTGACTGCTTGCAAAGCCTGGGCAATTGCCGATATATTAAACTTCATCTGGCCCACCTGGTGGACCACCCAGACAACCTGTGATCTCTCAGATCTATTAAATGAGATTTCAAGTGACCCATTTCAAACATCTTGATGGTCACAAAAAGCCAGTCCTTCATCTTCTGCGCACCATTTTGAGACACTCTCACAATGTTCTGCTACCACAGGAACAACTGATCGAACTGCATCAACTCACGCTCTCCAAATTCAAACAATATAGAGGTTTAATGTCTGGCCACTACGCGAGGCAATGCCTACTGGCTGCTATGGAGTACGAGAAGAAGCTACGAGATATCATTGAGAATTCCTCAGAAGTTGGTGCCGACATACATGCAACACTAAAGCAAGAACTAGCGAAGGAGTATGTACCAGGGAAAAAAGCTGCACCGAACCACAATAACGAATCACATCAACTTATCGAGGATCCATTGCCGGCACAAGCTCGCAACGCAACAATGCGAGACAGGACCAAATCGGACCATACACAGAACGATCTGCCTGAAACTGTTTGCACCCTCGAAAGTAAAGCTCGCAATGCGCATGCCGAGGGCTATAAAGATGCCCAAAGAAAAAAATCCTATGAAGAAAAAGTGGCTCGCAAATTGCGTATGGCCGGAACGTTGTCCGAGAAAGTTCCTCTCGACCCTATTTATTTCAAGTCCTTCATCATACCACAACATCTGAGTCGAGATAATCGATTGCCTCCATGGTGGATCAATCAAAACCCTCACCTCATGATTTATGACGAAGAACCCCGCAAAGTGTTTTTAAAATCCATCTCTACACCGCTAGGACAAATGGCGTATCTGAAGATACCGACACGAAAGCGACAAACCGATAGATTCAACGCATATGTGAGTAATTCTTTGCACTCAAGGATATTTGATACCATTGAGGCTCTCAATTCGAACGAAGAACTCTGTTTGATGGAAGCCAGATGGGAATCTCTGGTCAACAATGAAACATCGCCCGACAAAGCCATTCGAGAATGGACTGCCTCTGTGAATCTAGCCAGAAGGCTGCTCTACAAAAAGAGACAAGCTCAGAATGAAAAGTTTCAAGAGCACAAAAAAGTTCTCGAGTCCAGGATGAGATTAATGAGCAGGGAAAAGGTTAAGAGGTTCAAGGGCCTCGCTTATGACCCGTGGAGCGATACGATGAAGATAATGGGTGTGAAGTGAGCCAATTTCGACACCCCGCATTTGCTACTCCGTCGAAACAACAAACAGCGCCACGGGTGACCATGATTTAGTTGGAAGTATGGCCGGCCATCGATTTTAACCCAGATGAGCTCATGAACGTGCTTTCATTAAAAGATAGGGCACCCAAACAAGAGGATTAAATAAAGCACATGCTGTATTGAATGAAAGGAAAGGTACTATTGAGCACGTTCTGCTTAGTTACACGCATTAATTTGATTTAATATCGACACCACAACAAGCCATCAATTGCTTAATATATAGAGTCATCAAATAAACATTAATAATACTTTTGGAGCTACATAGGATGCATCTAGTTTGACTAGCTGCTTAGTTGACCAAAGCAGAAGCAGTGGAAGATTCGTACTTCCAGACTGGTGGGAGAACACCAGTGGTCTTGTAGTAACGAGAAAGACGGTGGATTCTGGATTCAATCAAAATGAGTCTGAACTTGGAGTCCTTGTCCTTTCTGTTCTTCTCAAGGTGCTTTCTAACGGAAACAGCCTTCTTGATGAGGTGGTAGAGATCTTCTGGGATTTCTGGAGCGAGGCCTGCCACTCTGTCAGCTTTTCTTAGTTCATTTAGAGAAACAAGGACCGATCAGAGGTACGGGGCTTGCAACACAGCCACAGAGCTCGAGGCAGAGAGCCGAGCACCAACTAGCCGTGTTGCAAACTACTTCATAAATGTACAAACGAGACGACCGGAATCACCCAGTCAGAGACGTCTATGAATGACAATGACAAGTCATTGCCCGTAACTCTGCGGTTATAAAGTTTGCCAATCGAGCACGATTTAGCGCCTGGGCTAATGTGAATTCACATTTCCCCCAAAATACTTACCATTAGACTTCAAGATACGGAGAATCTTGTTACCAGTAACAACCTTGACCTGAGGAACTCCGTGAGAGTCTCTCAAGATGACACCGATTTGGGATGGAGTAAGACCCTTTCTAGCATACTTGGTGATTTGCTCGACAACAGAGTCTGGAGTGAGCTGGAACCAAGATGGAGCCTTACGAGAGTAAGGAGTAGCTGATGCGGAGATACCCTTTCCTTTGCTGTGCATACGACCCATTTTTGATGTATTTCTTTAGTTGTCTGTACGGTGGTGTGTAACAGTTGTCTTGTCTAAGTTATTTCACTGTGAGTGTGCATGAGTAGGGTTGGGAGCAGTCACCTATAGGGGTTTCTGAGGGGGATTGGTGGAATATGCCAATGATTGGGAGGCAACGTGCACACCTACAGTGGACGCCCTTACGTAGACCAAGCTTCTAAATACCTGTAATGGACATCCTGTAATGGATAACACGCAGAGGTGCCTAATAGCGAGCGAGATCCACTGCTATATTGGGGCTAGACAAAAGTAGAGTATACACCTGCCCGCTTTATTTATCACGATTAATTCACACAGTTACACTACAAGTAGATAAAGAGCATCGTTGATGCTGGTCTAATTAGTTGTTAGTAAAGAGCATCTTTCTAAATGGCAGTGCAGTGTTATCTTGTCTATCAAAGTCGTCCATGTTATCTGTATATAGTATGCATCTGTTGAACTATATCCTCGTAATCTAGCTTCATCAGTGTAATTCTGAACACAAACCACCCCGTGGAACCTAAACCTTGCCCGATATTTTCCTATTAGCCGCCAATTTTGCTAAAATAGACAAACAGGATGACGCAAGCATAAGAGTACCTGAAAAGATTTGAGCATGTACATAACCACCCTCGGCTCTTACGAGCGCACCTGCTATTGGATTTCCAGAAAGAATTCCAAGGCTTCCAAGAGCAAAACCCATGCCAATTCTAGTGCCTAGTTTATGAATGTCTCGGGCGGGGGTCAGCGATGCAAAACAAGCCGGGGGCATTGACAAAAATGTGCCCGAGCACAATCCATAGAGAGCTGTGAACGCTATCAAAGACCCCGTGGTTGTGCAACTCATCCAGCAGAATGATAATACACCACATGCAAGCGTGAAAGGAATTAGAACGTTCAATGACCCAACACGATCTGCCAAATATGGCGGAATGATTCTTCCAACAGTGGAGACTGCATTTAAAATAGGTAGAAGGTAAAAGATCAGCTCAGAGCGAACACCTATTGAAGAGGCATATGATTCCAGGTAGAATTGAGGGACATATATTCCCATGAAGCCCAGTAGCAGCGCAAATGCCCAAAGCATGTAAGGCAAATCCAACAACGAGGCCTTATCGACAATACTGCCAGACTTACGGGGAGGCACTCTCGCCTTCAGAAGCAAACACGGAACACTACATGTAGCGAGAGACATGAACCCGACGATTCTGCAAGACCAACCGAAGCCCACAGTTGCATTGAGGTTTGAAATGGCAATGGGCCACACGACACCTCCGAGAGAAGAGCCTACGGCAACAATACCCATAGCAACGCTTCTCTTGGTTGTGAAGTACTGGGCCACAACTGTGACCGAGCCAGCAAAGATTGCAGAACAACCTAGTCCAACACAAATGCCCTGGGCCAGGAAAATCTGGTAAAGTTCAGTGCTCAATGACGTCATCATCATTCCAAAACTCAGCAAAACTGTTCCACCAACCATCAAAGATCGAAGATAACCTGCATCCATTAGGCGGCCAAACACAGCTGTGGACAAGCCGGTCAGAAAGCCCTGGACGGAACCAACCCATGAGATTGCTGAGGGAGATGTGGACGCGAGCAGCGTTTCCTTATAGTAAGCCTGGTATGTTCCAAAGGCAGCGAGGATTCCCCAGCAATTGAAAAATGCCCAAAACGATGCAAACACTTGCGACCATGCAGTGAAGCCTCCATTTGGAGGAGGTTCGAATGATTCTTCAGCCAGCGTTCCAGCAACGGCTGCACCAACAACGGGCTCTTTCTCATTAGTGTCATTGAAATTGGCCATTTGCGAAAACCAACCACATGTTTTAGAATTTTAGTTCATCACCAGGGTGTCATTCACTTTTATATCATGCTTCACGATAATTCCCCGCATTTTCTATCAGTCATATCAAACTTCACGATAATCCCCCACTTTTTCTGTAAGTCATCAGGGTAAATCCAGTTCAGTCATTATTCGGGGGAGGAGCTCCAGTGAGATAAAGCGATAAACGAGGACAGCGGAGCTCCAGCATATGCTTACCGAGCGTATTTCTCCACCACTCCAATGTTGCACATCGGGTGCATGAAACCTAAACAATTAGATGTAGTGTATTTAAATAGATAAATTATACTTTTGCTGTTAAACGTGGATTCAGCTTCCACTTGGCTGCAAGGCAGAGAGCGGCAGAACCCATCACCAGTGCGCCGCAAAACACCTGCGCATGCGAGTAGCCACCCTGAGCGTTGATCAGTGCTCCTGCAATAGGATTACCACTGACCATTCCAAGTGATGACAATGAGAAGCCCATGCCGATTCTAGTACCCAGTTTGTTGATGTCTTTCGGAGCTGTCATTGAAGCAAAGCATGCCGGAGGCATTGATACAAATGCACCTGAAAAAAACCCATAAAAAATAGAAAACACAATGATACCCCCGGTACTCGTTGCTCTCATCCAGCAAAATGCCAAAATCCCCGAAATAAAAACAAATGGAACGACGATATTGAGAGATCCAATCTTGTCTGCTGTGAAGTTGGGTACGATACGACCCAAGATAGAGCCAGCGTTCATGATGGTCAACATGTAGAAAACTAAGTGGTCGGGCACTCCCTTGGCTTTCGAGTATGATTCTAAATAAAACTGAGGGATGTAGATTCCCATGAATCCCACCAGGAGACCAAATGAGAAGATCACAAACGGCCAGTCTGTCAACGATGGAATATCCACAATGCTGCCTGATTTGCGAGGTGGAACTCTAGACCTCAGCAGGGTGCACGGGATAGACATTGTAGCCAGCATCATGAACCCAACAATTCGACAAGACCAGGCAAAGCCCACGGTATTGATCAAGTTTGAAACGGCGATTGGCCAGATGACACCCCCTATCGACGATCCTGAGGCTACTAGACCAATAGCCGTTGACCTTTTGGTTGTGAAGTACGATGCAACGACGGTGACTGATCCTGCAAAGATCGCTGACGACCCAATCCCGAGACATACTCCTTGGGCTAAAAATATTTGATAAAATTTGGAGGACAGTGAGGTCATCATCATTCCAAACACCATCATAAAGGTACCTCCAATAAGCATCGTCCGAAGATAGCCTGCGTCTATCATACGTCCGAAAAAAAGCATAGACATGACTGTGAGAAAGCCCTGAACAGAGCCAACCCATGAGATCACTGATGGCGAATACTCCTGGAGTAGATGCTCTTCATAATATGTTTGATATGACCCAAATGCAACAATAATGCCCCAACAATTGAAGAAAGCGAAAAATGAACCCAGAACCTGTAGCCAGGCAAACAGGCCTCCATTTGGAGGAGGAACCGGTGTCTCATTTGCAAGGTCTCCAGTCACAGCTGCAACGAAGACCGATTCCTGAGTTGCAGCTCTACTCGCGGGATAAGTTTGCGAGTCCGCACCCTCGCTACTTACACGCAGATGTGTTGGCTCCAGCTCTTTTTGCTTTTCTGTATCGCTATCATCAAAAGATGCCGACCCTTCAGTAGTAGTAGAGACCATTGCACGATCAGAGCGTTTTATAGGGTCAGAAATATTGTATCGACGACCTTTTTAGACTACTCGTTACCAATAGATACCGCTGAGCAAATGCACACACGCGTCCATTGGCATTATTTATAATATAAATTGTACTTGCATATTTTTTTTCTACGTTCGGGTCCACTTAATCGTCCGAGGAAGGAGCTCCGCCTTACAACATGCTCTCGGAGAAGGTGACTAGGAAAGTACGGCCACATGAGATGATGACCATGCCACTGAGATTGTCAAAGAGAAATGGTTCATGAGAGACTCAGTAATAAAAAAAAGTGCCTCTACAAACGCTCGTTAGGCCGTCAGAGAGCACGTTGAGCAGCCGGATATAAGCAATGCACAGCTGATGTGCTCATTTAACCGAAATCTTAAGCTGGAAGAGTCATCGGGACAATTTATTCCTTCGGGACCGAGACCGAAATGAGAGTCAGTGAGGCTTCTGGCAGAACCCGCAAAATCCACAAGTATTCGAGGTCCAATTCGCAAGTTACATAAACAGTTGGCTTGCTACATCCAAAATTAATGAGGAATTGTTATATTTGACTAGGACAGGCTGCTCATGCACTGTGCTTGAGGATGTGCCTAGGTTAGATTTTGCAGTCCCAAATGGAAGACTAAGCTACACCTGCCGCCGCTCGATGACGGTATGAATAAGCGAAATTGTAGGCTGCCCGTAGGGTGGTTCAACATGAAGCATTGCATTTCTTATTTGTTTCGTGTTGCAAGATCCATACCGGATTATAGTTCCACGCTGCTGGCATCTACACAAGGAGTCTGTGGCACTAGCACTGTGAATCAGCAGCAGCGGCTTACATGTTTGAAAAGTTTCAAACGATGGAAAGTGGGCGAGCAGCGGGCTGTAGCACACGCACAGCACACCCAAGAGTAAAGAATGATCTGCGAATGACTCGCAAAGTAGCTCGTGTCAACGACCGTGATTTTCGGGGATAATATGTATGTCCTCGAGCGTGCAAACGATGAGGCACATAACAGGTGCAGAGTGGTTGGCAATGTGAACGTGCAACATTCCCAGTGCCGTGACGTCATTCAATGCGAAACCAGCCTGATGGAAGTACCGCTGCGAAAAGTCCGTCTGACGACATTGGCGCGTATAGCCTACACAGGGCCAGTCCACTTCGAGGATAGTGCAAAGGCGGAGAGAGAAGGCAGGACCACCATCATGTCATCGGACGAGCGACTACGCAAGAGTCCACATGTGCAAACAGTGCGTCTAGTGCTTCCTGGGTTTTGGCGCCGCCGAGCAGCGCGCTTTGGGCAGGTCAAGGGACTGCCGACCCAGCGCGAAACAAAAGGCACAGTCTGCTTGAGAATGGTGACCGATCAGTCACGACCGATCGTGAGTACCGAGCCACTGGCTTGCACGAGAAGAGCGTAGAGAATACATAACTGCAGTAGACACATGATGCGTCTATAGATGGTTGGAGCTGCTGCGAGAGCAAACAAATATCCGAGCGTGCAACAAGGACCCTGAATGCCAAGCTCATCGACGGTCGCCCCTTTAAAATCTCGCAGTCAGGGGCCGAAGACACGGTCTGCATGGAGACTCGGTGCGAAAGAGCGTGCTCTAGGGCAGACGGCCGACCGTTGGCATTTGGCGCAGCAGTGGTTAGCCGACGACTAGCGGAGCAACGAAGACGGCGCTGTGGGATCACCAATGGGGAGGTGGGTAGTATGACATCTGCGGGCTGGCGTTTGGAGAGCCGTTCAGAACATGCGTCATGACTGTTTTGGGCAGGTGATGGCAGAATCTGCCAGATTTGCTGCGAGCACCGCAGATAAGACAGGACTTTGTCAGACCGTGGCAAGCGAGCGCAGGGCCAGCAGAGGGTGCCCTGGGGCTGTCAGACCGGCTGCTCTGGATGAGAGCTGACTTCTGGTGGCTTCGGTGGTCGACGCAAAAAAGCACTCACTTTGCGTAGTTTTTTTTTTAGCACGCCCATAATTGCTTGTTCTTTTATCAGAGTTGTAGAGATAAGGGCGATTCTCTCGTAGCTGAGATAAGCGTTGCCAGCGAGCCCGCAGGACACTCAAAGAAGACACTGCGGGAGTGAGCCCAGCAGCGCTTGCCAGCACCTGTGGTGGCCCACTGCGTACCCTCCTGCGCGGTGCGGTCCTCATCGTCCTGGGCCTTCGAGGTTGCCCCGTCCACCGCAGGTGGTCGGCTTACGGGACCGCGGCGACGGAAGTCGGGCCGGAGCGGACGAAGGCTTAGCGGCCAGCTGGCTGCTCTGGCATTCGTAGAATCAGACTGGAGCGTCGAGCGAGCTAGTTTAGCAAAAAAATGGGCACTGGGCACCCGCCGTCAGGAAAAACAAATTTGGTACGGCTCCCCCCTCAGGCTCCTCCGCTGGCCCAAACGGTGGGCCCGCTCCCAAGGGCCTGGGCAGGGTAGCAGACAACCCTAAGGGAAAACAGCCGCCAGACGACTCCCAAAGGCCCAAAGAAAATCACAAAACTTCCTTTCTCCACACCACTTGACTCGCACCATCAGCTGAAAGCGCGGCCTGTAAAACTGTAAACACCTGCCCTCTATACAGCTGAAACCATGTCGACCGTGCTCTCCAAATCGTCTGCGGTCGCGCTCCTCGTCATCACCGCCGTTTCCCTGGGCTTTATTGGCTATGCCCGCACCAGACAGCAAGCACGGCCCAGCAAGAAGCAGCCGGCCAAGGCCAGCGCACAGGCCGTGCCCGCAGACGCGCCGGCGGACGGTGCCGCCAGCACGACGTCTGGCGCCACATTAGACGCCACACGGGACGCTGCCCTGCCGCGCAAGCGCTCGCAGGCCAACCTCTTTCCCCAGTCGGGCAAGGTCTTTATTCACAAACCCGCAGACTCCCCGCTGCAGCAGCCGCACCAGGTCTCGCCCACCCCGTGCGGAACGGCCGAGGACGCGGCGTACGTGCAGATGCTCAACAGCGCGGGCAGCTTTGTCGGCTGGAAGGTCGCCGACCACAACGACTTTCTCACCGGCATGGACTTCCAGCTGCCGTTGGACGGCAGCCGCTCCGACTCGACCGCGTCCGAGGAGTCTGACATTTGGGCCCAGCAACCCGCCCAGCACTCCTTCCACGACCTGCAGATCTACGAGGACCACCTCGCACCCGGCATTTCTGACTTTGGCATTTCGCACATGACGCACCCGTCCCTCTACGACTACCCCGTCAAGCAGATGCCGCCGCCTGACACGCAGCTCGACTCGCAGCTCGACACGCAGCTCGACACGCCGCTCGACACGCCGCTCGAGCACCTCGCGCACTCGCCCACACAGCCACAGTCACCGCACCAGCAGCTGCGGCCGTCGCTCGGCCTCTACGACCTGCCCGCCGACATGGCCGAGGTCTCGCCGCAGGTGCAGATGCCCATGCCCATGCCCATAAACAACACATCGCCGTTTGGCCAAATCGAGCAGATCCCACAGTTCCCCACGCGCAGCGCCATGGCCGACCTCATGTCGCCGGGCTCCTCGTTCTCGGACTTCTCGGGCGACCCGCCCTCGGCGCCGTCGTCGTCCTCCCCCACAATGTTCTCTGCGGTTAGCACCGGCCTGCAGCAGCAAGGTGCCGGCAGAAGCGCACGCATTGGCGCCAGCAGAACCGCACGCACGGGCGCCAACGGCGAAACGGAGTTTTGCTGCGAGTTTTGCGACGCCACGTTCAAAGTCAAGGGCTACCTCACCCGCCACGCCAAGAAGCACGCAAAGACAATGGCCTACAAGTGCCCCTTCCACGACCCGTCGGCCCAGACACCGTGCCACTCCACCGGCGGCTTCTCGCGCCGCGACACGTACAAAACGCACCTAAAGAGCCGGCACTTCAAGTACCCGCCCGGCACCCGCACGGCCCTCCGCAAAGAAACCCCAGGCAACTGCGGCGGCTGCGGCGCCGTGTTTGCGTCAAACGAGGACTGGATCAAGCAGCACGTCGCAAACAACGAGTGCCCCGCCATTGTCTCGTACGACCAGGACAACCTCGCCGGCGGCTCTTCCTCGGAGGAGTTTGACGGCTCGTCCTTCCAGGAGTGGGCCGCCACAGAAGCCTCGTTCCAGGAACAGACGCACGACTTTTATTACGAAATGAAACCAGAATATCCCCAGGGCGTCTCCGTCATGAAGCAGGGGTACAGAGCCGTGGAGATGGTCTAGTCTCTGCGCCCGTCTGCTTACGCCTTATAAGGAGCAAATTATTTATTGTAAAACTTTAGGTTTAGAAGTGAATTAAATGGTAATTATTGGATGACTGCGTAATTATTGAATGAATGCCCGGTGCCACCAACGGCACACAAACGCGCGCCCGTGGTGCGCTGAGCAATAAATACAAACTACAGCTCAGAATACATATCATCACTCCAAATTAACTTTCAGCTACTGGGTTGAGCCAGAATAAATAGCGTCCCTAAGACCGCCAGCGGCAGAGACTTGTTGAATGCTCCACGTTGCATATGGTCCCTACACTACTTCTTGATCAGGTTCAGAAACTCCTCGCGCGTCTTGGCGGCCTCCCGGAATCTGCCCAGCATACAGCTGGTGATCGTTGAGGAACCAGGCTTTTGAACTCCTCTCATAACCATGCACATGTGACTGGCCTCCATGACAACAGCAACCCCCTGGGGCTGCAAAATTTCCCACAGAGCCATGGCAACCTGCTTTGTGAGCCGTTCCTGAACCTGCAACCGCCTCGCATACATTTCTGCAAGTCTAGCGAGCTTCGAGAGCCCCAAAACTTTGGAGTTTGGAATGTAGCCGATATGAATTTTGCCATAGAATGGAACCAAGTGATGTTCGCACAATGAAAAAATATCAATATCCTTTACAATGACCATCTCGTCATGATCCTCTTCAAAAACTGCCCGCTTTATAACGTTCAGCACATTGTCTTCATAGCCCTTGGTGAAAAAGAGCATGGCTCGAGCGTACCGCTCAGGAGTCTCCAGCAAACCATCACGATCCGGATCCTCACCAAGCTCGGTGAGAATGGTACGCACCGCCGCAGCTATGCGATCCTCGCGAGCAGAGTTCTCTTCTTCAGTGGCAGCCAAGCGCTGGCGAGTACCAACAGTGGGCCACGATAGTCCGTCCAAATCCACTGGTGGCGTCATTGTGATTGGTGAAGCAGGACGCCGCGGCGACGACTCCTGGGAATGGTATCGATAGAGCGGATGGTTCTTTGGATATTTCGTGTGCACACCACTGCGCCTATTATACCTCAGCAATGGAGGAGAAGATACTCCTGTCGACGGATCCAAAGATGGTGAGTTGTATTCACTGAGGGGCTGGGCCATCTCGACCGATTCTCCAGCGGACTGCTCTGCACCCTCAGATGCACCACGCCCGTGTTTGTCGTCTTCCAAAATACTTTCAATCGATGCCATTTTTATTGTCTATGAAAAATGTCTGACCTGATAGGCCCCAATTTTTTTTCAGGTGCCCCAAATTTTTTCCAGTTATTTCACATGCACCAGGTGGGAAACCAGTGATGGCCCACTTTGGCAAAACGGTACCTGCCTCGCAAGCGTTTGATCAATGCCATTAAATAATTAGCTTATTGCTAAGTTCTACAGAGAAACCTCCGCCAGAATAGTGGATACATCTTGCGAACTTTGACCTTCCACAATTCTGATACAGCTGTAACACAGCCCATTATCTTCCACATTGGCTGAAACGGCGATTTTGTTGATCCACTCAACTGAATCACCCTCCTTCTTTCGTCCACAGAGCTTACAGTTCTCATCCGACAATGGAGCAACCGCTAGTTTGTTTGCTGTTCTAACCGTGGTTGCAACTACCGATGGAAAGCTCTTCTCAACCTCTGTAAAATATTCGCCCACCAGTTCGTCAATACTACGTAGCTTTGTAACATGTGGAATAGTCTTCTTTGGCACAGCCAGCCCGTGAATGTCCTTCAATGTAGCATACGAATCGATTTCTCCGGCAAAAACTTCGCATAGCGGGGTTATCTTTCCATCCGTCAGACTTCCTAGTCGCACCCCTTTACCTTTGGCGGTGTAGGACAGAACTTTTCCTGCAATCTCAGTCATGGACCAGTCACAGACTACGTGAACACTGCGGCCACTGCTTTCTTCTTCACGTACAAACTTTTCAAACATTTTGTCCTTCACTTCACTTTCAAGATCCTGTGCCGAAGTTCGTGAGAACTTGGATAGCAGCTCGCTAGATAGTTGCTGATCTGTGGGGATCATGTTCACCTGCACTTCAGGATACATTTCACGCAAGCGCTCAAGATGCGCAGTACTCGTGTCGTCATCCAACGAGTTAATAAATAATCCAGTCACCGCAAATCCCTGCTTACTGTGTTGCAACCGCTGACCTCTAATGATGTCAACCAACATGTCAATCAACACGATGTTTGTGAGCCTCAGATCTACAGGAAGAACGAGAGATGCCACCTGGCCAGTTTTGAAGTCGATTTTGAAGTCTTCCAGTTGTCGACGCACTTTGCCCATTACGAACCGTAGAAAGCAAGACTTACAAAACTCCTCTTGACGAGAAATGACGGCAACGTTGCTATCACCGCATCTTTTACACGCAGCCATGATATTTGATTAGGCACAAACAAAAACAAAATTATAATGTGATGGCCAGTTAGTCAACAAGACTTGAAATGCATCCCAAAGTCAAAACCGCACCCGAATTGTTCAACGTGAGAAAAAAAAATTCCGCCCTCAATCTCAATTAGTAAAGTTCAAATTTCAGAGTGATGCATGATAATAGTGATGAACGTAACTGCGATGATGACAAATGGCCATAGATTAACAGGTGGTTCAATATATATCGCGGCAGAAGCCGTAATCTGAGTGAACAATTCTTCCTTGCTGTCTACATCCACTTTGGTGCATTGCTTGAATTTTCCGCCTCCTCACTTCCTCGGATTACACTCAGCAGCTGAACCGCCACTGACTGTTCTCGTTGATGCTGTAGATGGACTCGGCGGATATCACCAGCTTTTTGGTTAAAGTTGAATGCCCCATCTGTAACAAGGTCTTGGCTGGTAGTACCAATGTAAGAACTCTACATGTTGAGGAGTGCTTGAACGTCGATGATTCGACTCGGAATGAACTTGCAACGACTTGCATTGATTCTGAGCAATTAAAAAGTCCAGGGGAAAGAAGTCGTGATTCAGGCCACTTATATCAATCGCAAGAGACAGGCTTGCATGTTATGACAGAAGCAGATACGGAACCCTCGATGGCAGAAGTAATCGAAACGCGTGCGACATCTTGCTTTGAGCCTGACACGGACGTCTCCTTCGTTTCTGACACAATCACAACAAAAGCTGTTAAAAGCGAGAGAGAGGTGGAAAAGTTTGACGACCCTGTCGCACCATTGCTTGAGGACTCCGTATTGATTTTACCTGATGCGGTCGCCACCTCCAAAAGAGAGTACGAAGATGCAGAATCACAACTCGGCCAGTTGTCGAAGCCCAGAAAATACCCCTTTTTCAAAATTTTGTCGTTTGGTCAAACTTCGTTCGCAGTAGATGCCTTCTGCTATGGCCCGATGCCCGTTTCCGCATACTTTCTTTCACATTATCATTCTGACCACTATGGAGGATTGTCTGGGAAGTGGACTTATGGCCCTATTTATTGTACACCTGTCACTGCCAGATTTGTTCATAAGTATCTTAGGGTGGACCCTCAATATCTTTGTCCAGTCGAAACTAACAAGCCATTTTCCGTAGGTGGTGTCGAAGTCACATTTATCGATGCTAACCACTGCCCTGGATCAGTAATTATGAACTTCAATTTTGAAGGTGTGAATACTTTGCACACTGGGGATTTCAGAGCAAGTCGCCATCACGTCGACTACCTACGGCAACAAAATATGACTCCCTCCACTGTTTATTTGGATACAACTTATATGGATTCCAGATATTCATTCCCTGGTCAAGATTCAGTAGTGAAGGCTTGTGGTGACTACGTTGTTCGACTGTTACAAAATGAGGGAAAGTTTACCACCAAACCACAAGGAATTGCTCAATACTTCAATATTTCTACAAAAATCCAAAGAACGAAACCTTACAAACCGCTGGTATTGGTTGGATCATACACCATTGGCAAAGAGAAATTGGCCATCCATATTGCTCAACGAATGGGGACATCAATTTTTGCTGACTCTAGAAAAATAGCCATTCTCCGACTCATTGAAGATCAAACTTTATCCAGTCTTTTGAATGACGACGGGTATGTGTCCAACGTACACGTAGTTCCAATGTCTCAATTGTCATTCGCAAGGTTGGAGGAATACTTCAAGCAGATAAGGCACAAGTTTACCCATTTGATTGCTTTCCAACCTACTGGATGGTCGTTTACGGCTGTTGCCAAGGAGAGTGAGTCAGAACTGCCGGTGGATAATGGATGTAGTGAGATTTCCTCAGCAACGCTAGAAAAATGCAAAAAGCAAAAGGGCCCGATCACACTGCTTCGAGTGCCTTACAGTGAGCACTCTAGTTATGAAGAGCTAAAATGGTTTTGCAACGAGTTGAAACCTCGTAGAATTGTGTCTACAGTGGGAAGATATTCACAAATTAAGGAAGAACTTGAACAATGGCAGACTGACTAAGGAGGCGTCAAGTTCTGAGTTGATGCGGAGCTTTCTGCTAAAACATCACGACATCTATTGACTCCAGGCCAAATTTGCAATCATCCTTGCACCTGACCGTCTTCTCTCTAGTCTGCAAAGTCTCGCCATTCAATACCTTGAATTGGGTGACAAGGGTGGATTTTGAAATAGAACATGTGCATATGTCACTTTCTTGGTCAATGGTTTCTCCCTACTGCCTCAAGCAAGTGTTGTTGAGGACAATTGCTTTTGCATTGAGCTACACTAGAAAGTCTTTGTTCCACAAATGCAAATTTAATTATTAGAGTAATTTTAATAACACTGATATTTATGCCCCCTGGTGGCTACTGACCGTGCGTTCCCACCTTATTCTGTCTATATTTCAATATTTAGTGTTTACCCCATTTGCTCATTGGACTCAAAAACTTTCACCCAGCTGCAGTCCAGCGCCGTTTTGTTTGGGACATGTTTGTGAACATCCTTCAACACAGAAAAACCACGCTTTTCAACATTGTCCGTTTGCTAGTCTAGCATTTTCCCCTTCACATATTAACGCGGGATTCAACTGGAAAACTTATTTTACGAATTGTAGTTAGCTGACTAACACAATGGATGGAGCTGATATTGGTCAATTATTGCACAATGCAATTTTAGGACGGGGTAAGTATTGACGCTTGATCTCGTCGATCAGGTAAATAACTGGCAACTCAAATGTCGGCTTCTAGATATCGGTAAAAATCTGATTGTAATGCATACGTGTCTTTGTCCGTCTCTCTTCAGGTGTCACTTTGCGTGTAACAACAACTGAAACACTATGTTGGATGTGATTTGCAAACTACCGATCTACCAGATCGTTCCTACTCGTGCTCAAAATGGAAGGCAAATTAAGTGTTTGTTGAACCAGTTTATTTTGCTTGGTTTGCATGCGCTTCCTTCCGAAGATCCGGTAGGTCGGTTGATGTGCAGCTTCTTTGTTTGCTTGTTCTCAACCAACTGGCAATGAAACACGGTAGCGTTGGCGGATTTGGCTGATCTTTTTGTAGAAATATGAACAAACTAACGCAGGTGATGAACGTCTTAGTGCCGAACAACAGCTTGAAGCTGTTGCTCAATCAAACTACCCAGGCTACATGCAATACCTAACAAACGTCTTTGCTAGTGCCCCTCAAGGGACTCAGGGTGAAGGACGTAATTTAGCAGGACTTATGCTTAAGAACCAACTTGCCGCCAGAGATCCCCGTACTCAATACCTCAATCAAGCAAGATATAAACAGCAACTGGATGATTCCATAAGAAATCATATGAAGCAAGTTTCTTTGAATGCCTTGGCATCAGAGGAGCCAGGTATTGCAAATGCTGCCGCTCAATTGATTGCGGCTATTGCTGACATTGAACTTCCTGACAATAGTTGGCCGGATCTCATGTCTCATCTTATCCAAAATACTTCTGAAAGTCAACCGTCTCATTTGAAGCGCGCTTCTCTCAAGGCTATTGGGTACATTTGCGAGAATGCTAATCCTACAAATGAAGGTGTGCTGTCGAAATCAACTGAAATCTTGATTGCGATCGTCCAGGGTGCCAGAAGTGAAGAAAAAGATGACGAGGTCAGACTGACTGCTTTGAATGCTTTGACGAACTCTCTTGAATTTATTAGAAATAACTTTTACGTTGAGGATGAGAGAAACTATATCATGCAGGTAGTTTGTGAAGCAACTCAGGCCGAGAACCAAGAGATTCAAACTGCCGCCTTTGGTGTCCTTGGTCGCATCGTCAATTCTTACTATTCCCTTATGAAACCATATATGGAAAAAGCTCTGTATGGCGTCACTATTACAGGTATGCGTTCATCAAATGAATCCGTTGCTTGTATGGCTGTGGAATTTTGGTCAACGGTTTGTGATGAAGAATATGAACTTGATCTGGAGCTGGAGGATGCCCGTGAAAACGGCGATACCAACGCTGAAGATAGAAGCTTTCATTTTGCCACCCAAGCTGCTCCTACAGTTTTAGAAACACTCCTCAGTCTTTTGACCCGACAGATCGATGACGATGGGTCAGATGATGATTGGTCAGTTGCTATGGCGGCTGGTGCCTGTGTGCAACTATTTGCACAAGCGGCTAGGGATAGAGTTATTGAACCAGTCATTATGTTTGTTAGCTCCCATCTCACCTCTGAGAACTGGAATGAACGCGAAGCGGCGGCCATGGCTTTTGGCTCTATTTTGGATGGTCCAGACCCTGCTCTTTTGAAGGGCTATATTCACCAGGCTCTTCCAAGTCTGCTTGGGTTGATGAAAGATCCTTCGCCTCAAGTGAAGGATACTGACGCATGGTGTCTGGGAAGAATTGCCGAGCTTTCATTTGACGCTATTGATCCTTCTCGTTTGGGTGATATTGTTACTGCTCTGGCCGATGGTTTGGCGGATGGAAGCAAAGTCTCTACCAACTGCTGCTGGGCCTTAATGAACATTTCAGAGCAGATCGGCACAATGGATGGTCCAGATAGTCAAACTTCAGCTCTCTCTCAGTACTATCCTGTTTTGGTTCCTAGATTACTTGCTGCCTCCTATCGCTCCGACAATGAAGATTCGTGCAGAACCTCGGCGTATGAGGCTCTCAGTACTCTTGTGATTTACTCTGCTAACGATTGTTTGAGTGTCATTACCACCCTCAGTGCCGAGGTTATTAACAGATTGAAGCAAACACTCGAGTATCAGAGTCAAGTTGTTTCTGTTGACGATCGTAATAACCTTGAAGAGCTCCAGGTGAATCTGTTGGGATTATTGACAAACATTATCAGAAGAGTCGATAACAATGACGTAAAGGCTGGTGCTGATTCATTGATGGAGCTACTGTTGAATTTGCTTCAGACGAAATTCCCCAATTCCTTAACTGAAGAGGATGTTTTCATTGCCATTGGAGCTTTGGCAAATTCGGTAGACTCTGACTTTGAAAGATACATGACAGCATTCATTCCATTCCTGGTCAGTGCTCTCAGAGATCCATCCTCACAAACCTGTAACACTGCAATTGGACTCGTTGGCGATATCAGTCATTCACTTGGAAAGGGAATGCTTCCATATGCCGAAGGTTTTATGGAAACTCTGTTTATTGCTCTCAGACAACCAGACCTGCGCCGAGATATTCGTCCTTTGATTCTATCTTGTATTGGTGATATTGCGTCGGTGATCGGGGTGGAGTTTGCTAAGTACCTTCCAGACACTATGGCCTTGTTGGCAGAAGCTGCTGGCGCCACTGAACCACCGGCATCCTCATTAGAGTTTCAAGAGTACATTCTCAGCTTGAGGGAAAGTGTCTTGGATGCCTATGTCGGCATTACTGCTGGCATGCGTGAAGCACCACAAGTACTGCACTCATACTTGTCTCAAATTTTCAAGTTCCTGTCACTCATCCCACAACTACCGTCCCTTGCTAAAAATGATACCTTTGTGCGCTTGGGAGTTGGATTGTTGGGTGATATTGCCGAGATGTATCCAAACCATGGAGTTCGTGAGTTGTGCTCTGAACCATGGGTCATACAATGGGTAGGATCAATTACTGGACCTGTATTCAGCCAGGGAACTAAAACTGTTGCTCAATGGACTCGCGATAACGTGAAGCGACAAATCAGTTAATAATTTTGTGTTTATGGAAATGTGCATAATAAATACATAATAAATACCATTAGAAAGTGTGCTACCTGAGCGTTTTGTAAAGCAGACAGAAACTAGCGACCGTAACTCAGGACTTTAGGGGATGTCAACTATCAAATATAGCAACACTTCCCTCAAGTATGAAATGGCAACTAAAGCAAAAGTTACTTGTCGAGAGATTGTAGACATTTCAACACATCCTTGTTGAACACCACAGGCTGGATCGACGCACAATCGACGCACACCTCCCACTCACTCACAGTACATTAACGCCAAAATACTGCTTTGGGGTCCAATGGCCTTCCATCTGGACTGATTCCATTTGCAATCATCTTTCTCCTGGTGTAAAGCATTCTTGCCTGATCAAACGTCACGTGTTTAGTTTCCATAATGTCTCGGACCTCATTCTTTGCGTCTTCATCTAACCCTGCCCGCGAGTCTCCAGAAGTCACATTATGAGTCAAGTCAAATAGCTCACTTGAAAGTCCAGCTTCCATGTCGTCCAAAAACGAGTATTCAGGGTCGCGTCTTCGCATATATTTAGTTAGTTGCGGAATCCACCAACGAGAAGTTAAAACCAAGAAGACAACTACAAGAGTTGCAAAAGCAATACTATACATCCACATTGACGAGATTACAGCCATTCTTATTTAAATAAAATTGAAGCACACGTAAAGTTTAAATGGTGAGTAATCAATCGCTGGACGCCGATGCCCTGGGAGACAATTGGTGGAGGCAGCGCAAATACGTAACCTCCATCACGTGCCCGATGCTCGGCGGCTGGCAAGTCCACTGTGGGGAACGAGGAAAACTTGGGTTTTTTTGCGGCATGAGTAAATAGTGTATTGATCCTTGAAGTTTGCAGCAAAAAAGTCGCTCTTCCAAGAAGCTCATTCTTAACAGCTATCTAATGTTGGGGCTCAATTGCGAACTGGTACGAGTGGTACCTGTTGGGCCGTTCAGCCGTTGTGGCTTGCCGACCCTGGTCATCATGTGCCATAATCGGCCGGTAAATAGGTCTCAATGAAGAGGACAAATCACTGCTGTGAGGTTTGGAAGACAACAGTCGTTTCTCCTGAGCTTGTGGCCACAAGAGTCACTCCGTGCTATATCTTGATAAGTTACCCAAGCACCTTAGTACTTACTCAAGGCTAGGGTTGATGGTGATAGAGAGAACTGTTGAAATCAGCTTCACTTTGCTCCTTACATTCAACATATCGCTAAGCACAATAGAGCTCCTTTTACTCACTCTCTATATCCAAATAAATTAATTAAGTACACCTCTAACTAACATCAGCTTTTGTTCGTTTTGGTGAAGCATGCGGGGGTTCTTCAACGTCAGGAACTTCTCGTTTTAGGCTGGTAATTGAGCCTTTCCTCTCTAATAGTGGTGACGCATGTGCTGCCCGTCGAGCCCTAGTTCTTGGAGTGGTGATTGATAGCGGAGTGCCAGCGGGCGAAATTATCATGGCATCAGGGTCAGTGGACAGTGTTGACAAGTGCTTTCCGTTCAAGTGCGATATTGGTGTAGCATGCGGTATTGGCTCCAAATCTTGCATCGATAGAGCTGGAATTGGGGGTTGCGGTGGTGGGTCGATTTGCTGGGTGCCATCTGGCCGTGTATCTGGCTCTACACCGGCGTGAGGTTTCATTGGTTGGTTTTGAACTGGTTCGAAGGATGCAAACCGTGCAACCATTTTTGCGTAGTACTGGTTGAGCAAGTCGAGCGTGGGGACAATTTGGTAGTCGACACGGACCAAAAACTCCACCTCCAACAGGTTCAACTCAATGAGCTGCACACCGCCCACTCGCGCGTAATGCCTGTTTGTGCAAAACGAGTCGCAGAGGCCCTTTGAACCAATCATTGCCGCGGTGATCATGAAACGGTGAACCGTCAGCGAATTAATGTTGAATTTTGTGAATTTGTTGCAGAGCAAATCAATAAAGTACACCATGGCGAGGAGAATGGACTTTTCAAGTGTACAGTACTTGGTGATACGCTTGAGATAGTCGATGATGGAAATAGACGGCGGTGATCTGGAGTGGAACCTGGTCAGGTTTGAGGATGAAAATGGCAATGCATCGTTAATGCCGACCAGCTCCTGCAGCATGGACGACACGAGCACAATTAGCTCCGACGTTTTGCAGAGGTAGAAGTCCTGAGACAGCGCCGTCTGCAGTTTTGGGATTGGAGCAAACTGCGGCCGTTCGGGGGAGCGTACTTGAGTAGGAGTGCTGCCGGCAGAGACCTCGACACCGGAGGTTGCGACGACACCTTCGGAGTCTGAAGCGCCGGTTGAGTCATCGGAGGCGTCTCCAGACTTTGGAGTTCCCTTCCTACCTCTCTTCTTGATATCTCTTAAAAAGTGCTTCATTTAGCATTTTACACACAAGTCAGAGATATAGTGAAGTGTGCAATCTACAACGGGATTTTAAAAAGGCAGAAAAACGAAATTTCCTAATTTGGTCTGCAACCTTGCGCCAGAGAAATGAGGCCAGCGAGGGTTCAATGTAGTCGGCTACGCAGCCCGCCGTCGTTGCTTTTCAGGTCAGGACTCAAAACCGCTGGGGAAAGTAGCCCAGTAAGCTGTGAAACAATTTTGGAGTAGCAAGCCCAAGGATTGAAATTTTTCAGTTTCGCAGATAATGCGTGATAGTCTGCACTAGTGACGGTTGGTGTTGGGTTTGGGGTGGGTGTAAAAGTGAGAGCAAAAGTGAGAGCAAAAGTGAGAGTAAAAGTGAGAGTAAAAAATGTAAAAAAATGTGAGAGGTTGCGATCCGGCAAGATAAGGACAGCTCGATGCAGCTTGTGTCTTTGTGTCTTTGGGTTGGCCAGACCACATACGGGTGACGCTAGACGAGCTGTGCTCTCAACGCACAGACTAGCCACGTTCTCGGCGTTCGCAACGGGGCGCTTTGGAAGGCCGCCATTGGCTGATTTTCCAGCACCGTAAACGATTGCCTGGGCCGATGAGCGCACGCCATGGCCGGACGGTGGGGTGGAATTTAAAACAAGGGCAAGACCGCCAGGCGAGGGCACGGTCTGTTTGCGAGCGGTGCTCTGCGACAGTTGCAAGCGACCGACAGTTGCAAGCGACAGATGCAAGCTGCGGCTCAATCGCAGCACGTTTCGGCGTCCGTCGATTCCTGCACAAGCCCCGATCTCTGGAGCAACAGCAGGCAGTGCGAGAAGGTGCATGGTTTGCATTGTTTTTTTGAAAATCTACCTCTATGTCGCTACATATCAATTGAATACACTTAGAAACACTTTCTGTGGACAATGAAGGGTCCGGACTCGTCGTACTCCTGCTTGGAGATCCACATTTGCTGGAAGGTACCGAGGGAGGCGAGAATGGAGCCACCGATCCAGACCGAGTACTTTCTCTCTGGGGGAGCGATAATCTTGATCTTCATGGAGGACGGGGCGAGGGCGGTGACCTCCTTTTGCATACGCTCGGCAATGCCGGCGTACATGGTGGTACCGCCAGACATGACAATGTTGCAGTAGAGGTCCTTTCTGACATCGACGTCGCACTTCATGATGGAGTTGAAGGTGGTCTCGTGGATGCCGGCGGACTCGAGGCCGACGAGGGATGGGTGGAAGAGGGCCTCTGGGGCTCTGAAACGCTCGTTGCCAATGGTGATGACAAAGCCGTCGGGCAGCTCGTACGACTTTTCGAGCGAAGACGACTGCGAGGCGGTCTGGAGCTCCTGGTCAAAGTCGAGCGCCACGTAGCAGAGCTTCTCCTTGATTTCACGCACAATTTCACGCTCGGCGGTGGTGGTGAACGAGTAGCCGCGCTCCGAGAGGATCTTCATGAGGTACTCGGTGAGGTCGCGGCCGGCGAGGTTGATACGCATAATGGCGTGTGGCAGCGAGAAGCCGGCGTAGATGGGCACGACGTGGGTGACACCGTCGCCCGAGTCGAGCACGATACCGGTGGTACGGCCGGAGGCGTACAGCGAGAGCACGGCCTGGATGGAGACGTAAAAGGCTGGGACGTTGAAGGTCTCAAACATAATCTGGGTCATCTTTTCTCTGTTGGACTTGGGGTTGGATGGCGCCTCGGTCAGCAAGCACGGGTGCTCCTCGGGAGCGACTCTGAGCTCGTTGTAAAAGGTGTGGTGCCAGATCTTCTCCATGTCGTCCCAGTTGGTGACGATACCGTGCTCAATGGGGTACTTGAGGGTGAGGATACCACGCTTGGACTGGGCCTCGTCACCGACGTACGAGTCCTTCTGGTTCAGGCCGACCATCATGCCGGGGTGCTTGGCGCGGCCGACAATGGACGGGAACACCGCACGGGGTGCGTCGTCACCGGCGAAACCGGCCTTGCACATGCCGGAGCCGTTGTCGATTACGAGGGCAGCAATGTTATCGTCTGGGTTAGCAAGGTGCTGGTGTCGCCCGCGTTGGGACGGGGTGGCATACGTGGACTTTTCAGAGCGTTAGACGGCAGCAGCGCCGGTACAGGAGGTAGCCGCGCTCCTGAAACAGGCCCAAAAAGCCGTGTCGCGCTTCTGGACCGCGTGCGCACCGGCGTGCACCGCACGTCGCAGCGAGTACTTACCTTCCATGATTTTTTTCTGTGTTTTCTGTTGCAGAGGAACAAGTAAGGAGGTGGTGGGAAGGTGCAACTTATGAGCACTTGGGAGGAGTAAATCTGAGACCGTAATAGGTCCCAGCACAGCCCCTCGTCGGAGCCTCAAGCTAGGGGAGGCCACTGACGCGCTCACCGAATTGGGAAATACTCGCTCTGGAAGGTGAGCCAATCGTGAGTAACAGGGAGAAATGGGGGAGTAACGGGGAGTAACGGGGAGTAACGGGGAGTAACGAGGGAGTAACGGGGGAGTAACGGGGAGTAACGAGGGAGTAACGGGGGAGTAACGGGGAGTGACTCGAGCAGCACAGTAGCCAGCGGAGCAGCTGGCCGACCTGCTGGCTTGTCAGCCGTCACGCTCGGAGCGTGGCGCCAGCTCCTTGTCAGCCGTCACCGCTGTGAAACAATGATAAGGAGCAACCTGGGCGGCGGGCGGGAGATGCCCACGAGTCGCCACGCTGCGAAAGTCGAGCCTTTGGGCTGTGCTCGAGCGCAAAGCGCAGCCACGCGCTCCAAGAGCTGCCTGCCCGACCGTCAAGTGCTCGGCCGCAGCCAGCCCGCGCTGCTAGCAACTGAAATTTGACCGCTTCCAATGGGACCTGGGCTGCGGCAGCAAGGAGGCTGGCCACCCTGGCAGGTCGCCATGGCGAGCCCGCCAGGACTACACGCTGCAATCGCATTATCCGAGTCGAGCAATGCAATACGCACTGTCACTGAAACAGCCATGTAGATTTCACAAAATGTATTTGCAAATGATTTCACAAAATGTATTTGCAAACGTATTTCACAAAATCTATTTCACAAAATGTATTCGCAGAATGTATTTCATGTAGAGTGTATTTTGCAAATGTATTCGCAGTGTATTACATGTAGTGTATTTTGCAAATGTATTTCACAAAATGATTTGCACGCAGAATGTATTCGTAGAAAGATTCGTAGTACAGAATTTATAACAGAATGTATTTCGAAACATCAATGGTCGACATCCTCCCACTGTCTGCCCTTGATGTTGGCCAGCTCGTCGGCCGTGAGCACGGCGCCGGTCGTGAAGTAGCCGGCCGAGATCTTAGCATCAATCTCGACGCGCGAGTCCGGCGGAATCAGCTCGTCGGGAATCGGCACACGCTCGACAATGGGAATGCCCTGCTCGACAATGGCGTCGTGCTTCATGTTGGACATGGACAGCATGCGGTCGATGCGGGTAATGCCCAGGTAGTGCAAAATGTCGGGCATGAGCACCTGGAAGCGCATGTCCTTGACGCCGGCAATGTTCTCGGTGCGCTTGAAGTACTCCGCGGCCGAGTCGCCGCCGCGCTTGCGCGCATTGTACACAAGATACTTGGTGACCTCGCCGAGGGCACGGCCCTCCTTGCGGAAGTAAATGACGACACCCGAGCCGCCGTTCTGGGCCTCCTTGACGGCCTCCTCAATGCCAAAAATGAGGTACGGCCGGCAGGTGCAAATGTCGCTGCCAAACACGTCCGAGCCGTTGCACTCGTCGTGGATGCGCAGCGCCAGGCGCTTGCTCGGGTCGCTCACCTTGGCCGGGTCGCCAAAGATGTACGCCGTCATGCCGCCAATCGGCGGCAGAAACACCTTAATGTCCGGGCGCGTAATGAGCTCGGGATACGAGCCCCCAGTGTCCTCAAACAGCGCGCGGCGCAGGTCGCCCTCCTCAATGCCAAAGCGCTCGGCGACCCCCGGCAGGTACCACACGGGCTCCACCGCGACCTTGGTCACGGCGAGGTCGCCCTCGGCGTTGAGCACAATGCTGCCGTCGACCGGGAGGCTGCCGCGGGCGACGGCGTCCTTGATCTCGCCCAGCTGCATGTGCGCCTTCGTCACGGCGATCGTCGGGCGCGGCACGTCAATGTCCTGCTCGCGCGCGTACTCGCCAAACAGCCACGGCGCGAGATGGCCCCAGGGGTCCATCGACACAATCTTCTTGGCGTCGCCCCACTGCGGAAACGGGCCAAACTCCACCGGCGGCTCGGCGTTGGTGTAGTCGGCGCGGTGGCTCACCGGCAGGTCGTTGATTGCGACTGCAATCGCGTGGTACACCGAGTACGAGCCCGAGTGCGCGCCAATGGCGTTGCGCCGCTTCACCGTCGCCGGCGCGCGCGAGCACACCACCGGGCCACGTGCCTGCGGCGTCGCCGCACCCCACTCCATCGGCGCAGGGTCAATGCCGCTCTGGCCGGGATACGTCGTGAGAATGATGCGCGAGCCCCACTTGGAGCCGGTCACGTCGGTGGCCTTGGTCGCCAGCGCCTGCGTCGACGGGTTCGCAGAGTGCACAACAGACGACGAGCGGCGCGAGAAGCCGTTCTTGCCCGCGTGGCTCTGCGCCTCGAGCGTTTCCAAACGCGACGTCAGTTCCTTGCGCAGCGCAGTGTTGTCGGCCTCCAAGGCCTTGACGTTGACGGTGAGGTCTTTGAGAAGAGACAAAATAGCCTCCGATTTATCCATTTTTCAAAGTACAAATATGGTGGTTGGTGGAAACAAACCTTCTGCCGGGGCCTTATATAGTGTGTTGTTGACGCCTAGTGTGATAAGGGCAAGGGTTTTTGATAGCGCACGCTGCCTGCTTCCCCGGAGCCGCAGCCAAGCTGGCTAATGCCACCGGCTCCTCGGCCACCAGGCTAAAGTCAGCAGGCTAAAGCCAACGGACCAGGAGCACAAGCTCAGGCTTTGTACACTGCACAAAGATGTGCTCATTCGCAATCCCAAATCTTCCAAATCCCACACTGCTTGCTACACGTGTAGCTGGCTGTTTGCAGCCATTGCGGCTGGCCCCGGGCGGATAACAAGCAGCCAATGGCAACAGAGTTGCAAACTCGTCGTGTGAAAGCCTGCAAACTCCTCTGCAGTATTGGTGGCATGTTGGTGGCAGCTCATAGTCCATAGAAGCCCCCAATGTACCCGTCGTGCAGAAGGCCGCTGTCATCGGCACTCGGCCAGTCTCTCAGGTCGTATCCCACAATCTCCCCCATCTGACCGACCGTCTTGCTTGCTTCGCAGTAGCCATTCTCGTAGCCTGCCAGGTGCCAGTCAGGGGTCGCTGATGCCTCCCGGTAGGCGTCATGCTCAGGACTTTCGTTGGTGTGACCTCTTTCCTCTTGTACTTGCGCGACATAGCCTCGACGATTCTGATCAGCAACTGCTAGGGGCGAGGCTTGCACGTTGGCTGGCATTGCAACCCCCTCGGCGGTTGTGGTGTTGGAATATACCGGCAACAGCGACAAAACCTCTAGCCGGTGCTGTTCTGCCAAAGACCTTGGGCCATCGCACAGCGCGTCAAGTCCTGCAGGAACCATCTCTTCTTTGATCGAACAGCGCATGGCCGAGGCGCTGTAGTCTGCCGCACTTTTTGAGTCAATTGAAACTGTACACGTTGGCAGACCACAAGATCTCACTGAACTGGCATGGTCAGAACCCGTTCTCGTCTTTCTCTTTTCGTCTTCTGAATTGCTGCCACTGAGGTTGTGCTCGACTCCCGCAGATTTCGCAAGCAAAAGCTTACGAAGATGCCTGTCGTATGCCTTCGGGGTCATACCCACATTCTTCTTGAACGATCTATGAAAGTGCCACAGACTCCTGCCAACATGATGGCTAAGCGTCCGCAAACAAACACAGCGTCCAGATTTCACTTGAGCGATAATGTAGCTTTTGGCCAGCTCAATGGTCTGCTGCTGATGCCGGTAGTCAACTTGCTCTGAATGACACCTCTTGCACCCCCTGCGGTTATCCTTGATGGCATCCTTCGCACTTGCAAAAAATAGTAGATCCTCGAGCTGATGGGGCTTGCGCGCGGTGCATGTCGGTCGACAAAAGATTCGCGAAGTGGACGACTTGATCGAGTACACAAATGCATTACAATACCTGACGTCGCGCTCCTCTATGGCTTTCCACATTTCCGCAATCTCCATTGGCTTTGGCATAATCACAGTAGAACCACCTTCGTCGCCCCAATATACATGCTACATATATAAATGGTTTGGTCCGCTGGATTATCTCGCACTGCGAGGTAAAAAAATTGTCTTCCTTGTCACCCCTTTGTGGATGTCCGTAGATTTAAAGGAACGGGCTCATGACTTTAAAGTTCGCAATTACAAAGGTGCATCGCAGTCCAACATCCATTTTGCAATCACTGCAGAATCAGGGGGACACATTTTTACAGTGTCGCCAGCATTAATTGTACTTGCATCCAGGGGCGAAGCTGAAAAACTCGTCTTCAGTACTTGTTTGTGATACATTGAGAGTCTAAATATCCAGTGACGAATGAGCTACGCAGTTTGACCCTCTGGACGTCCCCATACAGAACCAAACTTTAATCAGCTCAGGGGATGAAATTGGATGAACAAATCATGAGGAGAAAAACAAACCCCGAAATACAGCATCGCCTGATAACGCATAATATAGCCTTTCTCTTCCACTCGATCTTTCTTATTTCTTGGGGATTGTGTCGTTGCAAATATCAACTTCCCCAAGTGTATCGTTCTCTGGGGCGCAATAAGGAACCGAAGGTTAAAGTCCTATTTAGTGAGTGACGAACATATAATACATGGGCAAGGTACAGAACCTGAGTGCATGGCTGAGTTTTTAACACCCGTTTTTAAGCACAGCGTACTACCTGCTCACTGGGTGCAGTTTCGGACTGCTTGCAGCTTAACTCTGATTCAGCATAGCATTACACATACATACACATACAAAATGGTAGTGTCAGCGAGAAAAATTGTAAGTGATACCTTCCAAATAAATACATTATGCAAGGAAACGTTCTCAGGTCTAAACATTCTCCCCTGAAGAGCAGGCGAGGCAAAAATTAAACTGATGCAAAGCCAGAAATATGTTTTTTTTGAAGCCTAGAAGTTTTTCATGTCAACGTCCTCGGATTCGTCTGCACCCTCCGGTTTGACGCCGACTCCTGTTCCTCCTGCGTCACCCTCTGCCCTGTCCGCCTCTTCTCCTTCAATGCCCATGTATGAGGAAAGGGATTGCCCAATACCCTTAATTTTTTGAAACTCCGGCTTGAGGCAGTATTTCATAGCATACGGCCCCTTTTTCGTCAGTACGGCCATCGAATCCAATACTTCTTTTAAATACACCTCCGGCTGTTTTGTGCGTTCTCTCAATCCCTTCATGCTCCAGTAATCATACTCCTCGAATAGTTTGAACAAGAGATCAAGCAGCTCGTTCTTGGGAATTCTGGTGGCTTTGGAATCGGTCCGTTTCTCCCTAGTGGACCTCATAAACATTGAGTTGTTGGCTGCAGACATGCTGGTAAAGGCACCTGCAGTGACACCAGGGAGCTCCTTGAGTAGAGTAACCTTTGGTCTATCCATTTCTTGCTCAATGGTTTTACGCTGAGCTACGACGTGGTTGTAGTTAGGGTCGCGCAAGGATGGCGTTACCACACATTCATGACACGCTGTGCCGACCAATGCAGTCTTTTTGGGAATGTTAGGACGTCTGTATGGCGCTGCAGAGCTGGAACCGACGTTGTTGCTACCGTCGCCGCCCTGCTCCCTCTTCACTCTCATGGGACCGCCTCTGCCAGCATCCTGCTCCGTGAATACATACGTATTGTCAATCATGCCTTGACGTACTAAAGCCATGTCATACTCATGAGGAATGGTCGAGTTCTCTGGTGTGTCATTTAGCACTAATTTGACTTTGAATGGATTCTTTCCCGATGGCTCGTTTGAGATTTTCACCTTTCCAAGATCTTTGCCGCTGATCTTGTCCACATCCCTCCACTTGTCCATCAGGAACTTTGGCATTCTGACTAGCCACACCTTTCGGTCCTCTTGTGAAGTATCAAGATCAAGTGTTTCATCGTCAATCACATAGTCATTCTCCTCCGCCCCTTCCGACTTTACATTCTGCTTGACGTCTTCCTCGTCAGAACTAAGCGTGACATCGTCTTCTCCTATAAATCCTTCAACTTTGACGTTACTGGACATGAAAGAGTGAGAAAATATTGTAATTTCAATGAAGCAAGCGACTGTAGTACTGCAGCCACCCTGGTCACGTGCGTGGCGTCAGCGGACGTATGCGAGCATTGTGCGCGACAGGGTGGAATGAAAATAAACAATTCTATTTAGTTGAATTATTTAACTTTGTTTCTTGTGTTGATTGTAGTCGTATGATTTTACAGCTTCATCCTTTGTTTGATCTGCCTCAAGTTGTACTTGCCTTCTTTGCCAGCTGTACTACGCACTTCACTTAGATCCCCTATATACTTGAAGCCATTGACTGTCTGCCAAACAATAGGTCGCATCCAATTACCACGGCTGCTATGCAACTTGACCATACATTCACCACTACACGCTATTTACACCGGCAGAGCACCTCACTCAAACCGCATCATATGTCCCCAGGTTTGACAACCTCTACCTTTCCTTTACTCACATCAGCCCAGTTCGTAGACAAGCTAGTGCCTCCACTCTCTGTATATGACTTCATCATTGCCTTTCTAGTATCGTCGTCGGCATCGGCATAAATTGACTTGAAGAACTCATTAGTTTCATCCGCGACCTCCTTATACCCTTCAAGCTCTTTCTCTGCCTGCTTCTCCCACATGGCACTCTTTTCAAATGCTGCCTGGTAACCAGGCTTGTTAACCACTTCCTCAGCCCCGCTTTCAAACGTCTTCCACTCAAACTCGTTACCAACAGCTTTCGTGAGAGAAAGCTCAATCTTAGTCCCAAAGACCCTGAAAGTGCTCTTCGAAGGATCAATCTCATGCGCTAGTTCTTTGCTCAATGTTCCAAAAGACGGGAAAGAGACGCTGTATGAGTTTGAAGAAAACTGGACGTTAACCTCATCCTTTGGCGCATTTTTAATAAATATAGAGACATTGATCGTCGTCCCATGCTGAAAGTACTGAATACGAACATCCTGCGGACGAGGATATTCTGAAGCTGACTGCGTAGTCGACGAGCGAGACTGCTTCGGCGCTTCTGCCTGACTAACGCCAATAGGTGTAGTAGCCGCATCAGTTTTCTCATCGGGCAATTCTACTATTCTACCCTGCGGAGTCGAAGCAGGGACAGTAGACGAAACACTTTCTGGAGATGCCTTGTTGTCACTCGCATCTCCATCTAGACTCGGCTCGCTCAAGTCTATCGAAATGTCCTTCTCTGCTGGAAATTCAGCAAGTTCACGAGTCCTAATAAAAGGAACATCTTCTTTCGCTGCCAAGTCGATCTTATGTGCCCAGACGTCATAAGACTTATCATTCAAATTATTCTTCTTGACATAGTTTGTCAAAACCTCTCTCGCCTGCCGATAGCGACCGAGGTTATGTAGAGCAATTGCTCTGCGGAACTGACCCTCTGCAATTCCCTCTGCCTTTCCAGCGGCTCGAGCACGAATCACTGAATATTCTGCAAACGCTAATGCATCCAGGGGTCGCTTTTTAAGTCTCGTGCAAGCCGTCGAGGCTACCAGACAAGCTTTCCAAGACAGTGGGTTTGATCCAGCAGCTACAACTGCAAGCTCTAGAGCATTCACATAATCTCCTTTATCCAAGGCCTCCTGAGCACGAGCCACGGTTTCCATTGCGACACTTGCTATCAATGTATAGAGTACAAATCAAGATTCGTTGACAGCTATCCAGCTGACAAAAGTAGGGCGGGCTCGGAATTCTACAGAATTCTGCAAACTGCACAAATGACTGTGAACAAAACAAGACAAGAGTATGTGGCGACGTTGAGTTTACGGTAGAATCTCTGCGTCAATTTCTTGCTCCTAATGAACAAATTTCGCCCGTACCATCCCTTGAGCGACTGGTTAGCAGAGATGATCCTGGGCGCTCGAATCACATGACAGGAACATGTGACTGAAATTGTAATGCACTTGCCGCCCCCAAAAAAAAAAAAATTGAGAGCCGAATTTTGAAGTTTGACGTTTATTGACATGCTGGAGACATTGATTCTAGACGCTGCTCCACTTATCGCAGAACCTTTTTCGGTTCTCGAGCGTTCGGCAAAAGAGTTTGTCACAACTCCTTCCGTTCGCGAAGAAATCAAAGATGCGAATGCCAAGAGGAACATTGAGCTGTTTGGCGATAGATTGGTTGTTAGACAGCCGAGCCAGTCTTCGATCAGGTTTGCGTCTGATTTTGCCAGAGCTACCGGAGATTACTCTGTGCTTTCTTCGACTGATGTTGAAATCATTGCCCTAACTTACGAATTGCATGTGGAGAAGATTGGAAAATCTGGTCTGAGGTTGAAACCCAAGGAGATAGATGGGTTTTCATCCATCAATGTGAAAAGTGGAGGCAGACCTGTTGAATCAAAGACATTAAGTGAATTTGCTGAGGAGCAGAACGAAGAAAACGAGGCAGACGATGGGTGGACTACAGCTGTGGTTAAAAAGGGAAAGAAGGGGAGACATTCCAAAAGAGGTGCACCTGCTGTCGACGCTGGAGCAGCTTCCGATGAATTTGTTTCAAAGGTTGAAAGTCTGTCACTCCAAGAGCCATCTGTGACCCCTCAGTCAGACTCCAGTCCTGCATCTGAACCGACTCCAAGCCAGGATGGCTATCAAGAAGAGACCACTACTCACTCGGATTTCGAGGAGGACGATGATGGCTGGATTACAGAAGACAATCTGAAGGAGACAATTTTAAAGGATGGCGGAGAAGTCACGAAAACTGTCGACGAGAACACAAAGGTTGGTGTTTCAACAAATGATTTTGCCATGCAAAATGTGATGATGCAGATTGGACTCCATTTGGTCAATCTCACCAATGGCATGCTTATCAAAACGGTCAAGAGTTACATGTTGCGCTGCCATGCTTGTTTTAAACTGACGCAACTACCAAAAGATGGCACACAGAGGCAGTTTTGCCCTAGCTGCGGTTCTCCCACACTGATGAGAGCTACTGTGAGTGTTGATGACAATGGTGCGCTGACTGTGTTTTTGAAGAAAAATATGCAGTGGACAACCCGAGGCAACAAATACACACTACCTGTTCCACAGTCCAAAGCGAGCAGAAGACATGGGTACCAAGAGGCTCAGGTCCTGCTAAGAGAAGACGAAAGGGAGTATGAGAAGGCTGTGGTAAAGGAAGAACGTGCTCGAAGACAAAACCAAAAGCTTCTTGACGAATGGGTTGGCGGTGGAACCGTCGATTCGCTAAACTCACCATTTGCAATTCATGGGTATTCGCGAGAGGCCGCAAGGCACACCGGCGTCAAGGTTGGCAGAGGGCGCTATGTTAACAGCAATGGCAAGAAGAAAAGGTCATAATATATTCAGTAGAACTATGTATCGCTCTATTTATTGAACACTTGATCAGGGATTGAAACTCCACTCTGAGGGCTCGACCAGCGAGACATACTTTATAACGGTTTACTATCTTCACGGCAGCGATGACAATGGGAACAATTTTTTGACGTTTGTCTTGGCCAGTTTGCGAATTTACAAGCAGAACACAGTGTCGGGTGGACGGTAGCTATACCGGGAAGACACAAACAACGAAACTAACGGAAAACTCGTTAAAATAGGATTCAGTAGCAACTGGCACTGACCACTGTTTGGCACAGAACGCCAAAACGCAGGGCTCGCAGTCTTCTGGAAGCACTTTCCTTCCCCGGATTTGCCCAATAGACGCCTCTCCTCATCGCCTGTTGTGGCTAGCCGAATTTTCCGTGACGCACCAGTACCAATAAATAGCAATCAAGCTAGCCACGTCGGTGATACCCATTGCATGTCATAGCCACCGCCATGTCCGGACTTATTCAGTCGTTTCTCGTTGGAGAAGCGGAGCAGTACGGGGAGGACACTGCCAACGACTATGCCCAGGAGAAGTTTCAAAAGGGTACGTAGCGATGATATTTGCGAGAGGTAAACCACGGGAGTCACTAACGCAGATCCTTTTTATGTCGAAGTGAACGGTGAAAAACGCAAGCGCAAAGCGCCAGAAGGGTGCACAAAGAGTGAGGAGAAGATTTGGAAAAAAATCATGAGGAAGGCTTGGCATCACGATCGCAACCTGTTTGGAATCTATAGCTGGAACCTGGGGCTCGGTGTTGCGCCCATCATTGCTCTCTGTCCGGTCATTGGGCCGCTGCTCTTGTATGGGCTCCACAATCGTGTGGTCCAGGCCTGCGAGGACGAGCTGCACATTCCAAAGTCGCTCCAAGCGAAAATGGCAGCCAACATTCTGGTTGACTTTTTAATCACGCTCGTGCCGGCTGTGGGTGCATTTTTTACGTGGTTATATAGCTCCAGCAGCAGAAACGCAGCGCTGATGGACACCTGGCTGAAGAAAGACATTGCGCGCAGGAACCAGCAGGTTCAGATGAGTTCGCGACAGGTGCCAGCGGAGTTTGCGCCGCCGCCGCCGCCGGCAGCGAGAGGGACGGTCGTTGGCGCTGGGCCAGGAGGAACGCGGGCCGGTGCTCCAGCTGCGCATGGGTCTGGTCGGCACGCTGGTAGAGGAGCACCGCATCAACCGCAGCCTCCTCAGCGATCGCGCGGCGAGCCCCAGCCGTCGACCTTCAGACCTCCACCCCCGCAGGGTTTCAATCCACCCCCGAGGACACGCTAGTGATTGTGGGCCCCGGCTGGTGTTTCTTTGCCGGCGAAGGCAGTCGAGATGAGCTCGTTTGTATTCTACACACTATAAGGCATTGTACATATCTCGGTAGCACTATAATTATCATCAGCGGATGGCCCTTTGTAGCATTTGATTATGGCTGATTCTCGCCCTTGTATTTTCCCCAATGAGATTTAAATTTCACGTGCTTGTCACGTTCTCGATACTTGGCCAACACCACCATTTTGGCAGCAGGAGAACTTGTCAACGTCGAAAAATGGTATTTTCAAGTTCGTCTCGTCTATGGGTCGATGGATGCTTTGACTTTGTGCATCACGGCCACGCCGGAGCCATGCGCCAGGCGCGAGCACTCGGGGCGGAGCTCTATGTCGGGGTGCATTCCGACGAAGAAATTTTGAGAAACAAGGGGCCAGTTGTGATGACTCTGGAGGAACGGATGATGGCCGTGGAGGCCTGCAAGTGGTGCACAAAGGCCATTGCTGGCGCGCCGTATGTCACAGACCCCGCGGTGATGGATTCCTACGGCTGCGAATACGTGGTGCACGGGGATGACATTACTACAGATGCCGACGGAAACGACTGCTACCAAACCATGAAGGACCTTGGCCGGTTCATTGTTGTGAAGCGGACGCCGTTCATCTCGACGACCAATTTGGTGCAGAGGTTGCTGGAGAAGACGAGTGATCACTTCGTCACGGCCGATGAGATATTGGAGGAGCACTCTGGGGCGCCTGCCGGCACCGGCAAGGCCAGAGTTCCTTCCGCTGACGCAAGCAGTGCCGTTTCTGCTGCGGCGCCGTCTGAGACCCTGGAAGACCTGAACGTGTCATCCATTGAGATGTTTCGCAAGTATGCGACGGGAGAGGATGCCGTGAGCCCCCACAGTAGTGTCCAGATCTACTCTGCGAAACGCAAAGAAATTGTGTCGTGTGTGCGGGGATCGGACCAGATGGAAGCTACAGCGAAATGCATTTACGTACCGGGATCGTTTGACTTGTTCTCAGTGGGGGATATCGATTTTCTGCGCCGGGTGAAAGCCGCCGCTGGTAGCGGCACTAGGGTCATCGCGGCGGTGCTATCAGACGGCGCTGCATCTTTGCAAGATAAGGAAGGAGGTTTTCCGGTGATGAACCTGATTGAGAGAACGCTCTGCGTATTGCAGTGCCGGTATGTGGATGGTGTGATTGTGGGCGCGGAGCCGTTCGATGACGATGGATATGCAAGAGCGCTGGGCGGGAGCCAGCTTGACATTCAGTCTATTTACAAACTGGGTGGAACACATCTTGGTGGAGCCGACAGGATGGGTGTCCCTATTATTGAGCTAAATGTCTCAGACTATTCTAGTGTCAATGCTCAAGCTATTGCTGCACGCGTGATGGCTTCGAGAAACAAGTACGAGGAACGGCAGCGCAAAAAAGGAATTAAATCGGCGTTCGAGAAGCAAATCGAGGGCGTGGAAATTGAAGGACGGGTCTAGAGGAGCCACGACTGGCTCCATGTCTTTGATGCCGGCCATTGAAGAGAGTTCCACGCGGAAAAATGCCACGTGATGGTCGGGTTCCGGAGCAGGCACGAGGATAGCCCGACTGCTGGCGATCGCGGGCTATGGCGGACAGAGCACCAGACGGGCTGACAGCGGGTAGCGACAAGATGCGAACCTGCAATGGTGCTCGTATGCACAGCTAGGAGCGCGGTTGGTGTGCGGGGGATGATGGCGACGCATTAGGGGTTTTCTTGTAGACAAAATAATTTTGATTGAAACATTATGTGCAGCTAGATCAATTCCTTCATTAAATATCCGGCAGCCGGCGCACAGGAGGGTCCGTTCCGTTCCTGGATAAAATCACAACGGCCTACAGGACAGGCATTCATGCAAGTCAAACACACAGGGATGGATATTGCAGCTGAATGCAGGACAGAAAAAGGTTGGACGACCAGGAAGGGAACGTGCCGAGGGAGCGATGCAAGAGCTTTTTGGCTGCTTGACTCATTGTGGGAGTCGCAAAAAAATGCGGTGCCGCTCTGGATGTTGTGTTTGGTTCCGACTACTCGTAGAGTTTGCCCAGCATTTTTCCTCATCGCCTAAGGCGTGCAGGCTACTTCATGTAGAGTTTGATATCGAGCCACCTTGTCTCGGACCAGGTGTGTGTCAGGACAAAACGTTTGGAACGGATAGGAAACGGATTTAAAAAATAGGCAGGTGTAGATTTCCTAATCGAGTGTTAAACTGCCGGTCTAGCGGAGGGCATTGAGCGACCGATCTTAGCCGCTGAGCACACATGGGGCTGCTGTCGGGGGAGGAAGCAGGATTGATCCGCTGCCAGGGTAGATTGGGTTTTTGGATGTGTACGAGATAGCAATTGAGCTGTTGCACGCTTGGTCCCGGGGCACGACCGGCGGCCGGAGAGAGCGTGCAACAGCCGCAGACCAGCAGCGGGGCATTTGACCTTGGACCCTTCACCAATTGAGCAGTTGACAGGCCACAGGTAGTGAGACATGCTGCCAGCTGGGCCTGACAGCGCGCTGGCTCGCTCGCGGAACAAAGCCGTTCCAGGTGCCGGGGAGCGGGCCAGACCTACGGCGATGTGCGCTATTTATAGGACGTTGTGGGCTGAACGGTCGATAGTGGATAGTGGCTGCGTGCTATTGCCAGAGCTGGTCCGGCAGTGCTCACAGCCAAGCTCACAGCCAAGCTCAGCCCAGCTCATCTCAGCGTGGCCGAGCACCGCTTCTGCGAGTGTGTGCACGGGGCTGTTCTGTGGTTGGCGTGTGCGTCCACGTTCGAATAGTCCCTGCAGCAAGCTATAATGGGACTTATAGTGCTGAAGAGACAAGGCACACGGTTCGGCAAGTGCGCTGGTCTGGATGTGACTCCAGTAGGAGGCTGCATGGCGGTCGCTTTGCGTATTGAGACCATTGGAAACGAGAATCCAGGCAGGGTTTTCGTTGCAACCTGGGCCGTGTCTGGCTGAGCGGCACTCTCAAAAATGCTTCAACGGTGGCGAAAGCGATTGGCATCTCCCCACCGCGGAACCGCTTGGTTCCGTTGTGTTTGTTTAGTCAGTGGGGCAGGGTCTCAAACCGGAGCCTCTAAGTCCATCCTGCAGGAAACGTATACCGATACGAAAATTTTGGACGTGGCGAGCCTGCAGAATGCATCATGTATCATTCTCGCTGCGCTCGCGGGTCGTGCTCGTTATCAGCTCCAGCCCAAGCATATATAAACGGCACCGGCGCCATCAGCTCGGTTTGGCACGCTCTAGAAGCTACGCATAAATGTCCTATAACGATTACCATCTCTACCAGCCCCCGTCGTACATCCACAACGATGTCGACCCGCTCCTTGTCAATCCCTGCTCTCCGCGTTCCTACGAGTCCGTCGCTGTGACTGACCACCAGGCCCACTCGTGGGCCCTTTCTCCAGAATACATTTGCGAAACGGTTGTGCAACCGAGGCACCGGTCCGAGCCCATTATCAGCTGGATTGCAGACAGCACAGGCCTCGCTGTTCCCGAAGTTGCGGACCACTCGTACCTGCCGTCGGCCATGTCGACGCCAGCGTCCTCGGGCTCAGAGCTGGTCTCGGACGTCGTCTCCGAGAATGACACAGAGCGCCATAGGCCGCATCCTACAATCAAGACGAGCGCGAAGCGACGAAGAAAGCGCTCGCCGCTGACGGACTCGCAGCGCGTCGCGCACAATATTATCGAAAAGAAGTACCGTGCGTCGCTCAACAACAAGCACCGCGAGCTTTTCGACCTAATCGACCCCAATTGGCGCACGCGCTCCGTCGCCGATGCGTCCAAACCCAACAAGTCCATAGTGTTGGAGTCCGCCTGTCTCTACATTCGCCATCTCGTCGGTGAGAGGCAGAGGCTGCTCACTGCTCTTGGCCAGCCGCCGGCCAAAGCCTTTGCACCGGCCTAGGCTTTTGTACCGGCTCCTGACGTTGTTCACAGCCGGAATAGCCAACCAGCTTTGCTGATATCTATTTATGTATATGACTACACTAATTGACACCCCTTTGATCTCCAACCTGACGGCGCCGATTTCGCATAGACAAAATCTTCCTCGTATTATTTTTCCCCGATATCGAACCTGCATTACAGGCTGCAGTTGGCCCCTGATTCTCATGCCACATTTTCAAAAATGGCGAATTACACTAACTCAATCAGGAACGCCTCCGACCGAAACGTCTTTGCTTGTGACGGCGCCGTGTAGCGTCAAATGGCGGCAGGTGTTTAGCCACGCTAGCAAATTGCTCGCTTGCGCTACCGCTGGCCAGTCTCGCTGCTCTTCAGAGAGTTTAGCCCTCTTGTGCTTACGCGACGCAGCGAAAACGGAGTCGCATAGGGTTTTTGCTTTTTGCGCCTGTATTTATGAACTGCACCCCAAGTCCTTCGGAAAAAGGCTGTTGTCGGAAATAACACGTTTTTCCAACACTGCATGTCCTAAAGTAGGTAGCGGAAAGCGTTAACGATAGGCTGATGACGATAGGCTGACTGGCGAGCGTTCGAAACGTCCGGCGCTCAAAGTGGTGCTATCTCCAGGCCCTGCTATTGGCCAGAAGCAAGTGCCAACGGCTCATGTGTGTCGTAAAACTGCTCTTGACGAACATGAGCGTGGTGCAAAACTGCCCTCCACGAGCTGTGGCGGACAGCGTCCACAAGCGCAGCTAAATGGCAGAGCCGCGACGGCCAGTGCCGAACCCATTGCGCGGCGAGCTGTCGGTCCAGGGTTGCACTACCAAGGTCGGGCGCTTGACGCTTCCATGCCGGGAACCTGGCAAGCGCCAGCCTTGGTGATGACAGCCGTGCACCACTACAGATGCTGTCATCACCAAGGCTGGCAAACTCAGCGGCTGCTCACTGTAGACTGGCGAGCCGGCTCTGCTGGCGCGAGCGTTTGCATCCCAGGCCACAATAACCGCGTTCGCCGTTTTCACGGACCGCTGAAAACAAAGACACCAGCGCCGGGCAGCGCGCTCAACTGGTGCTGGGGATGTCCGTCACATAAATACCTGGCGCTCCCCACGCTCTCGCCGATCCGCGCAGGGCAGCTCAGGGCCGCTGCCTGCCCACCAGCAGACCCGCTGTTCACGCAGCGGTGCAAGCACTGGCCCGTAGACGCTCACCTGCGTGCGCAGTCACTCCACCTTTGCGATGACTAAGCTCGAGCTGAGCACGCGGGAGCAGCGGACTGCCCGGTGGGCCCACCAGCCCAGAACACTCCACAGCTTGGCGATGTCCCAACCCGCTTTAAAAAATTCCCACATATTTAACAACGGGCAGGAGCACAAATCTTTGCTGCGAACACTTGCTCTCCTACCTTATTTATAATTCCTACAGCACCTGCGGTCTTGTAGAAAACGCGCGGCCCCCAGTCACTGACTGCTACCACCAACGAAGCAAACGCTTTTCACAACATCACAAAAACACAAATCACAAAAACACAAAACTCATGAGTAATCAGCAGCCGTCAGAGCCACAACCGCTCCCCCATGCCATTCTCCAGCACTCGGTCCATGCGTACTCGCAGGACTCGCCCGACCTCAAGAAGGACTACATGAAGGCCGCGGAAAACGCCGCGCGCAGCGACAGCGCCGGCAGCACACACCGCCAAACGCTCGCCGAGCTGAGCGCCGGCGCCGGCCACCAGAAGCAAAACTCGGTGCACGCGCACTTCCTCCCGTACGAGGTCGAGGGCCACCAGGGCGTGCGGTCGCGGTCCGGCTCGGGCTCGCTCGCCGACCCGAAAAGCGCAAAGCCGGCCGATTTGCAAGTGCCGCAGCCACAGGCAGCGCCGGCGCCGGCCGCGGAGAGCGCGCCGCTGCAAAAGCCGCCGAAAGCGCTGCAGGAGACCGACAAGGCGGTCGTCGGCGACCCGCGGCTGCCCATGAATGACGGCAAGCTGCACATTCTGGTTGCGGCGACCGGCTCGATCTCCACGTCCAAGATGCGCTCCATCATTGACAAGCTGTACGACATTTACACCCCGGACAAGGTCGCGGTGCACCTCATTTTGACCAAGGCCGCCGAGCAGTTTGTCAACGCCAAGGAGATCGCCGCCAAGGCCAGGATCTGGCGCGACGCGGACGAGTGGACGACGTGGAAGTCGCGCACGGACCCGGTCCTCCACATTGAGCTGCGCAAGTGGGCCGACATTCTCGTGATTGCGCCGCTGTCGGCCAACACGCTCGGCAAGATTGCGCTGGGGCTCTGCGACAACCTGCTCACCAACGTGGTGCGCGCGTGGAACACGCAGTACCCCGTGCTGATTGCGCCGTCCATGCTGTCGTACGCGTACAACCACCCCGCGACCAAGCGCCACCTCAAGGTCGTCAAGGAGGAGATGCCGTGGATCGAGGTGCTCAAGCCGGTCGAAAAGGTTGTCGGCTCGTACGGCGACATTGGCATGGGCGGCATGATGGACTGGAACGAAATTGTCAACCGGATTGTGCTCAAGCTCGGTGGCTACCCGGAGGACGACGATGACGATGACGACGACGACGAGGAAGACAACAGCATGGGGGACGACGACGAGGACGACGAGGACGACGAGGACGACGACAGTGTGGATGTCAGTGTGGACTCCAAACTGGGCGAGCGCCCCCGGGGCATTCCGGCGGCCCGCGACGACGAGCGCGACGACATGCTGGCGTCCGGCGTGGAGGGCATGTCTCTGTAGCCGTTTTGATTAGCACCACTGATCAATATATTTATAATAGATGAATCAATTCATTCGCACAGAGTTTTGCCCACCGTCATCCGTATCAACAGATGAATCAACGAATTGAACTCCCGAAGGTTGAAACCATTAAGTTTACACATAATCATCGTCTCATCTAGCACCTGTTTGATTAGCACAACTGATCAGAATATTTATATCAATAAATGAATCAATTCATATATAATTGTCTGCTCTAGCACCTGTTTGATTAGCACAACTGATCAGAATATTTATATCAACAGATGAATCAATTCATATATAATCATCGTGTACATCTAGCACTTGTTTTGACTAGCCCGGAGATCAGAATATTTTATAATAAATGAATCAATTCATATATATCATTCTGTGCATCTAGCACTTGTTTTGATTAACCCAGAGATCAAAATGAATCAATTCACATATATAATCATCTAGCATTTGTTTTAACCTGATCAGAAAATTTATAATATATGAATCAATTCATATATAATCAGCGTCTGCTCAAGCACTTGTTTTGACAACTGATAAGAATCATATTTATATAAACAGATCTTTAAATAAATGAATCAATTCATATATATAATCATCTAGCACATTCTGCATCTAGCAGACAACGCTCGCAGAGCGTAGACTAGCTAAGACTATTTACATCTCCTCCTCGTCCACAGGAGTGGTCTCTTCGCGAGACATGGATTTGAGCAGCTCGGGGCGCGGGCCGGTCGACGAGTTGGTGCGTCTGCGGGTGTGCGCAAAGTTGAACTCGCCAGACTCGGCCACGTCTTCAATCTCGTCTTCCGTCGAGCCCCAATTGCCGCGGCCAGCACCACCCTTCTTAATCTTGGTGGGATCTGAGCCGACCAGACCGTGCTTCGCAAAGTACTTTGGCTCGTTGTCTTCGCCGGTGTATCTAGTAGTGTGACCCATGGTTGTACGTGTCGTGTGTGTTGCTTGTGTGTTGCTAGTGTGTTTCTTGTCTGCTTCTTGTCTGCAAACTTGTAGCAACCAGCAATGGCAGATTGGGCCCTTTATATAGTTTGGGTCCAGGGGGGTAACTATGACGACAATACGAGCGCTCCGAAGCCACCAAGTTACTTAGCCTCAGGCCCAAGGGCTGCACCTCCTGTCGTGGCCGAGTGCGTTCCCCACACTGTGGCATGAGATGATGTCACCTGACGTGCTGCTGGCAAACAAGGGGCCTCCAGACGACACCCACTGACGAAAGCTCCAAGCGGGAGAGCACGAAAGGAGCACGAGCTGCAGTGCAGAAAGCAGTCTAGTGGCCCAAGTCTGGAAGGGACGGTAACTCGCTCCTCCCCTGCCCTGGCTTCCCCTCGAGGCTTTTGCAAGTGCCATTGCCTGTTCCCGGTCAGGCGACCCCAGCGAAGTCTCTCACAAGACCACGCTTGCTAAATCGGGCATCCCCAATTGTTGTGGAACGCAATGGAAGTCAGTGAGTTGCCATTGCCAGGCTGCCGCGACGTGGCGGCGACGTGGCGGTCCTGGGCTCGTTCTTTGGCGGTCCTGGGCTTGTTCTTTGGCGTTCCACTCGTGCTATGCAAAGGTCGCTGCCACTGCTTATTCCAGTATTAGGTAATCGGACCGGTTCCCAGCGCCGCTGGAAAATCATGGCACTGGGAAATCATTGCACTGGGAAATCATTGCAAACGACGCAATGTGAAAGGGCTGCTTACGCGCGACAGACGTCAACTCTACGGATCGCCGTTTGTTGCCATTAGGGACGCCAAGCTCCGGCTGCCCATCTATTACGTCATGGGTTTACGCTTCCTGAGCTCCTTCACGTGATGACACATGTCTGAATCGGTCCCACAACATTGGTAAAACCGTTGCTGCCGCAGTACGTGTTAGTCACATTGCGATCATACTCGCACACCAGCGGCGATCGCTACCGCAGATTTTCCACTCAAATATCTCTCCTCTCCTCCTCACCATCCACCAATACCATGGGCCTCATCAACATTTTGAGGACCAACCGCGAAGCGTTCAGCGACCTGATCACCATGCAGCAGCCAGACAGCAGCGCGGCGGGCTCGCGCGGGGTGTCAAGACACAGATCCAGATCTGTCGGCCAGCAGCAGAGCCCCATCAGCCCCCAGAGCTCCCGCAACACCCAGCCCCAGTACGCTTCCTGGGGGGACGACGCTCCGTCGGCCCTCAGTCTGCCGCTGCGACAAAGCCCTCCCACCTCATCGCCCACGTCCGTCTCCCCGCCACCGCCTCGCAACAGTGGTTACCAGAGGGACTACTACAACAACACCACCATGGACAGAAACCACTACGACGAGCCCTGGAACACGCAGAAACCGTCGCCGAGGGCGGTGCCGCAACCGGCCCGACCGCCGTCCAACAACCAGGACCCGTACACGGACGGCGAGCCCTACTTCCACCAGCCAAGCCACGGGTACCCTGGCAGCTACCCGGACCGCTTGCAGCCGTGGGAAAGCGCACCGCCCAGCCATCGCCAGCGCTGGTCGCAGACGAGCGCACCGCGACCCAGATCAGCCTCGCAGGCCCCGTATCCCGACCACGGCACGTACGTACCGCCCCGGCGCTCACGGACCCAGCATCGAAAGCAGACCTCTCCGCACCCCGACACTGTGCGACAAAACGTCCACGGTGCGCTGTGGAGCTGATTCGCGCCGAGCGCGCAAAGTGCAGGCCACTTGTTACTTTTATTTATTTATCCGTGTAATGTGTGCATGTAATGATAATGGATCTGCCGCTATGCCTTTGCTCTCGCTCCTGTTGAGTGGTGGACCGCTCCAGCCCGCTCGCTCCTGTTGAGTGGTGAACCACAGGCCGCTGCCACCAGTGCCTCCATGTGCAAACCGTGCCGCTGTTCACCTCGCATTTTATCAGTGCTTGCAGCCACCACCTTTTGTCAGTGCATCTGCCGTTCCAGCCCGTTCTGGATCGCTCCCGCTGAGCTGCTCGCACGGTGCGCGCTGATAAGAGCAACTTGAGCGCATCCACAAACAATTAGTAAAGCACCTGGACCTCTTTCACCACGGCGTGAAACTGCCTCCACCGCCGCAGCCACCCATCAAATTCCCGTCCTTACCTCGCCATTTCCCACCGCGCTCTCGCCCTGTCGCTTGCACCCCAACTCCCACTATCACCAAACTGGACCCTTTTTCACACCATCCAAAGGGTAGCATTCACAACATCAGAAACTAGAGCTACTGCGTAGGTGAATGGGCATTTGAATTGCCGTTGTGCGCTCTTTTCATTTGTACTTTAGTCGATAACAGAATACAAGTCCCATGAGCAGCGGACAGAGCACCGACGACGCCCACAAGGCAACTCCGTGCAGAAACATTTTAATTCATGGCTATTGCAAGTACGCAGACAAGGGATGTGTGTTCATGCACGACGCGCCGGAGTCCTCAGCGCTCAAGTCGGCCTATGGGAAAGGTGCTGCTGCCGGCACCGGCGCTGGCAGCCCGGGACCCGCTGCTGAAGCAAGTTTGCAAAGCGACCCTGACGCAGCCGGCCCGCGAGACAGCCCGGCAAGCTCCGCAGGCGCGCGGAAAGCAAAGAAAAAGGTGAAGGAGGCAATCCTCTTCAAACCGTCCGAGACACCCATCTTCACACCCACCCCACCGCCGTCAGAGTCGCCAACGGGGTCCTTTCTGGCGGGGCCCCCGCAGTTCAAGCCGTCCGAGCAATTCGCCGTGCTTGACGATCCGGCCGGCGGCAACCCCGCTCGTCTCGGCGGCGCATCCTCAGCGGCACCGTTTGTCCCTGGCTTCAGCGGCAGCAACGGATTCGCACCCGCAGACGGCGCAGACTTCCAGTACAACGGAAGCCCGTCGCAGCAGTACGGGGACTTTCCTTCCTCCTTCTCGGATCTGAACGTGGCCGGCAGAGATCCAAGCCAACCGCCGCCGCCCCCGCACCCTAGCCATCACAACCTGCAACCGCAGACGGGCCACAATCCGCTGAAGGCTCTCCAGTACCACATGTACGCGCCGCCAACGCCGCGCAAGAAGGAAATGACCGCCAACGAGCGCACGGTAGACGAATTCTTCATCCCCAGCAACATACGAGAAACACTGCAAAAGAAAAACGCCGCCCGACTTGGAGTAAACGGCACAAACATCCCCGTGCCTGAGTTTGTCAGCGGCTACCACACTCTGGTTCCTCTCGATACGGCGCAGCCACTGGCCTCCTTTGGCGGCTACAGGGTCTGGACCTACAAGGCCACCAACATCAACGACGGCGTGGCGTACTGCCTGCAGCGGGTGGAAGGGCTGCGAATCACAGACGAATATGCCATCGGGCTGGTCAAGTTCTGGGAGTCTGTAACAGGACCAGCCGTGGTCAAAGTACACGAGGCGTTCACCACCAGAGACTTTGGCGATAACTCGGTGATCTTTGTGTACGATTTCCACCCTCTGTCAAAGACGTTGATGGAGGCCCATTTTGGACAGCGTACATTCAAAGTTGCTACCGCAAGAGGCGTTCCTGTCATCTCGGAACAGGTCATTTGGAGCTACACCTGTCAATTGGCGACTGCTATAAAAACTATTCACGCAAAGGGCATGACAACCAAGGGGGTCATTGACCTCAAGCACATTCTTTTGACGGGGAAGTCTCGGGTGCGCCTCAATCGCCTGGGAATGATGGATGTAATCTCCTACCGGCCCGATGGCAGCAATGCTGTGGGCAGCAAAGCCCAAGACTTGAAAAAGCTGGGCGAAGTTCTTTTGACATTGGCATGTAACACACTGGCAGCTACCCAGAACGTCTCAGAGTCGCTGGACTATGTCCAGCGTGTTTACTCCGAGAGCTTTACAAACGTATTGAGAATGCTCCTGAGCGAAGGCGCGACAATTGAGGAGGTTATAACGGCCTGCGCCGACGGAATGGCAAACTCACTGACTTATGCACTGTCACAGGCTGATAAGCAGGAGGAGATCCTCAGCGGCGAACTCGAAAATGGACGACTTGTAAGACTCCTTTGCAAGTTCGGTTTTATTAACGAGCGACCCGAATACGAGAATGATCACAGGTGGTCTGAGACGGGCGACAAGTATGTCATCAAGCTCTTCAGAGACTATGTTTTCCACCAGGTGGATGAGAATGGCAAGCCAGTAATTGACCTCGGGCATGTGCTGACATGCCTCAACAAGCTGGATGTCGGATTGGACGAAAACATTTTGCTCGTTTCTAGAGATGAGCAAACATGTGTTGTGACTAGTTACAAAGATATCAAGGGTATGATTTGGGGAGCATTTAGGGAGTTGGGCAAGTGGAGAGATTGATCGTGGCAATGACGAATGGTTGCTCGCGTCTCGAGACTACGCAGGCAAAGAGCGCAACAAGTGTGTCAGAAGGGCATATTGCGTTACTACTCGGGCCCGATAATGAGCTCATGGCTGAATAGATGATCTCGTTCAGTGCGACACTTGAGCTTATGAATCCTTTAAAGACAGTGAATGTAATACTAGAATGAAGAAAAATTCAAGCATAGCATTCAGTTCACAATATACGATTTACAAATTTCCATCTGGAGTTGAACCACCCCGTTGGCTGTTTAACAGAGCGTCACACGAACATACAAACACGGTGTATTCTGACTAATAGGTTTTACATATTTACATTCAACCAAGCACGATTAAGCCGCTTAGAGTTGAGGAGCAAGGTTATCCATCAACGGTGATTTGATGAAGGCAACACCAGCCTGGGTTAGTTTGCAAACAGGGATTTTTCTCACGTCCCACAAATACTTACAATAAAAAGAGTAACATTAAGAATGACGGTTGCGCCTTGGCCTCTAACGATGCCAGCGATAGCTGAGATTAAATTTTGTTCGTCCCTTTTGTCGACCATTGTATAGTTTATGTGCAAGTGAAAATTTGGAATTCCAATCTTGGAGTGCTGGTGGGAGGTTTGGTTGTACTAGAGTTGGCAAGCACTGGAGTTGGCAAGCGCACGGGAGAAGGAAAAGCGACTGGGCTTTTGTCGCGCGCGAGAAATTTCCAGTGATCAAAATGATATTAAGCAAATTATTTCCAGCACTCGGACGTCTAATCACAATTGAAACGTCATCTGCTCACAACAGCGACGGCGGCCCCCAGCGAATGCGACATCTGCTAGTGTAAACTAGACACAATGCTACTGCAGTTTGGTAAACCAACTGCTTTCATTTGTCTAAATGCAGGTGTCAGTCACACCTACACTGACATCAGCTGTCTGATTTCTTCAGGACAGGTTCTATCTACCCAAGGGTTGTTAACCTCAACACTTATTGGACTAAGGTACATTTGAATAGCCTGTATTATTTAGATATGAAACCGGTGGCAAGAGAATTTCTGGTCAAAATCTCGATAATGAAACAATTTCTGTCAATTTTCGTTAATCTCCGAGTCAGCGTTGCGACTATGCCAAAAGCAGTTTAGTGTGAGCACCAACTTTGTTGTTACTGGTAGATTGTAGGCGTAGTACGGCATCTTGACGACAATTAGCATAATTGTTCAGCAATTCTGTGAAGTGCCGACTAGCGAGGCACCAGCAGGGCCACTTCAAGCAGGAGTGTGTAAGTGTGAGATTGGTAGCATGCCCTGCCATTCTGGTAAATCAAATCAAAGATGCTTTGAACATGGTCTTGCTGCCATGGCATCTGATTTCTTTTGGACTTTCAGTGGACCCTGAAAACCGTGACCGAGTGGGACCCAGCTAAGCCTTAGCCAGCCTGAGGAGGTTTTTTAAAGATTTTGTAATCAAATCATCTTTTGAGCGTCTGCGATAATGCGCCGCTCATTCCTTTTTTTTATTTCAATTCTTGATAAATGTTACCGAGATGCAAACAGCTACGGCCGCTATGGGTAAATTGGGCCTGCCGAGGATACGTGATGCACCTCGGCGGCGAATTATTTAGCGAGAGAAAACGTTGAAGGCTGAATACGAGCTGAAAGGCGGCTGCGGAACATATAGGAGCCACAGTGTGGCCGAGCGGAACCCGCGAGATCGCTGCCCTTGGGTTGGAGGGCGTGTTTGCCAATCGTCTGCCACTCTGATCATGTTAGTCGCACGACAGAGCCTGGCGATCCTGGTGGAAAGGCTGATAACTGTTCATTCAAGATGTAAATTAACTTATATGGCTACGAAATGAATGAGGAGGTGTACGCGGCCAAGTTCTGGAGCCTGCCAGTAACCATTTCGGCCGAAGTTCACAGGCGGCTAGAAGAAAAAAAATAGTGCAGGGGCCAAGAGAGATGCCCAGAAGTGGGAGCTATGTCAGACAATGTTGCAATGTATGAATGTGATTGTTTGGGAGGATGGCTTAGTAGGACTCGACGGTGGGAACCCGTCTGTTGAATATGCGCAGAGGGCGCGCTCTCTGATGGTTTGTGACTTTTTTTAATGAATAGATGATTTCGATTCTGCCTTTGAACTCGCCGGCGACGAGGTCCGCAGTTCTCAGAGCCGAGCGGTAGGCATAAACGCCAAGGTCGATGGAAAAAGCGACGAGGCAAGGAGAGAAGCAGAGCAGTGCGAGCGAGAGGAATAGCCGCGATATGATCTGCTGGAGTTCCACGTATAAGAGCATCATCTATTTGGGGGAACAGTAGGTAATGATATGTGAATGCCGACACGGCAGATGCGAAGAGAGCGTTGGGATAACTGTGCGCTTCAACTAGGAGAGGTCCCGCCGTATATATATATATATATAGTTTTAGAGCAGCTTGCTTCGCTAGAGTGCGGTATCTCTGCCAATGCAAATGAGGCGGTGGTGAGGTGTTGCACGTTCGCTTCGAGAGACACCCTGCATCCACACATGCAATGAGGCGCTCATTTGAGTTGGCTGCAGGTAGTCCGGAGCTTTACGAAGAGTACAGGTTTTTGATGGCAGGCAGGAAAAGCGTCCTTTTGCATGCAATGAGCGGTCTTCGCGCTGAGTTGGCAATTGACAGGGACCCGATAGATCTGTACAAGGTGCTTGGAGCCGGCCCACACTCGTGGCCGGTGCCTCAGCCACGGAACAATCTTGGACGAGGCAAATAATTTCTGGGTCTGGGCCGAAAAAGCAAGCCATCGAGAAAAAAAATCTACGGGACGTGCCCCAGATACCGAGCAAAAAGCAACGTTAAATGAGCAGTCGCATTTGCGTGCAGCAGCAGCATAATCTGGAGAAGCCGGGGCATGAAGCCCCCCTGGCAGCAACCCACGACAGCGCAAGAACCCGTTGAAATCGAGCCAGACCGTCAGCAACCAGCAGCTGATCTTTGTGCTCAAAATCCTTGCTGAAAATCCAGTGCGGAAAAAAAACCTCGTCCCGACAGTGCACCCGAATATTGCCCAACTTGGCCAAGTGCCGAGACCCAGCTAGTGTCACCCACTGGGCCCCTCAGCTCTCCTCCCGTCTAGGCTATATGTGTTTTCGCACTTGCAATGTAGGTACAGTGCGCTGAGCTAGCCTACAGGGATCAGATATGACAGCAGGGCCATTCCTTGCTGCCTCTTCCTCTTTGAGCCGGCCGGCACCGATTGCATCTAGCACTCAGTGCTTGCAAGTGTTTTGGTCGCTCCTTTGGATCCATTAGGGTGCGCTGGAGGGGTCTGGGATCCTGTTTACAACCCCAATCGAGCGACCGGGCTGGCATTTTCGCGATGTCCAGGTACTCAGTACACGGGCCCAAGTTAGTCTAGACCGGCAATTAGCGCATCATGCCATGTTGATAATATTGTGTCGAGTAGTGAGACACGCTAGTCTGAGCAAGATTGATTCCACCCAGCCGCAGATAACAACCGCCGGTTGGGCGCTCACGTATGGCTGTGTGATGGGGTGCGCCGCTGGCTGCATTCCTGCCATCTCTCCTGCGCAGCCGTATGCAACAGGTCCTGTCAACTTGCACGGCACCTGGCGCGGCGAGCTCAATTCATAGCGAACCGCATTTTGCGGCCGGCTGCGAGACAGCGATAGCTCGACCGAATTGCGCTGTTTTGCACCGTCTCGGACGACCCCACATTGATTGACGAATCCCAACGACTCGGTGCTGACTGGTCCAGTTTACGACTCAGCGCACCTTACGCCTTATTTGCGTCAGCTTGGCAATTCCTTTCCTAGGGATCCGTTGGGAGGCTAATGAGCAACATGGAGCTGTTTATTTATGGAGATGATGGTGGCTCTGAGAAAGGCAATGATCGGCTGTTGAAGATAAGCCACCGAAGGCCCTGGCAATTCTTGATTCTATGTGCTGCGAGCTGACAGCGACAACCTGGAGCGGAGTCCTATTTGCGGACGGAATTGCGAGAAATTCAAGCACTCGCCACGCCGCAGCGGGAGCTGCCCGCTCGATGGGTGCAACCTTGGTGGAATGCAGAGCACAAATGGAGCTGAAACGTGGGGACGGCGAGCGATAGGATTTACGAGTCTTGGAAAAAGAACGCAATTCAAAAACAAGCTGTCGCACCATTATTTTGCGACTGGAGGGGCACAGTGCCGTCAAGCGTGCAGAAACATGGGCAAGACAAGTTGCGTATCACTGGTAGCCCGATGCCCAATCCGATCCGATAGGGCCACCGACTACACGCAAGCTATACGACAATGTATAATTGAAATTATTTCTTTTGATACCAGATACACCAGCTGGAGCACCCGATGTACGCACTAGGCCGAGCCGGGCAGCCAGCACCACTACATTACACAATTAAGTTGAGTTAATTGAAATTGGTAAAGAGGTGACAACGACCAGCACAACTCACCAACACACCACCTCCAAGGTAAACCAGCTGGCGTTGCATTTCTAATCATGTCTGACGATAATTGGCAAAATGATTGGACCACAGAAGGTTCTTCGCACCAAAAGTCGTCGATCGAAGTGGTTGATACCACCGTCGGCACACAGTTCAAACCGGCTGTCGCTATTCTCAAGCGCAACAAGCCAGAAAAGAGCGAGTCGGCTGGGCAGCCAACTAGCGGAAAAGAGCTTCCAAACCTGGCCGACAAGGAGGAGAGATATTTGGCTGCGCGCAAAAAAATATTTGGAAAATAGCCTGCTGCAAGCGCCGACACGCTGCTGGGGCCTGCAGGGCCGCAGCGAGATTGCGCTGATCCTCCTGGCAGATTAGCAAGCGGTGCGATGCTGCCAGCGTCTGCCGGCGGCGCCCGCTGCTCTGGGCGCTGACAATACCTGAGGTCATGGCCCACACACATGCGCCGGAGTTGTAAACGCGTCGCGCGTCGCCTTCAGCGTCGCTGCCGGCCAGGAGCACATCTGTCCATCGCTGCGTCAGCAGCAGGAGACGGTCCAGCAGCAGGGTGGACAAGCCACTGCGGTCTCCATTGATCTGGTGCTGTTTGTGACTTGTTGGCGCGCTGCCGATTGCACATGATGAGATACTCTATACAGTGTTTGTAATAATTATAAAGAATGGCAGACTAGCTCCCCTGACCCGTCTCTCCTATTTGCTTGTGGCGATTGCTTCCTCTGCCTCCCGGTCAGACCACTTCATGAAGCAGTTGTCCCAATGTATGGCTGGCCACTTGGGGAAGATGCATCCTTATCACACCAACTCTCCACAGCACAACATGTCTCAAGAAATAAACCAAAAGGCCGTTGACGGTATCAACGACGTGCAAAACAAGGTCAACAAGGTCCACAGCGACGTCAACTCGACGGTCAACGAGAAGCTGGACGACGCGAAGGAAGCCGTCCGCCCGGAAACCAAGCTGGAGAAGATTGAGCGCGAGGTCAAGGAGGAAGTAACCAGTTTGAAGAATGATAAAATTCCAGGTGCTATCGAGAAGGCCAAGGCCAAGGCCCACGAGGCCGAGCTCGACCAGCCGCTGTTTTTGTCCTCCGTGATTGTGGGCATTGCCGCCGTCATTGGTACCTCTTCCTACGCCATCAAGCAGTACCAGGAGGGCAAACTGTCTGGGTTGGCAGCCTTTGGGGTGGCCGCCGCAGGCACGCTGTTTGGCGCCTTCGAGGTGGCTGCCACCAAGAAGTATAAATAAGTTCTAGTAGGTTCTATATTGTATAATGACAAGCGGCTTTAGACGTTGGCTATGCGCCTCTCGTCTCTGATTGGTCCAATTTATTTTGGCTGCAAGATGAGATGGCCCTGCTGTGCATATCGCCATTTGCTCACGTGCACATGGTGCTGTGGGCCACGGACTGACAGCGCCACTTGCACGTGCAACTTGCGCGGTCGCAAGGGCAAACCCTGGGTCAATTGGCCTGTGAGCGGTGGAACGCGTTTTGTTTTCTTGCTTGCTAGTGCGGAATCCACGTTTGCACAGACGAAAACCCGTTTCCGGGCCATTACTAAGTGTCTCCCTCTTATTACTAATCAACGGCTATTTTAGGGCATTGGGCACAGCAACGTACAGACGGCAGACAAGGCAAGAGACCAGAAACGTCTGTGGCTGGCCAGAAAGCGGCCCTTTGCACCGAATTTCCATGCGGAAGCCATCCGAACGTCATCCGAACGTCATCCGAAGCACCTCTGCCCACCATTGCTGACAGCCGCCGCTCATGCATATAAATCATGGCGATCCGTCGAAGAGGTCAAACGTTTGTAATTTCTTGAGTAAACACAATGTCTGCTAAAACCGCTAAAACTCTGGTAATGAAGGGAGAACCCGGAAAGCCGGGACAGGTCAATTGGGCTGTGGAGTTGGTGAACAGGGAGCTGCCCCCTGTGGGCCCCAGCGACAATCTTGTCAACTTTACTGCTTGCGCTCTCAACCATAGAGACAAGTGGTTGCTACACAACCTGTACCCAGGCGCTCAGGTGGACGTGCCACTCGGGTCCGATGGGTGTGGCTACGTGGTCGAGGGCCCGTTGAAGGGCAAGCGCGTGGTTGTCAATGCTGCCAAGGGATGGCAAAGCGACCCCTTAGGACCAGAAGACGGCGGCAAGGAGTTTGCCATTCTGGGAGGAACTAAGGATTGGAAGAACGGCACGTACACCGACTACGCCGTTTATTCCTCCAAGTACCTGGAGGAAGCTCCTACGCATCTGTCTGACTTGGAAGCCGCGGCGTTACCGCTCGGTGGAGGCACGGCGTACCGAGCTGTCTTCACCCGGGGCCAGTTTGCAAAGGGCCAGAACATTCTCATCACTGGAATTGGTGGAGGTGTGGCCCTGTTTGCTCTGCAGTTTGCAAAGGCGGCCGGTGCTAAGCACATTTGGGTGACTTCGTCCTCGGCGGAGAAGATTGCCAAGGCTGAGAAGCTCGGTGCTCATGGCGGCTCAAACTACAAGAATGCCGACTGGGTTGACCATGCACTCAAGTCGCTGCCGTCCGACAGACCCTACTTTGACCTCATTATCGACTCTGCTGGCGGTGACATTGTGAAGGACGCTGTCAAGCTGCTCAAATTTGGTGGCAAGATTGTTCAATATGGACAGACGCTTGGCGGAGACGGCACACCGTTTCCAATGACGGCAGTCATTAAGCAACTTGAATTTCTGGGATCGACAATGTATTCCGCGGCTGAGTTCCGTGACATGCTCAAGTTTGTTGCCGACCACAAGATTGTGCCTGTTGTCTCGAGGGTTGTCAACGGTCTTGACAATTTTACTGAGCTCTATGACGATATGGCCAACGGAAGGCAGTTTGGCAAACTAGTAGTTGACATTGCCGGAAAGTCCCATCTTTGAGCGAGCTACTGCTAGCAGGTTGGCATTGAGCACTCTAAAGAGGCAGCTTGTGACGCTGCAAAGCCTCTTACACTTCTATAAAACGCGCATCCAGTTGGTGTTAGTTTCATGTAAAGTGTATTGAATTCTATGTAGTTCAATGGATGTTTAAACTGTCAAACCCGTATGTGATCAACCTGTGTTTCATTCCAGTCTCGACTAGCCTTGTCGTTTAATCTTTCCGCACCCATCGCATTGGATTCCGCCCTGCAGCGACTGACACCGATCTAAGTCAAGTGGAGATGGTCCCGGAATTCAGGCTCGCAATGGAATTCCAAAGCCTCCGCTCACTTCATGGGCTGCTCTGGACTTCTTCAATGACGGAAAGAGAATTCCAGAGCTGTATGACGAATTTGTCAAATGCCTCAACACACAACATCTAGCAGGTCATCAGCCAAGCTGAGAGTGGTGAGGATTGTGTGTGGGGCTCCGTAGTGGAACTTGCAATTACCAACTCAACATGTCAAGATTCACCAATGTCCATAGTCGGATGCGGCGGCATTTACGGCTCAAAGCATGTGCTTTACGTAGGCAGGTACGCTATATTTCAAAATGATCTCCACCCACCATCTCAATATCTGCGTTCGCGGTGCACAAGTCCATTTGCGGCTAATTCACCTCAGCTTGTTTGTACATCAAAGTCAGTTAGCGTTCGGGGTTAGCCCTGCTAGCGACGCTCGCAAGCAGAGCGGGATTTCCAGATCGAGCTTTGATTTGCCGCGTTTCGAGACAGTCCCCACCCTAGTCTCCACTTTGTGGCCACTAGTCGCCTTGCCAACGGCGACCATGCCCCAAAAGCGGCTTAATGGGTCGCCGTGTTGTAAGTAGATTAAACGCGTACAGACACGATCTTGATGGCCAAGTGCTCTCAATCACTACTTGGGCCCGAACACGACAAGGAAACGTATTCCCACGTCGTCAGCTCATTATACAAACAGATATGAAGCTCTAGCCAACCCCGCCAGTGTCTCAAAGTCGATGCCGGGGGCGTTGGCAATGTCTTGCACCAGAAGTTTTTTGTGTAATTTTTTTCCATAGGTTACCTTATTTAAATAATCAAAAATAGTTTTCGACTTTAAGCCGCGATAGCCTTGTGTCCAGCAAGAATAGAAGCAGCCTTCATAGAAGCAGTAACTTCCGTAGCAGCCAATGAAACCTCAATGTCATTCCACAAGTCGACACGAGCCTGGAGAGCAAGCTTGACGTACTTGGTAGCCTCTTGCCACTTGGCTTCGTCCTCTCCGCACAGCAGAGCAGTCATTTCGTGGGCAAGATGAGCATGGTGGTCGCCATCAACCTCAATGTGTCTTTCCAAGTAGTACTTGAAGATGGAGAACTTTTCTGGCTCATCCTTGTGCAGCTTCGAAACGAATGAAATGAACATGCCTGGGATCAAGTCTTCACGACCAAAGGTGAAGACAGCAGCAGCAACATGGGGCTTGTTGAGCTCGATAACATCAAAAGTAGTGGAAACAAACTTAACAACGTGTTTTGGTGCACCAACTCTAGTCAGAGCTTCACGAGGGCTAACACCCTTCTTGAGTTCGTCAATAAATTGGGAAACCTGCTTGGTGTTTGCACCGGCCTTCTGCATGGCAACAATGTAGAGCTCAAAATGCGAGCATCTGTTTCCATGATCGTCAATGTCTGATTCTTCGTCAGTAACAATTTCATTGATGAGGTAACGGGTTTGTGGATCTCCAGTTGGGTACCATGGAATGGTAGTGCAAGTGAGCTTTTGTTGGAGATGCTTCAACAAAGACATGAAATCCCAGACAGCGTAGACATGCGATTGCATAAAAAGCTGAAGATCAGCAACTGATTTAACTGAACCATAAACAGTGTGGTCGATGAGTTGTTTGCGTAAGGGCTCAATTTCTTCAAGGAGAGTTTCGAGGCGGTTGTCTAGAGTCATGGTAAAGAGACTGGCTGAGATTACAAGTACTGGGTATAAAGAGTTGAAGGAGAGAACTAACTGAATAGCAATCGAGATACAGCGACCCTTTTATATTGTGAAGGTTGGCGCAAATTGACGCGCGGGCCCGATCAACATTAGGCTGCATCCTGCTAGCCCTGCCTGCCGTTTCTTTTATTGTAAGTGCTTTTTATTAGTCTATTCCGGAGTAGTGAGTACTTTGTCTATCTGGATTGGTCCCTTTGTGTCCAAAGACCCTTTAGGCGGCTGCACATTTCTTTTCACATTCAGGAGAAAGGATCTTCGCCTCTTCCGCATTCAGTGGTGGTGGAACCCCTGGAGTTTTCTTCAGGTCAGCCTTTCTGTGATTTGTTAACACAACACATGTAGCTTTGGAATCTCTTTGAACTCTTCACTAAGCTTTTTGTTTCAACATTGGCTCATCGAAAGCTCTTGTGCCTTCAGTATCTAAGCATGTTCTATCACTGTCATCGAACTGACTGTTCGTCAATGCATCCGCAATGGTTTGAGTCAAATTTCTGCAATTGGGTGCATTAATGACGGGACGGGTCCAAGGATCGACTTAGGCGGGGGCCTGAGATAGATTCGCTGAGATGTACGTTTACGGGTCTAAGCGTTACTTTGTATACATTGTTGAAAATTGTATTATTTGTAAAAGAATCTCACATAGCTCAAGCTATATAAGTCGACGGTTCATTGCTTGCCAACATGGACCAGTCTAACAAAGAGCCAAGTCAACCAAACCTTGACACAGGCGGAGAATCAGAAAGCGGGTAATGGTGGGCAAAAAAAAGAAATAATGTCAAAAAAAAAAAGAAAGAGCTTTGTAAGTCTGAATGGCAAAGAATTGATGGAAATGTTTCTAAGATAAATCAGTTTCCACTTGAAGATTCATTGTTGCTTTGTTACGGAAATAGCAGGTTCACAGAGGCTTTCTTGGCTGAAATACTACACTTTATTCCTCCAGGTCCAGATCGAGACAGCTCTGTCAGGGCGAGAGACATTGTTGGTGAAGTTGTATGAGGGCAATCGAATTTCACTAATAGTACGTTGGTTTGGTCTCTAGTGCATGCAATTCATTTGTTGCGGATGACGATAGCTTCTGTTTTGTTGATCTGAATAGCTAATAAAAATATCTGGCACTGGGCATCTCTAGCCGATAATCTCCACTTGCAAATTGTCTTACTGTTTCCAATCAAGACATGTTTGTTGTACTTCAGGTCTCGTGGCTTTGTGAATCATCGCCGACCGAATTGTCTTCCGTCCAAGTTGGGCGTGGTGCGTCACAGATGCAACTGAGAAGCAGTCAAGTGGCCTCGAGGTGGGCTTCTAGCGGCTGTCTGTTGGCTGCTGGTAACTAGAGAGCGAACCCATTGATCAAGAGAAAGAAGGTCCCACCCTCTTGTCTCAAATCGGCGCTTTCAGTCTCAGTGCAGTGCCTGCTTTCTGCGCTGGATACTGCCCAACCCAACACTGGAAAAGCAATCGACTGATAAAATCACTTCAACAAATATTCGCTTTGTTCATGATAAATTCTCTACTGCATGGTGGCGGGCTTTCTTTAAGTTCCTGGCAGGCAACGTGTTAACGTGCCAGCTGGTGCTCCAGCCTGGTTACAAGTTCAAGAACTGGGGTTATTGTGCGTCCATAACTGCATACAATGCTTGACCCTTGACCACACACTGTAGCAGCTGAGTACATTGGGCCTCAAGCTCTAAACTGCTCCGCTTATCACTGGGCCATTTTAAGTTAATACCCAACCATTTCTGGCCGCAAGGTCCAGCACGGTTTCACTTTGATGCTTATCAAATAGTGATAGCCTCTGTTACATTGCCGCAGCTCGGTCGTTGCTGTTGGGTACAGGCAAAACAAATCAATTTCAGGCAGAATGGCGATATTGACGATCCACTTTGGAATTCCGTTATATCCTTACGCCATACGCCCTTAGCCGAATATTTCTTACGGGGTTCATTCTGGTTTCACAGACCTGCCTCAGGTTGTCCTAATTCCCTGCTTATGGATTTGGCAACCACGGACACGAATGACAGGAAAGTCGTCGCTAAAGCAAGACCAGATCATATTTCAATGTTGGTAAATGCAGTGGCACCATAATCTCACTTGTTGAGTCTAGATCTTGGAGACTGATTCAGCGCTTGTATCTATGCAACTTCGTGCGCGGTTACCAAAGAAATGAAACATTCAATAGCTAACTATCTGCCATCCAAACGATGGTCACGAGGATACAATTATAAAATAATATCTTATCTTCATAATGTTTGCAAATTGTACAAGCTATAGGCGGGTTTCAAGTAATTCTGACTAGAGTGCAATATGGTGCACGACCGGAAAACGGGAATTGCAGCATGATCTCTCGCAAATTGAGCTCCGAAGGATCTATGTTGACGGAATCAATTATGAACGCGCCACAACAAAGTATGCCATATAAAACTCAAAAACCGTTTGTATGCTCGCTCAGCCTGTGACGGCTCCATCTACATGATAAGGGAATCTTGGTGAAATGTACATGGCCAGATCCAAATCCTTGAACCCTGTCGGTTTCACGTTTTAACCGCCATGTGGCATCTAGACAGCCTTAGTAACAAACCTCGTGATTTATGTATCTAGTTTCATCGGTAATGCGGGTGATTTGTCAACTGTAACGAAAAGCACGTTCTTGGTATCAAATGGAATGACATTTTGACTTGGTCACATTTCTGCCCTGTCTGTCAGATCCCATCCGCATCACTTATGCGGGTCCTGTGCATGACTGTGCAGGCCACTCAGGGCAAGGTACTTTACAAGATCGTTGGCAATTAAAAAGGAATGAACACCAGTGTTCGGCTTCCGCCCTCGAGGAATACGACCTTGTAGCAAGCAATATGGTTTTGAAACATATCATATATCTGAGCCAAGCTTATTGACTAAACCCAAATATTTTTGAGACAAGGCCAAATTTCTTGTTTCACTACCGCCTGAGCTGCCAGCAATAGCCGCACCTCCGGGTCGTCAGCCAAACTGTACTCCTTTCTTAAGCTTAAACGGACCAGGCGTATCATCAGCTATTCACATACTGGCTGGTTGAAGAGTTATTGGAGTCTTCATCGGAGTGATAAGGAAGCAAAACTTTTTTCTTTGGGACATAGAATTTGTATTTAATGGTTCGCAAAATCAAAAGTAGCTACATTCTTCAGTGTTATGCAAGGAAGCAAGCTGACAATGACCATCGTTATAACACTTTGGTCGAAAAACTACGGCAGATCATTGACGAAACCGATGCTGAGTATCTTGACAAGCTAGCGGACTTGCAAGAAAGTCGAGATTTGCGTCTGGTCGAGCTCAAAGCTAAAACTGACTATCAAACTGAGGAAGCACAGATGAACTTTGACGCTGCAATGTCTGTCATCGACAAAAGAAGACAAGAGGTATATGAGGCAACAAAACAACGGATTGAAAAATCACTGGAATACTACATAAACCATATTCACGATGACAAGACCCTGCTAGATATCTCACTAGCCTCCGATGATGATATTTTAAGAGCCTTAACGGGAGATGTTGGTAGACCCGATAACCAAGGAGAAAGCCTTCGACAAACAACAAGAAATCGCAAACATAACTATAGAAGGAAACTGAGAAATGCTGGGGCAGGTAGTTTGGTCAATTACGGCTCTCAAAATTCTGACTCTGGAGGTTCAGCTACCGACGGCGCCGGAGGCACTGGCACTGCTGAAGAACGGATTCTTTCGGATGGAGGGTTTGGAATTTCTGAAGATGGAAGAATTTCAACGAATGGAGACTCTGTTATGGGATTTCCTCCGGCTTCGCGAGAAAAGAAACGTGAGAGAGGAGATCGTCTACCTCCGCTCAGCGAGGAAGTAGCAATGGAAGACCTTCAACTGATCAGAAAAGGGGCTGCATTAAAATAAGCTACTGAATCTTGTACAAAATATTTATTATCAACTATCTGCTATCATTTCCTTCCACATCAATTCTGCATCCCAATCAAGGAGGTCTTCGGTAACCATGTCTCCCATTAAGCTCGGAGTTTGTGAACTGTTCTCTTGGTCCACCCTAACAACCAAGTCTACAGGTGACTTGGATTGTATACCTGCTTCATTCCTTAGTGTCCAAAGCATATCATAGAATACAGATGCGGCAAGTCGAGTACGAACGGAGATGACAGGTGGTAGTACAGACTTCCTGTTGAGTCTTTCATACAAATCCCACGCCTGTCCCATTATTTCGACTGCTCTAAAAGCCAAATCATGTTTGTAAATAGATGCCAATTGTACAAGATCAGAACTTTTGAAGTACAATGATTTTCCACTTTCAACATCCAAAAATTCGGCCATTGAAGAATGCACGAGTTTGTTGATAATGGAACTAGATTGCCACACCGTTTGCCAATATATTTGTGGTACGCGTTGAATAAAACCTGGATCTCTTTCTTGTGCTGCCAAACAATGACTCAAAAACGCTAATGCCCCATTATAGGCTAGGAGCAATCCCTTCTGCAGTTGGATAGGTTCAAAGTCGCTATTATCCAGGAAATAATATGTCATAAGGTGCAGACGTGCAGACAACAAAGCAAGCTTTCTTTCATCATCCAAGTTACCTAGTCTGATTTCCATTTCATCAAGTCTTCGCTCCAGAAGAAGTAAAAGAGAGAGTCTCTCAGAGCGATCAACAAGACCAAGAGGATCTCGCACATTGGAATTGAGTGTTCTTACAACTTCATTTTCAAAATATTGAATAGTCATCAACTGCCGAAGCTGCAAGGGAATATCAACATAAGACTCGGGCTGACAGGCTGCTACAACAGAAGAATCAAAGGAGATAAAAGACGGGAAGCCATAAACCGAAGCAACCTCTTGATTGACCACATTACATGCAACCCATGTTCTAATTTGCTCAGAAATTTTTGGATAAATTGGGTTATCAACCTTGATTCGTCCAAAATCCCGAGCATATCCAGGACTATGTAAACCTGCATGGATAGCTGCAAATAACGCGACACCTGATGTTCGCCACGAAGGATCTGCTGTTTGAGCGGATATGATGGGCGGCCAAAGTGTGCGTAACAAAATGGCTTGCACAGTATAAACGGACGGGACGTTGAATGACTTGTTACCATCGGCCGTGAGAGTTGGTGACATACAGACTTCCCCAAGCATTATTGTTAATTGCTCAGACATGTTCGTATAAATATCAGGATCTGCTTTATATCTCCTCGCACCAACCGCCATTATTGTCCAAAAGAGCGGTGGTGAAAGAGCATATATTTGCTCTGGACCCCTAGCAATGTCAACAACCGGCAAAAATGAATGATAATTGTTAGTAAATTCCATATAGAGGCTGGCGATTGTAGCACTATCAAGAACGATTAACGGGCTACCATTTGAACCATTGGGCATTGCGTCAAGAGTTTTTGGTGAACATTTGAGATTTTCTGTTGATACATGAGTAATAAGCCTCTGAGCTGGAACTTCAGATTTGTAAAAAAACTGTGGTGAGGGCATGCTGCTGCCATTTCGAGGGTAATTAGATGGTAGTTTACCATATGATCCATGAGAAGTCACAGGGGAGTTTAAATTAGTATTGGATGGTTTCCCAGAGCTCATGGAATTCATGGGAGACACTTGGTTGGTAGACGTCATATTCGCCATGGAAGGTATTTGATTAATTGAAGGACCTTGCCCAATAGGAGCCATAGGAGCCATTTGAGTCATTTGAACCATGGGAGTCATGGACGTTGGCGTCGACTTGTTTGAAATGCTACTGGCAACTGGTGAGTACATTCCAACAGGAGGAGAATTTGAGCTACCATGTAATTTGACTGCCGTGCTTGGAGGGGGAGGAGCTGAAGATCGAGAATCTCCGAGACCCTCAGTCCCAGCATCGCTTGACGACTCTTGTTCGTTCATTTCTGCGAGTTGTTGCCGTAATAAACTCATGTCATTTTGTAATTGTTCGAGCTTTTTACGCTTGGAAGTTCGCTTGTAGTCTGGAACGAAATCACAGGCAAGTCCTCGTTTGTTACACCTAACACAAGGACCTGGAGGGGAATAATTACACTTTACCTTTTGCTGTCGGCATTCTCGACATGCCATATGCTTGACTTCTTTTGACTTTTCGTCTTGATTAATTGGACTACTTTGAGTCTCCGCATTCAAGGGCCGTTTTTTGTTTATGGGGTTCATAAGGCTCTATCAGTAGAATCCCTGTGAAACGTGGCAAGTTATAGTTAGCTTTGGAAGGTATCAGTCAGTGTCGGCCAAATTTCAAATCTTTCTAATTATTTCTCACCTCTTGAACAGCTTGAGTCATTTGTTATTATTCGTAACTTAAATTTCACCATGCGGCTTGAGGGTTCCATTTTTGTAAAATGTTGCAATCAACATGGCTCTGAAAAAAATTTGAAAATGTATGTAGTTTAGCGAGGATATCTTAGGCCCCGATTGAATAAATTGTCACGGTGTACTGAATTCGCACTATTCAAAATTGTATCTATTTCCACATTCAAGCCGCTCAAATATATGTCCATTTATGAAAATTTTAACTCAATAATGTAATTCAGCTGTCAAGGCGAGCATCACTCTACATGGCACTAAAAGTCAACGATCTGACAGTAATATTTACTTTTGTCACGAAATTCGTATCAACTAGTTCAACAACCACCTGTGTGTTGTAGGATTGAAATAAAATTGAAAAGCAAATTGAAGATTGTCTCTTTGAAGCACAATCAAGGAAACGACCGGTAGCACGGAGCTTTGATAGGATTAAAACCCATCGGCAAAATGCCTTTTGCTCAACTAGTTTCTTCGAGCAAGGATGTGAAGCTTCTTTTGGGTCAGAAGTTCATTCGAATGATTGCATATGGCCAAACCACTCTGGTTCTCGGTCAGTTTTTGAAAATCTTATCATTTTCTGATTCTCAAGTTGGATTTTTCATGTCTGCCACCTTACTTGGAGATGTTGCCCTGTCGATATTTCTGTCCTATAAAGCAGACGCTTATGGTAGAAGATTTGTTATGGTTTTGGGTTGTCTTCTCATGATAGTTTCTGGAATAGTGTTTGCGTCCTCGAGCGATTTTACCTATCTGCTACTTGCTGCTGTATTTGGTGTCATTTCTGCTTCAGGCGAAGATTCTGGACCTTTTAGGGCAGTTGAAGAGTCTTCAATGGCACAACTGACGACCGCTGAAGACCGATCGACGATATATGCCTGGTATGGAATGTTTTCGATAGGAGGGCAAGCCTTTGGAGCGTTTGTGAGTGGCTTCATAATTGACACCCTGTCTAAAAGAAAGTACGAAAAAGAATGGATATACCGCGTCATTTTTATGACATATTCTATTTGTGCTGTTTTCAAACTCATTTTCACAATATTGCTATCGTCAGATGTAGAACCACGACCAATTCCAGAAAGGCAGAGGTCAGTTCCAGCGGGAACAGCAGCTTGTGATTCCATTGATAGTCCTGCTGATAACCCAGTTGAATCTGAAACGCAGCCTCTGCTAAGCAACAACAATTCAGTATTTGATATTGTGAAAGAAACAAATCATTATCCACTGGTTGCACTATTTGCTCTTGATTCACTAGGATACGGCTTTATGCCTACATCGTGGATTATCCTCTATTTCTCTTCCCATTTCCATGTGTCAGATCAATTCCTGGCAACAATGATGACGATTTGTTACCTTCTTTCATCAGTGACACCGTTCGGCTCAACGATTGCATACCGAGCTTTTGGCTCCGTTCATGCCATGGTGATGACCCATTTACCGTCAGCATTAATGTTATCCATGGTGCCATTTGCAACTAATAAATGGGGTGCAGTATCATTGTACCTGGGTAGGATTCTGACCAATTCAATGGACGTAGTTCCACGCCAAGTATTCTTGTCGCAAATCTTACCGGATTCAAAACGAACAAGCACTATGGGAGCAGTTAATGTGGCCAAAACGCTAGGAGCTAGTGTGGGCCCGTATCTTTCGGGTCAATTAGCTCAGCGACAAAAGTTATGGGTTTCATTTCTCATTGGAGGATTGATTGAGGCTACATACGATGGATGCTTGTTGATTTTTTACGGGGACACGTCCAAACGATTGGCCCAAAACACGCCCTCCAATTAAGCTGCTCGAACGTGATACGGGAGTATCCGAGGTTGAGGGATGTTTCGGAACAGAGAGCTGAACAATAGCTGCAGTAAAGTACTATGGCAACCCACGATAGGGCAAGTCGGCGGAAGCAGCATACCGTGCTTCCATTCCAGTCCATATATCTCCACACGTTTCAGGACAGGCTGAGTTGTTGTCGTTTACTATCCGCCAGTCCCACGTGCCACTTGGTCGTCCCGTGATCGCCTCATGTATGACGATAGCGGTTTTCTAATGTTTACTGCGGTCTGGCTGCCCTGCTTCCGACAGCCGACCCACAGCGGGCGCCGCGGAAAGCAACAGTCAGCTATCAATCACGTGGCTACTATCAGTTGTGACCCCATGAACCCACACCTTGCGCATCATGACCAACCCAAATATAGGCATATTACCACTACCAAGGTGGGCGGTACGCGCAAAAGAATATAAATAGTGCCGGTTGCACATGTTTGCTACTCAAAGTTTATCAGAGATACCGGGGTCCCTCCAGTGCTTTGATTAGTGACTCAATATTTGCCTTTACCAATTGTCCATTCCCCCACATCCGTCCTATCGCGGTTTCCTATTTAGGAAAATAAACACTTTTAGGCCACTTGTGTTATCAGTTCGTACCCTCCGCCCCAAAGCGGCAATTTAATAAATAACCACCAGCGCAAGCAGCACGGGTCATAGAGACATCGGTTGCCTCAATCGCGTTCAGCAACCTTCCTTCTTACCCGTAACTACTCAGATACTCATTGTGCCCTCACTTCAATAACCCAAATGTTCTCCTATCTCTTTCCAAAGAAGACCTCATTTGACACGGAGAAGCATGCTGTTGTTGACGTGGATGGTAGCGGTGACTATGATAGTCACCAAGGAATAAACACCATCGCGCTCAACAGAAAGACTCAAGTCATTACAATGAAGAACTCTTTGGATTCTGACTTCACTGATATCGACGTCCGACCTCTTTCTTACTCGGAGGTGGTGAGCATGTCGCAGCCTGGAGTTGTAAGAAAGTCATCCTTACACATTGATGATTTTGAGAAGGAAGCTGATGCTAGTCAGTTGGAAGACCAGTATGCCTCGGAGTCTGAAGAGGTTGACATGGCTGGAGATATGACACTCTCCGAGAGTATCGCCTCTCTTTCATCCGACTACGAGATTAGTTCTGGTGTTAAGCTCTCTCCAAACATCATTTCTGAGATGGAATATGGCTACCTCATCAAAGAGACAACTTGTAAGAAGACGAAACCTCAAAGTGGACATAATATCAAATCTTCACCAAGAGTCGCTGGTCGCAAACTCCCTAAACAAAGCTTTGTTTATGAGAACTAGCTTGTTCCTAGTCCCTCTTTGTATTATCATATAACACCCGTAGTTTCATTTCTATTATGCATCGAACAAGTGCCTTCATTTGTTGGTCTTACATTTAATTATTCATATCGTAGCGAATTGCCAGGTAAATAAACGCAAATGTAAGAGTGTGCACCGATTTCGCTTACACGCCATTCACATGCTGCGGTAAGACAATACGTGCCGGCAAACGTATAATTTCACAGAAATTAGCAGATTTGACACTTGGACTAGAAAGGAAAGGTAGATATCAGACGCGATGTAGATGATCGCTATTACCACACGCTAATCATTTTCGGATCGCGCTGTTATCACCAAATGTTAGTGGATAATCGAAGTCGACAAGTAAGATTTTGCCTAAATGTCACTCACATTGTGTGTCTTGAACTTTCGGTTTGACCTTTCGCAAGTACGATATACTAGTCGCGTTCCGATTAAACGATATCGCTTGCTATTTATTTCGACTTGAAACATTGTTCCTTTCTTATCAAAAATTTTGATTCTGTTGGCTCTTGTTATAACAACAAATGAGGTTTTGGCTTCCCATAAAACGATGCCTTGCTGATTGATGAGGGATGGATTCCTTGCTTCCACCACTCTCAAAATGGCGCCGTGAAAATCAGCAGATGCTAATTTAGATAGGATATTCGCTGTTGTTTGGTTGTCAAGCAATTCATCGATATATGCAAGCCAGATTTTGTGAAATTCATCGAAATCTTCATATTTCAAGTCTGTGCGAGGGCGGTTCGACCTGATAAAATAATCAAGACCCGATTTAACTGAAGATGCAAATGGAAATTCGGTCTCTTGCGTCAGGATTTCTCTCTTTCCAGAGTTTTTGGTAAGAAGCGGTGCAGTCACCGGTAGGTAGGTGCTGCCTTCAACTAAGTATCTTTCTTCATAAAGCTTTGCTGCCACAGCTGGATCAAATGACTTTGACAAAAGTTCTTTTTCTATTGGGGTACCATTGAATTCTGCAGACCGCTGATCCATGATGGCATTTTGGAGAATATAATTTTTTCTATCTGTGATGAAAAATAGGGACCACTCAATTGGGAAGGCGGTGTATTTACTTGTCTGGAAGCCAGAGATGAGCAGTTAGAAGAGAAAAAAATGTCTGCATGGATCCAAGTAATGCGTCGAAAAAATTTAAGGTTTGGTCATAAATGTTGACCGTTTCTCAGCTTCAACTAGCAGCTATCAAATGCTCACTGCCTATGACAATTAGCAGTTAGCGGTGACACTTATCCGGACACATCGAGGGCGACAGAGACAATCTATCTGTACATTCACAATGTCTTTCATTAAAAAGATTGTTTGCTTGCTGTTTTTGATAGCCCATAGTTTAGCATACATACAACATTGCAAATGTTCTTGTGGTCCCACGAATTCGACCCTTGTTTCCCTCGTGGACTTTGAGCACAATCCTACAGCGTGCGTAAATTGCACTCGAAAATTCTGTTTCGATCAGAATTTAGCTGTATGCGAAGCTGCAACAGATGAATCTCAATTCACCGCAGTCTGTTATCGTAAGTAATTGTGGTTTAGTTGTCTACTGAATGACACGTCATGGACTTGCTCATACTAACCCAGAACGCGAATCTGTTAAAGAGCGCTTCTTCATATCTCTTTTCATCCTCGTGATAACTGGTTTATTGGCCTACGCGGGGTTGAAAGAAGCTGGCATTATTGATCGTTTGAAGGTGAGGTTTGGGTACACGCCAGTTCAAGCTTCTGCTGCTGCAAATTGATTGAACTACCCGGATTTTGCTTTTGCTTTGTCATACAGAATGGATTGGTGGAAAGCAGGTGCATTATCGGTAAGGTGGACTGTGGTGAGTACGCTCTCATTGTTTCCCCTGATTGGTGTTTCAGTAGAGGATTCACCTCAAAATCTATATCTATGTGTTGTTGACATTTTTAGTGTTATGGCACTCAGAGCTACATTTGCATTGAGAAACGCTCTTATATTTTTTTTAAATGCTTGCTTTTTTGCTGGAATGGTTCTTCTTGATTGGTTTCTTGAAGTGAGTTTTTTGGTTCACATATTTTCTGCCCGCGAACACCAGGTTGGAATAGTGGAAGATTCATCTGCAGATACAGATGTTGTTTCTGATTTGCGCACTTTGCGGTCCCTTTTCTGGGCTAATCAAAATATTGTAACTGACGCCAAAATGTCTAGACTGTCCATCGCAAAGAGTTCTAAAATTACAAAACAACACGTTACAGAAGAAAATATGCACACCGCGGCGAGCCAGCGTACAAATTTAAAAGGGACGCGGGTTAGGTCAAAATCAGGTACAGTTATTCGTCGTCCTTCTAGAGTTGCAAGACGTGGTTTCCGATCTAAAGCTAATGTTTCTTTAGTCAAGAGAGCTATTCAACTTAAACGACAAAGATATACCAGTATCAACAGCCAATCAAGTCAAAACAAAATATCAAATTCTCACATACAGATGCAGCACCAGGTCAATTCTCATTTGCTACGACTAGAGGCACCTCGCCATGTACCTGATACTCTACCCGTGAGAGGAAAAGGAAAAACAAAGTGGAGGCAACAATTAGAAAAATTGAAAGTGGTTAGAAGGGATCGTCAGAGAACTTTGTACGTTAGATAGCACATTGCCGCATGCAATACATTTCTAATCTTTGGGTCTAGTATCCACATTTTCAAACCTAATAGACACATTTGATTGTGGTCATTGACAAACTACATTCGGAAACACACTATAAATCATCCATCTAATGCTCTACAATTACATATATAGACTTTTTGATTTTGGAAAGATATCAAGATTTTACGAGTCTTGATCAGTATCGTCCAATAAATTGAATCGGTTCAAAGAACGATTCAATTGAGATTGTGAAGACGTTCTAGAAACTGGGGTAGTACCTGTTCCAGAACCACTTGATCTACCCGAACCCTCTCTGTTACCTAAAGAAGAAGGACCAAGGGTTGAGGTGGAGCGGCCGCTATTTCTTGAAATTCCCCACTTTTGGTCTCCGCCAATAGGCGAAAAAGAGTCGACCTTATTTGATCGTGATCTGTCACCACCATATCCCTTACGAGATCTACTATCGAGCTCTTGCTTTCTGAGCTCGGAAGCCTGTTGCTTTTTCTCAGCTTCCTCATGAATCTCGCTAATGGTTTTTGGACCAGTCTTTTTCTTAGACACCCAACCAGCAGCTCTCAAGTCAACCACATCCATAATCATAAACTTAAGACGTGGTGGTAGTCCCTCTGTATTTTTGATTTCTTGGAGTTGTCCAATATAACCATCCATAACTTCAGTCATGCTGTCGCTGTGGCGATTTTCCAAAATGCCTCCCACAGTAGTCAACAACTGACATAGAGATTCGATAACCTCCTCTGAAGGGCTTTTATTAGCAAGCAATTTGATAATGCAAGAATGAATGATCTTTCCTGTAAGCAAATGCTTGATAAACAACTCACCAATAAACTTAATCAGACCGAGGCCTCTACGCTTGGCAGTAACTGCCTTGTAGTATTCATCACTCATCATATTGTCTGCACCGGTGTCAACGGGTGTTCCATCTTCATTGGTAGGCATCTTGTCACTCCAGCCACGTTCAAATTCCTGTTGACAAGAGTTAAGCAGATACTTTCTAAACAGTTGACCACCCACATAGACTCCCTTAGCATCCTTAATTTCAGGTGGCACATTTTCCATCATAAATAGACAAAATGAGGCATACATTGTAGACCAGTGAGGTTCATCACATGCCTTTGCAAAGGTAAGTTCAATTACTTGTCTCAAAGTTCGGCCATCATCTTCAAACTTGGACTGACCAGCGATTTCCAAAATTTGATTAGAAATACGATCAAAGTTATCCAGCGTCATCTTGTTGAGTAAGGAGTTAACCTTTCTTTGCACTACATCAGGAGGCATCTTTGGATCGTCAGCAGTCTCGGGCACTTTATCAACAACAGCATCCTTCTTGATTTTTGGTACCCATGCGTTTGCTGATCTAGGGATTGGTGCTGGTGGAGCCTTTTCTTTCTCTTTTTCCAGGCGTTCCCTCTCTCTCTCTTCCTCTTCATGTTGAGAACGTCTACCAGAATTGGTACCCATTCTACCTCTCTTCGACGAAGAATGCTGTCTGCCACTCTTCGAATTCAGGCTGTTAAGATTAGATTGCGAGCCGACCCGAGAAACAGAACCTTGACCACCCTGTCGTGAAAACGATGCACCTGATCTTGGAAATCCGCCACCAGAGCCAAACATACCCATTTGAGGTTGTCTTGTAGAGGATGATCTGTTAGATTTGTGATTGCCATAAGGTGCTTTGTCACCAATGTCATTGACAAGCTGAGCTTTTTTCACGCCCCAGTTCTCATGTGGAGCAAAATCAACTACACGATCAAACTGTTCCAAGAATTCAACACTGTAAACATAGCGGGCAGGTTTCGTTGATTTTTTGGTGTTAGGTTTCACGTCAGCTGGATACGATAATGCAAAAAGTTCGTCAACAGTAGGTCTTTTTGCTGTTGCCAGACATTTTGTTCCATTGATATTATCACTGTCTGATTCATCATCACTGGTATTGGTAGAATCACCTTCAGTCTTTCTTTTGGCTTCAAGCATTGCCAGTTCGTCAGCCACCTTATCCGCACGTTCACTGGTTTTGGATGGTTCAGCCTGTTTGAATGGTTCAGACTGTTTCGAGTGTTCAGCCTGTTTGCTTGCCTCAGATGGTGTGCTGGGTTCGGCTGCCTCAGCAGCCTCAGATTTGTCAGCAGAAGGTTCTTCGGTTGGTTCCTCGACCTTAGTGTCTTCAGCACCATCACTCTTAACAGGAACAGTAGGCTTTGACTCTTCACTTGCATCAGAAGACTCTACTGGCTTGGGTGTTTCATCAACCGGAGCGGGCTTAGCGTCTTCCTTGGAGGCATCCTTGGTTGCATCCTTGGTTGCATCCTTGGTTGCGTCCTTGGCTTCAGTAGCCTCTGCCTCAGCCTTGTCTGTACCTTCTGGTCGGGCCGTTTCTTCGGTTGACTTGCCGGCTTCCGCCTCCTTTGCTTGCTGCTCCTTGAGCTTCTTCTCCTCTGCCAACTTCTTTGCCACTAAGGCCATTTGCTCCTTGAATTGATTCTGAATCTTCTTGGCATTCTCATTAGTCTTTGGAGCGGCACGAGCAGGGGTTGCAGCCGAGACTACAGGCGACGCCGATGAAAGCGCTGGAGATACACCTGCAGGCGATGCCATGGAAATCGGGAGGCTGTTTGGAGTAGAAGCAGTAGCTGCAGGAACAGCTGGCCGAGAAAAGTCAAGAGCTTGCTTTGTTCGTGGATCCACAATGCCAATTTTATGAGGGGTGGCAGCTTTGTTGGGGGGAGTAGGCTGCTGCTGTGCTTGCTGTGGATTCTGCTGTTGTAAACCCAGGTTATGAGGAAGGGGAGAGCCCATTTGCTGTGGAGCGTATCCAGCCATTGGGTAACCGTACATTCCAGCGACAGGATTTATTATTGGCGAGTACTGAGCAGCGGCGGCAGCAGGATAATAGGGAGAAGCACTGAAAGCAGCTGGATATTGAACTGGATAGGTGCTCTGGAAATTTTGATGGTGCTGATTTTGCTGATGATGCTGCTGTTTTCTAAAATTGTGATGATTTGGCGAATTCGAGAAGCGCTGCTGTTGCTGTCTATCAAAGCGTGGCTGATGATGAATATGTTGTTTGGACGGTGTGTTTGGTCCGGAGTTTGGTCCAGAGGCAGGTCCGGCCGCGGCACCAGAGCCATGAGCAGAGTTGGCAGCGGGCGCAGTTTGTCCAGCTGGTGCAGGCTCCACAGTGCCAAACTGTAAGCTTTGATTTTGCTGACGCTTTACAGACTGAGGTGGGATTGCGCCACCAGAAAGAGATGTTCCCGATGGAGCAATTTGGGTGGCAGGAGCAGCTGGCGACGTCACGGCTGCTTGATCCTCATTTTTAGTGTTGATAGTTCCGAAACTAAGCGACATGATGACTAGTTCTGAGTCGCGTTGATCTCAAAAAGGGGTAATTTGCAAGGGCCCGAAAGACTGTGGAATGTGATTCTAAGTAAACTACTAGCAATCACAAGTACAATCCACAACCGGCTCCCTAATAGATACAGAAAAGAGCAAGAATTCAAAAAATTCTTTCCTTCACTGAGTGTGTTGGCAAGGTATGGAAAAAAAAGATTTCACTCGTTTTGAAAAAATCTCGACCAAGGTTCCAGTGTTGGGAATTTTTCTGGTCATGGTATAGCCGTGCATGAAATTTTGAGTGGTTGTGGGAATAGAGTGTGCAAATCAGATGCAGGGTGTCTATTTTAGTGCACTTCGGAGACCAGGACTGCAAACGAGTAGTTGGTAAAAGCGAGCCGGACGAGACGCAATGAGTAGGAAATAAGTAAAGCAGAATATTTTGAATGAGGATATTTAAATAATTTGCACCGCAAGCACGCTGCTGAGCTATCTACTGTCCGCTTATGACGTTTGTGGGCATGGCAACCTTCGGGCCTTCGGTGACCTCGGGGGTTGTTGCTTGCAATTGAAACAAGTGAGAATCAAACCAAACAAGGTTCATACAAGAGTTTTTAAGCTTTGGCACACACTAATTCAGTGAATGGAAGCCACAATACAAATCCCTTACACGCAGTGGCGATCAATATCAGCGGTATAGCATGTTTTTTTTATCATCTGGGGAACATTGTTGAGCAATATCTCCTTTCAGATATTATGCTGAAAGGGTCTCGTGGGAAGAGTCGGGCAAAGGGTGTTCTAACCGATGCAGATTTTGAACGGGTCTGAGCCCGTTCCGAGTCGGATTGCGTCGGCTAGAAGCGGATCTGTCAGAGCTCTCAACAGGGTGGCCGTGAGTCCACAGCGCGTTTTTTTCGGCACATGCCTTCGGAGTGGAGCAACTGGACTGAATCACAATCCAGTGGCCGCCGAAGCAGCTCTGTTGCTGATGACGGCCGAGCGGTGCTTATGTATGGACGATTTATTTCAAGGTAACAAAAGATGTAGGACCAGTCTGCACAAAACTGAGTATTACCAATCCTCGATTTAGCTCCATGTTTCAATAACAATGGCCACCCACTAATGACCTTTACTAGTGGGTGGACAGCCCAGTTAGTAACCCTTCTCGTTGTGTGGCTGCCAAAGGCGTGGTCAGTTGTCGACAGCCAGCACCCGTCTTTTCTGGGGTGCGAGGAGTTGCCTAAGAAAAGGCTCGGTCAGCCTGAAACGATGCTGTTTTGAATTGTCTTGTTTCACAAAAGACGTGCCTTGTTTGCTGGCCGCCATAGCCGAGTGCCCGGCGCTGCTCCTGGGTACAGCTGTCTTGGCCAGCCCCAATTTGCTCCCCTGCTGCCATTGCCTCACCTCCCACACTGCCCGCGCGCTGATTATGCCTGTTGATAGCGGTGTGCCACTAGATGGGAGTTGCGGGTAGGTGTGCGCACGCCGCATTCAATTAAGCTGCCCACGGTCCCCCATTGCTTATGGGAGCAACAAGGCACAGTGGGTGAGTCCTTGGACCGACCGAAACGGCGGCGCTGCCTCAGGCCTAGTTTAACAGAGAAGCACCTTCGCTTCTCATTTTCCCCTCTCCATCACTCCTAAAAAACCATTAACAACTACTGAAAATCTTGTTAAATTATTGCCGACACTGTGGTCTTTGCAAATTTCAAAGCCTTCTGGGAATTGCTTGCGCGTATTCTGAATAGGCTGGCATTTATCTTCTACTACAACTTTGTTTGTTTTTTAGTGTAATACTTTGTCGATACCAGAGGGTTCGCAGCGTTCCTATCGAGCCTGCATCCACTTGCTGTACTTTCGAGTTGGGCTGCTTTGGAGTTCTTGTTTTCTCGTACCTGCAAAACAGCTATTCTATTTCTTTATCTACTAGAGCATTCTCTATTGTTAGGAAGGAGTCTGCTTTCTACTTGGGGCCCTATATTACCTGCACCTTTCATTTGAGCTAATCTCATTGTACTTGTGTGTGAACCTGAGCTTCACCTCGTCAAACCACCATGATCAACCTAGCATCCAGAGCGCCGGTTGCAGTATCGTACAACTCGTCGGGTCGCTATGAGTCCTTCCAAAATCTAGATTATCCGGAGTCGTTGAGTTCCACGGCCAACGAAACCACAGCCTCTGCGTCCTCTGGTCCGTCGTCGTATGCTCCACGCGATCAGTGGCCGTTTGACTTTGACAACAATGCGCCTGACATTCGAGAAATTGTGGTCATCTCAAGCGATGATGAGGACTATGGAGAGCCTCCGCAATCCAGAGATTCTTATACTGTGCGAAAGAGAAAGAGGCCAAGCAATGAAGAGGATGTGGTAAGTAGCTCGTCTTCTACTTCCACCTCATCTAACTCTCTCGACGTGCAAAGGTCTGTTGCAAAAAGGAAAAGGTTGGGTTTGAAACCTTTGGACCAGCATTTATTCTATGTTCCTCCAAAGAAGCCCATTACCAAACCTGGAGAAATCAAAATTCGAGTGATCGACGATCCCCACACTAGTGGTGAAATTGACGAAACTGACGGCCATTACATTGTGAAAGAAAATCAGTTGTTTGCTGGCGGTCGCTACAAAGTTGAGCGATTATTAGGGCAAGGCACATTTGGCAGAGTTGTCAAGGCTCGCGATCTGCGCACCAATAAGTTTTATGCTGTTAAGATTATTAAATCTGTTGCGAAGTATCGTGAGGCTAGCAAAATTGAACTGAGAGTCTTGAAAACTCTTCTCAATTACGATAAGGATAATATGTATTCCTGTGTGCGCTTGCGGGAGGCCTTTGATTGGAAGAACCATATTTGTCTTGCTACGGAACTGCTGGACATTTCCATATTTGACTTTATGAAGACGAACGATTTTATTGGGTTTCCAATTTCACATGTTCAACAAATTGCATATCAGTTGTTCATGTCTGTATCGTTTCTACATGACCTCGACCTTATTCACACTGATCTGAAGCCAGAGAATATTATGCTGAAAGACCAGTCACATCGTGAAATTCCCTATAAGGCTTCTCGAAGGTATTCTTCCAAAGCTCCCTCACATCGCAAAATCTTGACAGATACAACTGTCAATCTTGTCGATTTTGGCTCAGCTGTGTTTTCAGATGAGTATCATTCCACTGTTGTGTCAACCCGGCACTATAGAGCTCCAGAAATTATACTTGGAATAGGCTGGTCTTTTCCTTGTGACATTTGGTCGATTGGTTGTATATTAGTCGAACTCTGGACGGGAGACGCGCTATTTCAAACGCACGACAACTCTGAACATTTGGCTCTCATTGAGAAAATCTTCAGCCGTCCAATCGATCGAATGCTGTTACTCCGTGCTTTACAGAGCCCGACTGGAGCTCAGCTAATAGATCGCGCTAAGATGAAGATTGATTTCCCGGTCTCAAAGCCTGGAGACAAGTCAAATGGGGCATCTCAGAATGATAGTGCGAACTATGTCAACTCTGTCAAACCACTGAGCAAAATAGTTTCTTCTGTTTATGGATATTCAAAGGCCAAGTCAAAAGCCAAATTCTGGGATCTTTTCTTGGACCTGTTGACAAAAATTTTTGTTTGTGATCCTTCAAAGCGAATTACAGCCAAAGAAGCACTCGCTCATCCTTGGTTCAAAGAAAGTTATCAAGATTGCGCCTCTAGTATTTGATTATGTTTTTCTTTTTTATTTATTTGGTAGGTTAAAGATATGTGTATTTCGCAGCTATCTTGTTTTTTTTTTTTTTTTTTGGAGTGCCTTTGTATCTTGTAATATTATACAAACCTCAAAGGTATTGTGGTATTTTGAATCCTCAATACTTTGCGTCAATACCTATAGTTGATCTGGTAATTATCAGTTTCCTACTTGTTGTTCTTTATCGACTTCTATTTTCAAGGTCTATTTTGTAGGAACTGTCCGTTGATGGGTCAGTCTATGTAGTGAGACAACTAGATAAGACGGGAAAGAGAGAGGGCGTTAAAAACGAATGTCAATAAAATCATTCACTAAAAAATATTTCTATTACGATGTTTTCATTGCTAGAGCTCTTGCTGGAATACTGTTCGTCGGACCTGAGTTCGAACCTCGGTTCTCCACTATTCGGCCAAAGCGTACCCCACAACCGAAATACTACCGATCAGGAGAAGAATGATTCACACAATTGACTATCCCTTATACAATAAAAATGAGTGACGATGAGAAGAAAAGACATATGAAGCATATCACGTATCTCAACGTGTTAGCTGCTCAGCTCAAACAAAGTGGAAAACTAGAGAGATCTGCGCAGCTTCTAAACCTAAACTCTGTGGATGTCACTTTGGCCTCAATTGGTTATTCATCTCAGTTTATAGGTGAATTGCTCAAAAAATTACGCCATTTAAGTCAGCTATCAAAGTCGCTTTTGAACTTATCAGGGCTCATATCAGATATCAGAATCTTCAATCGACTGTGGGGTATGATTGATATGTTACTATGGGCCGCCGACACCGCAGAGAACCCACCAAAGGATAAAATATTACGATGGGTAGCGTACGTGCAAGTGATAGTCAACTTGATTTACCAACCTCTGGAGAATTTGGCATATTTGGCAAGTCATGGGATTGTGCCGCTATCAAAACGAGTTGAGAGCAAACTTTGGATATACTCGTGCTACATGTGGGCAATTCACGTCCAGGCTGACTTTATTCGTCTTTACAGAGAACATCAATTGGGAAATTCGATGAATGGGTCATGGCTGAAATCTCTCGTTGCGAATGTTTGTTATGCTCCTCTGACCATTCACTGGTCACTTGAACAGGGTTGTCTTGCTCCAATGACGGTAGGTTTTCTGGGGGCTACTGCTGCCATTCCAGGGGCTTATTCAGTATGGAAGTCCGTTCTACTTTAGGATAATTGTACCTGAAATTCTCGATGAAGATTTCAAAAGACATTTGCTGGATAAACCGATGAATATTATCTGTCTCATGACAGATTGATCTAGCAATGTCTAGCGACCTGATTTCAAAAATGGTAAAAGAGGAAAAAGTGAATATTTCTTATAGACTGAGCCTCCTTATTGCATACATATTGATATTCTGATTGATAGCCGTATTCGCAAATACTTTATGTAGAAAAATACTATTAATTTTACAACTTTATAGCTAGTTCCTGTGTTCTGGCTGTCAAGTACTATTGAAAAGCTGCGAGCACGGTTAGTGTGTAGTTTGTTTACAGTAGCAAAATAGTCTTGGATTTAAGCGACTCTTGGATCCGCACTACAGAATTTAGTCCTTATCGGGTCAGACTTATCATGGGTACAGCAACAACCCCGCCTTTTTACCTAAAAAAGAGCTTAAGGTTTCAGTGCGATGATAGGAGTAGAAAAATATTGAATCATGATATTCTCGATGAGACTCTCCTTGGATTTTGTGTATCACTAGCTTGTTAGGTGGTTGGAAACATGAGCTGTTTCTCTTGTCGTGATCATTGGACCTGTAGACAGTGCAAGCGAGCAGCTCATCGAGATTGCAGAAGATTCCAAATAGAGCTAGCGCTTAGTGACGACGTGACCCATCGTTCAGGCCACCGAACGCCAAATTTGACATCGTGGATATTCTTTCCTACTCCGGTAAAAGATGGCGATGAGTATCGATAAGCTCCAAAGTTGACAAAAGGTTATAAATACTAAAGAATGAGAAATGGTTTGAACAGCACATTTTGTAAAGATCTTTACCACCATGTCTACTGCTACCGAAAATAACACTGTCACCACTCATACTCTACCCGCCTCTTGGTGGACTTCGCCCAAGATTTTTGATCTCGAGATGAGATCAATTTTTTATAAATCATGGCTTTACACTTCACATGAGAGTCGCTTCAAAAAGGCTGGTGATTACTTTTTGTACAACGTTGCTGGTCTTTCGTTTTTCTTGATCAAAAACAAAAATGGTGAGATCAATGCGTTCCACAATGTTTGCAGACACAGAGCCTATCCCGTTGTTCAAAAAGAGTCTGGTTCGTCTACCGTCCTGGGCTGCAGATACCACGGTTGGTCTTACAATACTGATGGAAATTTGACAAAGGCACCACAATTTGACAATGTTGAGGGTTTCGATAAGTCTGTCAATGGCCTTTACAAGATCCATACTCATGTGACCAAGCAGGGTCTTGTCTTTATCAACTTTGATGCTTCTGAGAAGGGGCCAATGCCATTTGAAGAATTTTACGCTGGATTGGAATCTACTTTAGACGCCTACGATTTCTCTGACTACGAGTACCATATGTCTTATGAATTGGACGGAAAGTTCAACTGGAAGACTTTGATGGATGGTTATCAAGAATGCTATCATTGTCCAACTGCTCACCCAGGTTTGGCCAAAGCCTTTAAAATGCCCACATATAAAGTGAATGAGAATACTCGATGGTGCAGACACGAAGCACAACTTGTCAGGCCAGAGACACCGGCACCGGAACCAGCTGAGAAGAAAGGATGGTTTAGCAGCGGTACTTCACAACCCCAAGCAGTCAAAGAGCAAAAGAAAAATGCTGGAGGGGAGTTTGATGGTCTTTGGGTGTACACGTTTCCCACAAACGGTATCAACTGTTATTCACCATGTTGGTATACCATCCGTGTGTTGCCCATTTCTGTAAACAGAACTATCCTGCAATATGACATTTACCGCAAGAAGGGATCTTCCATGGAAGAAACCAAAGAATTTGTGGATTTCCTGCAGGAGGTTGAAATTGAAGACTTTGA